>CM047001.1:51222374-52472374 GCA_025698465.1 Gossypium longicalyx
GTCTATGTGGCAGACCGTGTGTCACACACATGCCCGTGTGTCTACCCGTGTAAACAAATTCTAGGCTATTTTCCAAGCCTTTTTGCCACCTTTAAAGACTCACTCATTTATACATGTTCTCAACATACAATAAATCACATTTAAATTACTCCAATTTCCAAATCCATGATTAAATTATACCTTTAATGCCTCCATGCACTATCTCAATTTTTACATGCATTTCTTAATTTTTTCATACCAATTCATAACCTCTAGGTTTTTATATCCTTCTTTCCAACTTTACACATTTATAACATTGTTGTGGCCACACTCATTGATCATGGATCATTCACCAAATAAATATGCCATACCTTACATCCATCATTCACAAGCAACCACATCAATATGAACACATTACATGCATACATGATTTATAAGGGTTACAACCCAATAGTAAAATATGAGCCATATCTCATGGCCATATACAAAATGATTCATCAACCATCATGAGCCATTACACTTGGCTAATTTAAATGACACATATAACCAAAAGATAAGTTACCCTATACATGCCATTATATCAAAATGAATAGTTCTTTTATACCCAAAACGAGATGACCGATAGTATGATCAAGCTCTCACGTCCTCCAACCTTCACGAGTCCAAAAGCTCTATAAGACAGGGAAAAGTAAAAAGGGGGTTTGCATTACATGCTTAGTAAGTTTGTATAACAAAAAGTAAACTTACTGGTCATTTTAAACACATAATCACAATAGGCCATGTTATCCATTAATTATAAATAATTTTCCCTAAACACATGCACTCAATGAACAAGTTAGTCACATAATTTTCAAGATCCATAGATGAGTTCATCACATCATATACATTTTCAAATTTGTATTTCTCATGTCATTTACAAATGTTTTATCTGGTGAATCATTGAATTCCCGATGGATATTTCATCTCTTATTACGCTCTAGGTGTACTATTTTATTAACCGTCAATTTATATCCAGTAGTACCTATCCGGTATATTCTCGAGCCGCATCTCTTACGGCAGAATTACCAGTCCAGGCTAAATTCTATCTATATTGTAACGCCCCAAATTTCTTTAATTTCAGCTTCTGTAATTATGAGCCTAGAAATATCTGAACAACTGGGTTTGTGTTATTTTAGCTTTAAACGTGTTGGTTTAAGTGGTTTGTGCTCTGGGTGTGTTGGGAGGTCCTAAGTTTTAACTTTAACTTGGGTTAAACTTTGGGTTTTTTATTTGAATAAAGCCAGACCTTGGGTCAGTGGGCTTATAAGGAATTGTTGGTAAAAACCTAACAAAATGGGCCTGCTGGTCTAGGGATTAAGTGGCTAGGGATTACGCTTAAGGTCTGGAGTTCGATTCTCTGCAATAGCGTTGGGATTATTTTTGCTGCAAGTTTTGGCTAAGAGTTGGGCTTTATCAGAAATCTGAGTTAGGGCGTAGGCAAAACTAGGGCTACTCCCTTCTTTTTAATAAAAGTTTTCTTTCTCTGCTGTTTATTTTTCCCAATTTCCCTTGCTGCTTAAAATCCACTTCTCTTTTTCCCTCTCCTTCATTTTTTCTTCTTTTTCAATAAGCTTAGGCATATTGCTAGCAGTTCTTTCGCTTCGGTAAGTATCAGTTTAATTAAGTTACGTGATTTCCTTTAGAGATCGGTTAAGAGGGATTTTGGTTACTTTTTAGGGAATATCCAAGGCTCTATGGATCAGTAATCGAGTTCTAAACAGTAAGGAAACACTGTTCTTTGTTGAAGGTAAGTAGATCTCGTGTTTTGGGATTTGTCTGTTCTTAACTAGGTCGATATAAGTGACTGATTTGGGCTCGATATTGCCTTATGCTTTGAAGTGCTCGTGGTTGGATTAGCAGTGAAAATGAACTAGGTGTGTACTCTGATTACGCAGAAATCGAGTTTCAGTGAAAGCCAAAAAGTAGCCTATCGACGTCACACGGGCGTGTGGTCTGCCAGTGTGGTAGCTCACGTCGCGAGACACGGGCGTGTCACTAATGAGCGAGGCCGTGTGCGTGCCACACGGGTGTGACGAACACTGGCGTGTAAGGCTGACGAGGCCATGTGCAAGGCATGAACTTAAGAAAATAGGCCGTGTGGGCCACACGGGCGTGTGGGAATCTGGGCCTAGCCGTGTGATCCACATGGGCAAGGCACATAGACGTGTGAGCCCTTTTAATCTATAATGTTTTTTAAGGTTACACGGGTCGCCCAAGTCGACTGTGACCTGTAGTAAGGCTGGTAAGCCTTATCTAGACTCTTAATTCTGTGATGTATGTGCTCACATGATATGCTTAGCATGGTTATCTGATCTATTCCACAAATAAATGTATGATCTATTTGTCTGCATTAAATCATGCCATACTTGTATGATGCATTGCATCGGGGTGGGTTTGACGAAGTGAAGGGAGTTTGGAAGGCTTCATAATCCCGTTATCTGACAGCTAAGCTGCATACGTATGATATGTGCTGCGATACGGTACCTTATGGTGTGTAGGGTTGGATTGGTCGATTATATCCCCATATACGGTGTGCAGGGATGGGTGGGTCGATTTTATCCCCACATGGTGTGTTGGGTTAGACGAAGATGGTGTGTAGGGTTGGTGGGCATGTTATATCTGATATCTGATCTATTATGTATGCGATTTCCGTATGGCTAAGGCCGAAATATCTATATTCTGCTATTTATTTGTATGCATACTTTTTGTGGGGATGTACACATTGAGTTTGCGAAAACTCACCCCTTTATTTATTTTATTTGTCAAGTAATCCTCAGCAGTAGATGGATCGATAACGGAGGGCTCGATGGTGACCACTGGTAGGCACTCGTTGGTTTTATGAATAACATTTATTTCGTCTGTCTTAATTTAATATTTTTTTTTGGGATTACTCATGTATTTGGACTCAAACTGTTTTGGGTTTATTTGGGATTTTAATTTTTTTATGTTTATTGATTTATAACTGAATGATGTTTTAGCTTCCGTGTTAATGAAATATTTTCACATAATAATTGGAACAGAGATTTCACGACTTAAGTAAAGATAATAAACTGTACGATTTTCACCAGATAAGATTTTAGAAAAGGTTTCCTAAAAGCACTCTCATGTGACACCGCCAAATTCGACCATAATATCCAGGCTGAGTTTAGGGTGTTACATTTAGTAGTATCAGAGCCAGGTTGTAAAATTCGGCTGTGGATTTGGGTTTCAAAATTTGGTTTAAAGAAAATGATTTGCAAAACGATTTGAAATATTTTTGATAATAAGTATGTGGTACACCGAGCCTCCAACACTGATCCTGTAAGTTCTCTAAAACTCTGATATGTATTGTTTGAAAGCATGCTTATACTAAAATTTTGTCTGTATCTGTCTGAAATACTGTATATGTGTTATAAAACACTTTAGGTAGTGTAAACTGGAAATCGTAGTTAGCTTACTACTCGCGATAGCTGACTCTGAAACTCTATTACTATATGCATAAAATATCTTTTAATAATTACCGAAACCATAAACTGATGTGCATAAAACTTTTAAATACAAATTAATTCAATAGTTACGATGAGCACATGTGGTACTCGTGGACGAGGTACTAGAGGCTGAGATAGAGGCCGTAGAGGGATTCGAGCTGAGTTATTCGCATCTAATACGATCCCTAATCTGGACACTTGTGAGACACCGGTGTCACCTATTAGTGAGACTGGTGCTGAGCCTCAAGACCTTACAGCTGTGGACAACGCATTGTTCTAGGCCATGCTGCGAATTCTGGAGAGGGTCGCTGGGGCTAATGCTAGATTTGGAGGCCATGGGTTGGTTACGGAACGACTCCGGTCCAATGGGGCTGAAGAATTCAGGGGCATCGCTGGAGTTACTCCTAACATGGCTGAGTATTAGATGGAGGCGACGGAGCGTATTATGGATGATCTGGATTTTACTGCCGAGTAGAAGCTCAAGGGGGTTATTTCGTTGCTTTGCGATGAAGCATATCAGTGGTGGCTGATGGTTAGGGATGGCACTCAGCCTGACAGTCTGACGTGAGATTTGTTTAAGACGGCTTTCCAGAGCAAGTATGTGGGGGCCAGTTCTATCGATGCTAAGAGGCGTGAGTTCTTGAATCTTACTCAAGGAGACTGTTCGGTGGCCGAGTGTGAGGCTGACTTTCTGAGGCTGAGCCGTTATACGCGAGGCATGGTGGCAACTGAGCATGAGCATTGTGTTTATTTTGAGGACGACCTTAGGGATAACTTGATGGTCCTGATAGCTCTGCAGAGGGAGTGTGAGTTTGCCGTGTTGGTTGAAAAGGCCAAGATTGCGGAGGAGGTTAAGCGCACTGAGCGCCAGAACCATGATAGAGGGAAGGCTAAGAGGGATTCTGAGTCTTTGAATACTGGGATGAGGCCTAAGAAGAAGGTCAGGACTGATGGGCCCGTAGGAGTTGGGCCTACTGTTGCACCTGCTAGGGTGGCAATTTGTCAGCTTTGTAATAGACGCCATCCGGGAGAGTGTTGGAGGTCTACTGGAGCTTGTCTTAGATGTGGGTCTTCTGAGCATCGAGTTAAGGATTGTCCACTGAAGGGTAATCAGATACAAGCACCGGCTACTGAGACTGCACAACCGCCGAGGGTAGTTCAGCAGCCACCTAGTGGCCGAGGCCAAGCTAGAGGTGGTAACGGTATGGGCCAAGGACAGAGAGCACCGGGCCGAGATGTTGGGCCGACTGAGGCGAGGCAACCTACCCTGTGTATGCTGCACGTCGTCGTGAGGAAGGAGATGTTTCGGATGTCATCACGGGTATGTTTCTAATCCTTAATGTACGTTATGTTACACTGACAGACATAGGCTCTACACATTCCTACGTTGCATGTTCTGTGTCTGAGACTTTGAGAATACCGTATGAGAGTACTTCTAGTGAGATTTCAATGGTGAGCCCATTAGGGCAGTCTGTTAGGGTTAGTAAACTGTTCAGAGATGTTTCGTTGAAAGTCTAAGGGACGATATTTCTGACTGATCTGATGGAACTTTCATTTGGGAAGTTCGACTTAATTCTAGGTATGGACTGGTTGGTGAAACATCGTGTAAGTATGGTTGTACTGAAAAGAGGGTGGTTCTGAGGACCGTAGAGGATAATGAGATAGTCGTGATTGGAGAACAACGGAATTATCTGAGTAATGTGATATCTGCGTTGGTAACAAAGAAGCTGGTGAGGACAGGATGTGAGGCATTTTTGGCCTCTGTGAACTTAACAGTTAAGGACATCAATGCTGTGAAAGACTTTCCAAACGTTTTTCTAGAGGAACTACCAGAATTGCCTCCGAGCTGTGAGGTAGAATTTGGGATTGAGTTGATTCCTGGTACAGCTCCAGTGTCTATCGCCCCTTACCGAATGGCACCAAAGGAGCTGATGGAACTTAAGGTTCAAATTCAGGAGCTGTTGGATCGTGGGTTTATTCGCCCCAGTGTGTCTCCGTGGGGAGCACCTGTTTTGTTTGTAAAGAAGAAGGACGGTACAATGAGGATTTGTATCGACTACCGTCAATTGAACAAGTTGACGATTAAGAATAAGTACCCACTTCTGAGGATAGATGACTTGTTCGATCAATTCAGAAGGGCTTCAGTGTTTTCTAAAATTGATTTACGGTCAGGTTATCATCAGTTAAAGGTAAAAGAGGTTGATGTGCATAAGATGGCATTTAGGACTCGTTATGGGCACTACGAGTTCTTAGTTATGCCCTTTAGGTTAACTAATGCACGAGCGGCATTCATGGACTTGATGAACTGTGTGTTTCAGCCCTACTTGGATCAGTTTGTGGTGGTGTTCATCAATGACATTTTGGTGTATTCTAAGTCCGAGGACGAGCATGATGAGCATTTAAGAGTTGTTCTACAGATCCTTCATGAGAAACAGTTGTATGCGAAGTTTACGAAGTGTGAGTTCTGGCTTAGGGAGGTAACCTTTTTAGGGCATGTGGTTTCTGCTGAGGGGATTTGAGTGGATCCTCGTAAGATTGAGGCTGTGTTGGATTGGAAATAGCTGAAGAATGTGTCAGAGATCCACATTTTTTTGGGACTGGCAGGATATTACCGCCGTTTTGTAGAGGGGTTCTCGTTGATCGCTGCGCCATTGACTAAGTTACTGCGTAAAGGAGTTCCTTTTTCTTGGACTGATGCACAGCAGGAGAGCTTTGAGAAGCTTAAGATGGTTTTGACTCAGGCTCTAGTTCTGATACAGCTTGAGCCTGGTAAGGACTTCGTGGTTTACATTGATGCGTCGCATGTGGGTTTGGGTTGCGTCTTGATGCAAGATGGTAAGGTAGTTGTCTATGCGTCTCGACAGCTTAAGACTCACGAGGCTAATTATCCGATGCATGATTTGGAGTTGGCTGCGGTGGTCTTTGCATTAAAGATTTGGAGGCATTATCTGTACGGTGTGAAGTGTACCATTTACACTGATCACTAGAGCCTCATGTATCTCCTCACTCAGAAGGAGTTAAATCTTAGGCAGCGACAATGGATGGAACTGCTTAAGGATTATGATTGCAGCATTGAGTATCATTTTGGTAAGGCTAATGTGGTGGCTGATGTATTGAGCCGTAGGGCCGTGGCTGATTTGAGAGCGTTGTTCACTCGATTGAGTCTTTATGACGATGGAAGTCTTCTGGCAGAGCTATAAGTGAAGCCGACATGGATTGAGCAGATTAGACCTAAGTAGTTAGGAGATGAGTCTCTTCAGTTACGATTTCGTCAAGTTGAGACTGAGACTACTACTAACTTTGGGATTAACAGTGATGGGGTACTGTGTTTCCGAGGAAGGATCTGTATACCTAATGATGAGGATTTGCGACTATCGATTCTGAGGGAAGCGCATAGTAGCCCTTACGCTATGCATCCTGGTGGAAACAAGATGTATAAGGATCTTCGAGAGTTGTATTGGTGGCCAGGGTTAAAGCGTGAGGTTACCAATTTTGTTGCTTGCTATTTGACTTGTCAACAGGTTAAGGCTGAGCATCAGTTACCTTCAGGTTTGCTGCAGCCGGTTAGGATACCGAGATGGAAATGAGAGCGAGTGACGATGGACTTTGTTAGTGGGTTACCCCTAACACCCACTAAAAAGGATTCTGTTTGGGTCATCATGGATCGATTGACCAAGTCTGTACATTTCATCCCTGTTAGGACAAACTTCTCTCTACAGAAGTTGGCGAAGCTTTACATTTCTGAGATAGTGAGACTGTATGGGGTACTTGTCTCGATAATTTTTGATAGGGATCCTCATTTTACGTCTCAGTTTTTGGGAAAACTTCATGAGGCTTTGGGTTCTCGTCTTGAATTCAGTACTACTTTTCATCCTTAGACAGATGGACAGTCAGAGAGGGTGATTCAGATATTAGAGAACATGTTGAGGGGTTGCGTAATAGATTTCTGAGGCAATTGGGAGGAGTATCTGCCTCTAGCCAAGTTTGCTTACAATAACAGTTATCAGTCTGGTATACAGATGGCACCATATGAGGCACTTTATGGTCGTAAGTGTCGCACTCCTTTGTGTTGGACTGAGTTTAGTGAGCGACGTGTTCTGGGTCCAGAGTTGGTTTCAGAGACGGAGGATAAGGTTCGCTTGATTCGAGATCGACTGAAAGCGACTTCTGATAGACAAAAGTCCTATGCTGATCTAAAGAGGAAGGACATCGAGTATTCTGTGGGAGACATGGTTTTTCTTAAGGTCTCGCCATCGAAGAAGGTTCTGAGGTTCGGTCATAAGGGCAAGCTGAGTCCTCAATTTATTGGGCCGCACCGGATTCTGAAGTGAGTAGGGCTGGTCGCATATCAATTAGAGATACCTCCAGAGTTGGATCATATACATGATGTATTCCACGTCTAGATGTTGAGACGTTATCGCTCTGGTCCCACACACATTGTGCCAGTGGAAGAGATTGAGGTTAGACCGGATCTGACATTCGAGGAGGAGCCAGTTCAGATTTTGGATCGTAATGTTAAAGTTCTGCGTAGGAAATCGATTCCGTTAGTGAAGGTGCTGTGGCAGAATCATAGCACTGAAGAGGCTACTTGGGAGCCCAAGGATTCAATGCGACAGCAGTATCCTCACCTTTTCTGAAAAGGTAAAATTCGAGGACAAATTTTCTTTTAGGGGGTAGAGTTGTAACACCCCAAATTGCTTTAATTTTGGCTTCTGTAATTGTGAGCCTGGAAATATCTAAACAACTGGGTCTGTGTTATTTTAGCTTTAAACGTGTTGGTTTAAGTGGTTTGTGCTCTGGGGTGTGTTGGGAGGTCCTAAGTTTAAACTTTAACTTGGGCTAAACTTTGGGTTTTTATTTGAATAAAGCCTAACCTTGAGTCAGTGGGCTTATAAGGAATTGTTCGTAAAAACCTAACATAATGGGCCTGCTGGTCTAGGGGTTAAGTGGCAAGGGATTACGCTTAAGGTCTGGAGTTCGATTCCCTACAGTAGCGTTGGGATTATTTTTGTTGCAAGTTTTGGCTAAGAGTTGGGCCTTATCAGAAATCTGAGTTAGAGCGTAGGCAAAATTAGGGCTATTCCCTTCTTTTTAATAAAAGTTTTCTTTCTCTGTCGTTTCTTTTTCCCAATTTCCCTTACTGCCGAAAATCCACTTCTCTTTTTCCCCTCTCTTTCATTTTTTTCTTTTTCGATAAGCTTAGGTGTATTGCTAGTGGTTTTGTCGCTTCGGTAAGTATCGCTTTAATTAAGTTACGTGGTTTCCTTTAGAGATTGGTTAAGAGGGATTTTGGTTGCTGTTTAAGGAATATCCAAGGCTCTGTGGATCAGTAATCGAGTTCTAAACAGCAAGGAAACACTAATCTTCATCGAAGGTAAGTAGATCTCGTGTTTTGAGATTTGTTCGTTCTTAACTAAGTTAATTTAAGTAACTGATTTAGGCTCGGTATTGTTAATCTTAGGCTTTGGAGTGCTCGTGGTTGGATTAGCAATGAAAACGAACCAGGTGTGTACTCTGATTACGCAAAAATCGAGTTTCGGTGAAAGCCAAAAAGTGGCCTATCAACGCCACACTGGCGTGTGGTCTGCCAGTGTGGTAGATTGCGTTGCGAGACACGGGTATGTCACTGACGAGTTAGGCCGTGCGCGCCACACGGGCGTGTAAGGTTGAAGAGGCCGTGTGTGAGGCATGGGCTCAGGTAAATGGGCCGTGTGGGCCACACGGGTGTGTGGGCCAACACAGATAAACCACACGAACATGTGGGAATCTGGGCCAAGCCGTGTGATCTACACGGGCAAGGCCAAGTTGGGCCGTGTGAGCCACATGGGTGTGTGGGCTCACATAGGCAAGGCACACGGTTGTGTGAGCCCCTTTAATCTGTAATGTTCTGTAGGGTTGCATGGGTCGGCCAAGTCGACTGTGACCTGTAGTAGGGATGGTAAGCCTTATCTAGACTCTTAATTCTGTGATGTATGTGGTCGTATGATATACTTAGCATGATTATTTGATCTGTTCCATAAATAAATGTATCATCTATTTGTCTGCATTAAAGCATGCCATACTTGTATGATGCATTGCATCGGGGTGGGTTTGACGAAGTGAAGGGAGTCTGGAGGGATTCATAAGCCCGTTATTTGGCAGCTAAGCTGCATATTTATGATATGTGCTGTGATGTGGTACCTTATGGTGTGTAGGGTTGGATGGGTCGATTATATCCCCATATACGATGTGCAAGGATGGGCAGGTCGATTTTATCCTCACATGGTGTGTTGGGTTGGATGGAGATGGTGTGCAAGGTTGGTGGGCATGTTATATCTGATATCTGATCTGTTATGTATGCGATTTTCGTATGGCTAAGGCCGAAATATCTATATTCTGTTATTTATTTGTATGCATACTGTTTGTGGGGATGTATACATTGAGTTTGCGAAAACTCACCCCTTTATTTATTTTGTTTGTCAAGTAATCCTCAACAGTAGATGGATCGAGGACGAAGTGCTCGATGGTGATCACTGGTAGACAGTCGTTGGTTTTATGAGTAACATTTATTTCGTCTGTTTTACTTTAATATTTGTTTTTGGGATTACTCATCTATTCGGACTCAAACTGTTTTGGGTTTATTTGGGATTTTAATTATTTTTTTTAAGTTTATTGATTTATAACTGAATGATGTTTTAGCTTCCGCGTTAATGAAATGTTTTCACATAATAATTGGAACAGAGATTTCACGACTTAAGTAAAGATAATAAACTGTACGATTTTCACCTGATAAGATTTTAGAAAAGGTTTTTTAAAAGCACTCTCATGTGGCGCCGCCAGATTCGACCATAACATCCAGGTCGGGTTTGGGGTGTTACATGTATCATGTACTCTAAAGGCTTTGTCAGATTACCAGTCAAAGTTAAATCCTTTATAAGACAAAGAATTCCCTACAGAGTCTAATCTGGATTACCAGTCCAGGCTAAATCCAGTCAACTAGGATTACCAGTCCAGGCTATATCCTAATTAAAATGTATACTCGATAAGCTCGTTTCAGGATTACCCGTCCTGGCTAAATTCTTTCCATAATGATATCAATGGATTACTCGTCTGGGCTAAATCCTTTCTACAACACATGCAGGATCCCGTTTCTCGTGAAAAGTGACCTATCTATCGGAATTCCATATTCAAATGGATTCTAACCCATTTTCAATCAATTTTGGAATTATGGGAAATTTCATACAATTCATTTTTTTTTATGTATTTCACATTCGATTCAACACAACAATTAAAGTCAACTTGCAATAACATCCAATTAGGTTACACGAACTTACATAAATGATGTCTCGGGTTTGGATTCTCACTATTCCAAAACCTTTTGTTTTCCACAATCTACTTCTGGATTTGGTATTTTCGAGTCTATATAAACAAATTAAATTATTAATTCATTACATTCTTCAATTTCAGCCCGTAAACTTACTCTATGGCAAATTTACCTTTTTACCCCTAACTTTGCACATTTTTACATTTTAGTCCTTAGGCTCGTATAATGAAATACATGCATTTCCTTGATTTCCTAAGCCTAGCCGAATTATATTCTATCTTATAACAGTCTACATTTTCCTTTATTTCACTTTTCTACTACCCACTTTTACATATTTTACAACTTGGTCCCATTTTAGGTGTTTTCATGGAAAACCACTTAACAAAAGATGTTTATCATACATCAAACTTTTATATTCCTCCATTAAACACCAAAATACAAACATATCACACATGGGTAAGTTTTTTAACATGAACCCTAGCTTAAAATAAGGGTAGAGATGGCTAGAACATGCTTCAAGGATCTTAAAAATATATATAAAAAAAAACATTAAAAATGGGGTTAGGGAGCACTTACAATCAAGCTTGAAATGTTGAAAACCCTAGCTATGGAGCTCCTTGAATTTTTTGCACACCATGAAGAAGATGGACAACATTTTTGCTTGATTTTTCCCGTTTTATTCTTTAATTAACCAAATGACCAAAATGCCCTTAAGACCTTTCTTTAAAATTTTACCCATGCATGCCCATTTTTGTCCAAATTTTTAGAACTTGGTCAAATTACTATTTGAAGACCTCTAATTTATAATCCAACTCAATTTCATGCTAATAGCTTCAAGAACTAAAGTTTTGCATATTTTTCAATTTGGTGCCTAATGTCAAATTGAGCATCTTAGGCATAGAATTTCTCCATGAAATTTTTACACAAGCATACATTCTCATTCTAGACCTCATAAAAATCATGAAATAATTATTTCTATTTCGGATATGTGGTCTCAAAACCACTGTTCTGACTAGGCACTAAATCGAAAAGTTACAGTCGCTACATCTGACAGCTGTCTGACGTGAGCTGTCCAATCAGGTACGACCAACTTGTAATACAGAGGCAACATGATTCTAATGAAAGGAAACTTGGGCTATTTGTGGAAAAAATAAAAATATTCACATAAAAAGAAAAAAAAAAGCTTTTTGGATTATCTTCTTCTTCAACATACCATAGGAAGCTTTCGGCTATGGCGGCTTAAGCTCTAACGGCTGAACCGAAATGAAAATGATGCAATTTAGCTCTTGACGAGGAGCGCTGAGTGTGAAACAAGAGGGAATAGATAGATTCAAATCGAGTTGTCTAGGAATAGTATTCTCCACTTGTTTCTTTTATTTTTTCATTTCTAACGTTGGTTATTACTTTCGATTTCATGTTAGTATGGAAGTACACTTGATTTCTGGGTTCAATGTTATTTTATTCAATCTTGCTTCTACGGTTTAATTTTTGGGTTTGAATGTTTTTAGCATGGAAGTGTTATTACGGTCACTGACACTAAAAGGTGTAGTGAAAGTTCAAGCTAACAAGCATGACAACAGAAGTTGCTTAAGGATTAGAGGAATTTAATCCACTTGTTCTTATTAGTGTTCCATTACCATCATCGGAAGGTGTGGCTAATGTGTATGTTTAAGTCTTTGATTAAATATAAAAGTTAAGCTTGGTAAGATATTCATTTCAATTTAATGTATCGACAATCACTTATCTTTTTATACCTTGTGAGCACTTAGCAATCTGTTGAATATTCACGTTGGGGATCCCAGTTTATAATTATCATGTTTTTTATCTTATTTTTTTCAAGTTATTGGTTAGACAACTACATTCATGATTTATCTTATTCCTATTTATTTATTGCACTGACATTAATAGACAAAAGACAACCATCCTCGTGGGATCGATATTCGATAGACTCATATCTGTCTACTATACTTGCATCGACAGTGTACGCTTGCACATTATTATTGTGACGTTAACAGTCGATCACTCATATAGGTGAATCATACCAGAAGTAGCATGTAAAATATTATGTGAACTATTACGAAACATAGCAAATTGATAGGTTTGAATATTAAATGAGATAAATAAATGAGTAATTGACATATTATGAAATGAAAGCTTGTATACCTTATTGTTCATAGCATGGTATGTTATGTTAAATAGCAAGTTGTTAAATGAATTACTTTAATAATTTAGTATATGCGTAAGTGATTTGTTAAATGAAGTGTTTGGCATGAATTAGATGTAAATTGGTTGATCTAAAGTTTGAATTAATTATGCTCATATGACTAATGTTAATGTTTAATTAACTTGAATCATGGAAGTACCATTGAGTTTTATTGCTCAATGTATGGTTTTTTATTCTGTGCATAGGTTTAGGTGGACCTTGAAGCCCTAAGAACTAGTTCAGCATCCAAACTACAACCCTCAACTCAATAATGTTTGTATAGTCTCTTCTGTTTTTTCAATATATGGAATGTACCTATAGTCGAGTCAATCTCATATTGTATATGGCCTTTTGATATATTGAATTTGCATATTTCAAATAAAGTTACACTTTGAAATATTAATGTTTTCATATGTATATATGGCCTATAGTTTCAATGGTGAAAATGGTCTTGTATATTATGGTTAGTTCTTGAGTTTGAATGGCTATCTTAATGAGTTTGATAGTGATGATGCATTTATAATAGTATATAAGGTATTTGAAAGCATGTTTATATGTAGAACAAGTTGAATATGGAATTAGCTAATTTGTTAGGTCATTATGAATTGGTACCAATTGGACCCTTTTGAAAAAGGATGATCATGTTGTGACGTTGGGCTCTTAAAGTCGCTACAAGAGGAAGTCAATGAGTTACGTCGTGACTTAGAACCCTCTAAATTGTGACATCAATTCGATAGTTTTAAAATTTACAATTTGGTCTTTACTCGACCTTGAGTCACCGAACGAGCTTTTATAAGCTCGTATATGATTGTGTAATATGTTGTAATAATGTTTTGAACTTAATAATATGTATTAATTGTTAAATTGAAGTGTACTTCTATAGTAGTTGCTTCAGTAATGAATGTGACATATCGTAGCTCGAATCTGACGCGCAGGTCAGGTATGGGGTGTTACATTTAATGGTATTAAAGTTTTGAGGTTTAGTCGATTCTTAGACTAAATCAAGCTCAAAATTGAGTCTAAATGTACATGCTAAGGTCAGATTAAGTCTGAGTCGAGATTTGGATGCTGATTATGAATTGTTCTATTTTATAGCTAAAATGTTGAAAGAATCACGAAATGTTATTGCTGATGAAATATATAGTAGTGATCAGTCCATCGATGGTGAGAATGGAGTAGAGGTTGAGGTACCCGACATTGATCAAGCTGGAGACCAACGAGATTGATTTGATAGACCTCACTGAGAAGGTCGAGGTGATAAGAATTTACTTCGCAGAATAGCGTAAGCACTTCAACGAGTAGCAAAAGTTGCTCCGCAAGCTGCACCAGTAGCCGTAGCTCGACGAGCCCCGATAAAAAAGTTGTAGAAATATGGATCAACCAAATATAGGGGATCGAAAGGTGTTAGTCCCTCTTCAGTCAAAATTTGGCTAGAATCAACCGAACAGGTCTTGCAACAATTAGAATGTTCACCTCCTTAATCTATTACATGTGCAATATCTCTTCTCAAAGAAGAGACATATCAGTGTTGGTTGATAGTCATATGTCATGTGTTGGCCGATTAGGTTACTTGGACGTTTTTTCATTCTGAGTTTTAAAAGAAATACATCAATGAATTGTATCTTGAGGACAAAAATTAAGAATTCATGATGCTGAAATAAGATGATATGTTAGTTGTTGATTATGAACGAAAATTCTTGTGACTCAAAAAATATGCCCTTGAGTTAGTGTCGATAGAAGGAGAAAGCTGCAAGCGATTCCTTCGGGGATTGTAAGATAAACTTCGAGTTCAGTTGGTCTCGCTTAACCTTAAAGAATTTGTCGACTTAACTAAAGAGCAAATATGTTTGAACAAGTTAGAAGCCTAGATAAGAAAGTCAAGCCTCCCCGAGCATTTGGTAAGAGAGTCAAGACTACTAGTTCGTAACATTACCTAAACGAGCTAGATAGTTTCAAGTTCTTGGAAATTAGCTCTAAAGAATGTTAGGTCTGAGAGAAACTGAGTCAAGCAACCATCTATATCAGTGACCAGTATTAAGAGCTCAACGAGAAATGTCATTATTCCAATTTGTTTACTTTGCAGAAGAAAGCACAAAGGTGATTGCTTGAAAAAAATGGATGCATGTTTTTGTTGAAAATTGGCCAACCATGCTACTGTGATATTTTTGGTTGAAGTGCATGCAACTTGTAAACATGCTGCAACACGTATGCTTGCTATAACAACAAGGTTTTTTTTGTTTAGTTTCATTGTAATTAAACTAGTAGAAAATGAACAAGCTTGATGATAGCTTGATACATTAGGTGTTGAATGACTAATTTAGGTGGTTTGTTTATGTGTACAAGCAATTTTTGAATAGTCCCAATGTTGATTAGTGGGATTATTTGAGTATTTGGTGATATATTTGGTTATAAATGTATTGCTTTTCTGATTGAAAAAATGAGCAAAATGAGCTAAAAGCTAAAAGCTCCCTTGCTGCACATTTGTAAGCAAGTAAAAATATTTCTTGAATCTTACTGCCTTGTTCTATTTCTCTATTTTTTTCTCTACTACTCCTCATTGCCAACAATTGGTATTAGAGCTTTTCTGATCTTTGAAGGGCTGTTTAACAAATTGTAACACCTCTAACCCGTATCCATCGTCGGAATAGGGTTTCGAAGTATTACCGAAACTTTCAAAATGTTTTTCAAACAAATTATGTAAGTTACTATTTATTAGCCGAGAACATTCAAAGCATCCCTTGATTGGACGCTTGAGGCCCAATACGAGCATTAGAATTGAGTCTGGACTTAATTGGGAACTCTAAGAATTTTTCGCAACATTTTAAAAATTTTCCAAGGTGCAGGGCTCACACGCCCATGTGGTCCAAAGGACACGCCCGTGCTAGGGGCCATGTTCGACTCCGTATAACTCTCTGACTTGCGCACACGGTCGTGTGCTAGGCCGTGTGGTTAATTAATTCAATTTGAAATTAGGTGCATGTTTCACACGGCCAAGACACACACCCGTGTTTCTGCCCGTGTGCTCAATTCTGAGCATTTTGTTTCTCAAAATTAAGGTGCGGGGGACACACGGCCTAACCACATGCCCATATTACCAGACCGTGTATCACACACAGTCTAGACACGCACCCTTGTGTCTGCCTGTGTGGACCAAATGAAGCCATTTCTAGCTTCATTTCTCACCCAAAATTTCATCCAAGACCTGCACTTGAAACACACAACCAATACCAACCATTCCAAGCATTCAGATTTAACAAACTTCATCATTCAACAAGACATATCATTACATGCATATGTGTTATAACTTACCTTGGATTAACTTAGGCATTAGCATCATTTGATCACATGTGCTAACACTTATGAATATATAACGCAAAATACCTACTTAGTCATACCAAAATAAGCCATTACTAGCCATTCCAATGGCTAGGTTACAAAGCATTATTATCAAGCTACTAATGGTCAAGTTGTCCTATACATGCCATTATACCAAAATGATTTTACTAAGTATACCCAAAATGACTAGTTGATAGTGTGACGATGCTCCAGTAATCTCCAACCCTCATGAGCTTCCGAGCATTATAAAACAAGGGAAAAATAAAATAGAGTTAGCATTACATGCTTAGTAAGTTCGTATAATGGAAACTAAACTTACCAATCCCGTTCATTAAATCTAAGCATACAATAACAAGTTTTCCATCCATTTGGCTAAATTGCCTAAACATATGCATCCAATCAAACATGTTAGTCACAAAGTTTACATATACATCAAGTAAGGATAGATGAGCTCATCATACATTATTCTTTCAAGACATTATCATTTCGTCTCATAATTCTCATGCCATGTCTAGAGTTATATGTCCGTTGAATCATTGAAATTCCGATGGATACTCAAGTAGTACACTCGGGGTGTACAATTCAATAATCCGTCAATTCTTATTCAATGGTACCCATTAGGGCACTTAATCAAAGAACATACTCTTGAGCCACGTATTGTATAATAGGATTACCAGTCCAAGCTAAATCCTTTATATAACGTATGCTCAAAGACTTCAATTAAGGTTACCAATCCAGGCTAAACCCTAATCGTAACGTATACTCGAGAAGTGTTATATTAGGATTACCCATCCAGGCTAAATCCTTTCTATAATAAGGTCAATAGGATTACTCATCCGAGCTAAATCTCGTCTGCAACAAATGCAGGACCTTATTCATTTCGGGAAAGCACATATATTTATCGGAATTCAATGTTCAATCGGGACTTAACCATTTTTCACCATATCAAGCATGTATAAATTTCTGATTATAGCATTCAAGTAATGTACATCAATATAAATAACATTCCATACAACACAACATTCAATTAAACATATTTACATACCCGATTAAGTTACACGAACTTACCTCGACACTTGTTCGCATTAGAAATCTACTAATTCGAAACCTTTTCTTTTCCTTGATCTAACCTCAAATTAGTGTTGCCTGGATCTATATAAATGAATTTAACCATAAATTTCACACATTTCATATTTAAATGGACTCAATTAACGTCCTAGGAAAAATTACCATTTTGCCCTTAACCTTTCTATAAATTCTAATTTCGTTCCTAGGCTCGGAAAATGAAACTTATGCAGTTTACTCCCTATTCCAAGCCTAACCAAAATCTCATTACACATTTTATAGCACTTGTATTCATAAAATTTTAGAATTTTTCATCAAATTTTACAACTTTACATTTTAGTCCCTAAATCATGTTTCCATCAAAAATCACTTTGAAAAAGTTGTTTATCTATGAACAACCTTTCATTTTCTACCATAAATTTATAATTTTTAGAATATACATCCTTGAACCATTTTCCATACTTTGATAACTTTTCAAATTAATCCCTCAAATAGAGAGATTAAGCTATCCCGATTTTAAAAATATCAAAATTACTAAAAATGGGACAAGAAAACTTACCCAATTAGGCCTTGAAAGTTTTCTCTCTCTCTCCTAGGGTTTCCATGTGTTTTTAGGTTGAAGATGGTGAGAAAATAAGATGATAGTTTCTTTTCATCTTTTAATTAATTAAGTATTTTGAAATTTCCAATTTAGTCATTGCCCTTTTTCTATATTTCCATGGATGAGTCACCAAGAATCTACATACTTTTCTTTAATGGTCTAATTACCATATAAGGACCTCTAGATTTTAATTCCACAGCTATTTAATCCTTATAGCTACTAGAATTAAACTTTTGCATTTTATGCGATTTAGTCCTTCTCGTAATTAAACACTTAATCGATATTTTTTTATATCAAAATTTTTACACGACATGCCTATTATAATATGAACCATATAATGAAATAAAAATAAACCTTATTTTTGGGTTAGATTTGTGGTCCCGAAACCACTGTTCCAATTTCATTAAAAAATGGGCCGTTACACAAATGGTATGTTTTTGTATTAATTTTTGTTTTCACTACTTGTTAAAAAGAAAGAAGTAGTTAAAGCATGTCATTAAGGACTTATTCAAAGCATGTCATTAAGGACTTCTTGTAGAAAAGACAAAATCAGCTCAACCTTATGAGACTCCCAAACAAGCTTGGAAGAAGCTAAATGAGGAGTTTCAAGGAAATGTGAGCTATCCAATGTGCAAGTTGTGAGTTAAAAAAAAAGCACGAGCTCAACAAGATGTTGCGAGCTACGAGCTCAGTAAGTGGTACGAGCTATAAAGGTGTGAGCCCTGTAAAGTTGCGAACCTGTTGAAGACAGTATGCGAAGTGTGAGTCCGTCAAATGTGGGAGCTAAGTAACATGTGGAAGCTCAGTGCGAGCTATAAAGGTGCAAGCCTGTTGAAGACAGTAAACCAAAGTGCGAGCTTGTCAAAGTTGTGAGCCTGTTGAAGACAGTAAGCAAAGTACGAGCCTGTCAAATTGTAAGCCGAAGTGGCAGACAACCTAAATGCAAACCCGAGTGGGTGCAAGCCGAAGTGGCGGATGGCCTAAATGCAAGCTCGAGTTAGTGCAAGCCAAAATGGCAAACTGAAGGCAAGCAAATTATACTCACAAACTGTATATGTAAGAAGAAATAGGATTGTAATGAATAAGGGAACAAGGCAAGATATGTTGTCAACTAAGGCTTTGAAGGAGGAGAATACTTCATTTGATGAACGAATCTTTGGCACTAAAAACTAATATGGTCAATTATATCAGTCAGATTTGGTTGAAATTGAAGCCAAGGTTGAAAATGTATTGCTTGAGTAGGTTCAACTTGAAACAAAGCATATTTTGACTACCAAGCTTAAAAATTGTTGAATGATTTGTATTCACAGCATGAAGTCCAAGGTGGAGTGTTGAAAATTGGCCAACTATGCTACTTTGATATTTTTTGTTGAAGTGCATGCAACTTGTAAACATGCTACAGCACGTATGCTTGCTATAACAACAAGGTTTTTTTGTTTAGTTTCATTGTAATCAAACTAGTTGAAAATGAAAAAGTTTGATGATAGCTTGATACATTAGGTATTGAATGGCTAGTTTAGGTGGCTTGTTTATGTGTACAAGTAATCTTTTGATAGTCCCAATGCTGATTAGTGGGATTAGTTGAATATTTGGTGATGTATTTGGTTATAAATGTATTGTTTTTCTAATTGAAAAAATGAGCAAAATGAGCTAAAAGTCATAAGCTCCCTTGCCGCATATTTATAAACAAGTAAAAATATTTCTTGAATCTTGCTACCTTATTCTGTTTCTTTATTTTCTTCCTTTGCTTCTCCTCAACGCCAACAATTTTCAATGCAAATATCTAGAGCATTTTGCTTTAAAATGTCTGAAAAATGATAATGATACTCTTGTTATCCATATATGTGCTCCTACCGTTAGAAGTCTGGGGAGTTCCCATGGTGATTTAGTAGCGAGGAGTACCTAAGGGAAAGGATCTGAGCGGTTCATATGCTCCGTTGTCCAAGAGATCTGGGGGGTCTATTGATTGTTTGGGATTCTGATTATTTTAACCGTTGACTATGAAGAAGTAAGTGAAAATTTTATACTTCTTAAAAGAAAGTGTCTTGTTTCTGATTTTAGTTGATGCATTTTAAACATTTACCTCCATACTATTTAGAGGAGCAAAACCTTTTATGGGGGAAGGTTTTGGAGTTGAAGGCCCATCACAATGAGGAATGGTACATTTTGGGTGATTTTAATGCAATTAGAGATTGAAGTGAACGCATTAGATGCAGAGATAGGATGGAACGATGCGAAGAACTTAATGATATGATAAATAATGGAGAACTGGTTGATCTCTTTTTGGTCGAAAAGAAATTTACATGGTTTGGTTATGATAACAAGAGGAGTAGGCTGGACCATTTTCTTCTTTCACCAGGTTAGTTGTTGAAATTTTGAGACATTTGTTAAAGGGGCTTTAAGCATTCTGTCTCTAATCATGTGCCTATTCTATTGTTCACTGGGGCTGTGGATTGGGGCCGAGACCCTTTAAACTTTTTAAATATTGGTTAGATGACAAGTAGTGTTTGGAAAACATTAAGAACCAGTGGATCAAGAATGCTAGCCATAATGATTCTAGACATGATTTGTTTCACAAACTATCTTCTGGCTTGAAGATAAAAAATATGGTGAGGTCGAGGAGAATATTTTACAAGATTGGGTTGTTTTATGTGGGTGTCAAATTGGTAATATTCCTTTTGTGTATTTGGGGTTGCCGATTGGTGTTAATCCAAGAAAAAAATACCTTTTCGGAACTGATCATGAAGTTTAAAATTAGATTGTCATTGTGGAAGAAGAAATTTTTATCCTTTGCAGCAAGGTTAACTTTGATTAACTTGGTTTTATCTTCTTTACAGTTACTTTACATGCCAGTCCTTAAAATTCCTAAAAGAGTGGATAATCGAATTAAGAAGATACGGAGGAACTTCTTGTGGGGTGGTCTTGAATCGAAGCATAAGATGGCTAAGATGGGGTGGAAAAGGGTGTGCAGGTCGAAAGTAAAAGGAGGATTTGGTGTTTCTAATCATGAATTCAAAAATCAAGCTCTTTTATCTAAATGGTGGTGGAACTTTCCTAAAGAGCCTAATTCTTTGTGGAGAAAAGTCCTTATCTCAAAATATGGTACGAATTTGTTTAAGTGGCGTCCTTCTATTGTTGGGTTGAAGAAGATGTCGAACATTTGGCACTGTATCGTTGGTGTTGCAAATGAAGACCTGGTTAATAAGTTCTTGGAGCGCGATTGTTTCAGGTGGGTGGTAGGTAATGGTAAGGATGTTTTGTTTTGGTACGATGTGTGGTGTAATGATCTACCCTTGAAGAATTTGTTTCTGAGGTTGTTTTGTCCTGCCAATAATAAAATGGCAAAGGTGGTGGATTACTCTGTTAACCAATCTTTCATATATGATGGGTGGAGGGGTTTTTTCTTTCGGCCTCTTCTGGATAGAGAAGCATCTTTGCTGGATGATTTGTGAGATTTAATTAAGTTGATTGCCGTTGATCTGGAAAGGTGTGATCGGATTATTTGGAAAATGGATGTTAGAGGTATTTTTTTTTGTTAAAATGTTATCTAATCTTATTAATGATAACTCTTGATTTCTTTGATGCTAATCTAAAAACTATTTAGAAATTGAGAATCACTCTTGTGAAAAATAGAACGTCAGTAATGACAATATATCATAAAATAAAAAGAGAAATAAAAATAAATAACAAGGAGATTTTTACATGGAAACTCTTTCGAGAAAAAATCACGGGCAGAGGAGAAGAAAATTCACTATGTCAAATTCGAATGAATACAAGAGGAGTAGACTATGCTTATTTATAGGCTTGTAAAACCATATTCTAATAGGAGTGTAGTAAGATTGAAACACCTTATTCTAATCAATATCAAATAGATGGAGTTTAATAAGGTTTAAAAAACCTTATTCTAAAATAAAATAAAAGAAGTGTAGTTCTATAGGGATTTTACTTTTACTTTATTTTACCACTGTATTTTATTTAAATAAGGATTTGAGTCACTTAGTTCTAACAATCTCCAGCTTGACACGAATTCTCAATGAACAAGTTCTTCGTCGTGAACTCTTAACGAACAAGTTCTCCACATCTTCCATAAAACCCCTTAAGAGTTTAACTTCAACAATGAACACCAACCAAGTCTAAGCAATGCTCAAACTTGGTTATAGGAAATGACTTAGTCATTATATCTACAGGATTTTCATGAGTACTAATTTTGCTCATAACAATATCACCACGAGCAATAATATCACGAACAAAATAATACTGAACATCAATGTGTTTTGTTCTCTCATGAAACATTTAATCTTTTGTAAGGAAGATGGCACTCTGATTGTCACAAAATACTGTATTGATTTGAAGGTCTTCATTGAGTTCATTAAAGAGTCCTTTCAACCAAATAGCTTCTTTACAAGCCTCAGTAATTGCCATGTACTTAGCTTCAGTGGTAGACAAAACGACTATAGTTTGCAAAGTAACTTTCCAACTGATTGCACAACCTCTAATTGTAAAGACATAACCTGTGAGAGATCTTCTTTTATCAAGGTCTCTAGCAAAATCAGCATCAACATATCCAATAACTCCATCTTTAGTTCTTCCAAACTGTAAGCAAACATCAGTAGTACCTCGTAAGTATCTTAAAATCCACAGAATTGCTTTCCAATGTTCTTTACTGGGATTTGTCATGTATCTACTATCTGCACTGACTGCATATGATAAATCTGGACGTGAACAAACCATAGCATACATGAGAGATCCTATTCTAGAGTATAGAACATGTTACATATACTCAATCTCATCATTTGGTTGTGGAGACAAAGCCGATGAAAGTCTGAAATGGGCTGCTAAAGGAGTATTAACAGGCTTAGCACTCTGTATATTGAACCTATAAAGAACTTTCTCAATGTACCCTTTCTGACTTAGGTACAATTTACTTGTTTTTCTATCTCTGAGAACCTCCATACCAAGTATTTTCTTTGTTGGTCCCAAATCTTTCATCTCAAATTCTTCACTTAGTTGGGCTTTGACCTTTCTTATCTCTCATTTATCTTTCGCTGCTATCAACATGTCATCAACATAAAGGAGTAGATACACAAAAGAACCATCACTGTTTTTCTTAAAGTAAACACAACTGTTAAAGCTACTTCTTTTGAAATCATGAGAAGTCATAAAGGAATCAAACCTCTTGTACCACTGTCTTGGTGACTATTTCAAACTGTAAAGGGACTTTTTCATCAAGCAAACATAGTCTTCTTTTTCTGAGATTGTAAAACCTTCTGGTTGTTGCATGTAAATATCCTCCTCAAGTTCTCAATGTAAAAATACAGTTTTTACATCTAACTGCTCAAGCTCTAAATTATGCATGGCCATAATACCAAGCAAAGCTCGAATTGAACTATGCTTCACAACTGGAGAGAATGCATCTGTGAAGTCCACTCTTGGAATTTGACTATAACCCTTTGCAACAAGTCTTGCTTTATATCTAAGTTCTTCAACTCCTGGAGTCTCTTCTTTATTTTTAAACACCCATTTAAATGAACATCCTTTTTACCTTTAGGAAGTTTCATAAGATCTCATGTTCTGTTTTTGTGGAGTGATTCAATCTCCTATTGCATAGCAAACATCCACTTTTCTGAGTCTTCACAGCTAACCGCCTCAAAATAATTAGATGGCTCTTGGTTTGCATCTATATCTTCAGCCACATTTAAAGCATAAGCAACTAGATCAACCTTGGCATACTTCTTTGGAGGTTTAATTTCTCTTCTAGTTCTGTTTTTGGCAATAGAGTATTGTGGTAAAGAAGCAACTCTATTATGAATTTCTGTACTTGCTTGAGGAGTCAACTCTGTTGTAGATTTTGTATTAATTTGGTGCTCCACCTGCTTTTGATTTTCTTTATTGGAAGAGTCTTTAAGAGATAAGTTAGGTAGCATAGCAGTTTCATAAAAAACAACATCTCTGCTAATCACAACTTTTCTATTTTTAGGACACCATAACTTATACCCTTTTACACCAGCTTTATAACCAAGAAAAACACATTTAATGAATCTCGGTTCCAATTTTCCATTATTAACATGAGCATACATAGGACACCCAAAGATCTTTAAATCAGAATAGTCAGCAGGATTACCAGAACATACCTCTTATGGAGTCTTTTTCTCAATGGCAACGGATGGAGATCGGTTGATAAAAAAAACATGCAGTAGAGGCTACTTCGGCCCAAAACGACTTTGGTGAGTTGGCATTTGACAACATACATCGAACCTTCTCCATGATCATTCTGTTCATTCATTTTTCAACGCCGTTTTGCTATTGAGTATGACGAACTATCAAGTGTCTCACGATCCCTTCTAACTTGCACAATTTATTAAACTCATCAGAACAAAACTCTAAGCCATTGTCTGTGCGGAGGTATTTTATTTGTTTTCCCATCTGTTTTTTAATCATAGTTTTCCAAGACTTAAATGCGAAAAACACATAGCTTTTCTGCTTCAGGAAGAACGCCCAAACTTTTCTGGAAAAATCATTAATAAAAATTAGCATATAATTAGCTCCACCTCTCGAAGGCACTCTAGATGGACCCTATAGATTAGAATGAGTATACTCTAATATTCCTTTCGTGTTATGGATTCTTTTGGTGAATCGAACTCTCTTTTGCTTCCCAAAACTGCTTACAAAACTTCAGTTTGCAAATTTCTTGCCCATCAAGAAGTTCTCTTTTGCTCATTTCTGCCATTCCATTCTCACTTATATGCCCTAGGCGTATATGCTAAAGTTTAGTAATATCATCATCTGATAAGGAAGAAGAAGCGACAGCTGTATCACCAGTAATAGTAGAACCCTGCAGAACATATAACTTGGCAGTCTTTCTCTGCCCTTTCATCACAACTAGGGAACCTTTGGAAATCTTCAAAACCTTATTTTCAACTATGTATTAGTACTCTTTTGAATCAAGAGTACTCAACGAAATTAAATTTCTCTTCAATTCTGGAACATGTCGTACGTAACTAAGTGTTCTGCAAACTCCATCAAACATCTTAACTTTAATTGTTTCAGTACCTTTGATTTTACACAAAGCATTATTTTCCATCAAAATAACATATTCAAACATTATTTCGTAAGTTGTAAACTAATCCCGATTGGGACTCATGTGGAAGGTGCAATCCGAATCAAGGATTCACTCCTCACTCACTTTAGAATAGTTGATAGAAGCGACTAGAAGTTCACCATTGCTGTAGTCTTCTACAACATCAGCTTCACCGAATTTTTCTAGTTGTTTTCCCTTTTGATTCGCAGCCTCCCTGTTGATCTTGCTCTGCAGCTTATAGCACCCAGATTTAATGTGCCCTTTTTTTTTTTTTTTTTGCAAAAGTTACAAGTTTTACCTTTGTTTGAAAACTTTGATCTACCTTTAGATTTACCGCAAGAATTTTGTTCCTGTGCTCTTCCACGATCATCATCAGTATTTCGATCTTGTCTCCCACGAATAATGAGACCCTCTCCTTGAGAGTCGGGTTTAACCACAAGATGCTTCATCTTATAATACGAGGTCAAAGAATTATAAAACTCACCAACTGTGAGAGACTTGCGGTTATATAAAATCGTGTCTCTAAAGGTTGAATAAGACGGGGGCAACGAACAAAGTAGAATTAACCCTAGATCTTCCTTATCATAATGAACCTCCGTGGCCCCCAAGTTTGAGAGAATTTCTTTAAATACTGTTAAGTGTTCGTGCACAGACGCACCTTCCTCCAAACGATGAGCATAAAGACGCTGCTTCATATGCAATTTGCTGTTTAGAGTTTTCGACATACGTATTTGTTCTAGCATCTTCCATAATGCAACGGCGGTCTTCTCCTTTATCACATCCTGCAAAATTTCGTTAAACAAATACAGATATAATTGTGTTAACGTCTTTCAATCCTTACACTTCTTCTCTTCATCTGTTAATGTCGAAGACATCTTATTTATCCCTAGCAGGGCCTCCTCTAAGTCCATTTGTGTAAGAACTGCTTGCATCTTTATCTTCCACAATGTGAATCTGATGTTGCAATCCAATAGCGAAATTTCATACTTCAAAGATGGCATTACCGTGATTGAGATGAACAACCTAGAATCTCTGACATCAATTTGTGAAAAATAAAATATCGGTAATGACAATATATCGCAAAGAAAAGAGAAATAAAAATAAAGAACACACAGATTTTTACGTGGAAACCCTTTTGGGAAAAAAACCATGGGCAGAGGAGAAGAAAATTCACTATGTCGAATTCGAATGAATACAAGAGGAGTAGACTATGTTTATTTATAGGCTTGTAAAATCATATTCTAATAAGAGTATAGTAAGATTGAAACAGCTTGAGTTTAATAAAGTTTAAAAAATCTTATTCTAAAATAAAATAAAAAAAATTATAATTCTATATGGATTTTACTTTTATTTTATTTTACTTCGGGTCACTTAATTCTAACACCTCCTAAGGTTCAAGCATTCCTATAGCTTCACTATTTGGAAAGACTTCCAACAATGACTTTTCTCATTGGGAAAGGTGTGCATGTGGAGTTCGAGCAATGACTTTGCCCTTGGTGTCATGAGTGCACGTAGGATTCAAACATATGTTTATTGATTGCAGGCATATGTATATTTCTGGTGTCTTTTTTTTCAATTGGTGGAACCTTTCTTGGGTTGCTTTCCCTTCGTTAAAGGCTTTCATTATTCTGAGTTTCAATTCCCATTTTGGTGGTCACTCGAAAAGGCTTTGGTGGGTGGCCTGTGCGGCAGCTCTTCGGTCCATTTGGCTTGCCCGCAATGCTGCAATCTTTGAGAAGAAATTTTGTTCCATTGATGCAGTAATCTTTCTCACTGAAGTCAGGCCGCTTTTCTGGATTAAAGCTATCAAAGATGATCTTATCTTTTGTTGAAACAGTTTGGTGGATTCACCTTTTGCTTGTGACAGTATTCAGAAAGGAACCGCAGGTTTTTTGAAGTATAACGTTGAAGGTTGTCCTGGCCAGGCGGGCTTGTGGGGGGTGCTTAGAAATGATCTCGGTGTTGTCTTGGCTATGTTCTCGGATCCCATAGGCTCTGCAATGCCAATTGTTGCTGAACTTATCGCTATTAAAACGGCACTTTCCCTCTTTATTCAGTCGTCCCGATTGAGAGGTAACGGCTTGATCATTGAGTCCGACTCAGCTTTTGCGGTTTCTTGGTGTAAGAAGAAAGATAATCGACCCTGGAAACTTTGGGGTTAATTTGATGAGATTGATTGCTTTGTTTCGAAAATTGGGTGTGTTTACTTTCAATATGTAAACAGGGATTGTAACTCAATGGCTGATTCTCTTGCCAAAGATGGGGTCGATAGGTCTATGTTGTTTAATGCGTGGTGGTAGTATGCATCTTTGTTATGTTATCATGTTGGAACATATTTGGCGTCACCTTGATGTTCCAAGGTTCCAGTTTCGATTATTATATCACCTAGCTTGGGCCATTGGGAAGGGAAGGCAGCTCGTGTTTGTCTATTGACAGCAGCGATGGCGCATGGTTCTACAAGAATCGACAGCGCTGTGATGTTTAAAGCTTGGATTTAGTATATATTTTTATTTTCTGCTTTAGTTTTGGTGATTGTTGTTATGGGTTTTGTAAAGGTTCTCTTTGCTGTTATTGGGTGTTGTTTTCTACCAACTATGTGAGCATTTTGTTAATCTGACTCCATCAATAAAAGTCTTTGATTTATGCTTAGCAAATAAATAAATAAATAATAAAAATTATAATTTAGTCATTGAACTATTTAAAATTTTTTATTTAAGTTGTCGAGCTATTTAAAAGTTTTTATTTAATTTACTGGATTATTACGTTTTATTTTTATTTTTTATTTTAATTTTGTCAGTGAATTCCAGTGACGATTTGACGATCAGTACAATGATTCAATAGTCATCGGTAAGTAGAAGAATATACTTTAAATCCAAGTCGATTTGAAGGTCAATGTCAAAAATCATAGAAAAAAAAGCTATTTGAATTTTAATTATCAAATTTATGATGTCTAAAACTGTTTCATGAAAATAAAATTAGACTATAAAAGAGCTTTTAATTGATGCAAGCAATGCAAACAGAAAAAGTCTTATAGCATCGACTTTAACAGTCCAATGACTTAAATAAAAAAAATTGTAATAGTTTAATGACCAAATTGTAACTTTTTTTTAGTTAAGTAGCCAAAACAAAAATTTACATATAGTTTAATGACTACTGGTATAATTTACTATTATTTTATTTACAATTATATGATAAAATATACCATATAAAATAACAAAGCATAGAATTATTATAAATGTATTATAATCTGCGATTGAAATTATTAGATTTTACAAGTGATGTTAAGGGATTAATAAATATTTAAAAAATTCACAATTTTTTTAAAGATTATATACTACCAAATATTTTCCTATTATATCAAAATAAGATGGAAGAAGTAGTTTAAAGCACTTCACCTAATTAATGGTATTACGATGATGGCAATGTTCTCTTTAATGTGTATATATTTTGGACATTAACGAGATTCATGATTTTGTGAAAGTCAATAACTCATTCGGGTGCACACAAAACCGATATCCTGCCATCTCCCTCTTTCTGTCTTTTCTGAGTTTCTCCTTTTTATGATCCTCTGTTTTTTCATTACCTCAATGGTCTACCGCTAAAATTCCTGGTCTCCCACATCATATCGGAACCGAATTCAGTGATCCAACACAATCCAATCATTAACTCTCGAGGCTCAGCACCCAATTTTAGTAACAAAGAGGCACACCTCGTAGCCCTCGCACTTTCCCCATCTCCAACTTATCCTCAACATTCTTCCATTTTCCTCTGCAGAATTGAGTCAACGGTTGAATTGCAAAAAAAAAAAAAAAAAGGTTTATTGATTGGGTATTTGCGAATCTGGGTTTCTTCCGAATTTCCAAAATTTTGATAAGATTGAGCATGAATTGGCTTGAGAGTGGCTCCGCGAGCTAGGGTTTCGAAACTTTTGAATTGGATTTTTTTTTTTACCTGATAAAGTTTGTGCGAATCAATGGAGGTTTATAAGACATGGGTTAGGAGGAACAAAGACTACGTACACTCTTTGGAGTCTCTTGCCAATGTAAGCTTTTATCTTCTTTCCCCCTTTCTATAATTACATAATGTCAACTTTTTTTTCCTTGCTTCGGAAGGTTAATTTTAATAGCTTTTATATGGTTCTTGGTAAATGACTTATATATATAATGTTAAGGTGCATTGAATTTATCATTTATGCTCATACTTCCAAATATAAGTGCTTTAATCTGTTTTTCTCCAAAGCTTATTTCTTGTTTGATTGATTTAGAGTGGGTGACTTTCTGGGTTTCACTTATGCTGATATAATTTCTGGCTACTGCCTCTTCCATCTTTCCTTAAAAGTGAAGGAAATCCATTTGCAATTTAAAATGTAATGAAAGAAAAAAAAAATGCCTTTTACATGTGTTTATTTTTCAGATGTTGGATTTGAAAACACATTCAGTTGAAGAACAAAAATGGAATGTTATAATATCCGGAAGAGTGATGATTATCTGTAATTTTAGAGTTTCCAGTTAGCTGCTCCGACTAGATTCTTTTTTATTCTTTACTGTGGATAATATATACCCCAATTCCCAACTTATGTTTTCTTTTTGTATCTATGGACTATGATCTATAGTTTGGTTATTTGGATTATTTGTGTGCATGCGCGCATGCTTGGGAATGTGGGCAACATTTTGTGAATGATTTTTTACTGTGTTGTGAAATTTTAGTGTTGCTATCTTATGCTGTTATTGAAAATGGTTGTGCAGGGATTGACGTGGCTTCTTCCCGAACGGTTCTCCACTTCAGAGATAGGGCCAGAAGCAGGTTTTGTGAAACTTTGGTAACATTGGCTGTTTCTTTATAGCTTAGAAAGTAGAAACTGATAAGATTTCCCCACCCCCAACCCCCACTTGATTCAAAGTAATCATCTAATTGGTTGCTGTTGAGAAAGAATTGAGTTAACGTTTTAAATGTGGTGTTTAATTACTTCCTTTTAGGTTCTAGCTAAATGTAGTGCCCCCGCTCCCTCTCCCCTTCTTAAGTCCCCTGGTTTGTAATGTCAGTGTGAAGAAGATCAAAATATTTCCCAACTTAAGTTGTGTCATCTTTTCATAGACTGAGTTCTTTTTTTTTTACTGAACTATTTGGAAAATTTATGCAGTAACTGCAATTTTGGGCATAGTCACTGCCATCAATGAGCATATAATTGATACTACTCCTTCTGAGAGGCATCCTGGCTCTGCTGATCCTTCATCATTCCCTTATGGGTTGTGCATATCTGCACTAAAGGACTTGGAAACTTTGGTCGAAGTTGTCGCTGAGCAATACTATGGTGATAAGAAATGGAATTTCATTGCTGTTACAGAAGCTATCAAGTAAGAAAGCTTCGTTATATAATGTGTGACGCTTTAAACACCTAGGCTTTTCCTCCTAATTTTTTTGGCATTATGCCTTTGCCTGATTATTTTGTACTTGATGTAGGGTGATAGTTAGATTAGCTTTATTTCGGAACAGTGGATATAAAATGCTTCTTCATGGAGGAGAGACTCCAAATGTTGAAAAACGTTCAGACGATAGAGGTTCACAACATAGAGTCGGAGGTTTCCCTAGGCCTGGAGGTCATCACCATGGAGCTGGTTTGTTACAAAACAATCATGGGTCAAACCTATGGACTATTGAAGGAAGGGCATTGTCTGCTTTGAGCAGATTTGGAGAGAGTGCTAGAATGGTGTCTGACCCTGTATGGTTCCAGAGAATTCAACAACAGCATGCGATTATGGCGCCTCCAAGTGATTATTTCTTTAAAATTTCATGATTGGTTTCTTATTAGGGTGAATTGATGGGGAAGTTTGCTAATTTTTTTGTTTTCCCCTTTTACAGCTTCTGTTATTAAAAGGCCTACTCTTTCCATGATTTTGTCGGAGAAGGGTGTTAATGGAGCTTTATTTGTTCTTGGGGAGATCCTGTTTATTACAAGACCACTTATTTATGTTTTGTTCATTAGAAGATACGGAATTAGGTCATGGATTCCTTGGTTTCTTTCTCTGGGTGTGGACTTCGTTGGATTCGGCTTTCTATCACATGTTACAAATTCCAGGATGGTTGAAAGAGAACAATGTTTACATCTTTCTGCCTCTGAAAAGGATGAGGTTAAGAGTCTTTGCTTTGTAATGAATATTCTTACACACTTAAACTAGGGCTGTGCTGATATGAAGTGTTGAATCCAGGTTAAACGACGGAAACTGTTGTGGGCACTTTACCTCATGAGAGAACCATTCTTTAGCAAGTATACCAGGTAATTGATAAACTCATTGCTGATACCTTTCCCATTGATGAATAATTCAACAAACTAATACATATTTGTTCTTCAGGCAAAAGCTTGAAAGCACTGAAAGGCTATTGGAGCCGGTTCCTTTAATTGGGACTTTAACATGTACGCGGAACATATCCATTCCTCTTTAATCTTTCAAACTGATGGGCATAAGTCCATGCAGGTTATTGGTTAAAATAATTTAGCAAGAAATTAATATATATTTGATTTATAACTTTTGGCAGCAAAACTGGTTGAGCTTATAATTGGAGCTCAGACAAGGTACACGTACATGTCGGGATCTTAAGAATGCAGCCGCGCAAGTGCTTCATGGTTTTGTTGCTGTTGTATTTCTTTTAACCATACAAAAGCAAAGAGGCAGTAGTTGATAACTTACAATCAATTTTCTGTTACTTTCTTCCGTCTCAAGCCAGGCACAAGAAGAAGAAGTGAGTCTCTGCTCATTGATGCAAAACTAGAAAACAGGACTTTAATATGTAAAAGGTGGGGGCATTTGTTTGAGGAGTTTAGTTTTGTTTGTTCTTGTGTATTGTACTGTTTCATCCATGCAGCAGATGGATTTCTTCTACTTGTTTGAAGAATTTTGGTTCTGTTTGATTGGATAATCCCAAGAATTCAATTTGTGTTTATTGAGAAGACACCTTAGAGATCAAGAATGAGTAATTCTTTCATATCCAGAAGAACAATATCCAACGATATATATATACAAGTCATAGTTAGTAGCTGATTAATAATAACTTATCAGTAACAGACTAACGGACTGCTAACTGTACAAACGAACTAATTGCTAACATCCACAACCATTAATTCCTTAATATGCCTCCAGCTTTCTCATGACTGCTGACGGACTAGGTTTAGCAATAAGCTTGAGACATGACCTGAACTTTGTAAACAAAGGTGCAGACAAAGGCTTAGTGAATACATCAGCTATTTGCTCTTGAGCGGGAACATGGCCTACTTGCAATCGTCCAGCAGCAACTCTTTCCCTTACAAAGAAGAGATCTAATTCGACATGTTTGAATTTCGAATGAAGAATTGGATTAGCAAAAACAACATCAGCTCCAGAGTTATCGCACCAAACGGCAGCTTTGCGAGTAGGAGAGATATGCAGCTCAGAGAGAAGAGACTCGAGCCAAACCATTTCAGTGATAGTGTGAGCAAGGCCACGATATTTTGCTTCAGCAGTGGACTTGGAGACTACTTTTTGTTTCTTGGATCCCCAGGCAACCGGATTCCCTCCGAGAAACACACAGAACCCCGTAGTAGATCGTCTATCATCCACATCATTTCCCCAATTAGCATCCGAGTACCCTACTAAACCCAGATTGGCAGCTTTAGTGAAATGCACTCCATAATCCATGGTGTTTTGAAGGTACCGAAGAATACGTTTCACAAATTTTTAAGTCTTGATCTAAAGGCTGATGCATGAACTGGCAGACCTTATTGACAGCAAAGGCAATATCAAGCCTGGTGATGACCACGTACTGTAATGCGCCCACAATACTTCTATAATCCGATGCATTCTCCACTGCACTGCCAACATGCCGAGACAAATCACAGGAGGTGACCATGGGCGTAGGTGAACCTGTTGCTTGATCCATCTTGGCTCTCAGAAATATCGAGCACATATTTCTGCGACTTAAAAACAAATTTCTTCAAAGAGTAGGAAGAACCTCAATTCCAAGAAAATAAGAAAGATGCCCCAAGTCTTTCAAGAAAAATGTTGTATTCAAAATTGTGACAAACTCATCAATGCTACCTTTGTCATTCCCAGTAACAATGATGTCGTCCAAATAAACAAGGACATAGAGACAAACATTCTTAGCTTTTCGAACAAATAAAGAGCTGTCGGACTTTGTCAAAACGAAATGGGACATGAGTAAGAAGTCTCTCAATTTAGAAAACCAAGCTCGGAGAGCCTGCTTAAGACCATATAGAGCCTTCTTGAGTTTGCAGACCAAAGTCTGATCACCATGTTTTTGTTCAAAACAAGGAGGTTGAACCATGTAAATTTCTTCGGACAAATCACCATTAAGGAAGGCATTGTCAATGTCGAGCTACCGGAGGTGCCAACCAAACTTTACAGCAAGCGTTAGGACAACACGAATGGTTGTTGGCTTGACAACTGGACTGAAAGTCTCATGGAAATCAATGTCAGCTTCCTGAAGATACACTTTGACCACCAAACGTCCTTTGTATCGGGCTATGGAGCCATCTGCATGTCTTTTGAGCTTAAACACCCATTTGCACCCCACAGCTCTCCGATTGGCAGGTAAGGGAACCAAGCCCCATGTTTGATTTCTGAGCAATGCATCAAACTCCTATTGAGCTGCCAGAGCCCATTCCTTAGACGACAAAGCCTCCTCAATTGTAGTTGGTTCAGAAACACCAATCTCTGCTGAGAAGACACGGGGTTTGAAAATTCCACTCTTGGACTGGGTCTGCATGGGGTGAGTGTTGACAGGAGGAGCAGGTATTGACTCATCAACCTGAGCACTACTGGACACTATTCGAGAGGCTTGTGGAGAAACCTCAGCAGGAGAAGAAGAAACCCGAGAATTACTAGCTGGAATGAGAGACAACACAATAGCAACTAGACGAGGCTGAATGGCAGTAGACCTTGAGGACACAGATCCAGAAGAGTGAAGATCAAACGGAGAGAGTACTACTGGGACTGAAGATTCGTGACGCTGGAACTGAGATGAAGCAACAGTAGACATAGAACTATCTGGAGGAGCAGAAGTAGCAAATGGAAAAATAGCTTCATCAAATACGACATGGCGAGAGATAAACACCTTGCCAGTGTCATCTAGGCATTTATACCCTTTGTGAACAGGATTGTAGCCAAGAAACACACAAGGAGTGTTAGATGGCCTGAGATAAGGGTAATAGCAACAACCAAAAACCCGTAGATGCATGTATGGAGGAGGGGATTTATGTGAGACTTCATAAGGAGACTTGCCATCGAGAACGAGGGTGGGAAGCCTATTAATAAGGAAGACGGCACTGATAAATGCATGCGTCCAAAAACGGAGAGGAACTTGAGCTTGAGCTAACAAAGTCAAATCAACATCAACAATATGTCTATGTTTCCTTTCCACCAACCCATTCTATTCTGAAGTGTGAGAACAGGAGAGGCGATGATGAATCCCAAGCTGAGCAAGAACCTTAGGAAAGCACCGAAACTCTCCTCCCCAATCAGACTGGAGAACCTTTATAGAACAGCCAAATTGAACAGCAACTAACTTCTGTAAATGAAGAAACTTCTTAAGAGCTTCAGACTTGTGTTTGATGAGATACATCCAGGTATGTCATGAGTAAGCATCGACAAAGGACACATAATAAGACTGGCCTTCAGAAGATACAGAAGCCGGCCCCCAAAGATCTGATACAATAAGCTCAAAGGGAGCTGAAAACTTGGTAGTGGATGAAGAAAAAAGAAGTTTATGAGATTTGCCGAGTTGACATGCAGAACATATTGATGACTGCTTACAATTGTGAAACGCTATGTTATTCTTATTTAGAACTGTTATGACAGTCTTATTACAAGGGTGGCCAAGTCTCTTGTGCCACAAATCAAAAACACAACTACTAGTAGTTGAGGACTTCAAACGAGCAGTATAAGTCATGGCTGAAGAATCATCATTTTTGACTCGGCTGGAATGGCAAGAATTAGTACAAGCAGTGGCTGCTAAAAAATCACTATTCTGGAGTCGCTTGGAGTTGCACAAATCAAACTGGTACAAGCCATTATGCATGCGGCCCTCCAACAATACGATCCTTGTCTTGATATCCTTCACAAAATAATGTTGAGGATAAAATTCAAAGAAGACTTGGTTATCACTAGCAAACTGGGCAACAGACAATAAGTTTTTGCAAATATGAGGAACATGCAAAACATTGTTTAAGTGAAACACTCGATTGCCAGAAGTAAAACTACTGAAACCAGTGTGAGCCACAGATACTGGCACACCATTTCCCATAAAGAGCCTGTTGGTACCTGCGTATGGGGCTAACTCCTGCAAGTTGTCCAAATTATTGGTTACATGATTAGACGCACCTGAGTCCGGGTACCATACCTTGCCGTTTGTGGAACATAGCCCTTGTTTGGAGACAATATTTTCTTGCAAACTTGATCCTTGAACCGGGCTAGAGTGAGAACAACAATGCGAACCATCACAAGACAAAGTAGAGGGACCTTGAAACTGATTATAGTGCACCTGCATAGGTTGATCAGAGACACCCTCAAAGGATTCATCGAAGCGATAATAACACTTCTGAATCGTATGACCAATCCAGCCACAGAGTTGACACTGAGGCTTGTTGTGGAAAAATTTCCTACCGCGACCTCTACCATGAGAAGACCGACCACGACCCCTATAAGAAGTTCCAAAATCTTTAACAGACTGACCAGTGCTGCTACTAGGGGAACCACTCTGCTGAGCAACATTCGCTTGTAACGACATACTAGACACTAAATCTTGTTGTCAAGTCTCACAATCCAACAACATTTCAGCAAGAAGATCAAGAGAAACATTCATCGCAGAAGCAACAATACGTATGGACTCAAACTCCACTGGAAGACCAGCAAGAATGATGCTAACCTGTTCTTGCTCAGAAATGAGAGTTCCTGCAGCCATGAGAGTGTCACACAGACTTTGGACCTTAGCCAAGTATTCTTTGACCGTTAAGGATCCTTTCTTCTGAGAATAAATAGAATGGCGCAGAGTAGAGATCGCTAAAGTAGATTTTGAAGCAAACCTACGCGATACACTGTTCCATACTTCAAAACTCATTCAGGCACCACTGAGATGAACTAAAACATCATTACTGACAGTGGATAATAGCCATGAAGCTAACAACTTATCTTGTTGCATGTGAAACAAGAACTCAGATTGGGAACAAGAACCCCATTAGTATCAACAACAGACTGTGGAGGAACAACAATAGTACCAAGAACAAATTTATGCAAACCATATCCTTCAAGAATGAGCATCACCTGTTGTTTCCACAAAAAGAAATTACAATCACCGAGTTTCACCGTACCATGTTAGGAAACTGATGAACTTTGCGCAAAAAACCAAGGCCAGGATCAAGGGACGAGCCATCACCGGGAACAGTGGTATTGAACGACTGATGATTGTCGTCATCATTGCCGAAAACAGCGTCAGTAGCCATTAAAACACGTGACTAAAAAAATTTTATGGCTGTGATACCATATTGAGAAGACACCTTAGAGATCAAGAATGAGTAATTCTTTCATATCCAAAAGAACAATATCCAACAATATATATATACAAGCCATAGTTAGCAGCTGATTAATAACAACTAATCAGTAACAGACTAACGGACTGCTAATTGTACAAACGAACTAACTACTAACAGCCACGACCATTAATTCCTTAATAGTGTTCCTAGTTCTTACAAAAGCAATTATCATTTTACTTTATGAAAAATAAGTTTAGTTATTGTTAAATTCATGAATTAAACTATTGTGTTTCCTTAATAATTAACAAATTAAAATGAAAAAAGAGTTAATTTCTCAGAATTTAAATTTTAAATCTTTATTTTATTTATTAATAAAATCTTGAAATTTTGGCAGAAGAAAAATCTATCAATGTTTAACAGAAAAAGAATATTTAAAAATTACCCATCATCAATTCCTTATAATATATTGAACCGGTGGGGTTAATGCTCTACATGGGCACATAAAATTTCATTTTCTAAGTTCCAATTTTTTTTTTTAATTTTAGATTTTTAATTTGGATACCACAATGGAATTAAATTCTAATAATTACATTTTCTTTGTAATTATTTCGTAATTTTTATGGATATTTGATAATACAAATTATAATTACACTGTTATATAATATATATTTTAAAAAAAATATTAATTACTATAAAAATTATTAGTATGAAAAAAGTAATTTCTAAGCAAGTAATAAACATTAAAATCAAATCATCATATGTATTATTTTACTCTAAAAAAATAGTTGATAATAAGACTACTAATAAAAATAGTAAGAAAAACACAAGTCATATGCAATTTTATCTAATTTTCCTAGTGCATATTTGTGAGGTTATTTCCTTTTTAATATTTAACATATACTTATTATCAGTATCTATTAGTTCCTGACTGTGTTCAACATTTGAGTTTGAATATGCATAATTAAGATTTTTAAGATCTTCTTCCATATACTCTTCGAAGTATAAATAATCTCAATTCTACCTATTATTCAAGTTATGAAATATGCAACATACTAGTATGATCAAACAATTTTTTTTTTTTTATTTTATGTTAAACAAGGATGATGTTAATATGGAAAAAAAATTGTTAATAGAGAAAATATTTTTTTAGAGCAACAAATATTTTTAAATAAATATATCATACTTTTATAACATGTAAATTATTTTTGTAATAAATTTTTTAATCATAACTTTAAAAAAAATTAGAATTTAAATAATATAATTTTATAAAATACATAAAATATTTTTATAATATAACTTTTTAAGATTTATAATATAAGAAATTTTTTGTCATAACCATCTCAAATACTCATACACGTTATGTTTATAATATAATTTTTATAGGTTGCATAGAAATAATTTTTACAAAATGAATTTGAGTGTAATTACTCTAATTCTCACTCTCTTCTCTATGAATTGAAAAATATAATTGGGATGCTCAAATTATATCCAATTCAGTGAGACCCATTAATTACTCAAACATATTAATGTAATTATAAACAATTACACTTAAATTTAATTATTAAATAGCTTTACAGCAAACAATCCTTTATTTGTTGGGAAGAATTTTAAATTTATATATTTCTTCTGGAATTAATTTTCAGTAAAAAAAAAGTAAGATATGTAACCGAGATTCTTAAGAAATCCAGGTTTTATAATTGAACATATTATACTTATATATATTGTCCCTGCCAATGCCAATTAAAGAAATTAAAGACGTTTTGGGTTGGTCATATTATAATAATGTATAATGGTTAGAAAGGAACTTAAACACTAAAACTCATGAAGAATAGTAGTTCCTACTGCTTTATATTTCAACTCAAATAAGACTTGTATGAGCGAAAGAAAGTAAATAAAAAGTATACAAAATAATTATAAATTATTTCATGGTTAAATTAAATAATAACATTTGTAATGATGATTATACACAAATTGTGATTCCATCTTTTGTTGTATTTAAATAACAAATATACCTCCACTTAAATTTTCAATTTTCTTTCACCCAAATAAATTATATACATACAATTCCACGATCATTATATCATACATAACTTTCATGAAATTTTATTATAATTTGCCGCCACGTTTTTACTTTAATCAACCATGATGAAAAATATTGAATGGTAATGATGATTTAGTGCTTGAAATTTAGACTCATATCAATCTCATTTAAGTTATTGATGGTGATGGTAGTATTTTTTTCAATAATTATACTTAAATTAATTTTAATCACGTTATTGGATCAGAAAGTTCGATCTTTGATTATAAGAGTGAAGGAGTATATGTTGGTATATCCGATGGAAGATATTAAAATGGAATGGGTCGAAATTTGGTTGGCAAGAATTTGCCATTTCTTCACTGTTTAGGTATATTCACATCTTATTCATTTTTGTAGTTTTATTTTTATTATTTTTTTAGTTTTATTTTATAATTATAAATTGATTTTTTATCTAAAGGATTTTTAATTTTTGGTATTGCTACCTTAAGTTTACTTGTTTGCTAAAAATGAAAACTGCAATGGAAGTGCTAAACTGCAATGGCCACTACAGCTTGGCATTATGAAAATTGTGCAAACAAAATAACAAATAACACCAAAAATTTGCTTACACCAAAAATTGTGCAATGTGAATCACTACTGCTTGTTTGGTTTCCTTACGTCTGGGGAGCCTAGCTCAGTGAGTAATTCTACTATCTTTATTCACGAATACAAAAAGTGATTCACATTTTATAATTCCCCAAGTATAGAGATCTCACCTTTGTACCTAAAGACTAAATTCCCCATTGAGAACTTAGGCAGTAAACACTCAAAAATATTTACAATAACAGTTTGCACTCTCTCACAAAGCAATTTTGCAATGAATAGATTAGAGTGCACTCATAAGCTCTCATACGAAACCTAGACAAGCCTCAAATCATATATTCAAAATTTGGCTTGCTAATATAGAATCTAAGTGAATACAGAGAAACTCCTTAAAAATAATTATTACATCATTAACACTCAAAGCACAACCAATCAAAGATATGCTCTCTAAAATCATCTATACTATCTCGATCAAATCTCCACATTCCAAGACTTAGTTTATTCACATGAATCCAATCTAACCTTCAAACACCAAGGATTGGTTTTCATAGATGGATCATAGTATCTTCAATAAAACAACACATTAATAAGTCCAAAGATTTTCTTCATTAAATTGCCAAACCAAACCAAATAAGACAAGTATTTACACCATTTTAGTGGCAATTTGCAATTGGCATTGTCGAGCGGCATTTAGCAATTCTTAGCTCATTTTACCTTAACAACCCCCCTCTTTGGCAATTTATTGAACAAAACCAAATAATATAGGAAGCTAACTACCACAATCAACAATAGCTCCCTCTCAACATAAACATTACTCTACTTAGCTCAACTTAATACATAATATAGTAATTTTAACTATCAATGCTATGTCTAGAATTTGCACCAACAATCAAACTACTAAATATAACTAAGCAGTTGATAAGGTAAAGTGTAACAAAGTAAACATGCAACATATCATAATACCACAAATCAATTAATCAATTCCACATTTTCCATAATATCAGTATCAACAAATAAGTATCATCATTTCAATTATACACACCAAATCAAGTTAGAGTTCAAAATAAAAAGAAGTCAGCAAGGTCTTATTCATTTTCAATATCATTAACATCTTCAGCATCAAAAACTTCTTCTAGAGACGTAAGTAGCTTCATTAGCAGCAGAAGAAGGACATATACCTCCTATATAACATGACACTCAAAACCAACAACTTCTTCTACTCTATACTAACATTACTCCCCCCCTTTTTTTTTTTCAAAAAACTTGGCAATCAGAATGCTAAAGATCTTTACAACATGTTTGGTTGGGTGTAATAGGAATATATTACAACCTAACTCGATGGACCCACCACCAAATCAATGTTTCGTTGGTTGTAATGCCTATTACAGCCTGCATTGAATCCATTCTTATTCAGGGAAAAGGCTACATAGCCAATCCCTTTAGTCACCACCGAATAGGCATTGAATAGGATCTTTTTTTCCCTTTCAATTTTTACCCTCCTCATTCGTTCTTTTTTTTTTCTATTCCTCAGTCGATATTACCTTCACCTTCAATTCCTCCTAGATGGTTGGCCGTGAAGTTGTGGAGGTTGCCAAGATGGTTCTCGAAGTCGCCAACGTCACTTGGACTACCATGGTATGTTGCCATCACCGTCACAACCCCGATGACGATTCTCCTAAAAATCATGATACTTTCAAGCTCGAAAAAGAATTGGAAACCCTAAAATCTAAAAATCAATCTCAAGAATCTTTTGGAACTGAACCACAAGCTCTTCAATAATCTATCTGAATCTCCTACTTATTTAAACGATTTTCCTCCTGAAGTCCATAAATTTCATAACCTTTTTTTCTGTGTTTGATTTGCTTTTTATTTTTAATTTTTGGACCTAATTATTTAATTAATTGCAGCTCTATGCTCGGTTGATATCTACCATGGAATCTAAATACTTTTTGCTCTGACTCGAATCTCTTAATGGATCTAAAACTAAAATTGAGTTTCCATTCAAGGAAGCTACAAGTTCTTATATTATTATTTTTGTATCAATTATTTGTAGTTTCTGATGTCTTATATAGCTTTTCCATGAATGATGGGCATGCAACAAGAAATTCCTAATCGAACTGATAAATTATCACTGCATCAAGCTAGATTAATAACTGTGACAATAAAGTTGATGTAAATTTTTTTGTTTTTGTTTTCGTTTTCCTTTTATTTATTAGTAATAATATTGATATTAATTGATTAGTTACCATTAATTTTTTTAATTTGATTTTAAATTAGGGGATGATAAACATTCTTTTGAAATTCTAATTCATGTTAACCAAAATGAACCGAGTTAGTGGGTATGGGTAACTTGTAACAACCCGATTTTGGGCCTAGTCAGAACAGTGGTTTCGGAGCCACTAACTCGAGGTCGGAGGAATTATTTTTAATATTATTTTATGTGTGGTGGCATGTTTATAAAGGTGCATGAAAATTTTAGTGAACTAATTTTAACGTTTGTGAGCCTAATTGCAAAAGTCCTATTTTGATAGCTAAGGGTGTTATATTGCCATGAAACGTAAATTGGGGGTGTTTAAAGGGAAAATAGACCCTAGTATAGTGATTGGCCAGCCATGAGATAAGGATTTTAACTTAGTCAAATGTTAGGTGAAGTTGGTGACTTATTTGTCAAAAAAAGAAATAAAATAAACATAGGATAATATCATCCCTTCCCTATCTTCTTCTTGATCGAAAATATCAGCCATAGGAGGGTTTTGAAGCTTGAAAATTTCTACCACTTAATCTCTCTACAAGTAAGTGGTCTTCATGGTTTTCTTGATGATTTTTGTACTTTTAGAACCCTTGTAACATGAGCTTTTAAATGAGGGGACAATTTTGCAAAATGGTTGAAAGTCTAGGGTTTTACCATGAGTGTGTTCATGTTTTTTTTCTAAAATTTTATGGAAGAAAATGAGTTATGGTGGTGTAATAAACAACTTTTGTGAAGTAGTTTTCATGAAAACCTTAACTAAGGACCATTTTGCATGAGTTGTAAAATAGATAGTAATGTTGTGAAATATTGGGAATTTGGAGTTGTCATAAGAGTAATAAATGGTCCATTAGGCTTGGCTAATAAGTAAATTCGATAAAAATTAATTTTCGAGTCTAGAGGTAAAATGGTCATTTTGTAAAAGTCTAGGGAAAAATGGTCATTTAGCCCAATTATGAATTGTTGAATACCTAGATCAATAAAATAAATAAACTTGTGAATTTTTATCATTATAGATCAAGAATTACAAAACCCAAACCTAGATTGGGGGAAAGCCAAGCAAGTAGACTAAAACCGACTAGTCGCCTACATTTTGTAATCCGATGTAAGTTATATGTTAATAATGCAACTATATCTTTATGATGCGCAATTGTATTGATATGACATAAACTGCTTTGATTTTGAGTATGAAAATACATGTTGAGAAATTAGCATAGTAGAGACTTTCGTTGAACATTTGGAATAAACTTGGATATTAGTACCTTGATATTGGGTGATATGCGTGCTAGTGTAAGACATGTCTGGGACATGCATCAGCCACAATATAAGAGCCAGTGTAAGACATGTATGGGACATGCATCGGCCTCGAGATATTAAAGCCAGTGTAAGAAATGTTTGGGACATGCATCGGCATTGAGACGAGAGCTAGTGTAAGACATGTCTGGGACATGCATTAGCCTCGAGATAGACAAGCTAGTGTAAGACCTGTCTGGGACATGGCGTCAGCTTGTTATGTGTTAGTGTAAGACCTGTCTGGGACATGGCATCGACATCGATAGATGAGAGCCAGTGTAAGACCTGTCTAGGACATGACATTGGCCTCGCTATATGAAAGCTAGTGTGAGACCATGTCTGAGACATGGCATCGGCGTCTTAACCCATGTTAGGGCCATCGAGTATCCAGTAGCATTCCAAATGGTTCAACAAAAGTTTTATGATTTATGTCAAAATGAGAAAAGTTACGATCATATGATGAGTGGTACAAGTACCTATTTAAAATGTATGAGATATGGGCTTAATGTATGCAATACAAGTTGTATTGGATGGTGATGAGTGAGTTGTATTTACGTTTGCTTATGGTGTTCATGAATAAGCTATGAAAGGTTATGAGTATAGTGCCTTATGATAAGTAGTTGTTGTTTATTTTCATGCAACTTACTAAGCCTTATGCTTACCCCGTTTCATTCCATTTTCTTATAGTGCCGCCTAATTAGCTCGTGGATTGACGGACGTCGGAGGCATCGATCACACTATCAATCGAAGCACTTGGTATAGTTAGATATTTTATTTTTGATTATGGCATGTATAGGATGTCATTGTTAATTGGCCAAATGTGTTGACTCACTTTAGTATCCGATTCATTTTGTATAAGGCCATGGAAAATGGCTAATATTGAAAGTTAATATATGAATGCAAGATAGTCTTTCATGAATGTGAATTTTTTGGCATGGTTGGATATATGAAATGTATATAGGTCTTAGCTATGGTCATTTGGTTGAGAGATCATATCAAGTTAGGCTTTGATATGTTGGTTGGTGTTAGATTGTGTTTCAGGGCGGCAAGGGCTTGGTAGATAGCCTTATATTGTCCATACGGGTAGACACATGGGTGTGTGTCTATGCCGTGTGTGACACACAGCCTGCCCTATGGACGTGTAGTCCAGCCGTGTGTCCCTTGCACGTAAGAATTTGCTAGTCAGTATGCAAGGTAGTAAACACAAGGGTAGAGACACAGCTGTGTGTCTTAGCCTTGTGGAGGACACCACCTCTGGCCACGGGCATGTGCCTTGGCCGTGTGCCACTTATCGGATGCTGACGTCAGAAACAAAATGTCAAGGTTTTTAGACACGAGTTAGGACACGGGCGTGTCATGGCCGTGTGAGGGACATGGGCCATGGACACAGGCATGTGTTAGACCGTGTGAAAACCCCTGTATGTTCAAATTTAGAATTTAATTCACACGGGCTCAGGGCACAAACATATCCCCTAGTGCCTAGGCCGTATATGCCACATGGGCCATCAGCACGACCATCTCATAATGGCCACATGGGCATGTTAACCTTCCACAAGGGCGTGTGCCCTGCTTCAGGTGGTATTTTTCAATAGTTTTCAAAGATGTTGGGATTAATCTCGGGATGTTTCCAAAGCGTGGTTTGGGTCTCATAGGCCCGTATTAAGAGCTTTTAGATTAAAATGGAAAAGTTTTAAATTGGACCTAATTCTTATAGCTCGAAATTGATCGTATGCATGTGTTTAAATGTGGTAACACCTCGTATTCCGTCCCGGCGTAGGGCTCGGGTGTGGGGTGTTACATAACTGATGAAATGGTTTCGATCAATGTTGAAGAGTGGAGTGGAATCGATGATAAAAAATATACTATTATTACGTGTAAACACTGCATATCCATTTACAGGGTCGGGTTTTGAATTGCCTATTCAATGCCTCTCGTAATAGCTTTCTCTTTTTTATTTTAATTTCAGTTAATTTGGATTTGTATTTGAGTTTTTAGAAACGTTCTTTCACTTCTTACTTCTTGATTCTTGAATTTACAAGTGTTGTTTGAGTGATTTTGATACTTGATTCTTGAAGCATTCTTTTTGGCTTTTTATTTTCATTTCATAAGTGTCATTTTGATTGAAATTGGATTTGGTCGTTTTAAAGGTTCAACACCAATTGTTTTAGACAAGGGGAGGAGTTCATTCTGTACATGGGCTATTGGCTAGAAATAGCTTCTATACCTTGGTGTAGGCTTTTATCATAGTCGGATTTGGTAATTTCAAACATTTCTTTAAGAAAAATATCTTCTATAGTAGTTAGTCTTTGTCTAATTGATAGTTGACATATAAAGCATTCTCTCTTATATTATCTTTCCGATCATAATATTCTTTGTATATTAAAGCATTTTGTGTTTGGTAAATTTTAGATTTATGAATTAGTGGCAATCTTTCTGAGTTTTGACGTAAATCAAAATTCTAATAATATTTGTAATGAGTTCAACATTTTTGTGAACTGCAGAATCCTAATGTTTCCATTTTCACATCAAATTTCAAAATTGGATTGAGTAAACACTACAATTTTCAATTAAAAGAAAAAACCATTAGTACAACTCTTCGTCATTTTAGAAAGTATTGGGAGAAAGGGGTCAGTGCAAATAAATGGAATAGTGGTGAAGAAAAATACCAGTTGTGTGCTAAACTTAGGTGATGAGGTTGTAACACCTCTTACCCGTATTCGACGTTGGAACAGGATACAAGGCATTACTGGATTTAAACTCAAACAAACATTTGAATCCGAGACCTGAATTTCCACTCAAACTTAAAACTTTTCAAAAACATTCTTGTCGTCCCTTAAACGAGCCTACGAGGCTCAAAACAAGCATTGGAGGCAGTTCAGGACTAAATCAAGAACTTTAGCAAATTTTACGACACTTAGAGAATTTTTGCAAAAATAGGTATCACACACTCGTGTGGGTTGGGACATGCCCGTGTGGCTTGGGACACGCCCGTGTCCTTAACCTGTGTAACTCTCTGTTTATGACGTCATTGACAAATTGAAATCACACGGCCAAGTCACATGCTCGTGTGCTTAGGCCGTGTCCTTCACACAGCTGAGACACACGGCCGTTCTCTACCCGTGTGTTTACTACTGGGCATTCTGTTTTATAACAATTAAGATGCAGGGGGCACACGGCCCGATCACACGCCTATGGGCCAGACCGTGTGTCACACACAGCCTAGACACATGCCTGTGTGTCTACCCGTGTGGACAAAAACAAGGCTATTTACCAAGCCATTTGCTACCCTTATTCACACATGCACTCATATCAATTCAAAGGCACAAAACATATCATACTTAGGAAACCAAACACTCACAATTAAGATAATAATATGTCATTCTCATGCTATCATTTATCATGCTTAAAACATCATACTTACCCCATTAAAACATATTGACATCACATTCACAAGAGGGCATTAACACATGAATAAACTTGTAATCAACATAAGCCATCATTCATGGCTATATACAATTAGAACAATAATCTATTATAGGCCAAAACATTTGGCCATATCAACAATAATACATATAACCAAAAGACCAATTCCCTATACATGCCATAGACACAAACTACTTGAATTCATCAATACCCGTAGTGATAGCTTTATAGTGTGATAGGATCTCCGGCGATCTCCAACCCGAGCTAGCTTATTAACCTTATAAGACATGGGAAGGGAAGGGGAGTAAGCTATATAATATAGCTTAGTAAGTTAGCAAGTAAATAATAAACAACCTCAACCATACAATTTTCATAATGTAAATTCATACAAATTGTCATTTAAGTCTCACAGTATAACTTACTCACTCACAACTTACCAAGTGTTTATCATAACTTAACAATACAAACACAAAGTATTATAATTCACCAAAATCTCATGGTTATAATTCTTATTCAGTCACAACGTTTGCTTTATCAACTTATAAGCATAACTTAACATATTCGGGTATTAGCCCAACAATCGAAACCCTTTCGTTGTAACATACTACAACAATTAACAAATCATTTCAAACTACATAATAAACATGCATATTAAATATGAGTATTTACATTTCTAGCATATACTTTAACATCTTTCAATTGTTCAAAGCTCATAACATCCCATAATCATTTTAATAGGCAATATACTAATCTTTCCTCTTTCATGTATCCGATGAATCACAATTCGTGTGAATAAAACATGTTATATCATAACTCAATTTTGGCCCAGAATCCAATCACTCAATTGCCAACCAAATTTACCATGTATTTCGTCCATCACAAATGTAGGCCAATAATCTTTAGACTTTCACAAAAATATTATCATGGAAATCATGTACTCACCATATCTTAAAATCAATGCGTATAACTTATGTACATACCTGTATAGAATTCGTAATACTTACATGCTCTTTCTCTTCTTTGACATACTCATTTACTTTCCGTTGAACCACTTGGAATACTAAAGGATACCCAGGAAAATCTCATACACATAGTAAGATGTCAGTGCCATATCCCAGATATGGTCTTACATGGGATCACAGATCGAAGCTGATAGCCTAGCTATGGTCTTACACGATGTATCATATCAATGCCATGTCCCAGACATGGTCTTACCCGAAATCATATATCGATGCCAATGCCATATCCCAGATATGGTCTTACTTGGGATCACATATCGATGCCAATGCCATGTCTCGGACATGATCTTACATGGGATCACATATTGATACCAATGCCATGTCCCAGACATGGCCTTACATGGGATCACATATCGATGCCAATAACATTTCCCAGACATGGTCTTACATGGGATCAGACATAACCCTAATGTCATGACATTTGTATCTTAACTATTCCTAAGGTTCAACCGGGATTTTGAAGCACCAAACCTTTGTCGGATCTTCATCGAGTCATAAATAACCAAATTCATAGAGACAATATACATTTCATGCAATATCAAAGCAATAGATACATAATAACATAATACTGAATTATTTACACACGAACTTACCTCGGATGCGACAACGGCGAAAAACCTATTTGTCCAACATCTGTTTTTCCCTTGATCTAGACTCGAACTTCATTTTTCTTGATCTATAATATCAAAATTAGCTCACTTATTAGTCACATTATTCAATGTGACCCAAAAATCACATTATGGAAAAATTATATTTTTGCCCCTAAAGTTTCACATATTTACACTTTTGCTCCTAGGCTCGTAAATTGAAATTTATTCAATTTCTTTAACCTACAATCCTAGCTGAATCATTTTCATAACTATAGCAGTCCACAATTTCCATTAAGACACACTTTTACTACATATTTTATAACTTTTACAATTTAGTCCTTTTAGGCATTTTCACTGAAAATCACTTAGCAAAAGTTGTTTCTTTAACCATAAACATGCATAATCTACCATTAAACATCAAAATACACAAATTTATAACATGGTTAAAACCCTATACCTTCATCATAACTCAAATAAATGGTAGAAATAGGTAGATCTTGTTACGAGGATTTTAAAAACGTAAAAATCATTAAAAACGGGGCTAGAACAGACTTATAATCGAGCTTCCTAGCCATGGTTTCTTCATGAAAAATTCGCTGAGGAAGAAGATGGATAAGAAACTTTGGCTTTTATTTTTTTTATTAAGTCATTTAATTACTAAATGACCAAAATGCCCTTAACTTAAAATATTCTATTTCACCTATTTCATGTTCATTTTTGTCCAAAAAATTATCCAATGATCTAATTACCATTTAAGGACCTCCAATTTTAAATTTCATAACAATTGGACACCTCTAGCTTCTAGAACTCAAGTTTTGCACTTTTTACAATTTAGTCCTTTTGACTAAATTGAGTGCCCAAACGTCAAAATTTTTGAACGAAATTTTCACAAAACAATTCCATAAAATTTTAGACCATAAAAATATAATAACAATAACTTTTACTATGTCAGATTTGTGGTCCCAAACCACAGTTCCGACTAGGCCCAAAATCAGGCTGTGACAACTCTCACCCTTTAGGGATTTTCATCCCCCAAAATCTTACCAGAAGAAATTGCTTTCAACTCTCATGAAAAACTTTCACTAACTTTCCAAATCACAAATCGATTTTAGCCTCGTATATCTTTTTCCAAAAATCTTTGAACTTTAGAACACAATGTCGGAACATATTGTCAAAATTCTGAACTACATTTTCAGGAACACATAGCTTAGTTGATCTGTCAAATAAGAACTCTGTACATACTAAAACAATCATGTGGATTTTTTCCAAACAATCAACCACAATCCAAATAACATCTCTTTTTTCGGAGAAAATGACAAGCTTGATACGAAATCTATAGTAACTCTATCTCATTATTACTCTCGCACAATCACTGACTGTATTAGTCCTTAATACACTTGATTTTCGACTTTTATCTGTTACATAGCGTCATATGAATATAGATTCTAAAATATCATGTGACATACGCAATCACTAGCACATCTACTTATATAACTACACATTTTATTACTCTTGGATGAACAAATGTGTTACTACTGAGCCTCGTACAAAAACTTCTGCATAAGTTCTAGATTCATCAATACGCAAATTATATCTCGAAATAACAATAATAATAGGAATTATGTTTGACCTGAAATTCAACATCAGAAGTAAACTCACTCAAAACTCATTTAGATTACAATTTACTATCACATTTCAGAGCTTCTCAGTTTCGCAAAGAAAACTTCGCTTTAGCATTTAATATATCTAGAATTAAACCATCATCAAATAAGATCAATCCAGTAACCAGTACTCACAAAATAAATAAAGACTTTCCATCCAGGCATCTGTAACTATAACTGCTTTCTTAGAGATTGATCAATAATTACTCGAAATCTTTCATTATCTCAATCCATTGACACTGTCTTAAATTTTTAGGTCTTTTTTTGCAACATTAGATACTTTAAACCATTAGGATCAGGAAGTATATGACATTTTCCGTCGAACATACGATATCATCGAATTCACGACACAGACATAAAAGTGGCCGTCTCTAAATCACCAGTTGAACAGTTCTCTTTTAATGTGACTTTAACCGTCTAAAAATACAAACTATCACTTTACATTTTTGTATTAAAACATATTCCAATCTGTTCAATAGTACATCATTGAAAAGTCGCAAATTCTTTTCTCAATTTAGACTAAACTCAAAACTAGAGCTTCAATTAATAATATCTTCAAATGTTTTCAACTTTGCTAACATGCACAGACCATCCAAATTTTCTTAAATGTGATAACCTTTCAAATCAGAACAATTTTAACTCGTAATAACATCATTCATTTAGAGTAATCTAATAAGTATATCTCTATATCATACTTTCTAGAATATAGGTTCTTCATTTAGACTGTCCATTTACATACTCGTGAATGAACATAATTTATTCTCTTAGCTAAGGACATGCTTAAATACATATAACTCAAATCACATCTCAACAATCAGTTCACTCTAATAAAAACAACCAAGTCGATTTCGACTATCAAATAATAACATGTTAAAACACTCTTTTCTTCATACTGCTACCACAACCTAAATGCATACATTTGTTTACAATTCTCTTAACATGCTAACCAAAGGTATGGCAACCATATTAACTTGAGAAAACAGATATCTCGATTGAACTCATTAACTTTAATCAAACTTATCTGAGGAAGAGATCCATCGTACAATTTAAACTTGTGCTCTCATCATTTATACCTTTGTCGATGACAATTCCTTACACGAAAATCATAGAAATCTAGAAGAAAACAATACCTACCAGCTTTGGAATTCCATCGTAATAGAGATAATACACTTTCCAAATATTTATATATACAAAAAAATAACGTCCAGTAGAAATGGATGAACAGTCTCGCATAAGTTTTACCACTGACTTCATTCCAACATATTAGGATAGAATTCCGAAGAGATAAGGCAATGCCAATCATGAATCAATAGACTATCAGTACTTTCATCTAACATTAAAGTTGGCTAACATTCTCACTTGATAAGAATTTCATCAGAAAACGAATATTCACATGAACCCCTGAGGACGAATGAATATATACAGAATACTTAAAAGAAATCATTATAATCTATTCAACCATAACTGTTACACGCAGACATCTTTACAATTCAAACATCATTTCTCCAACTAATTATGTTATCATAAACCTCGTATTATTCCACTCACTAACAAAAATCAATTCGGAAGAATTTTCAGTAAACACATCTCTAGACTCCATACATAATTGAGTCGATAGCCGAGACTAACTTCTTCTTTACCCGTGACATTGCATAATCTATATAATCTTTAAAACAATTTGATATTTCTTCTAAAACTGAGTTCATTTGTCACACTATACTCAACTCTATTTGCATTACTAATTATTTCACCACTGAACTCTTTAGTTTCCCACTTATAAACTTATTCGACATGATCTTCGTAAATTTTCGTCATAAAAGCAACACTGGTAAGGGGGTGAGGTCGTAAAGCCTCTAACTTGACTCTCATAAATACACACATATGACTTTTCATTCATCATCAACGTAATATCACCATAATCACATAATTCACTCTAAATAATTTAATATACTTATTTATTTTACAAATGTTTTCTACCATCCACAATTTCAAACGATGAATTTACTTAATTACATTCAGCATCAATATCTAATTAAATTCCAACACTTAACTCCAATATCACTTACCAATACTTGTCAAATTAGAGAATGTCTTACGAATTCGAGTACGTTGTTTACTTGACTCCATAGTCCAACTATGGTCTTACACATATTTTCCATGGCCGTGCTAGGGTCTTACACATATTACAATGACATAGTCCAGCTATAGTCTTACATATCATTACGGTGCCATAGCCCAGCTATGGTCTTACATGTACACACATGTACTGCCATGATCCAACCATGGTCTTATCCGTCAATTCATCATTGAACGATCGTACTCATTTCCAGCGTTCTACTCAATTTGATCTTCCAATTCAATTTTCATACTATTATAAAATTCATGGTTCAATAACAAAGATATAAAACAAAACATTATATTATCTCTAATTTAACAATTAAACATAAGATTCAACAATATGAACATATTGATCACACTTATTCAAACAAATGTATATAAACACACATTCCGTCAATTTGTGCAAGTGTACTTATCATATTCACTTAATCAAATATGTTGGGCACATAACATTATATGAATGTTAAACAAACATGGATGGGCTTATCACCATATAAATTTTCACTTCATTCCACGTTTCTACATTTCTCAACTTATAGTTATCTCATTTCGTATATTAACACATACACATCATGAACTTCTATTCATACCTTTCCGAAATTTGACACATCATTTCAATCATTTCAATATCATTTTCAGCATTACCGAAAATAGCTCGGTTGGAAGTCATCTCTATCTTAACAAAACAATTTCGTTAGAGTTGGGAGATTTCACACTATCACGAGTAATAATATGGCATGTATAGATAGAATCACATACGCTATGTTAGTCTGCGAATCGACTAAACCATAGCTCTGATACCATTAAATGTAACACCTCTTACCCGTATTCGACGTCGAAATAGGGTACGAGGCATTATTAGACTTAAACTCAAACAAATACTCAAAACTGAGACCTGAATTTCCACTCAAATTTAAAACTTTTCAAAAACATTCATGTCATCCCTTAAATGAGCCTATGAGGCTCAAAACATGCATTGGAGGCGGTTCGAGACTAAACCAAGAACTTTAGAAAATTTTACGACACTTAGAGAATTTTTTCAAAAACAGGTATCACACGCCCGTAGGGCTTAGGACACAACTGTGTGGGCAGGCCATGTGGTCACACACGCCCGTGTCCCTAACCCGTCTAACTCTCTGTTTATGATGTCATCGACAAATTGAAGTCATATGCCCAAGTCACACACCCGTGTGCTTAGGCCATGTCCTTTACACGGCTGAGACACACGGCCGTATCTCTGCCCGTATGTTTATTACTGGGCATTCTGTTTTACAACAATTAAGATGTAGGGAACACACGACCGGATCACATGCCCATGGGGCAGACTGTGTGTCACACATGGCCTAGACACATGCCCGTGTGTCTACCCGTGTGGACAAAAACAAGGCTATTTACCAAGCCATTTGCCACCCTTATTCATACATGCACTCATATCAATTCAAATGCACGAAACATATCATACTTAGGCAACCAAACACTCAAAATTAAGATAATAATATGTCATTCTCATGCCATCATTTATCATGCTTAAAACATCATACTTACCCCATTAAAACATATTGACATCACATTCACAAGAGGGCATTAACACATGAATAAACTTGTAATCAACATAAGCCATAATAAACTTGTAATCAACATGAGTCATCATTCATGGCTATATACAATTAGAACAATAATCCATTATAGGCCAACACATTTGGCCATATCAACAATAATACATATAACCAAAAGACCAATTCCCTATACATGCCATAGACTCAAACTACTTGAATTCATCAATACCCTAGTGATAGCTTTATAGTGTGATAGGATCTCCGGCGATCTTCAACCCGAGCTAACTTATTAACCTTATAAGACATGGGAAGGGAAGGGAAGGGGAGTAAGCTATATAATATAGCTTAGTAAGTTAGCATGTAAATAATAAACAACCTCAACCATGCAATTTACACAATGTAAATTCATACAAATTTTCATTTAAGTCTCACAGTATAGCTTACTCATTCACAACTCACCAAGTGTTTATCATAACTCAACAATACAAACACAAAGTATTATAATTCACCAAAATCACATGGTTATAATTCTTATTCAGTCACAATGTTTGCTTTATCAACTTATAAGCATAATTTAACATATTCAGGCATTAGCCCAACAATTGAAACCCTTTCGTTGTAACATACTACAACAATTAAAAAATCATTTCAAACCACATAATAAACATGCATATTAAATATGAGTATTTACATGTCGAGCATATACTTTAACATCTTTCAATTGTTCAAAGCTCATAACATCCCATAATCATTTTAATAGGAATTATGCCAATCTTTCCTCTTTCACGTATCCGATGAATCATAATTTGTGTGAATAAAACATGTTATATCATAACTCAATTTTGGCCCAAAAGCCAATCACTCAATTGCCAACCAAATTTACCATGTATCTCGTCCATCACAAATATAAACCAATAATCTCAAGACTTTCACAAAAATATTCTCATAGAAATCATGAACTCACCATATCTTAAAAATCAATGTGTATAACTTATGTACATACCTAAACAGAATTTGTAATATTTACATGCTTTTTCTCTTTTTTGACATACCCATTTACTTTCCTGTTGAACCACTTGGAATACTAAAGGATACCCGGGAAAATCTCATACACATAGTAAGATGTCAGTGCCATATCCTAGATATGGTCTTACATGGGATCACAAATTGAAGTCAATAACCCAACTATGTTCTTACATGATGTTTCATATCGATGCCATGTCCCAGACTTGGTCTTACACGAAATCATATATCGATGCCAATGCCATATCCCAGATATAGTCTTACATGAGATCACATATCGATACCAATGCCATGTTCCGGACATGATCTTACATGGTATCACATATCGATGCCAATGCCATGTCCCAGACATGGTCTTACATGGGATCACACATAACCCTAATGTCATGACATTTGTATCCTAACTATTCCTAAGGTTCAATCAGGATTTCGAAGCACCAAACCTTTGTTAGATCGTCATCGAGTCATAAATAACCAAATTCATAGAGACAATATACATTTCATAAAATATCAAAGCAATAGATACATAATAACATAATACTGCACACGAACTTACCTCGGATGCGACAACGACGAAAAAGACCTATTTGTCCAACATTTGTTTTTCTCCCGATCTAGACTCGAACTTCATTTTTCTTGATTTATAATATCAAATTTAGCTCACTTATTAGTCGTATTATTCAATGTGATCCAAACACCACATTGTGGAAAAATTACGTTTTTACCCCTTATAGTTTCACATATTTACACTTTTGCCCCTAGGATCGTAAAATAAAATTTATTCAATTTGTTTAACCTAAAAGCCTAGCAAATCATTTTCATAACTATAACAGCCCAAAATTTCCATTAAAACACACTTTTACTACATATTTTATAACTTTTACAATTTACTCCTTTTAGGCATTTTCACCGAAAATCACTTAGCAAAAGTTGTTTCTCTAACCATAAACATGTATAATCTACCATTCAACATCAAAATACAAAAATTTATAACACGGGAAAAACCCTAGGCCTTCATCATAACTCAAATAAATGGTAGAAATAGGTAGATCTTGTTACGAGGATTGCAAAAACGTAAAAATCATTAAAAACGGAGCTAGAACGGACTTACAATCGAGCTTGGAAGCTTGAAAACCCTAACCATGGTTTCTTCATGTAAAATTCATCCAAGGAAGAATATGGACAGGAAATTTTTGCTTTTATTTTGTTTATTAAGTCATTTAATTACTAAATGACCAAAATGCCCCTAACTTAAAAATATTCTATTTCTCTTATTTCATGTCCATTTTTGTCCAAAAAATTATCCAATGGTCTAATTACCATTTAAGTACCTCCAATTTAAAATTTCATAACAATTGGACACCTCTAGATTCTAGAACTCAAGTTTTGCACTTTTTACAATTTAGTCCTTTTGACTAAATCGAGTACCCAAACGTCAAAATTTTCGAACAAAATTTTCAAAAAATAATTCCATTAAATTTTATAACATAAAAATATAATAAAAGTGAATTTTACTATGTCAAATTTTTTGTCTCGAAATTACTATTCCGACTAGTCCCAAAATTAGGCTGTTACAGAGGTGGTTTTTGGTTTGCTAGGGAATCATGCTTATGTATGCTTTTCTATGGCTTGAATGCTATTAGAGTGATTTAAGTTACTCAATTACTCTAGTGGTGGCATTTTATGTGTCTATACTTATTTTGTTATTTTTTTATTTTGATTTCACTTGATCTAGATATTTTAGCAGCTCATGACTGAGGTTGCAGTTAAGGTTGCAATTAAGGGATTATGACTGGGAGAGATATTCTGAAGTATATTATAGGATAAAATTTTATGCACTATATGTTTTTAGCTTTTCTTCAAATTTGGTAACGATATATAGCTTTTAAGTATGATTTTCTCTTTTACACTAAAATTAATCACATACAACAAACATCTCTTATGATTTTATTTAAACTATTGTTATAAGAGTACTTATTTGTCTTTTAAAACATAAAGAGGCTAAAATTCATAAAAAGAAAAAAAAATGATTGGGTAGAAAAACTAATTCAACCATATAATGTTTCTTTTATTTTGTGTTGTGTTCTTCTACGTTGATTAGTGTTGGGAATGGATTGTTAGTGGCTCTTTTGTTTTGATGCTTAATTCTTGTTTCATACAAATTTAATTTTTTTAAATAATTTTGGCCATGAAATGTGGATACCCAGGTTCTCCATCTTCCTCTTTTGGTTTACCTCAATCCAGGTCCAAACATAATCCTGAAAGTAAAATTCTTTTTGGGATATGTTTATTTTCAGGGTTTTTGATTGGTTTTCTTATCTAATCACTCAATATAGTTATAAGCACCAAGACATTGTTTTATCTTAATTGAATTATAATTTTTTTTTGGTTAAAAGAAAGTAATAAAATAGTTTTTTAGTTTAGTTTAGTTTAGTTTATGGTTATTTGGTTTTCAATGTTCATTCTTGGTAATGAGTTTTGAAATAAAAAAAATCCTAATTTAATAGTTAAGTGAAACAATGAGTAATTAATAATATAGTTATTTGGTTTTCAATGTTCAATGTTCAATTTCAGGTTTTTTGTCTCTGTGTGAATTAAGCAATGAAGGGTGTGAAGAATTAGTGGATGAAGCATCTTCTTTTGCAGAGGCGGTTACCTCTTTGAAAAGTTGTCTCTTAAAAACATTTCAAAGTTTGATATTTTATTAGAGAAGCCATTGTTGAGATTCACAAACTCAATAAATTTTGACATTTCTAGTTGGAAAGCGTTGGAATCTTTATCGCAAAATGGGTTAAGTTTTGACATCATTTTATTATGATTGCGGATTGTCCCCAATTGGTCTCTTTGGAAATAGAGGAGATATTGCAACTTGACAAGAATCCGAGTGTTGAATATATGGAAATACAATTTTTTGTGCCTTTTCTTTTCAATGCTTTAGTGATCCTAATATCAATGGACAAGTAGAAAAATAAAAATTTCAGACTATTTATATAATTTTATTATGTTGGTACAAAATTTTAGACTATTTAAACAAATGTTTCAGCTATACTAATACCAATGGTGGACAAGTAGAAAAATAAAAAGATGCATTTTTTCTTTTCAGTGCTTTGTACATTTTTCTTCTTCTTTTTTTTTAATAAAAATTTCATGTTTAATACAATTTATCATTTTTAGATTATAACATAGGTAAAAAAAATTATATAAAAAATTATGTAAATAACAAATGAAACTTTAGTTGAAACCATAAATTTGGGATTAATTTATAGGAAGATAATGACACAAGTTATTATAGTCCAAATGAAACTCCAGATGAAACCATAAAATTGAGATCAATTTATAGGAAGATTCATTTATAGAAGATAATTAAATTATTTGTTTCGCTAATGATATTCTAATACTTAAATATGCATTGTAGTTTAAAAATAATAAAAGAGTTATATATTATTTTTCTAATATTATATATTATGATTTTTATTAATTCATATTTTAATAATAATTATATTAAGAATTTTATTAAATTATATGTTATTATTTTTATTAAATTATATTTAATAATAATTCTATTGTAAATTAATAACAATAACAATAATCATTTACATAAAAAATTTATGTTAAGGGTACTCTGGTCATTTAAACATTTTTCCTTATGCTATTACAACATCTATTCCATTAAACCAAACACAAGAATGCTATTACAACTCTATTCCATTCCATTCAACCAAACAAATGAATTACTGATTACAACTCAATTCCATTACAGCCCTATTTCATTCCCCCCCAACCAAATGTGATGTTAGTCTATTGATTGGACCAAGGAAAAACAAATGTTGAAGAATATCAAGACTACAAGATTACTGGATTGAGCAAACAAATATGCAAGAATCATTTGGGTTGCAAGTCATTCCTTAGTTCTCCCTATTGGATCTAATGCCCTAAGTGTAGTATTTTCATCTATGTACACTTTTATTTTTTTTGAACATATTGGTTTAATAAAATTACCCATGAATTAATTACATTAATACCTTCTGTATATTTTCATCAATGGCTTTTGCACACAAAGCAAAATGGAAACAAATATTAGCTCATTGGTTATCTAATGTTTAACTAATACTAAGCGGTATTACGTGGTCGAATCATTATATGGAAAGACAACTTGTATTAGTAGATGAACCCAAACATGTCCTAGTTTAATTGGAAATGAGAAAATTGAGTGAAAGACTAATATGCCATCTATCAAGTCCAATTTAGGAGATGTCTTATCATGAGCATCGGAGCGAATGACTCCTAGAAGATAGAGACTTGGATGTGACTGACTTGATTGAAATTACATCGGACATGACCTAAGTAGAATAAATCTTAAATGCGTTTATGGATTTATTCACTTGTGACATTCATAGTGTGATATACCTTAATCTCGAGTGGATGGTGGAGGATGCATGCGTGACTCGTATATTTTGATGTAAGTAAAAGCCAGAGTTCAAATAGATAAGGAACTAAAATCTAGTACATTAGGTATACAAATTCTACAATACGTAACACTATTCACAATACTGAAGTTCATAGTCCTAGAAATAGGTAAATGATATCCTCTCATTGGCATTATGTAACAGTCTGTTTTTCAATAGTGTCAAAAATGGTGGTTTCGAAACCCCACTTTCGATGATCGAGTTTGTAAATATTATTATTTAATATTTACGACGTTAGTATAAAGGTTAATTGAAATTTGGTCCATTAATTTTGTTAAATGGATAGTTAATTAAGGTACCGGGACTAGATTGTAAAATTGGTAAAAGCTAATCGTTATGGATTTTTAATTAACCAAGGGACCAAATGAGCAATTGGACCAATCTACAATGTGCCAAACGGTGGTGGGAATTGATTTTCATCCACTAAATTTGTTTATTATAGTTAATTAAGCTATTTTTTTAATAATTAATGGTTAATCTAATTACAAAAGTAAAGACAAAATGAAACAAAGCCATTTTATTCTCTCTTGTCTTCTTCATCGAAACTAAAGGGAAAGAATAAGGTTTTGGGCATTTTAACTTTTGGTCCCTCAAATTGGTAATATTTCAAGTCCTATTCTTGTATTTTTTTTTTTGAGGTTGTGGGAGCTTGATTTAGCTAACCCATGTACCAATTTGTAAAAATGTTAAAGTTTCCAAAAGTTTCCATAGTTGATTTCTTGAATTTTTTGGTACTAAATTGTTAGATTTAAGCTTAGAAGTAAAAATGACTAGTTTGTAAAGTTTAATTACTAGTTTTTGAACATAGGGACTAAAGTGTATAATTTTTGAAATTAATGTAATATTTTTGTAATTATTGATAATAGAGAGTTGGAAAAGAATGTAATTGAAATTGGTTTCAAAATCAAAGATCAAATTTGAAAGTAATAGCAATTTCGATTTTAGGGACTAAATTGAATAAAATACAAAACTTTAGGGGCATTTGAAAAATAAAAATTGGACTGATTCGTGCATTTAATAGGATGTTATAAAATATTTGGAACTAATAAATTGAAATGAATTATTGTATAGATCAGGAATTGAACCAAACCGATGATAAGCAAAGAAAAGGGAAAATTATCGATTAGTCTTTGCAGTTCAACTTATTTGTTGATTTAATTAGGGAAGTTCATATGGTATGATTGTATTTAAATTGTTGTGTATTTGAAATATGAATTTGTGAATGATTGGTTGTAATTTAAATTGTTTGCGATTTAGTACAAAAGGTGAGTTGTAGACTAAATTGTAAAGAAATGATTATATGAACTTTATATGCCCAAGTGAACATAAGAAAAGATATGATACGATTGACATGCCAATAGGGTTAATTTACCCTGGTATAAAATATATGTGATGATACGAAGTATGTGATTGTACAAAGTTTATTACTGATTATATCATAATCCAACATTTGTTGTAGATTACCGAGCTTTATGTCTCTATAGAGACCCTGGTGTGGTGGATGGACGTATTGTTATACAATTATATATGTTTGCCTGTGGAGACCCTCTATGTTTTTGGGACCCAATTTCTCGTTGCAATTAAAAACAAGATAGGATATACAGTGGACAATGAATAAGCTCTGATGCTTCCTTTCTCAGGCCATGAATAATAGATGTTGTTGGTAAAAGAAACAATAATGGCATCAAAGGTTTCATCCACTTTTTGAATCAGCTCTCGATTGAACTCTTACTAATGGCCCCTAACATACATCTTTTGGTACAATTTGCTTCTTGAATTAGTGGTTGAGAGTATCAAAGCATAGAACTCCAACACAAGTTCCCTCACATATGGCTTTACAAATGAAACTGTGCCAAGTAGACCACTGTTTGTCAGGAAGGTGTCAATGCCTTGCTCAAAAAAACTTGCATCTTCGTTATTTTGCTCATCAATGAAACACTTTATCCTCAATTCCATGTATTTTTTTAGGTAATCAGGCGTATGGAATATCATTTCCTAATTGGCCAAATGTATTTCCACTTATGCTTTTACCTTTCCCATGCATGAGCAAGCATTGCTAGAACACCACTCATCTTCAGCTTTTTATTTCTTTGGATGGCAAACATTGTTCTTACATGCTTCTTAGACTTAGCCTTTGATGACAAAATTTCTTTTAAAGGGAAATTTTCTTCAAAGCTTGAATCTGAACTAGAACTTGAATTAAAACTAGTGAATTACTCATTAGGTGAGTCAGAAACCTCCTCACTCGAACTCTCATCTTCCTTCTTTCTTTTCTGGGATGGCTTGGGGGCAACAAAAACCTATACTTAATATTCTTTTATTTATTTGCTTTGTAATTTATTGAACTAACCCATCTAATTTGAGAACTTATGAGTCAATTGTATATCATCCTAGAGTTATATGTATACTTGCATTATCTTGTTAATATGTTTCTATTCAATTTCATGTATCATACTAGTTCTAGTACATTTTATCTTTTGCATCTTTATTTCTTATTTTTGTTGTTTTGTTTTCTAGTTTCTTTTATTTTACTTTTGCTTGCTTGAGGACAAATGACTTAAATGGTGGGGTATTTGACCTAACATCAAATGTAGTAGTTATTTTAGGTCATTTACGCACTTGAAAAGCTTGTTTTCTAGCACTTTTATAATTAATTATTGCATTTTCAATATTAGTAGGTTGGGAATAAAATAATAATAAAATAAGATATTTTTTACGTATTTTTTGCTATTTCGATGACCCGTAAGGCCAACTCGGCCCTCATGAGTGACTAATGGGCTATTTTACTGTGTAGGATGTCAGTTTAGGTCCAAGAATACAAGGGATGATGTTCGAACCATGATATATTGTAACAACCCGTTTTTTAGTGGTGTTGGAAAATAATGGTTTCGGGGCTAAAAATCTGACAAGTAAGTTTGTGAATATTATTATTTAATATTTACAAGTTGTAACGCCCTAATTTTCTTATGTCTGCCTCTGTAAAATTTTGACATAAATGTATATTTGCTTCAGTGGTTAAGTGTTTTGGGTGTGTGTGAGAGGTCCCAAGTTCAAGCCCTAGCTTTAGCAATTTTGTTATTTGGAAGAAAACTCTATCCTTGTCCAGTGGGCTTAAAGTTAATTATCTATAATCCCATATCAGAATGAGACTGCTAGTTCGAGTGGTAAGGGAGTTGGTGTGTTGGAGGTTCTGTGATCGAATCCCTGCGCAAGCATGGGTATTTATTTTTGGTTCGATTATGGCAAGTGTTTTGGTGGAGTTGGGTTTCTGAGTAGTGGTTGTTAGTGGTTAGTAGAGAGTTCCTTTCATTTTTCCAAATTTTCCTCTCTTCTCCCAAAATTTCCAAAGTTTCTAGCGTGCATATTTCTTCTTCCTGCTCTTGTTGTTTCTCCTCTTTTCTTTTTCGCTGATTTAATTTCTTTTCGTCTTTCTATTTGCTACAGAATTTTAGCACTTCTTTAGTTTAGTGCCTTTCGTGCGTTATCAGTAAGTTAGGTAGAGTAATTGTGTTTTCACTTGTTAATCCTTTATTGATGGGTGTTGTTAATGCTTATTAAGGGAAGATTTAGGATCTCAAATCGTTTGTTGGGGACTTAGTTCCTTGGAATTTACCGTGGTTAGATTGAAGGTACGGTTTGGTGGCTTTTAAGATGAATAGCTTGACTCGGGTTTAGTTTTAATTCAGTTCTAAAAGACTAAATTAGTTTCTTAATGGTTGATTTTAGGTTCTGGAGGGCTCGAGAGCATTTTTGCGTCGAATCGATACTAGATATGTACCGTAACGCAAGATAACAAGCTTTCAGCAAAAGCCGAAAACCTCACTGTTGACGCCACACAACCATGTGAACGATGAAGGCAGGCTGTGCGTAAGACACGACCGTGTGACAGCTAGAGTCTGGCCGTGTGAGCCACATGGGCTAGGCCAGGTTAGGTGTGCGAGCTACACGGGCGTGTGATAACTGGGCCAGGCAGTGTGATCCACACGGCCAAGGCCAATCTAGACGTGTGGGCCACACAAGCATGTGGGCCATTTATCTAAATTTTTCCCTAGGGTTACACGGGTCGTCCTAAATGATTGTGGGCCTACTTAGGGTCAGTAAGGGCTAACGAAACCATAAACTGTATGATCTGTTTGACAGATATTTTATACTGAGCATGATAGTATATGTTATATCTGTATATAAGTATGTGAGAATGGTTAATCTGTATGTCTAAAATTAAATATTATGAATTTGATATTGGGGTTGGGATGATATATATATAGATGGAGGAAGTGTTCTGAAAGGCGTTTATCGCCTAGATCCGGCAGCTTGGCTGCACTTTTCTGTTATGTACCGCATAAGTACAATATGGTGTGTAGGGCTAGGTAGGTGTTTTTAAACCCCAAATGGTGTGTAGGAATGGTCGGAGATGGTGTGTAGAGGATGGGGGTAGGACATTTGATTTCTGATTCTGATTTGTATATCTGTGTCTGTATCTTAGATGGGCTTAGGCCCAAATTTGTATCTATCTGATTCTTTTTTATGTTATGTGCATGCTTAATTCTGTGGGGTTACCCACTGAGTTTACGTAAACTTACTTTTTTATATTTAATCTGTACAGGTAATCCATAGAGTTATGCGGATCGGTACAGCGGAGGACTCGATGGTGACCACACATTATCATTGGTTTATTTGTTTTATGGTTTCTTTTAAGTTGTACTTTCTAGGACTGTATGGACTTTTTAACTGTTGGGCTTCGATTTTGGGTTTTTGGATTTAACTTGTATTTTTTTATGATGGTTGCATGTCAAGCATTTTTTTCTAAAGACACAAACTATTTTTCTTAAACACGACGTTTTTCAAGCTTCTGCTAAATTAATACGTTTTAAGGCAAGTCGACTAATTGAACATATGGTTGAAATAAGTAAAAGCAATTAAAGGTTTTATTGAGTTAGCACTGTTTTCAAAATCCTTTTCATGTGACATCATCAGATACGGTCATAACGTCTAGGCCAGGTTTGGGTTGTTACATTTAGTGGTATCAGAGTCAGGTTACAAAACTTGATTGTGGATTTTGGGTTTCAAAATGGGTATAAAGATTTGGTTTTCAAATGGTTTAAAAATATTTTGATTAGTATGTGGTTCACCGAGTCTCTGACGCCGATCTTGTAAGTATTTCTGATTTTTGATAGAAAACTCTAAAAGCATTACTAATAGTTACTTGAAAACACTATAGTTAGTACACTCTGAAACTGTAGCCAAACTGGTTGAGACTAAAATTTTTTCGAAAACAACTCTGAACTTCTAATACTTTGTGCATAAAACATCTGTTAACAAATATTGAACTGATGCATAAAAATTTTAATGTAGATAAAACTTCTAAGTCACAATGAGCTCATGAAGTATCCGTGGATGTGGTATTTGAGGCCATAGGGGGGCTCAAGCTGAGTCCTCATCTTTGGGCAGCATGCTGAATCTGGACACTAGTGAGACACCTGTGTCACCTGCTATTAAGACTGGGTCTCAGAATTAAGACTGGGTCTCAGAATTAAAACTGGGTCTCAGAGTTATTCTACTGGGGACGACGCACTGTCCCAAGCCATGTTGAGGATATTGGAGAGGGTCGCTGGACCCAATTTTAGATCTGAGGGCCGAGGGTCGGTAACTGAGTGACTCCGTTTTAATGGAGCTGAGTTATGTAGGGGTGTCACAAGAGTTGCCCCTAATGTGGCTGAGTATTGGTTGGAGGCCACAGAGAGGATTATGGATTACCTGAACTGTACCTCTGAGCAGAAATTAAAGGGTGCAGCCTCCTTGCTTCACGACGAAGCATATCAGTGGTGGTTGATAGTTAAGGAGGGCACTTAGCCTGACCGTCTGACTTAAGAGTTCATTAAGACTGCATTTCAGAGCAAATATGTGGGAGCCAGCTATGTGATGCTCGCAGGCTTGAGTTTCTAAACCTCACGTAAGGTGATCGATCTGTGGCTGAGTATGAGGCTGAATTTCTGAGGCTGAGTCACTATGCTCAAGGTATGGTGGCATCAAAACATGAGAGGTGTGTTCGGTTTGAGGATAGACTGAGAGATAATCTGAGGGTTTTGATTGCTTCACAGAGGGAGCGTGAGTTCGCGGTTCTAGTGGAGAAGGCAAAGATTGCTGAGGATGTTAAGCGCATGGAGTATCAGAACAGAGACTGTGAGAGAGGTAAGAAGAAGAAGGATTTGGAGCCCTCGAGTTCTGTGCAGAGGCCTAAGGAAAAGGACAGATCTAATGGGCCAGTTAGAGTGGGGGCTCCTATCACTTCTACTAGGATATTACCATGTTGAGATTGTATTAGGCACCATCCGGGCGAGTGTTGGCGGAGGATTGGGGCTTGTTTGAGGTATGGGTCCCTTGAGCATCGCATTCGGGAGTATCCATTGAGGGCTGATCATGTGCAAGCTCCGGCATCGGGTCTCGCACTACCGTAGAGAATAGTTCAGCAGCAACTAAATGCTATGGTTAGGCTAGGGGTAGTAATTGTTTGGGTCGTGGACAGAGAGCACCGGGCATAGGTGCTGGTCAGGCTGAAGCGAGGCAGCCTACTTTGGTTTATGCTGCACGTCGTCGAGGGGATACAGATGCTTCTGACGTCATCACCAGTACGTTCTTTATATTTGATGTAAAATACTTGGCTTTGATAGACATAAGGTCTACTCACTTATACATAGCTAGTAATGTATCTGAGACTTTAGGGATTTATGTGGAGAGCACTACGAGTGAGGTCACTGTACTGAGTCCGTTGGGGCAGTCAGTTTGGGTTAGTAAACTCTTTGGGGATGTACCCTTAGAGGTGCAAGGAATTGTCTTTCTAGCGGATTTGATGGAGCTTCTGTTTGGGGAGTTCGATATAATTGTGGGAATGGACTGGTTGGTCAAGCACCGGGTTAGTCTGGATTGTGCGATTAAGAGGGCCGTTCTGAGAACTAAGGTGGATGATGAGGTGGTTGTGATCGTAGAGTGTCGAGATTATTTGTCTAATGTGATCTCCGCACTTGTGGCTGAGAAATTGGTTCGGAAAGGGTGTGAGGCGTGCTTGGCCTATGTCAGTGTTTCTGCTTCTAGGGACTCTTCGATTGGAGATATCAGAACTATGAGGGATTTTTCGGATGGTTTTCCTAAGGAGTTACTGGGATTGCCTCTGAACCGAGAGGTTGAATTTGGGATTGAGCTTCTTTTGAGTACAACTCCGGTGTCTATCACTCTCTATCGTATGGCACCGAAGAAGCGTACAGAGCTTAAAGCTCAACTGCAGGAACTTTTGGACCGTGCTTTCATTCGTCCTAGTGTGTCTCCTTGGGGAGCACCAGTACTATTTGTTGAAAAGAAGGATGGGACCATGAGGGTGTGCATAGACTATCGGTAGTTGAACAAGCTGACCATTAAGAATAAGTATCCACTTCCATGGATAGAAGACTTATTTGATCAGTCCTAAGGGGCTTCTATGTTCTCTAAGATTGATCTCCATTCAGGGTATCATCAGTTGAGGGTTAAGGAGATGGATATGCATAAGACAGCATTTAGGACTCATTATGGATATTACGAGTTCCTAGTTATGTCTTTCGGGTTGACGAATGCTCCAGCCGAATTTATGGACTTGATGAACCGAGTATTTCAGCCCTATCTGAATCAATTCGTCGTAGTCTTAATCGATGATATTCTGGTATACTTTAAGATTAAGGATGAGCATGATAAGCGTCTTAGAGTAGTGCTTCAGATTTTGCGTGAGAAGTATCTGTACACTAAATTCAGCAAGTGTGAGTTCTAGCTATGTAAAGTGACTTTTCTGGGGCACGTAGTTTCTGCTAAAGGGATTCGAGTCAATCCTTGAAAGATTGAGGCTGTGCTGGATTGGAAACATCTTAAGAATGTATCTGAGATCCGTAACTTTCTGGGTTTAGTGGGATACTATCGGCGTTTCATGGAGGGATTCTTTTTATTGCTATACCGTTGACTAAGCTTTTGCGTAAGGGTACGCCGTTTGTCTGGACTGATACCCAACAATCGAACTTTGAGAAGCTCATATCTGTTTTGACTCAAGCTCATGTTTTGATATAGCCTGAATCCGAAAAAGAGTTTGTAGTATACAGTGATGCGTCGCATGTTGGTTTGGGTTACGTTCTGATGCATGAAGATAGTGTTGTGGCTTATGCGTTCCGTTAGCTTAAGACACACGAGGGGAACTATCCGACGCATGATCTTGAGTTGGCTGCAGTGGTCTTTGCATTGAAAATTTAGAGACATTATCTGTATAGTGAGAGGTGTATCATCTACACTGATAACAAGAGCTTCAGGTATCTCCTTACTCAGAAGGAGTTGAACCTTAGGCAGCATCATTTGATTGAGCTGCTCAAAGATTATGACTGTACCATCAAGTACCATCCTAGTAAGGCCAATGTGGTGGCTGACGCTCTAAGCCGAAGAGCGATGTTTGCTCGCCTTAGTCTGTTTGATGACGGGAGTTTGTTAGCCATGTTGTAGGTTAAGCCAACTTGGATTGATCAGATTTGAGATAAACAGTTGGGGGATAAATCACTAGTTTTATGGTTTCGTCAAGTTGAGAGTGGTAGCACTTCAGATTTTGGACTGAATAATGATGGGGTACTCTTTTTTCGTGGTCAGATTTTTGTATCGAACGATGTGGGTCTAAGGCAGTCGATTTTGAGGGAGGCGCATAGTAGCCCTTATTCTATGCATCCTGGTGGTAATAAGATGTATCGCGACCTTTATGAGTTGTACTGTTGGTCGGGTTTGAAGCGTGAGGTTACTAACTTTGTGGCTCGATATCTAACGTGCCAGCAAATTAAGGCTGAGCACTAGCTATCTTCGGGTTTAGTCAAGATTCCCTTATGAAAATGGGAACGAGTGACTATAGATTTTGTTAGTGGGTTGCCCTTGACACCCACTAAGAAGGATTCTGTTTGGGTCATCATGGATCGATTGAACAAGTTTGCACACTTCATTCTGGTTCGGACTGATTACTCTCTGCAGAAGCTAGCAAAGTTGTACATCTTTGTGATAGTATGACTACATGGGGTTCCTATTTCGATCATTTCTGATAGAGATCCTCGCTTCACTTCTCGGTTCTGGAAGAAATTGCAGGAGGCTCTAGGTTCAAGGTTGGATTTTAGTACTATGTTGTATCCTCAGACCGATGGTCAATCTAAGTGGGTGATTCAGATACTGGAAGATATGCTTCGGAGTTGCGTGATTGATTTCTGAGGTAGTTGGGAGGATTATCTGCCACTAGCTGAGTTCGCCTACAGTAACAGTTTCCAAGCTAGAATTCAAATGGCACCTTACGAGGCTCTATATGGTCGTAAGTGTAGTACTCCTTTGTGTTGGACTGAGTTGGGTCCTGAATTGGTTTCCGAAACTAAGGATAAGGTTAGACTAATTCGGGATAATCTAAAAGCGGCTTTTGATAGATAGAAGTCTTATGCAGATCTGAAGAGGCGGGACATTGAGTATTTTGTGGGGGGCTTCGTTTTTCTCAAGGTTTCTCCATGGAAGAAAGTTCTGAGATTTGGTCCCAAGGGCAAGTTGAGCCCTAGGTTCATCGGGCTGCATCGGATTCTGAAACATGTGGGGCCGATCGCTTATTAGTTAGAGCTACCTCTAGAGCTGGACTGTATCCATGATGTTTTTCACGTCTCGATGTTGAGGTGGTATAGTTCTTATCCATCCCATGTTGTCTCGGTTGAGGAGATCGAGGTTAGGTCGAACTTGACTTTTTAAGAGAAACCGATTCAGATTTTGGATCGCGATGTTAAGGTCCTGAGGAGGAAGTCCATTCCATTAGTGAAGGTGCTGTGGCGAAACCATAGCATTGAGGAGGCTATTTGGGAACTTGAGGACGCGATGCATTAGCAATATTCTCATCTTTTCTAATTAGGTAGATTTCGAGGTCGAAATTTCTTTTCGGGGGTAGAGTTGTAACGCCCTAATTTTTTTATGTCAGCCTCTGTAAGATTTTGACATAAATGTGTATCTGCTTCAGTGGTTAAGTGTTCTGGGTGTGTGTGAGAGGTCCCAAGTTCAAGCCCTAGCTTTAGCAAAATTGTTATTTTAGAAGAAAGTTCTATCCTTGTTCGGTGGGCTTATAGTTAATTGTCTGTAATCCCATATCAGAATGAGCCTGCTGGTTCGAGTGGTAAGGAAGTTGGTGTGTTGGAGGTTTCGTGTTCGAATCCCTACGCAAGCATGGGTATTTATTTTTGGTTCGGCTATGGCAAGTGTTTTGGTGGAGTTGGGTTTCTGAGTAGTGGCTTTTAGTAAGTTAGTAGAGAGGAATTTTAGGGATTCCTGATATTATCTGATTCCTTTCATTTTTGTAAATTTTCTTCTCTCCTCCCAAAATTTCCAAAGTTTCTGACATTTTTCTTTTCTTCTCCTGCTCTTGTCGTTTCTCCTCTTTTCTTTTTCCCTGATTTAATTTCTTTTCGTCTTCTTATTTGCTACCGAATTTTAGCGCCTCTTTAGTTTAGTGCCTTTCATGCGTTATCGGTAAGTTGGGTAGAGTAATTGTGTTTTCACTTGTTAATCATTTATTGATGGGTGTTGTTAATGCTGATTAGGGGAAGATTCAGGATCTCAAATCGTTTGTTGAGGACTTAGTTTCTTGGAATTTACCGTGGTTCGATTGAAGGTAAGGTTTGGTGGCTTTTTGGATGAATAGCTTGACTCGGGTTTGATTTTAATTCGGTTCTAAACAACTAAATTAGTGTCATATTGGTTGATTTTAGGTTTTGGAAGGCTCAAGAGCATTTTTGCATCGAATCGATACCAGGTGTGTACCCATAACTCAAGAAAACGAGTTTTCGACAAAAGCTAAAATCCTCACTGTCGAAGCCACACGGCCGTGTGGTAGGCTGTGTGCGATGACATGGATGTGTGAACGACGAAGGCCAGGATGTGCGCAAGACACAACCGTGTGATGGCTAGAGTATAGCGTGTGAGACACACGGGCTAAGCCAAGTTGGGTGTGTGGGCCACATGGGCGTGTGATAACTGGACCAGCCGTGTGATACACACGGGCAAGGCCAATCTAGACATGTGGGCCCATTTATCTGAATTTTTCCCTAAAGTTGCACGGGTCATCCTAAACAACCGTGGGCCTACTATAGGGTCAGTAAGGGCTAACGAAAGCATAAACTGTATGATCTGTTTGACGGATATTGTATACTGAGCATGATAGTATATGCATGTTATATCTTTATGTAAATATGTGAGCATGGTTAATCAGTATGTCTAAAACTGAATATTATGTATCTGATATTGGGGTTGGCATGATATATATATAGACAGAGGAAGTGGTCTGAAAGGCGTTTATCACCTAGATCCTGGCAGCTTGGCTGCACTTTTCGGTTATGTACCGCATCGATACAATATGGTGTGTACGACTGGGTGGGTGTTTTTAACCCCCACATGGTGTGAAGGGATGGTCGAAGATGGTGTGTAGAAGATGGGGGTAGGACATTTGATTTCTGATTCTAATCTGTATATCTGTGTCTGTATTTGAGATGGGTTTAGGCTTGAATTTGTATCTGTCTGATTCTTATTTTCTATTATGTGCATGCTTAATTTTATGGGGTTATACACTGAGTTTGTGTAAAATCACTCTTTTCTGTTTAATCTGTACAGGTAATCCACAGAGTTAGGCAGATCGGTGCAGCGGAGGACTCGATGGTGACCACACATTATCACTGGTTTATTTTGTTTTATGGTTTCTCTTAAGTTGTACTTTTTGGGACTGTATCTTTTTAACTGTTGGGCTTCGGTTTTAGGTTTTTGGATTTAACCTGCATATTTTTTTTATGATGGTTGCACGTCAAGCATTATTTTTCTAAAAACACGAACTATTTTTCTTAAACACGATGTTTTTAAAGCTTCTGCTAAATTAATACGTTTTAAGGAAAGTCGACTAATTGAACATATGGTTGAAATAAGTAAAAGCAATTAAAGGTTTTTTCGAGTTAGCTCCGTTTTCAAAATTCCTTCCATATGACATCGTCAGATACGGAAATAACGTCTAGGCCGAGTTTGGGGTGTTACACAAGTCAAATATGGTATTTAAATAAATTTTGAATTGACAAGTCATGCTATTTGAATGAATAATTAGGTTCAAGTGGTATGACCCTAAAGTCAAGTGGTTTTAGAAAGGTATTAAGAATTCGTTTCTATAAATCGAGCCGTGAATATTTTTATAAATATTTATGGAGTGTTATTAAAGTTTTATTAAAGTTCCGTTAAGAAACTTTAATGTTTAGATAGTTAATTAAGTAAAAAGGACTAAATTGTAAAAGTTGAAATAGTCAATTGCTATTAGTTTAAATGTGTTAATTGATTAAAGAATTATAATTGGATGGTCTTAATGAATAAATAAACCATCCTTAAAATGGTGGTACGGTTTGATGCTTTAATTTATTTTAATTTTAATGTTTTATATGTTATTTTATTATTAAAATAAAGTAAAAAGGTTAAAAAAATAAATAAAACAACAGTTCCATCTTCAACCTTTAATTTTCTTTGTTTCAACCAAAAGCCATAGCCAAAGGATAAGTAAGTTCGACCATGCTTCAATTTATGCATGGAAAGCCATTTTTCACTCGTTTCTAATCATTTTTATGTTTTTGAGATCGTTGCAACTAGGTCTAGCTAGCCCATACCTTTGTTTTTGAAACTGTTAAAGATTCTGAATGTTGCCATTGATGAATCTTTGTGATTTTAGATGTTAAATGATGAATTTGAAGTATTATTGGTTATTTATAAGTATTTTGTTAAGTGATTTTTGATGAATTTAACGATTAGGGATTAAATTATTGAAATAGTAAAAAAAACAATGACTTGATGTGAAATTTTTACAAATATGGGCTGGATTGGAAGCTATGAACATTCGGTTGGCATGGGTTTTCAATAAAATTGGTTTATTTGCATGATTAGGACATAAGGACTAAATTGAATAAAAATGAAAAGTTGAGGGCAATTTTATAAAAATATAAAAAATACTAAATTGCATAAAATGAATTGGTTTTGCTACCTAAATTAATGAATTTAATGAAATTATTAATTTAGATCAAGAAGGAGAGGAAAATTGAGGAGAAGGGAAAATTACCAAATAGCCCTTGTACTTTGACATTTCTGCAATTTAGCCAGGTAAGTTCATATGAACTATAGTCACCTAAATGTTGTTTAAATTGAATGTTTAATGTGTTGTTTTAATGTAAATGAATCAATATATATATATATATATGACTATGTCCATTTTATGACGAATTGACGATTATCGAGCCCCGATTGAACTTTAGGATTATATAAGATATAAATAACATATCATTAAGGTTTACATGTTTCGGGTTCCGGTCCTGAATGTTCTACCAACGGCTAAGGTCCGGCATTTTTTTCAGATACTCATCAGCTTGTGTAAGCAGCATCGTGTAGCTTACATTTCGATCGTCAGCTTGTGTGAGCAGACCTAGGTTACTATGTTTCGGGTGCTAGTCTTGAATGTCCTACTGATGGCTGAGTTCCAACATTTGTTACGGATACTTGTTAGCTTGTGTGAGCGGCATCATGTAGTTTACATTCTAACCATCAGCTTGTGTGAGCAGACCTATTTCATGGTTCGAGTGAGCAACGATGTAAAGGAAAAGGAAAAGGAATAGTTTCGACCATATGTTTAGCACACTTTGTATGAGCTTTCCTGCGTATTCAATATTATTCTAAATGGTTCAACGGGCATGAAAAGGGAAGTAAGGGTAAGTATTCAAATGACTTATGTCATGAAAACTATGAAAACAAATGAAAATGAAATGTTCAATGAAGGTCTGTCTATGTTCATGAAATTGATGATTTCAAGTGATGTGGTTCATGTTTAATGACTTGCCTTATGTTAATTCAAGTAAATTATGAATTGATTCACTAACATGTGTTTTGATGATGCCTAAGCTTGTGCCAAATAGAAATATGCTTATGTGCATGAAAAGGTTGTATGAATTAAAAGATATATTTTCTTATGAAATGGCTTATCATTTGGTTGGTCCCAAATAAGTTATGTATAAATGCATTAACTTGTGTATTGATGATGATATTTAGGCTTGTATCAAGCTTGTGCAATTGAATGATATTTATGCTTATGTCTTGTATTATGCAAATGAAACGGGTAAGAAAAGGTAATGAAACGGTAAGTTCATAATTGAGATGTAATGTGATGAAAAAATAGATTGTTGAGTTGAATGATGTACTTATATGTGAGAAATTACATATGCTATGGATGAATTTACCTATGTCATGAATAAATACACTAATTTGTGAATTGATATTCTTATCTAACTTTATGCTAAATGGAATGGAAAGTAAGTAAAAGGAGTAGTTTGTAGTCTTATGAAAAGGTTAATGATAATGTAATATGTCTTATAAAATACTATTATATTAAGAATGAAAATTATATATGATGTTGATAGACTTACTCATTGTAAGTTGATGGTTATATAGTTTGATAAATCTTGTGGCATTGGCATAAGTTTATATTTACCTTATAAAGTTCATTATTGTAATAAAATATTATATTAAAATTTTATACGAGCTTACTAAACATTTATTGCTTACATAATTACTTTCCTTTACTTTTCAGATTATCGAAAGCTCGATTGGTTTGGACGCTCGTCGGAGATCTATCACACTATCCAACGATTATATCGGTAGTTTTGATGTTTTGGTCAATGTTAATGGTATGTTTGTGTGGAAGTTCTAATGGTCATAATTATGGTACAAATGGTAAGTTTATATTGATATGAAATAGGTCAAGTTATGGTATATTTTGAGATGGTTGAAATATGGCCAAATATGCATATGTTTAGGTATGTTTGATTGATTGTGATTGAGGTGCCTTGTAAGGCATATTGGTTGTATGTTAATGGTCTATTGAATTGGTCATTTTATGCATGATTTAATATGTTTATGCATGATTTAATATGTTTTTGATGCCTTGGTCATGGGTACAAATTGTTTGTAGGTACATACTTGTAAAGGTGATGAAAATGGCTTGAATTTAGCCAATTTCATGTCCACACAGCCTAAGACATGGGCGTGTGGCTCAGCCATGTGTGACATATGGCCATGCGACACGGCTATGTGTCCCCTATAGTTTTCAAAGATTACAAGTCAGGCAGTTACACAGCCTAGCACATGGCCTAGCACATGGGCATGTGAGGCCATTTCGAGTGTTACAAGGCCAAGTCACATGCCCACGGCTTGGCACACGGGGGTGTGACTTGGCTGTGAGACCAAACTTTGAAAGTTACATAGGGACAGACATTGGTTAGGACACGACTGTATGTCCCTCTTTCGATTGTTACACGGCCTAGCCACACGACTGTGCGACCCTTTCAGTTTAAATTTTTTAACTTTTTCTTAAATGTTCCAAATGTTTTTGATTTAGTCTTGAATCATTTCTAAAGTGTTTTTAGGCCTTGAAGGCTCGATTATTGAATGTTATGCATGTATATGAATGAATTATGACATGTTTATGTTGAGTTATTAAATGTATGTTTTAAAGTTACGATTTTACAGTAATGCTCTTTAACCCTATTTTGGCAAAATATACAGGTTAGGGGTGTTACAGACATGGGAGCCCAATAGCACAACGAAGTTGCCAAGGCTGGGAAAGCACTTAATGTTATGATGAGGAGCTTCCTCTTGTCATGACAACGAGATAAATATAGGAGGGATTTCATAGTGGCAACATGGTTACAAGGAGTCTTCCATGTCACGACGATGTGGCAATTGCAGTCCAAAATAAAGATAATTCCTTGGACGATACTTTTGGGATATTTCCATATTTAGACCCCTATGATTTATCAAAATATTGTATTAATTGGTTTCTAAGTGTATCTAGGGTTGAGTGGTCACCAAGTAGCCCGTTGCCTATATAAGCAACCTTAGGGTCACCGGTGTAACACCTCTAACCCATATCTGTCACCGAAATAAGGTTAAGAGGCATTACCGAGCAATACACATCACTCACATACATTTATGCATTTCAATATCAAAATACATTCATCTCAATCATATTGTCCCTTCTAAGGTCCTACGAGACCTTAAAACATGCTAAGAAGTGGTTTGGGACTAAACCGATAACATTTACAAACTTTGAAAAACTTATAAAATTTTCAAACTTTAAAAGGTCACACGCTCGTGTGAACAGGCCTTGTGGCTCACACGGCTATCTTACACTCCCGTGTCACAGGCTGTGTGAAAACAGGGCATACATACTGACTTGTACCACACGGCCGAAGACACGCCCGTGTGCCAGGCCCTGTGAAATCTAAAGGGGTTACTGACTTGGGTCACACGGCCGACCACATGCCTATGTGCCAGCTCGTGTGCCACATACAGCCAGTAGACACGCCCATGTGTCTAGGCCATGTCAAAACTGTAGGGTATACTGACTTTTATTCGAAGGGTACCCCAGGGGACACACGGCTGTGTAACATGACCGTGTGTCGCAACAGCTGAGACACACGCCCGTGTGAAAAAAAATAGGCCATTTGCAAGGCCAATTTGCCACCCTTTTCTCATGCTCACCTAGCCATCAAAATGGTATCATTTCATCACAAATATGGGTAGCCAAAACATGCCAATTCAAAATCAACCATTTCACTACTTAAATTCTCAACCAAATTCATAACAAAACAATATACCAAAATCATTAAACTTGCATAACTTCTAAATGCATTTCATCATCACCTTATCACCTATTTCATGCCACAAAACTTACCATTTCAACATCACATAATCAAGCCACAACATATCATCATTCCAATCTTAATACTCCAATTTACAACTAACCAAAATAGCAACCACATATCATACCAAAACAGGCCAACACTTAAGGCATTATATACATCTCATGTATCACATATTAAACCCATGATTCAAGCCAATTTAAATGGCCAAATCCATACCAACATTTACATAATTTATAAGCCAAATCTATTGGCTACTTTCATAACTCAAAACATATCAAAATGACACTAGCCTATATATGCCATATACCATATATACAAAGCTTCAAAAGTACCAACAAGTAGTCGATAGTGTGATGATGGTTCCCGATGATCCACGATGTCCGTGCTAGCTTTGAAAGTCTATAAAACATAGAAAGAACACACAAAGTAAGCTTTAAAAGCTTAGTAAGCCATATACAAATAAAACCATCATATGAACATTTACATATCAATTCAAATGTGTTAAGCATAGTTAATCACATATATGATCGCAAACCTTTCTCATGGTACACATACTCAATTTCACAATTGAATTTATCAATTACTTCTCTTTTCAATACTCGTATGAATCTCACACGTACCTGAGTCACTTAGCTCATTCACATATTCTTTCTAGACTTGACTTTGCCCGTGAACCATTCGAAATCGTTAAGGATACTCGGAAATCACATAAGCTCATATAATGTCATATCCCAGATATGGTCTTACATGTTATCACATATTGATGCCTCTATCCCAGACAGGGTCTTATACAAAATCAATTAACGATGCCAATGTCCCAGACATGGTCTTACATGTAATCGCAATACAATGCCAATGTCCCAGACATGGTCTTACATGTAATCACATCTCGATAACCTAATGTCATGACATTAGTATCCTATACTATTCATATGGTTCGTACGGGACTTTCGGATAACGTAACTTCGTCGATTCATTCTCGTATTTGCTTATTCAACATTCATAGCAATTCAATGATAATGAAATATATATAATTCAATTCAAATCCATTTATTTGCAGATGAACTTACCTTGTAGTCGAAATAGACGAATCGGATCGATTATTCAATAACTTTCAATTTCCCTCGATCTAAATCCGTTTTCTTTTGTTCTTGATCTATATACATTCAAAATTAACTCTTTTATTCACTAAATTATTCAATTTCATTCACAAACACATATTTGGGCATTTTTGCACTTTATCCCCTAAAGTTACACATTTATTCAATTTAGTTCATATTTCATAAATACACAAAATTCACAAAATTCAATATAGCCCATGCTTAGCCGAATCCTCTATAGGTCCCTAGAAGCCCATATTTTTCATTTCTTTCACAATTTAACCCCTCAATTTACACATTTCACAATTTAATCTTTAATTTGACATTTTTTTTTGTCAAAAATCACTTAACAAAACTTTAATATCTATCATCAAGCTTTCAAAATTCATCAAAAATCATTCAAAAGCTCAAGCACTCATCAATGGCAACTCAAAAATTCATCAACTAATTCAGAAATTAGGGTACGGGCTAGCTAGTACTCAAAGCAACGATCACAAAACCATAGAAATCATAAAAAAATAGAGCTTGAATCATAGCTCAATTAAGCCACACAAGTGTTGAACCCTAAATGTTCTTCAAAGCTTTCTTTTCTCCTTAATATTCGGCTAAGAAGGATGAAATGAAGCTTAATTTTTATTATGTTTTATTTTATGTTAAGTTATTTAACATTTTACAAATTTAACCTTAATTAAAACCATTATAAAACACATAATTCAAGGCCATTTATGTCCATATCCAATATAAATGGTCTAATTACAACATAAGGACCTCTCATTTAATAAGCCAAAGTAATTAAGCACTTTTAACTTATAGCATGTTACTTTTGCATTTTACGCGATTAAGTCCTTTTTCTCAAATTGAGCTATTAAACAATAAAATTAGTTCACAAAATTTTCACAGATACATATTCACATACTGTAAACACCAAATATTTGTGGTCTCAAAACCACTATTCTGATTTAGCTAAAATCGGGTTGTTACAACCAGAATTGTGGTGCAGAATTAGAGTCATAGTTTTTCTTATTAAGTTTTCTTTGTATTTCCTTTTTATGTTCGTGTAGTCAGAAATTTCTATTACGATATGGAGACAATCGCGAGCTGTGATTGCTCTGAATCCACACCTTATTATACTATTAATGAGTATTCTCTCAACTCTTCTTCTTTATTCTTTTATTTATATTTTGTTAGTTTGATCAACTAATGATTCTATGAATATTAGAATAATATCTTGTGCTTTATTCATATCTTGCATGATTCGTTTATTGAATTGATTAATTGATCATGTCAATTAATTAACAAAAGAATAAGAGTTTATAATAAGATTAGTTGGTATAAATTATGTGTTCAAAAATCCTAAGCTTGACAACCCTAGGAAGTAATCATAGGTTAGACAAGATCAGGAGATAAGTTTAGCCGAGTAAATCATAGTTTATGCTAGTTGAGAAAGTGATGTTGAGAGATAAGCAAATATCAACCAACCGATTAATTAATTAGTAGAGCCCATGAGGTAATACTAGTTAATTATTAGCTAATTCATATTAAAACTTGAATTCTGAAATTAATTAATCTTCAGTTTATTAATTAGGGATTTAATCGATCATAGGCTAGAGGCTCACGTTGTCGACACTAGGAATAGTAAATTCCATTAGATTAATTTAGGTTTAGTAATTTCGTTAGTTTAATTAATATATTAATTTGGATTCACACTACTAATTTGTGATTTAATCAAATTAGTAATTATTTTCTATAATTAATTTACTAATAGTTTCTCTAATATGCAATCCCTTAGGTACGATCCTTGGAATACTTACCAGTGTTTTGTTGTAAACTTTACTATATTACAATTTGACCCGTTGTAACACCCCAAACCCGACATAGATGATAGTTGAAGAGGAAACATTGTCGTTAAATTAAAAACCCCATTCCAGTTCACTTAGCCTTTTTCACAATTATTAATTTCAAAGCTCTCTTCGTTTAAGTCATTTAGAGATAACATGTATTTGTAGCGGAAACTTGTAAAACCGTTCAAGATTTAGAAAACATGCCTTTAGGTAAAATCGAAAAAGCAAAAAATAGGTTAAATTGAAAACCCAAAACCAAAACCAAACAGTTAAAAAGTCTATACAGTCCCAGAAATTACAACTTAAATGAAACCATAAAATAAAATCAACCAATAATAATGTGTTGTCACCATGGGGTCCTCCGCTGCATCGATCTGCCTAACTCTATGGATTACCTGTACAAATTACACAGAAAAGAGTGACTTTGCGTAAACTCAGTGTGTAACCCCACAAAATTAAGCAAGCACCTAACAAATAATCAGAATCAGACAGATACAGATTCGAGCCAAAGCCCATCTCAGATACAGACACAGATATATAGATCAGAATGAGAAATCAAATGTCTTACCCCTATCTCCTACACACCATCTCCGACCATCCCTACACACCATGTGGGGATTAAAAACACCCACCTAGCCCTACATACCATATTGTACCGATGCGGTACATAACAGATTAAGTGCAGCCAAGCTGCCGGAATATAGGCGGTAAACGCCTTTTAGAACACTTCCTCCATAAATATATATATCATCCCAACCCCAATATTAGATACAGAATATTCAGTTTCAGACATACAGATTAACCATGCTCACATGCTTACATACAGATATAACATGCATATACTATCATGCTCAATATAAAATATCAGTCAAACAGATCATACAGTTTAGGGTTTTGTTAGCCCTTATCAACCTTATAGTAGGCCCACAGTCGTTTGGGATGACCCATGCAAACCTAAGGAAAAATACAGATAAATGCATGTGGGCCCACACGCCCAAATTGGCCTTGCCCATGTGGCCCACACGCCTAATCTCGCCTAGCTCGTGTGGCTCACACAGCCACACTTTGGCCATCACACGGCCTGGCCTTTGACGTTCACACGGCCGTGTCATCGCACACGGCCTACCACACGTCCATGTGGCGTCGATAGAGAGGTTTTTTGGCTTTCGCCTAATCTTGTTTTTCTATGTTTCGGGTACACACCTGGTACTGTTTCGCAGCGAAGACACTCTCTAACCTCTTGAAACCTAACATTGATCAATTAACCCCCAATTAATTGCTTGGAAACTACATTAAACCAAACCACACCGTAATGGATCACCCAAAAAATGACTAAAACCCTTACCTTCGAATGCTTAACAATGACTCCACACAATCAACGCATCGATTGGGAACTTCCAGCCCCTTGACCTTCTCCTGAACATAAAACAAACCTCAATTAACTGAAGATTTGTTAGCCAAAACAAAAATCACACTTATCAAACTTACTGATAACGTCATAGAGCACCAATATAACGATTTACAGAAGTTGATAATAAGTAGGAGATCAAAAAAAATTGGCAGCAAGAAAGGAAAAGGAAAACAGCAAGGGGGAGAAAGAGAACGTCAGTTTTTTTTTCTGCAGAGAATTTTGGAAAAGAAAGATTTTCTCAAATTCCATTAGCTACCCTATCATAACCACTCAATGTTAGAATTCTAATTTCACCAAGACTCTGTTCCATAACCGATCAAAAATAAATACCCACGCTCACGTAAGGATTCGAACACAGGACCTCCCTACAACACACAGACTCCCTTACCACTCGAACCAGTAGGCTCATTCTGATATGGTTTTACAAATAACTTAATATAAGCCCATTGAGCAAGTATAAGGCTTAAGTCAGAAAAATACCAAAATTTACCAAAGTTAAGGCTTGATCTTGGGACCTCACACACACCCAGAACACTTAACCACTGAAGTAGATACAAACTTGTGTTAAAACTATACAGAAACAAAAATAAATATTTCGAGGCGTTACACCTGTACACGTGTGGACATTGCCAATTTACTTTCTTATATTTTTTGTGTGATATTTTTACTATAAACGATAACACATTTATAGGCGATCAAGTTGTTGGCGTCGTTGTCGGGGATTGCGACAGTGAAATTTTTGTTAGATTAATTACCATAAAATAATATTAATCAAAAAAAGAATGAGCTAGATAGTGTTCTAACTTTTTATTTTATTTTATTTATTTTAGTGAGAAAAAAGATATTATTACGATTATTATTTTTACTTACCTTGTTGATTGTCAGATTTAATCATGGATGTTGAGTTTTATAGGTCTGTGTATGAACAATCCAAATTGAGTAGGTTGTATGGAGCTTCGACAAACCTATGGAGTCATGATTACAAAGACAAGCAGTCCGAGTATTCGGAAGAACTCTCACCCAAGCTAATTTAGGAGAAATTGAAAATGAGTGGACCAATTAGAGGATTTACTTTGAAAGCAAATAGAAGTAGAGACTCTATTGGAAGAGGTCGTACATGATGTCTGCAATTCTGATCCAAATGACCAATATATTACCAACAATCCTCCAGAATTAAATTTTGAAAGTCAACAAGAGTTTGGGATCAGAGACGAGAACAAATTGAATATACCAAAAGGTGTTTCCGATCCAATTAACATAGATGTAGATGTAGAAGAAGAAATAGAATTAACAACTAACTTCAAGCTATAATAGATTCTGAATAAAAGTGTAGACGAGCTGATACACTTTTTGGCCATAACTGAGGAGGTGCCAATCGAAGAAATCAATGAGTTTATCTCATTCTTGTGAAGCAATGAAGATAAAACTTGGGAAACCAAAGCTTCTCGTGACATGGATGGGAGGAAGCTTGAGACAATTATACCCCGCAAGACAATTTGGGGTTGGCTCAGATTCGACATCAAATGGCTCATGATGTGGATGCGACGCTGGTCAAAGATAAGGCAAAATCATTGGAAAAAACCAAGGGTGCTGGTTCAATTTTATCGACAGTGGAACAAACGACGGATCAAAGTCTCAAGGACTAGCTAAAAGTTCTTTTATAGAGGTGATACGGATCGTCCCGATCTCAAAAAATGACTTTTTGTTTACAATTATTTTAATTTTAAATCCTTATTTTCCATGTAAATATTTTAATTTTTGAATTTAATGTTTAATAATGATATTTTTACGTATTTTTATAGTGGTTATTGAGCTCAAAATAGGGGAAAAACATACAAGTCATGGAGTCAGAATTTTGCGCAAAGGGGACGCCGAAAAATTTTGTGACGTTAGGATGAGGAGTATCGTGATGTCTACACGATTTTAGGATGAGGAAGGAGTTGACGTCTTGAAGAAGTGATGACTATAAGAGGATCTCATCACACGAGACCCTCCCAAAATGTCCCCAATATTTTTTTGCTTCCTGTTTGTCATTCTCTACCTCAAAGCTCCCAAATTCTTTGCTTATTTAGTGTTTCCTTTAATTCTTAGCCATGACCTTTCATTTTACATAAGATTAGGATCAAAACTCCCTTTTTTGAGTGAGGTGACAACATTCTGGTGAAGGAACAACAATAGTCGATAGGGACAGCACTGGCAACTAATCTAATCACCCGCAACAAAGCCCAATGATACTCAATCTTTGTTTTAATACTTTTAAAATTAGTGTTAAATCGATAGGTTAACAAATTGGGAAATATTTTTTTATATATTATGCTTATTGATTGTTGAATACATTGAAATAAGTTAAAATGTCGTCTTGAAAGTGAACGACATCACGACGATCTGCAAAACGCAATTTTCCAAATGACTTTAGGTGATGATTTGTCTCTAACAAAGTGGCCAAGCGATTTGGCAACTTTGATAAATCGTTAATCCTCGAACGTGGCTTTGATATTGCCACGCAATTGTTCCACGAACCAATAATCACAAGGATTGACCAATTATGGTGGAATACATTTTGCGAACAACCACCCAAACCGATGGTAATTTCGATCGTTCAGGAATTTTATGTGAATTTTTATAAAGCTCAAGACAAAAGTCTTTGTGAGAGGCATGTACGTAGACATCTTTCTAATTGCAATCAATGTTGTTCATAAAACACCTTGTTATACCCCCGATTTTTACAAAAATTTAAATATGGACGAGGTGGATTATGATGAGGTCATTCACTTTTTAATCAAGGGTCGAGGTCATTGGCTCCAAAAGTAGGTGATTTGAGAACCATTACGATTTCAGCAATCAATAATGACCTCAGAGGAAAAAATGTGGATATATTTTATTTATGCAAAATTTTCCCTACATAACACGCCACAAAGTTACCCATGGTCGTGCTTTCTTGTTGTATTCTATTTTGCAGGGATGACAGATTAATGTGAGGGACTAGATCCTCTATATTATGAGACAATGTGTTGGATGGCACACACGAGGAATTTCGTACCCATACTTAATTATGGAGATGTGCAAGAGGGCCGGAGTGGAGATGGACCAAAAAGAACCGACCTACCCACTGAAGGGCATATTAAATGATTTTCTGCAACCAGCGTGTCTATCGGGTGGAGCAACGAAACAAGCAAGTGGTGGCACGTCGGGAGTATACACGAGATCATAGGTTGCTATAGTCCATGGAAGAACCCCAGCTCGTACCACCAAGGTATGACAAAAAGGGGCGACATTAACTTTGACAGCGCAGATGATTGATGAGATGACTCAACAGATAGAGGCATACCTCGCGAACAACACTTCGTAGAACTATGAATATGAGAAGGTGATAAGCCATCTAATCGTGCAATTAAACATAGAGTCACTCCGAGGCCCGCAACCTCTACTATTTTGGATAGCCCTATCCAGCACCACTCAACCTGTAAAAGCTGGACCATCCACTGTTCGAGGAAAATAGCGACAAATCATCTTGGAAGAGGGTGGTGAAACAGAGGAGTTCAATGCTGATGAATCTACTAATGATTGAGGGATAAAAAGATATATATTGTGCATTTTCTATTTCTGTGTAGGAAACCAACAAGTTATGAAGCACTACAAATTCAATCTAAAACCGAAAGGAAGAGTTAGTCCCACCAATCATAATGGAACTTTAATGCTAATCGGGTAACCTCTATCCTTTACATTTCATTGCACATTAGGGACAATGTGCCGATTAAAGTGTGAGGGCTAACATAGATAATTTTTAAAATTTTTGTTATTTCATTTTGTTTTTATAGGTTTTTAGTCGTTTTCAAAATTTTCATTTTGGGTGTTTTGTTTGTTGATCGCCTCCGGACGTACCAATGTCTAGAGTAAGAATCCTTAACAAAAGATATAGAATAAAGCGGTGTCTGCAATTATACAGATCATGTTGTAATATAGTTACAAAGAAGTAGGTAAATACTCCGAAGATCGTACCCAAGGGAGGCGAGTACTAAATTAATCCTAACCTAAACACAAATAGATGTAATTAGTAATTTAAATAAATTATAGTACGATAAAACATAAAAGAACATGTTTCTAGATATAAATAATCAAATAGAAATAACAAAAACCTAAATATAAAGAACTTCAAAAAACTTAATTTATAGACTTTTGTAACACCCCTCCCCCGTATTCAATGGCAGAATAGGGTTACAGAGTATCACCGACTTGCAATACATTTACACTTACTTTTAGCACACATTTTCACAATTCAAGCATTCATCATTCAATTGATCCCTTATACAAGCCTACGAGACCCTAAACATGCATTGGGAGTGGTTTGGGATTAAACCAATAACCCAAGAAACTTTAACGAAACTTTGAAAATTTTTCTCAAAATAGGGAACACACGCCCGTGTCGCCAGGCCATGTAACACGCCCATGTCATAGGCCGTGTGGACATTCGAAATGAAAGAACATGGTCGTGTCCCAACCCGTGTCCAACCCCGTGTAACTCTTTGACTTGGATCACATGACCAACACACACGCCTGTGTGCCCTGAAAATGCCCACACACACCCTTGTGCCAAGCCGTGTGCTAGGCCGTGCCAATCCTGTAGGGTATACTAACTTATGCCATATGGCCAAGTCACACGCCCGTGTGTAAGGCCATGTGGAGCATACTGACTTGGTATCAAAATTAACACTAGGGGGCACACAGTCATGTAACAAGACTGTGTGTCACACAAGGCTGAGACATACGCCTGTGTCTCTACCCGTGCGGATAAAAATAGGCTATTTACCAAGCCAATTTGCCACCAAAATTTCATGTACCTATATAACTCAAATGGTACCATTTCAAGACACAAATATGCAGCCAAAAGTCATCAACCAATATACAAATCATACTATATCTACTTCTGTAACACCCCTAACCCGTATCCGTCGCCGAAATAGGGTTACAGAGTGTTACCAGTATATACAGAACATTTACAGATTAATCGAAACATTACTATTCACTTTCTGAGATCATATATATATAACGACCTTTATTTGGGCCCTTGAAGCCCAACATGAACATTACAATCAAGTCGGAGCTCAACTGATTTCTCATAAAATTTTTCGCTTAATTTTTTTTTTAATTTACTTGTGAACAGTACCCACACGCCCGTGTGGCTTGGGACATGCCCGTGTCCCTTGTCCGTGGAGCTTTTTGTTTATGACATCATCATCAGTTTAGGGGCACACGGCCACATTGCACGCCCGTGTCCTAAAGTCGTGTGTTCTATATATGGGCCGAGACACACGGCAGTGTGTCTCTCTCTGTGTGGGTCAATATCTAAGCTATTTTCCAAGCCTTGGTCAACCTTAATCTCTTACACACTTATAAAAAATCAAAAGCATATAACATAGTATTCATTTAATGATTAAACATTCTCAATTAAACTACAAACATAGCATTTGTATGTCATCATACATGTGTCTCTCATACTCATTTTACCTTGTCTATTATGGTACCACTTATACTTTTATACCATGATTATCATCTTACCAAATATTTTCAGCTTAATCATCAAGCATTCATATTTAAAGCTAGATCATATCTTTATAAAATACCACATTTCAGATGCACGGAATAAAATACTTGCCAACACTTATCATTGATAGCTTTTAATTTTGTTCATAAAATCAAAAACTAATGAATTAAACACTTGGACCTAATTGTAAAAGTCACAAAAACATAAAAATCTCAAAGAAAAGGGCAAGAATTGAACTCACATATGTCAAAGTATGAAAAACCAGCAGCTTTCAGACTTCCCATGGTGTTTTTGCTGAAGAAAAATGATGATATCTCTAGATTTTTCAAATTTGTCTTGTTTTATATGTTTAATTTGCAAAATTTCCCATTTTGCCCTTGTTTCTCCTTATCTTTTTTTTTTTTTGCTGATTTTCTTGCCCAACCGTCCAGCCCATACAATTTGGTTCCAATTGCCTTTTAAATCCCTTCTTTTTAAATACTTAAATTATTTAATCACAATTTAATAAATTTCGCACTATTTTCAATTTAGTCCTTTTTAATTAATTGACTAACCAAACGTTAAAATTTTCTAACGTAACTTTAATACTAACTTAATAACACTCCATAAATATTTATAAAAATATTTATGGCTCGGTTTATGAATCCGAGGTCTCGATACCTCGTTTTCAACTCAATTTACCTGATTAATTCTTTTAAAGTCGCAAAATTCACTAATTAAAAATAATTCTTTTAAGTTCGCGCTTGGCCTATAATTATTATTTGTTAAAATTTCTAAACTTACTCGTCGGATTTGGTGATCTCGAATCATCAAGTTTCCGACACCACCAAAAAATTTGGTCATTACAACTCTCCCCTCTTTAGGATTTTCGTCCCAAAAATCTTACCGAGAAAAAGTTGCTTTCAACTCTCATGAAAAACTTCCACAATTTCTCGAATCACAACCGAATTAATCTCAAACATCTCTTCCCAATAACCTTTAGATCAGAGCATACAAAGATTGTGAGCATATCATCAAGATTTCACTTATTCTCTCATAATTACTTATACTCAATTGATTTGTTCAATAAAAATTTTGTACATACTGAAATGATCATACGAATCTTTCTTTGTCAAATGATCAACCACAATCAAATAACATATTATTTTTAGAGAGAATGACAATCCCGATACGAAATCTATGGCAATTCTATCTCATAACTTACTCGTCTCATCACTGACTGTATTAGTACTAAATATACTTGGTTTCTCGTCTTTTACCTATTAACAAATCAATGTCTGAATACGAATCCAAAATATCATTAGACACATACAATCACTAGCACAACTAACTCACATAACTGCACATCTTATCTCTCTTGGATGAGCAGACTAACTACTACTGAGCCTTGTGCAAAAACTTCTATATAAACTTCAGATTCATCTATACATACATTCTATCTCGAGATAACAATAATAACAAAAATCATGTTCGACCTGAAATTCAGCATCAGAAATAAATTCGCTCTAAACTTATTTAGATTACCACCCATTATCACATTTCTGAGCTTCTCAGTTTCACAAAGAAAACCCCACTTTGGCATTTTACTGGGTTGGAATAAAATCATCATCAAATAAAGCCAATCATGTAATCAACATTCACAAAATAATCAAGATTTTCCAATACATATATAATGCAGAGTAACAACCCGTAAAAACAGAATAATAGCTTCACATGAATCTCACCATTTACTTTTATCTCAAACATAACAAAATAGTTTAACAAAGAAAAATGAAGAAGTCCCAAGCATAATTTAATCAGACCAATGTTGCTCTCATCAAACATTTTAGTTAACTAGCATTCTTATACAATAAAAATTTCATCAGAAAATAAACAGCCACATATTCATCTGACTAATTCTGTCACCCTAATCCCATAATATTTCATTCATTAACAAAAATCAATTTAAAAGAATTTTTCGGTAAGTACACTCTTTAGACATCATATCTGAATAAGTCAATTTACCGAAATTAGTTTTTTCTCTAACCATGACATTGCATATCTCGAATGATCTTTAAAACATTCTAATTCCTTTTTCCAGAACTGTATTTACTTTTCAAACTATTCTCGTCTCTGTATGCCTTACTAATCACTTCACCACTATATTATCCAATTCTACACATATGACTTTATTAACATAATTCTCATGAAATTTTGTCATAATTACAACTCTGGTAAGGGGGTGAGGTCGTAAAGCCTCTAACTTAACTCTCATAATTACACATTCATCATTAACATAACATCATCGTTTTCACATAATTCACTTCAAGCAAAATTAATACACTTATATAGTCTATCAATATTTTCTGCCATCTACAATTTCAAACGATGAATTCATTTAGTTCAACTCAATATCAACAATTAATCAATTTCAATCTCTTAAGTCCATTTATCACTTACCTTTCTTAATCAATTTAGGGAACAATTTTGGAATTGAGTACTTCGTTTTCACCATGCCATAGTAAAACTATGGTCTTGCACATAGTCATATATCACACACTGAAGCCATAACCCAGCCATGGTCTTACACAGATCACATATCACACTGATGCCATATCCCAGATATGGTCTATATTGAATAATATAAAAATTGATAACATCTCAGAGAGAGTCCAGAAGAATAACATTGCACATTCACCATTCAGAGTTTCCACCAACAGAAATAAAAGATAATATCATGTGAATCTTAATATAAAGTATTCTATCACATATATTGACTTGGATAACCAAAGAAAGATAGAATAATACCACTTGTGAATCAATCAGACTTGCGACAATTTCTGTCTGTTAGCATATTTATCTAACCTTTTCCATATAATGATTATAGCATCCAAACATGAACAGTTGCATATACTTCTGAAAATATCAGTACATATAAGACACCCATATAAAATCCCCAACAAAAACTTTTACTGTAATATACCTATTTATAATAGCTATATTCAAATATTTTTGCAATTTATTTACCAATTCATTGATTGGTATAGTCATCAATAATTTCACATCATTCAGTTCACTCAAGAAATTAATTCGGAAGAAATTTTCAGTTAATCGTTCTGTAAATTCCATATTTGAACAAATCGATTTTCCTATAAATAACTTCTTTATTTAACAAAGGGTACTGATATCCCAAATTAGTTTTCAAAAAATTTGATGTCTCTATTCGAACCCATCTTTACCTATTAACTCATTCTCGATTTGATCAGATATCAATTGTTCAACCATTGAACTTTTTCACTTTCCACTTTTGAAATCAATATAAATCTCATGAATTCCATTGTATATAACTGTACTAGTAAAGGGGTATAGATCGTAAAGTCTTATAATTTAATTTTCATATATTTTCTCATTAACATTTATTATTCTCAAGTATTATAAAATATTTATCCGTACTTTTACGAGTTCTGCTTCATCATAACTAACATTTTTACTCAAGGATAATCTTTTACCTTGTAACGAAAATTGTTTACTTTTTACTTAACAGAGGCCAAATAGACTAGATAGAACACTTCGGATATACAGGACTTATATAGAGGTGCATTATTATGCACTAATGAATAGAGAGCGCTGAAGTGCTATACAGAGAGCACAAATGTGCTAATCAGAGAGCACTGACGTGCTAAATATCAGAGAGCACTAACGTGCTAATAATCAGAGAGCACTGACGTGCTAATATTCAGAGAGCACTGACGTGCTAATATTCAGAGAGCACTGACGTGCTAATATTCAGAGAGCACTGGCGTGCTAATAATCAGAGAGCACTAGCGTGCTAATAATCAGAGAGCATGCTGAGGTCCCTTAACATCCTAATAGTTCTAATCTTGTCTACTTGGGCAAATTATTTCATACATGCATATCACTTTTACACCTTTCACATAATATTTTTACATGCTTTACAATTTAATCCTTGTACCAACAATTCATATACTTATATCTTCTGTATCTTCAATACATGTAATATATTTCAAAATTCACTATTCATTCATAATTCTCTAATAATCCTTATCATGTACTTCATATATTACATTTATATATTTTGTAATTTAGTCATCAGCACAATATTTTATGTAGTAATATAAATTGCTTTTAATAATACATATAACATAATATTCATCATCGACATGTATTATAAAACATTTATTCATGCTTTTTTTTATACCAATTCATCATAATCAACTTTCTACTCGTATACTTGAATATCGCTTTTAGCATTATCAGAATTAGCTTGGTTGAAAAACATCTCTTTCTACAAGTAAAACAAATTTCATTAGAGTCGAGAGATATCACACTATCACATATTTTAATGATATTTGTTTTTAGACTTCACATATACTATGTTTGGTCCGAGAACCGACTAAACCATAGCTCTGATACAATTAAATGTAACACCCCTAACCCGTATCCATCGCCGAAATAGGGTTACAGAGTGTTACCAGTACATACAGAATATTTACAGATTAATCGAAACATTACTATTCACTTTCTGAGATCATATATATATAACGACCTTTATTTGGGCCCTCGAAGCCCAACATGAACATTACAATCAAGTCGGAGCTCAACTGATTTCTCATAAAATTTTTCGCTTAATTTTTTTTTTTAAATTTACTTGTGAACAGTACCCACACGCCCGTGTGATTAGGCCGTGTGGATTCACACGCCCGTGTGGCTTGGGACATGCCCGTGTCCCTTGTCCGTGGAGCTTTTTGTTTATGACATCATCATCAGTTTAGGGGCACACGGCCACATTGCACGCCCGTGTCCTAAAGTCGTGTTCTATATATATCTGGTGAGACACACGGCCGTGTCTCTGCCTGTGTGGTCAATATCTAAGCTATTTTCCAAGCCTTGGTCAACCTTAATCTCTTACACACTTATACAAAATCAAAAGCATATAACATAGTATTCATTTAATGATTAAACATTCTCAATTAAACTACAAACATAGCATTTGTATGTCATCATACATGTGTCTCTCATACTCATTTTACCTTGTCTATTATGGTACCACTTATACTTTTATACCATGATTATCATCTTACCAAATATTTTCAGCTTAATCATCAAGCATTCATATTTAAAGCTAGATCATATCTTTATAAAATACCACATTTCAGATGCACGGAATAAAATATTTGCCTTAGACATTTCAATACAACTTCATACCCAACAAGCATCATATTGAAACTAGTCATATATATACATGTCATGATATGTATCATTCTCATACTGTTTTCTTATAAACATATATCATTTGTTTTCCTCCTCCTCCTCTCCATTCCACATCCTTAATGTATATAACATTCTTGTAAGTACAATTTCACAATTTACTTATTAATGCTCACATCAAGCTGTTCACACGAGTTATAGTCACTCAATTATTTAAAATTCGAGCTACAGAGCTCCAAATTAAGATCCGTAAATTTTCCCTAAAACTAGACTCACATATCATTCCACCATAAAATTTTCATAATTTTTGGTTTAGCCAATTGGTACAGTTTATTCATTTAAGTTTCCCCTGTTTCACTATCCGACAGTTCTGACCTCTCTTCACTAAAAATTAATTATATCACAATACAGAACTCAGATAATGTTCCCGTTGATTTCTATTGAAAATAAACTTATTAAGGATTCTAAGCATATAAATTTCAGCCTATAATTAATTTTATCCAATTTTTGGTGATTTTCCAAAGTCAAAACAGGGGAACCCAAATTCATTCTAACCTTGTCTCACAAAATTCATTATATCTCATAATTTACAATTCAATTGCTTACACTGTTTCTTCTATGAGAAACTAGACTCAATAAGCTTTAATTTCATATATTATTCATCCTCTAATTCGATTTTTACAATTTATGGTGATTTTTCAAAGTCAACCTACTGCTGCTGTCCAAAACTGTTTTAGTTCAAGATGTTTATTACCATTTTTCCTCTAAATTTCACAGGTCATACAATTCAGTCCTTGCTCAATTAGCCCATCTATTAAGCTAATTTTTCTCAATTAACATTTTATTCCATCATTCTAAACTATTACACAACCTTTGAAAATCAGAATTTTAACACTAAACCTTAATTCACAACTTTTTCACAATTAGGTCTTAAAATCAATTTCTATTGAAATTACTTGATAAAATCATCAAACAACAAAATCAAAGCTTAAAATTCATTTTATTTCATCATAAACAGCCAACACTTATCATTTATAGCTTTTAATTTTGTTCATAAAATCAAAAACTAATGAATTAAACACTTGGACCTAATTGTAAAAGTCACAAAAATATAAAAATCTCAAAGAAAAGGGCAAGAATTGAACTCACATATGTCAAAGTATGAAAAACCAGCAGCTTTCAGACTTCCCATGGTGTTTTTGCTGAAGAAAAATGATGATATCTCTAGATTTTTCAAATTTGTCTTGTTTTATATATTTAATTTGCAAAATTTCCCATTTTGCCCTTGTTTCTCCTTATCTTTTTTTTTTTTTTTGCTGATTTTCTTGCCCAACCGTCCAGCCCATACAATTTGGGTCCAATTGCCTTTTAAATCCCTCTTTTTTAATCACTTAAACTATTTAATCACAATTTAATAAATTTCGCACTATTTTCAATTTAGTCCTTTTTAATTAATTGACTAACCAAACGTTAAAATTTTCTAACGAAACTTTAATACTAAATTAATAACACTCCATAAATATTTATAAAAATATTTATGGTTCGGTTTATGAATTCGAGGTCTCGATACCTCGTTTTCAACCCAATTTACCTAATTAATTCTTTTAAAGTTGCAAAATTCACTAATTAAAAATAATTCTTTTAAGTTCGCGCTTGGCCTATAATTATTATTTGTTAAAATTTCTAAACTTACTCGTCGGATTTGGTGATCTCGAATCACTGTTTCCGACACCACTGAAAAATTTGGCTGTTACAACTTCTACCATTTCAATACTTATCTTACTTTACTAAACATAACTCACCTATATATATCATGTACCATAATTATCCAATTCATCATTCAACATCAATCCACAACAAACATATCTCAACTAAGTAAATACCTCAAACCATAATAAACATTTGAGCCATAATTCAACATCCTCCATATCATATGGCAATATTTATAACAAACTACATAACATTTATAAGTTATTTCCAAAGGTCAAAATACATTTCCATCAAACAAGCCAGAATCACCAACGCTTATACATGCCATATACCATATATACCAACTTCAAAAGTAACAAAATAGAGGTCCGATAGTGCGATGAAGTCTCTGACGATCCTTGAATCCGAGCTAGCTTTGTAAGACTATAAAACATGGAAAGGTAAACAAAGTAAGCTATGAAGCTTAGTAAGTTTGTATGTACATATGAAATATTCTTATCATTCATTAACATTTCTAAGTAGATAACATAAATTGTATTAAAACATCAATCACGAAGTTAACATAAAGTTTAACCACATAGTTAAGCATAGGTTCTAGGCTTTCTTTTAATTCATTACATAAACATTTTCTGGACATACCTGTACCGATATGTAACTATTTATCATCAATTCATTTACCAAATCACTCCGGTTTTCTAAATGCTTATGGTATGAGCACATTGATTTTCTGATGCCATGGTCCAACTATGGTCTTATACATACGTTGCCATGGCCTTGCCATGGTCTTTCATTTACTTGCAATAACCCGGTTATGGTCTTATTTTCTGATTTACCATAGCCCTACAATGGTCTTATTCAGCAACTCGTCTACTTAAATCGTACATTTAAATTTAATTCTACACATTTAGCTATAGGATAATTACAATCTCAATACAATCCATCAATTGAATAAATACACATATAAGTTCAATTATATAAACTTACCTCGTGTACGGAAATGACAAAACGGACCGACTATTCAATTACTTTGCTTTTTCCCCGATCTAAGTCTGAATTCCTCTTTTCTTGATCTATAAGTAATCAAAATTAGCTTATTTGTTCTTCTAATTATTCAATTCAATCCAAAATATGCATTTGAGCTATTTTACACATTAGCCCCTAAACTTTCACATTTTTACAATTTAGTCCTTATTTCACAAAATCACAAATTCATGAAATTCAAGACTAAACCATGCTAGTAGAATTACCATTATACCCCTATCAGCCCATATTTTTCATTCATTTCACATTTTAACCACAAAGTTTCAACATTTCTCAATTTAATCCCTATTTTGCATTTTCACTAAAAATCACTTAACAAAACTTGTATATCTATCAACAAGCATTTATAATCTATCAAGAAACTTCAAAATACACATGTATTCATCAATAGAAACATTCAATATCTTTAGTATTTTTGCAAAATAGTCCCTGGGCTAGCTAAACCTAGCTGCAACGATCTCAAAAACGTAGAAATCATTAAAAACAGGAGAAAAATCATACCTTAATTAGTTATAAAAGCTTGGCCAAACTTATCCATGGTTTTTTTAGGTTGAAATCGGCTATGGTTGATAAAAATGAAGAAGATGGATGCTATTTTACTAGTTTTAATTATCATTAATTACCAAATTACTATTATAACCATTAATAATAACCTTCAAACACTACAAAACCTTGTCCAAGAATGTCCACTCAAGTTTTAAATGGTTTAATTATCATTTAAGGCCACATATTTAAAAAACAAAGCTATTTAACACCTTAAACTAATAAAACAGCACTTTTGCACTTTACGTGATTTAGTCTTTTTTATCAAATTGAGCAACCAAATGCTAAAATTTATTAACGAAAATTTCACACCATCATATATTCATGTTGTAAACATTAAAATATTAATAAAATAAATATTTAAAATTCAAATTTGTGGTCCCAAAACTACTGTTCCGATTTGACTAAAAACGGGTTGTTACAACTTTAATCAACTCTAGGCAAGGGTGATTAACTTGCTTTGGTGGTCATAACTAATTCCTATTTTGGGTTTCTACTTAATCAACTAGTCATTACCCTAGTAGGATCACTCGATCTTCCACTAAACTAATGAGTTGGCAAGAACTAATTAAATTCCTACCTAAATGACTTCCTAGGGTTGTCGAGCATAGGGTTCAAGTTTTCCGCTAAGAAAACCCCACGTAAGAATTAACTAGTGATTAATTGATTCTTATGTAAAAATACAATTGATTGAAATAGCTAGGGATGACCTAACCAATCACTTATATTTTTACAAGCTTAAACATATAATTGAGAATAAAAATTAAAAGAAAAGCATTAAAAAAAATTTCTACGTTACCACTTACACTTTAGAGAACACATTGCCCTCAATGCGTAGCCCTAGAAAGATGAGGAAAGAAGTTACCCGACTGGTTGTGATAGTTTTGTCAGCTAAGGATGGGTACTTCGTCTTTTGTTTGTTATATATTTGAAATTGTTGTGCTTCTTTCATGTAGATTTCCTACACCGAAAATTCGAAATAGAATAACAAAAAAAAATAATATTCTACTATTACTCCTAAAATAAAAATTATCCTAAAATTAATTACAGTTTTCAAAAATAAAATTTCAGTTTAATCATCATCTGAATCCTTAAAATGGGGCGAATTCCCCTTTTCCATGGGTGTTTTCCCCTTCCCTAAGACATCTTTTTGAAGAGCCACCACCCGATAGATTTGCATATCAGGTCAGGCTACGAATGATAGGACCCTTTGGCATGGAATATTGCGGCTAGAATGTTGCCTCGTAATCATCCTCCTCCCTTTGAAAGTCTCGCACAATAGCATTGACCTCTTCCTTTCATTCTTCCTCATTCTTTGGCTCATTGAATTTAGTGTTGAATGATCCAGACATATCCAAATTTGGCAGGTAGTTTGGTTCTTTGATATTGTTCTGCCGTGCAAACTCTTGAATGACTGGTCATGTTTGTTGCGTCTAGTGGATCATCCAATCTATCTTCACGATCTCACTCATTATTTCTTTTCAAGTTTTTGTTGTTACTTTCTTTAATGATGCAGGGATGTTCATTTTATGCTTTGTTCTTTGGTTCCAATATGCAATTTGCTATCTCTGAAGCTTAAACTCTGAAGCTTAACATATTTAGTGTACGTGGAGTCTTCGATAAAACTCTTTGTTAGATTCATGAATTGCTCATGATCTTCCATTAGAACTTTAGCCTTTTTGCATAAAGTTGTCACAAGGTTAGGAAACAAAACCCCAGCTTTTTGGTTACTAATGCATCACTTCATGTTTTGATGTATTCATCTCTAGACACATATCTATTTTTTTTGCAAAATTTCATACAACAAGATAGCTCAAAAAGTATTTACATTAGTGACATTCAATGTAGGGGCTATTCTAGTACAAATAAGTAGCATCCACATCTTATCCACTAGGAACATAATTTCTTGATTAAAATTGGTCGAGAATTCAGTATCCAGTTTATGGTTCGATATGCCTCTCCCTTGAGTTAAATATTTTACATCATCCATTTCTATGTTCCTAAATGTGTTTAAATCAATGTTATCTAGGAAATCCATTGCATAGTATAGGACATTGTAAAATTCACATATTTCTTGAGGAGTAACTCGTACTTCTTTACCTCATATTGTAACAGTTTCTCATATTTCACAATACGATCTTCTCGTCTTTTGATCCCTAAAAGAGGCACAGAACTCTTGAACTACCAAGATAATTACATTGCCTTTAGGAGTGACACAAAATCACCTCCATCAATGATACCAGACCAATGTCCAAATCTCATTACATAGAACCATCGATGGCTTTCTTGAGTAAAATTTTTTCCTTGTAAATAAAAAAAATATTTTTCAGCATTTGGGTTTTGAAATTTTAAGGGGTCTGAAACCATAGGTTTTTCTTGTACCTTAGTCTTTCTTGATTTCCTAGGAGGCATTTTCAATATATTTTTTTCTAGGAATACTAACAAATTAACAAACAATGTATTTCAAAGGTAATAGAATATATATTCAAGTTGGAACTCTTAACGTTGGCTTTGAAATCTTGTTATTCCCTTTCCCAAGATTGTGATGACTTCCCTTGTTAGTGATTATAGTCAAACCTGCACCAAATAAAATGAGAAAAGAAGAAGAAGAAGAAAAGGTTAGGCTAGGTTTTGAAGAATTTTGAGATGATTTGAGAGAGTTTAGAAGTTAAGAGAGGTTTAGGGTTTGGTTAAAAGAGTGTTTAGAAATTAAAAAGGGGATTTGAAGATTAAAAATTGGTTACAGTAAAGTTAAAGGTCGACAGTTTGCGCAATCAGGTTGGGCCGACCCTACAAACATTGCAGCGATGTCGCAACATAGTGGTTTTGTGTTACGACACAATGGTTTTGTGCCGCGACACCCCTCGTAGGATGCCGATGTCGCGAAATCAGGGATCGATGTCTTGACACACTCTAAAATTTTGAAAACCTGGGTAAACTTCCCTCTGTGCCACGATAGTGAGATAATTTTCTCGATTCTTTCGATTTTGGTAGAGGTGTCACGACACAAGGGTGCTGTGTTGCGACATTGACTTTGTTTTCGCCCAATCTTCTTATTTTCAATACGTCTCGATTTTTTTAAACAAAAATTTTAATACAAATTAAAGTCTAATTTACTAATTATTTAAAAATACAATAATATACATAAAATTAAAATCCAAATAAGAATATAAAGTTTTGCTGACGGAATCATTCGCCAGCTCTATTAGTATACAGATGGACGCTTCTTTGGTTTCGTTTCTGTCGATATTAGTCCAGCATTCGCCGTACCATTCCACTTTTCTTTATTTATCCTGCTCCTTGAATCTGCTCTTTATTCCTGCATTTATCACTAAAAATACCTTCCATAGATTAAAGAAATTAGCCACATTTGTAAATATTCTATAACCTAGTGGTTCTAAATACCTCTTGTAGTCTTGATTCCATGAAGTATTCTCATTATATGTTTCATTTGCACTTTTAATTTTCTATTCTTAACGTTATTGATAATCCTTGTAGGTCCTGGAAAATCTTGCAACACTAGGGATTTTTCAAAATTAACCTTGAAGTCTAAAGTCATATATTCATTCCACATCTTATACTTATGTTGTTCGATTAAGCCCTCTTTTGATAATTTTATTAACTGGGTGCTAATTTTATCATATGATTCTAATAAAAAGTGGATGCTTTCTAATTCTCTTAACTCTAGGTTAGTATTTCTTGGTAAGGTCATTGGATTAAGAGTAGCCTCTAAGTTACTAGAAATTCTATCAATACATATGGTCCCTAACTTGATTAATATTGTAAAATTCCCTGGGATTTTGAAATTTTGGGGTGCCTAATTAAATATTATTATTTTAAAAAATTTATCCATGTTGAATGAGTCTTCCTTTATGTAATTCTCAGTTTCTTTTACAGGATTTGAAAGCTTTAGTAAGTCTTCTATTAATTCCATAAAGGTTAACATCTCACAGAAAGTTTGAAATAGGGTCAAGACACTTATCTCATCATTTAGGGCTTGATGTTGTTTATCCTCTAATTTTGTTGAAACCAATGTTGTCAAGAGAGCAATTTCAATGTTTGACTCAATTTCCAATTCTATTGTTGGCTCTGTCTCACTTTGGACACCCTTCTGTAACATTATTTCTTCTTTGAACTCACTAGGTTCTGTTTGATTACTTTTACAACTTAGGGTTTCCTAGCTACTCAAGATTTCACCTTCCCTAAGTACTATTACTGTTTGGTTTTCCTCTTAATCTATGCTTTTATACTGAGTTTTTTCATCCTGATGACAAATTATACTCACATTTTTGCCCTTGTCATGGTCCTGTAGGTCTGTTAAGCCTTCCTCTCTAACTTGGCTCAATCCTAACATTAGCAATCTTTGACTTTCCTGAATTTCCCATTCTTCATAAACTCATTCTTTATAAATTTCATCATCATAGTCTATTTCATCATTGGACCACATGTAATCGAATTTGTCAGTGATTCGTTTTGTAGCTACTCTTACCGAAGTCTTTCCTATTTTCAAGTGTATATACTTGGGAATTTCTCAAAGAAAAGAAAATTGTTAGTAAAATGAATAAATAAATATAGAGTATTGAAGATCGCATCTATAATTTTTAAATTTCCTAATTATTCTAATAACTGCAAAAAAATTAAAATCAATATACTGGCATTGCCTCCTCAACAATGACGCCAACAACTTGACTGCCTCTAGATGTACTAACGTCCAAAGTAAGAATCCTGCACAAAAGATATAGAATAAAGTGGTGTTCGCAAGTATACGGGTCAAGTTGTAATATAGTTACAACAAAGTAGGTAAGTACTCTGAGTGTAACACCCCTTACCCATGTCCGATGTCGGGACAGGATACGAGGCATTACCAGACTTAAACACAAACAAACATACAAAATCGGGCCATAAAATTTCGTTCAAATTAAATTCATTTATACATATGCAAATTGTCCTTTATATGGGCCTACGAGGCCTAAAACATGCATCGGGAGTAGTTCGGGACTAAATCGAGAACTTTAGAAATCTTTGGGAAAACTTAGAAATTTTTTATGAAATAGGGCCACACGCCCCTGTGGGTTGGCCGTGTGGTCACACACGCCCGTGTGGCTTGGGACACGCCCATATCATCGGCCCGTGTAACTATCTGTTTATGACGTCATCAATACAATTAGGGTCACACGGCCAAGTCACACACCCGTGTGCTTAGGCCGTGTGGTGAATTAAATTCCAAAAATTAAGTGTAGACTTTACATGACCTAGGCACACGCCCATGTCCTGAGGTGTGTCCTTCACATGGCTGAGACACACGAGCTGGGACATACGGCCATGTCTCTGCCCGTATGTTTACTACTGGGCATTCTGTTTTGCCTAATTAGGGTGTTGAGGACACACGGCCGGATCACACGCCCATGGGGCAGACCGTGTGTCACACACGGCCTAGATACATGCCCGTGTGGACAAATTCTAGGCTAATTTCCAAGCCATTTGCCACCTTTAAATGCTCACTTACTTATACATTTTTGATGGCATGCAACATAGCACTTTTAGTCACTCAAATACTCACAATCATGATTAATCCATGACTTTGTAATATCATCATATCACATGCTCAAACCATCATGCTTTCATATGGCATTCCACACCAATTTCATATTTATTCATCCTTATAAACCTACTTTCAACCTACTCAATTATATCATGAACATGGTCATACCTATTAGTCTCAATTCATTCATTAAGCATATGTGCCATTTATCATATCCATTTCCAACAAGCAACCACCAACCACATCACAAAGCATAAACACATTACATGCATGCATAAATAATTAGGGTTACAACCCGAGAAGCAAATATAAGTCACATCTCATGACCTTATACAAAATGAATCATAATACCATTATGAGCCAACTCATTTCGCTAATCAATATGACACATAACAAAATAACCAAGTCCCCTATACATGTCATACTCAAAATGTTGAGACTAACTATACCCAAATGTCCAATTGATAGTGTGATCGAGTCTCCGACGTCTTTCGATCCTCGAGCTAGCTTGGCAGTACTATAAAAGATTGAAAGGAAGGGGGTAAGCATTAAAGTTTAGTAAGTCCATATGCAAATAACATGATATCTAAACAAGTAATTAACATAGATTTAACATAATGAACATAATTTATAATTTATCAAATCATTTAAACTTACTCATCACATAAACAACTTTGTCATAAGTTCATCACATACTAAGGCATTACTCATGAGTTTGGTATACATAACTGTATCAACTCATAACATAACCTCTTACTCATTCTTCTCATTGACATACCCCTTGGGTCTTCTGTCAAGTTTCTCGATAATTTACTCATTGAACACTTGGAATACTATTGGATACACGGAAGGCTCGCACATAAGTGCCACATTCGTAGCTAAAGCTACCTCATAACACACAATGCATAAAAGTTCATTCTCGAGCTACTCACGAGTCTGCTCACACAAGCTATTGGTCAGGACGTAACTACACAAGCTACTCACACAAGCTGTCAGATATCCGCAACACATGCCAGACTACCCAACCACTGGTAGGACATACAAGACCAACACCCGAAACCACATAAACATAGATCACATATCTCATGAGCTCATAAATCATATGATTCCTAGTGACATGTCACTTGTATCTTAAACTATTCCAAAGGTTCAAACGGGATTTTTCGATATCACATTTCTGTCAAGCTTGCTCGTAATGTCGATCTCAATGTCTGTAATACCAATCACTTACTCATGGAGCAATCATAACATAACTCATAATAGCATTAAATAATTTGAATTCACATAATACTCAAGCATCGAGAATATAACATAACATCACATTATTTGTATATGAACTTACCTCGGTACAAAATGATAAAAACGAGCCTATTCTTCGAAAACCTTATTTTTCCCCTGATTAAGACCCAAATCACGTTTTTATTTATCTATAATGCCAAGTTTAACTTATTTAATACATACATTGTTCGAATCGACCCATAACACATGCTTTGGTAAAATTACCTTTTATCCCTAACTTTTCACTTATTTACAAATGGGTCCTTAGGCTCGTAAAATGAAATGCATGCATTTTCTTTATTACCCAAGCCTAACCAATTCATATTCCTACTCCTAGCAGCCTACATTTTTCTTTATTTCACATATTTACTACCCATTTTACCACTTTTACAAATAGGTCCCTTTTATGCATTTCCATCAAAAATCACTTAGTAAAAGATGTTAAACACACATAAAACTTTCATATTCCTCCATTAAACATCAAAATACATGCATGTCACACATGGGTAAATTTTTTAACATGAACCCTAGCTCAAAATAATGGTAGAAATAGCTAGATCAGTTGATGACAACTTCAAAAATGTAAAGAACATTAAAAACGGGGCTATGATGCACTTACTATTGAGCTTGAAAGTTGAAGAAACCCTAGCTATGGTGAGCATGGAAATTTCAGCTACGGCAAGGAGAAGATGAGCAAATTTTGCTTGAATTTTCCCTTTTTATTCTTTTATTAACCAAATGACCAAAATGCCCTTAAGGCTTTTCTTTTAAATTTTTCCTATTCATGCCCATTTTTGTCCAAAATTTTAAAACTTGGTCAAATTACTATTTAAGAACCTTTAATTAATAATCCATAGCAATTTCATGCTTAAAGCTTCTAGAACTCAAGTTTTACAACTTATTCAATTTAGTCCCTAACTTCAAATTGGACACTTTAAGCATAAAATTTCTTCATGAAAATTTTACACAAACATGCATCCATATCATGGATCATCAAATAATCATAAAATAATTATTTCTACTTAGAATTTTTTGTCTCAAAACCACTGTTCTGACTAGTCCCTAATTCAGGATGTTACACTGAGAATCGTACCCAAGAGAGATAAGTATTAAATAATTTCTAACCTAAATAAAAATAGATTTAATTAGTAATTTAAATAAATTATAGTACGATAAAACATAAAAGAAAATGTTTTTAGATATAAATAATGAAATATAAATAACAAAAACCTAAATATAAAGAACTTCGAAAAACTTAAGTTATAAACTTTAATCAACTCCAGGCATGGGTGATTAGCTTGCTTTGGTGGTCATAACTAATTCCTATTTCCGGTTTCTACTTAATCAACTAGTCATTACTCTAGCAGAATCTCTCGATCTTCTATTAAACTAATGAGTCGACAAGAACTACTAATCTCTCGACCTCATAGATCCAAACCGGTTTGGGGCTAAAGTGTTCACGGCCATACCAATTTTGGGTTAATTCCCACCTGAATGACTTCCTAAGTTGTCAAGCTTAGGGTTCAAGTTCTTTCTCTCCCAAACGGTTGATCCGTTAAGAAAACCCTACATAAGAATCAATTAATCATACTTGCACTCGCTAATCCCTCATAAGAGGATTAGTTCCTCATGGATCTCATGAGAATAATAAACTTGAATCTAAAGAGAAACATGAATAATAAATCAAGAATAGAGTTTAGAGAATCCTGTTTGTATTTGATAGATAAAGTGTAGAAAATCCACTAGCATTTGATCGCGTGTACAAACCACGTTTTTCGAAGAACACAAAAAAAGCTAAAAGAAACCTAAAATCTAAGAATTGAAACCTAAAATTACAAAGAAAATTCTTAAGTCTAAAAATCTGTCCATAACAAGTGCTAAATGAGCCTATTTATAGAGTTAGGGTCTTCAACCCTAGGTCAACTGATGCTCTTATGTTAAATATTTGATTGTGCAAACCAAAATGCTTTTGGCTCCTAAATTAACTCCCGTGTAGGATTGATGTCATGACACCCTGGTGTTTGTGTCTTCACATTGAAGGTAGTATGCTACGGTTATGGGTTGCTTTAGGGGTGTGTTGCGACATCCCATGGTTGTGTCGTGACACCGAAGGCAATCTCGATATTCTTGTATTCTGCTCCTCATGTTGCGACATCAAACTTCCCGTGTTGCAACATAGCAACCTATATTGAGTTTATACGCCCTTTGATGGTCTCCTACACACTCACTAAGTATATTAGCTCACCTTTAGGCCTCATCCGGCCTCTAAGGTTATAGAAGACTCATAATACACTTTCTATTGCATTTAGACTAAATTATGAAAACTTAATTAAAATGTAATGAAAATTCTTGAATTCAAGCTCTTCAAGTGCAAAAACTAGTTTAATCTACTATACCGAATTACGGTAGATCATATGTGCTTGAGCTTGTAGAAATATAAGTGATTGGTTAGGAGCATGTTAATAGGATTTTGTGAATAAGCTATAAATTTAATTTGATAATAATTGATTGTAAATTATCTAATTTTAGATTAATTTGTTCAATTTATTACATTATGAATATATTTATGATGTTAAGTATACCACATGATAAATATGTATATAAATAACATGCATGTTTAATTAAATTATAGGTTGTAAAAATTTATAGACTTGGTTGATTTAGTCTATGTATCGAATTACCTAGGGACGACCTAAGGCATTGTTTGTTGGACAATTTTTAAGAGCCAAAAAGCTATCTCGTAAATATTTTCCCTAGTACCTATTTTAAGCATGAATCCATTGATCGTGATTTTGTGACAAGTTTTAAATATTTATAATTAATCGTTCTTGAAACTAACTATTATCACGATGTAGGCAAGTGTACCTATCAAACAGTAGTATAGTTTTAGCAAGACCGGATTGTCAAACCCAAAGGAACTAAAAGTACTAGTAATGACTGTCTTTTTATTATCTAGCCTAAGAATAAGGGGTTTTGTTTTAACTAACTAATTAACTAAACTAAGAATTCACAGAAAATAGAATTGGGGGATTATTTTTGGAAAAAGATTGAATTAAGACAATACCAAAGGAAAAATCCACCTAGACTTCACTTGTTATTTGACTCTGAATCGGACGATTTATTCATTTGACTTGATCCGTAGAAATCCCTAAGTTATATTATTATCTCTCTCGAGACTAACAATTTCTAACCCTACGTTGAATAATTGAAATCTCTTTCTAATTAACTTCCTAGGGTTGCATTAACTCGATCTATGGATCCCCTTATTAGGTTTAACCCTAATCCGGTAAAATCTTGTCACCCTATCTCTAAGCACGCAATCAACTCCGCTTAATTATGACAAATGTACTCTTAGACAGGGTCTATTCCTCCTCTGCATAAGAACTTAACTTGAATCAATATCTTGGAATATTAAAACAAGAATGACGAACACATAATTAAGAACAAGTCAAATATTTACCATACAATTCAGAAAATAATAATAACAAGATCTGTCTTAGGTTTCATCCCCCTTAGGTATTTAGGGGATTTAGTTCATAATTAAAAAGGAAAACGTCTCAGAAGAATAGTGAATATAAAACATAAAGAAAAACCCAAAACTCCTGAAGGGGAATTGAAGGGAGATCTTCAGTCTTGACGGTGAATCCGACTTCTGAGATGGATCAATTGGCTTTCCTTGAGCAATTCCTTTCTTCCTCCTGTGTTTCCCCCCTTTTCTCCTTCTTTAAGGTGTATTTATAGGCTTTAGAATGCCTAAAAGCCCTCAAAATTAGCCTTTTCCGAATTGGACTCAACTTAGGCTCGGCAGGGACACGCCTGTGTGACATGCCCGTGTACGATTACTTCAGGCCGTGGTCAAGCCTGTTAAAATAGCACGGGCGTGTGGTCTACCCGAGTGAGTCGTGCTTCGATTCTGCCAAATTGACATGGCCGTGTGGTCTACCCGTGTGAGGAAGTCCAGGCCGTGTTGATTTCGTATGTTGGCCTATTTTCTCCATTTCTGGTCCGTTTCTCGTTTCTTTTACTCTTCTATGCTCACCTAAGTGTAAAACATGAAATTAAAGGATTAGGAGCACCAAATTCACCATATCTAAGGACAAATTCATCCATAAAATGTGTTAAGCATGGGGTAAAAATATGTATAAATTACGGTTTATCATCCATTTTCTTGATGAACCAAAAATGAAACCTTAAGCCTATTATATATTCTATTTGATCATTTATTTCTTGTTCCCCACACGGATTTAGACGTCTGACCATTGATATTCAGGGATTAGGTATATATATCACAGTGGTTTCAAAAGAAAAGAAAAAAAAATGAGTAAACTAAAGAATTGTATGGTATAGTGAGTATAAAATTTCTTGAGCTTGTAGAAAAATAAAGTAAAATGCCAATTGAGAAATTTTCAATGAAAAATAAAGACAAAGTGAGTTGGAAAAGGAATAAAATAAAATATGAGCTCGGATGATTGCACTCATGGAACTATATGGGGCCTTGGAAATGGAGAAATAAGAAAGGTGAGGGAAGTGAATATAAAGTGGCGAGATTATTCAAATATTGGGGGAGTATAGGGGACAATATAATGTCCCAAACTACTTTCGTGCTTAGTCGTTTTGTCGAGCCTGTTCTTTGAATTCTGAACCAACCTAAGCCACATAACGTTACAAGTTGAGAAGTCTTATGTGGCTTAGATAATACTCTATATGGATGACATTTATGCCAAGTTTTGATTTTTTTTACCACTTATATTCATTTGAACATAATTGTATATTTGTATATCTATTTTGATGGATACCTATACTGTAATATCCCGAAAATTTTTACAGTAAAATATTATCCGTGATATATAAAATAAGGAAATAAAGTGATAAAAAGGGAAATTTTGAGTTATGTCAATATTGGGAAGTATATTATGATATATTAATTCAAGAAAGGACTAAATTGTAAAAGTGAGAAAAGTTTTGTTGCACATGAGTAAATACTCAAAATTTGAGGGGTTAAAGTGTAAATATGAAAAAGTTGAAGGACCAATAGTGTAAATATTTTAAGGGTGGAATGATCTAGAAACTAAGGAAAATGGATGAATTAGGACCAAATTGAATACATGAAGAACTATGAGGGACTAAATTGTAATTTTACCAAATTAAATGATGACTCAAGGATGGAATTTTAAAAGATAATGAAGGGCAAAATGGTCAATTGGAAGAGAGAGAAATCTAGAAAGCAATGATGATGTTGGAGATATTTTAGATTAAATAAATAAATAAATAATAGTTTATTAATATTTTAATTTAATTTTTAAATGATATTTTATTATTTTATTATTATTTTACTTAGTATATATATAAGGAAAGAAAGATGAAGAATCATCATTTTTTTCCATACACCCAACGTATGAAGAGAAAAGGAAGAAAGAAACTTTTTTTTCTTTACAATTTGGTCTTTCCACAAAAAATTCACCATTTTCACCTAGAAATCAAAAGAATTTCCATAGCTACTAAGAGAGAGAAATGTTAAGGAGACCATGGGGAGTTAGAATATCAAGTTGGATTCAAGAATAGAAGCTGGAGGAGAGAGAAAATCAAGTTAAAGATTAGTATCAATAGAACAAGGTAAGTACATCAAGATTTCAATATGTTTTTAAATTTGATATTATTGACAAAGCATGGAAATAATGTTATAGTAGAGTTTTCTTACATAAGGTCCTATGTTCTTGATATGTTAGTGAAGAGAAAATAAGAGAAAATAAGAGAAAGTGATGAGAAATGGTGTAGAAAAAGAAAATAAGGGTGTTATAACATGGTAATTAATATCTTGTACCAAAACAGTTTTGGACAGCAGCAGTAGTCTAACTTTGAAAAATCATCAAAAATTTTAGAAATCGAATTATAGGATGAATAAAGTATGAAATTAAATTTTATTTAGTCTAGTTTCTTATAGAAGAAATTATGTAAGCAATGGAATTGTAAATCATGAGATATAATCAATTTTGTGAGACAAGATCAGAATGATTTCGGGTTCCCCTGTTCTGACTTTTGAAAATCATCAAAAATTGGATAAAAATAATTATGGACTTAAATTTATATGTTTAGAATCTTAAATGAGTCTATTTTCAATATAAATAAACGGGAACATCATTCGAATTCTGTACGAGGAGACAATTAATTTTTAGTGAAGAAGGGTTAGGATTGTCTGACAGCAGAACAGGGGTAAATTTAAAGAATAAACTGTACTTATTGGCTAAACCAAAAATTCTGAAAATTTTATGGTAAAAATATATATGAGTCTAGTTTCAGGGAAAATTAGCGGATCTTAGTTTGGAGTTCTATAGCTCCAGATATAAATAATTTAGTGACTATGACACAGATGGACAGCTTGAATATTCATAAAAGTAATTAATAAAAATTATAGATAATATTACTTACAAGTGTGTTAAATACATTAAGGATGTGGAATGGAGAGGATGAGGAGGAAAATATGAATGAATATTCATCTAACATGGCTAATTTGCATGTTTTAGGCTCAGGGACTAAATTGAATAAAAGTAAAAATTTATGGGTAATTTTGTAAAAATGTTAGAAATGACCAAATTGCATGAAATGAACTATTTTATTATTTAAATTACAAAATTGAATAAAATTATTAATTTAGTTTAAGATCGGGGGAAAACATGTTTTAGGGATTAAATTGAAAAGTGTTGAAATTATGGAAAATTCTGATATTTTATAGAAATCATGAACTGTTATCAATATATATGAGAATAATAGCTGGAAATAAGAATTAAATTGCAAGAATTTTATTTTCCTGACCCTAAGGATGAAATCGTCATTAAATAAAAGTTTAGGGGCAAAATGGTAATTTTGTCTAGAGCATTAATTAAATTAGAATATGAAATGAATGAAAATGGTGATCAAATTTATTTATAAAGATCTGGACGACTCAAATAAGAGATTTGAACGTGGAAAAGAAAAGATATCGGATTAATAAAATTATAAACACAAACAAGTAATAAGGTAAGTTCAAGTAATATGACATATTGATAAAAAGGGGAAGAAATCCCGATTGAATGAAAGGAAAATTCGATGGATCTTTGAAAAGGACTTGACGGTAAAAAGGATCTAGCCCGGACGGGTGATCCTATCCTGATATAGCCCTCCCGAAGAATATGTGGAAAATGGATTTAGCTTGGACGTGTAATCCGAATTAGGGTCCAATTTAGCCTGGGTGGTAATTTCGGATCCAAGCTCATTAGAGTAATTGTCGTTGCGAGGATTTAGCTTTGGACTGGTAATCCCGACAATACTCTATGAGTTTATATTACTGAGATTTAGCTGGGTGATAATCCCACTCATAGGATGAGGTTCGCAGTGTGTGCTCTCTCGATATGAAATGTGTAAGACCATGGTTGAAAGATACCATGGCAACTTTGATATGAAATGTGTAAGACCATGGTTGAAAGATACCATGGCAACCTGATATGAAAAGTGTAAGACCATGGTTGAAAGATACCATGGCAACTGATATATAATGAATAAGACCATGGTTGAAAGATACCATGGCAATGTGATATGAAATAAACAAGACCATGGTTGAAAGATACCATGGCAACATGACAGAAAATTAGTAAGACCATAGTTGAAAGACACTATGGCATCATGTCAAAGATAAATAAGATCGTGGATGGGAGACGCTATGACATCTATTGAACAATTGATATTCGTGTAATATGTATCGATGACGAATGGTTATATGAAATGGTTGTGTGAAATATTTACAAGAACTGGTCATATAGAAATATATGTACAAAATAGTTGTATGAAATAATTATGAAGATAGATAAACGAAATAAGAATAAGTACATGGAATATAATTTATGTTAAGTTTGATATAAACTTTACCGGAATAAATATACATAAAATATATAGAAATGATGGAGCATGAAATATTGATATAATGAAATGATTAATATACACTTATGAAGAAATGGTAAGAGAATGATATGTTTCATAACATGTGCATATATGATTATCTTTGATATGTTGATACAAGGAAATTATGTAAGTAAAGACAATTATTAAACTCAAGTGTGACATGTCGAGAAAATAAGTATATCAATGTTGAATTTAGGTGAAATATGTGCAAGTATACTAACAATGATGTTGTTTGACGCTTAGACAAGTGTTAAGCTGTTGATTGAATGGTAACATGTTTAATTATAAGGAGCATTGAAATGGTAAGTACTTAGATGAAAATAAAATTTAAGATTTTGCGAAATTTTTTTTATGATCCCGATTTAATTCTGGTTGGTTTCTATTGTATGTTTGGGGCTTTGAGGGCCTAATAGAGAGACGTTATGATTATTTTCAAAATATGAATAATAAATGACTCAAAATTTTCTGAAAATGTTCAGTAAACTCCGGTAATGCTTCGTACCCTATTCCGGTAATGGATACGGATAGGGAGTGTTACATATACTTAATATTCTTTTATTTGTTTGCTTTCTAATTTATTGAACTAACCCATCTAATTTTAGAAATTATGAGTCAATTGTATATCACCCTAGAGCTATATGTTTACTTACATTATCTTGTTAATATGTTTCTATTCAATTTCATGTATAATACTAGTTCTAGTACATTTTATCCTTTGCATGTTTATTTCTTATTTTTAGTTATTTTGTTTTCTAGTTTCTTTTGTCTTACTTATGTTTTTTTTTTTTTTTTTTTGCTTGAGGACAAGCAATGATTTAAATGTGGGGGTATTTGACTAGAGGATAAATATAGTAGTTATTTTAAGTCATTTCCACACTTAACAAGCTTGTTTTTTAGCACTTTTATAATTAATAATTACATTTTCAATATTAGTAGGTTAGGAATAAAATAATAAAATAAGAAATTTTATGCATTTTTTTGCTATTTCGATGACCCGTAAGGCCGACTTGGGCCTCGTGAGTGACTAATGGGCTATTTTACTGTGTATGATATCAGTTTAGGTCCAAGAATACAAGGGATAATGATCGAGCCATGAGACATGGGAGCCCGATAACACAACAAAGCTGCCAAGGCTGGGAAAGCACTTGATGTCATGACGAAGAGCTTCCTCTTGTCACGACAACGTAATAAATATAGGAGGGATTTCTTGGTGGCAATGTTGTGACAAGGAGTCTTCCCACGTAAGGACGATACGACGATGGCAGGTGAAAATAAAGATGATTCCTTGGACGACACTTTTGGGGATATTTCCATATTTGGACCCTAGCATTTATCATAATATTGTATTAATTGGTATCTAACTGTATCTAGGATTGAGTGGTCACCAAGTAGCCCGTTGCCTATATAAGCAACCTTAGGGTCACCAAAATTTTGGTATAGACTTAGAGACCTAATTTTTCCTATTAAGTTTTCTTTGCATTTCCTTCTTATGTTCGTGTAGTCGAAACTTTCTATTCCGATGTGAAGACAATCGCGAGCGGAGATTGCTCTAGATCCGCACCTTAATATATTATTAATGAGCAGCCTTTCTACTCTTCTACTTTATTCTTTTATTTATATTTTGTTAGTTTGATCAACTAATGATTGTATGAATATTAGAATAATATCTTGTGTTTTATTCATATCTTGCATAATTTGTTTATTGAACTAATTAATTCATCAAGTCGATTAATTAACAAAGGAATAAAGGTTTATAATAAGATCAGTTGGTATAAATTATGTGTTCTTAAACCCTAGGTTTGACAATCATATGTTAGACAAGATCGGGAGATAAGTTTAACCGAGTAAATCGTAGTTTATGCTGGTTGAGAAAGTGAGGTCGAGAGATAAACAAATATCAACCAATTGATTAATTAATTAGTAGAAGCTGGGAGGCAATAGTAGTTAATTAATAGCTAATTCATAATAAAACTCAAATTTTAAAATTAATTAATCTTCAGTTTATTAATTAGAGATTTAATTTATCATAGGCTAGAGGCTCGCGTTGTTGACACTAGGAATAGTAAAGTCCATTAGATTAATTTAGGTTTAGTAATTTCGTTAGTTTAATTAATATATTAATTTGGATTCACACTACTAATTCATGACTCGATTAAATTACTAATTATTTCTGTAACAGCCTAATTTTGGGACTAGTCGGAACAGTGGTTTCGGGACCACAAATTCGGCTTAGAAAAATTCATTTTTATTATATTTTTATGATCTGTAGTTTTATATAACTATTATGTGAAAATCTCGTTCGAAAATTTTGACGTTTGGGCACTCAATTTAGTCAAAAGGACTAAATTGTAAAAAATGCAAAAGTTGAGTTCTACTTGTTAAAGGTGTCCAATTGCTATGAGATTTTAAATTAGAGGTTATTAGTTGGTAATTAGACCATTGGATAAGATAGTGGACAAAAATGGACATGAATAGGTAAAGTTTCAAAGTTATGCATTAAGGGCATTTTTGTCATTTAATTAATAAAAGAATAAAAAGGGAAAATCAAGTCAAAATTAGTGTCCATCTTCTTCACCTTGTCTGAGTTTTACAAGGAGACCATAGCTAGGGTTTCTTCAACTTTCAAGCTTGATTTTAAATACATCCTAGCCTTTTTTTTTAATGCTCTTTACATTTTTGAAGTCCTCGTAACCCGATTTGTCTATTTCTACCATTATTTTGAAGTAGGGTTCATGTTTAAAAATTTACCCATGTGTGACATGCATGTATTTTGATGTTTGATGGAAGATATTGTATGTTTAAGGTGTGATAAACAACTTTTACTAAGTGATTTTTAGTGAAAATGCATAAAAAAGACTTATTTGTAAAATTTGTGAAAATGAGTAGTAGAAATGTGATTTGATGAAAAATATGGGCTGTTATGAGCATGATTTAGGTTCGGCTAGGCTTGGGTAACAAAGAAAATGGATACATTTTATTTTACGAGCCTAAGGACTAAAATATAAATATGTCAAAGTTTAGGGAAAAAATATAATTTTTCCATAAGTTGATTTTTGGACAGCATTGAGTAATGTGATAATTAAATAAGTTAAAATTTCTATTATAGATCAAGAAAAATGAAGTTCGGACCTTAATCGGGGGAAAAACAAGGTTATTGACGATTAAGTCTATTTCCTACTATTTTGTACCGAGGTAAGTTTGTGCGTAAATAATGCAATGTTATATTATGTATTTAATGCTTAATATTGCATAAACTGTACGATTGTTTCTATGGAAATATTCAATGAAGTTTTGACGATGAGAAAATCCCGGTTGAACCTTAGGAATCGTTTAGGATACAAGTGACATGTTACTAGGAAACCATGTGTTATGTGATCTATGTGAATCCGGGTGCTGGTCATGCATGTCCTACCGGTGGCTGGGTAGTCCGACATGTGTTGCGGATATTTGACAGCTTGTGTGAGCTGCCCGTGTAGCTACGTCTTGACTGACAGCTTGTGTGAGCAGGCCCGTGATTAGCTCGTGTGTGAGCCCTATGTGTTATGAGATGTAAGGTAGCATTGGCTACATGTGTGCCACTTATGTGTAAGACTTTCCGTGTATCCGATAATATTCCAAGTGTTTAACGGGTAATCCGAAGAGTATGTCAAAGATGACAAAGTATGCAACTATGTTATGAGTTGGTACAGGTATGTATGTAAAACTCATGAGTATGGACTTTAGTATGAGATGAACTCTTGGTAAGAATGCTAATGAGTAAGCTAAGCCTAATATTCTTGATGATAATTATGCTAACTTATGTTGAGTAGTTATATGATTAATGTATGATTTATGTTGCTTGTTATTTGCATGCAAACTTACTAAGCTTTAAAAAGCTCACTCCATTTTTCTTTCCATTTCTTATAGTGTCGCCAAGCTAGCTCGGAGATCGAGGAACGTCGGAGCTCGATTCACACTATCAAACGATTTTTTTGGGTATACTTGATTTCAATATCTTGAGTATGGCATGTATAGGGACTTGGTCATTTTGTTACGTGTCATATTAGTTTAGCCAAATGTGTTGGCATTGTAATGGTTAATGATTCATTTTGTATATGGCCAATGGAAGTTGGCTAATATTATTCTTATTGGTCATTGGTATATTTATGTGATGATGCTTATCATGAAGATGAACTTGGCATGAATGGAAAAGAAAGTATGTGATGTTTATGCATGATAGATGTTAGTATGTGCAAATGATGTATTGATATCTTGTTTATGGCTGATTTGGTTGTATGTATATGCTTGGATTGGTGTTGCTTGTTGTGCTGTAGGTTGGTGCAAGTAAGGGTGGCAAAATGGCTTGGTAAATAGCCTTATTTTGTCCACACGGGCAGAGACATGGCCGTGTGTCTCAGCCGTGGGATGGACATAGCCTAGGGACATGGGCGTGTGTTTAGGGCATGTGAAGTCTACACCTATTTTATGAAAAATTTCAAAAATTAAAATTTACCACACGGCCTAGCACACGGGCGTGTGACTTGGCCGTGTGACTTCCTTTGATGTATGACGTCATAAACAAAGAGTTACACTAGTTAAGGACACGGGCATGTGTGATCACACGGTCTACCCACACGGGCATGTCCCAAGCCACACGGGCGTGTGACCCTGTTTTGATGAAAAATTTTCTAGGTGTCGTAGAATTTTCTAAAGTTCTCAATTTAGTCTCGAACCACCTCCAATGCATGATTTGGGCCTCGTAGACCCGTTTTTAGGGACGATAGGAATGTATGTGAAAAGTTCTAAATTTGGATGGAAATTTACGTCTCAGTTTTGTATGATTGCTTGTGTATAAGTCCGGTAATGCCTTGTACCCTATTCCGGCATTGGATATGGGTAAGGAGTGTTATGAAATTAATTTAATAATAGTTTTTCCAATCTATAATCCATTTGGTACAATCCTCAAAATACATACCAATGTTTCATTGTAAACTTTACTATATTAAAATTTGACCCTTACGTTTGTGGACACTGCTGATTGAATTTCTTATATTTTTTGGTGTGATATTTTTACTATAAACGACAACTCGTTTATAGGCGATCAATCGCCGAATCTGAATGTGTGACATCACATTAAGTTGCCGAAGCAACTCAGACTATTTCAACATAATTACATCATGTTTAATTTATATTTGTCAATAACATAATAAATAAATCATTTAATAAAATCATACACATGCATTTATGAAACTTAAGATCTCATTTCATCTAATTAAGGGGTCATGCTAAGTCAAAATCTAACTTAGGACACTAATTCAAACTTACTTGTCAAAATTCAAGGTTATGTCTTGAGATAGAGGACTCAATGTCTCAAGACATGCCATAAATTATTTTAGAAATTTTAGCTTCGATGTTAACTAGTAAGATTAATTTTATTGTTTCATGAACAATTTTAATTGATAAACCAATGTTTAAATAATAACAATTTTATAGAATAAACGATAGAAACTAGTAAGATTATAATAAAGGTTAAATTTTAGTTTTAGTTCCCATATGCCTAAAATTTAATCTTTTTATAATATCAAAGGCTATGAGTGTAATAGGAGCATATATCGGCAAAATGATCACCCTAAGATGATCAACTTATGGCTATTGAGAACAAATCAAATCAAATGGTTTTATTTTTCAATTTTTTTTACTTGCTCTTACGAAGACAAGGTCGAAAAGATTGAAAAAAATCAATCATTCACAACCACTGATGAAGGATTCCCAAAAAAATTTAAGGATTAGTACCCGTTTTAGAAATCGAACGAGTTTGATCTTATACATATGCAAGGAATGTAATAAAAGAAAAGAAAGAAAGAAGATACATTTCATTACTCGTTTAGGAATAACTAAATCATGGGATGATTGGAGTATTACAAGGGAATTATAACAAATCCTAGTATTTAGGGTTACGAAGGTGTGGCCAAAGCACATATTGTGTTTTTTGGCTTATGCTTCTTGGTAGCTATCTGGTGTATTAGGATCTAGAAATTTTTTATGATGAGCGCACAGGAAAACCTTCTTTGAATTTGCCCAAGATTTTTGGAATTCATTTATTTTTCTTAGAAGTGACTTGCTTTGTCTTTGGTACATTTCATATAACAAAATTGTATGATCGTGGGACATGGATGTTCGACCCTTATAGATTAACTGGTAAGGTACAACTTGTAAATTCAGCCTAAGGCATGGAAGATTTTGATCTTTTGTAATGACACATAATTATTTTTTTTTGACATTATAAAATAATGATTAAATTTCAATTCTAACCTTTTTACTTATTTTTTTAAAATTATATAGAATGCTCAAATTCGATCATTATATTATGCTCAAAATTAAGATTTAATCTTTATATATATTTTTATATAATTTTTATTAATTAATTTAAATATGTTATTTTAATTAAGATTTATTAATAACTTAACATAATTAGACCAAGAAAATTAATTCTTTATGGTACTAAATTCAAATATACGAAAACTACGAAAATTTTGAAATCCCCAAACTGACAACACTTAAACCCTTCCTGTTTCTCCCTCGTTTCTTTGAAACTAACTGCCTTAAACCCTAACTGTCCTCATGACCCTAACTCGTCTCTCCCGCCAAAAACCACCGTCGCTCTTTATCACCGTCAGATTCCTCACTCGCCACCTTTCCACCTCAAAACTCCGTGACCATTACTCCTTCCAACCACCACCATCCCTTTCTTTAGATCCGCAGAAATCTAAGTCCAATCCTAACTCACATAAAAAGCAGAAACCCAAATACAGACCCCCATCGTCCCTCGATCAGATAAAGCCGATATATTCCGATTTGCCCTTCGATTTCCGGTTCAGTTACACAGAGAGCAGCCCCACGGTGAGACCCATCGGGTTGAGAGAGCCAAAGTACTCCCCTTTTGGACCAGGTCGATTGGACCGTGAGTGGACCGGGGTTTGTGCCCCTGCTGTGGACCCGAAGGTGAAGTCGCTGGAGGGTACTGAGGATCCGAATTTAGAGGCAAAGAGGAAGCTATTGAGGGGCAGGATTCAGGGGGCGCCTCTTACTGAGGCTGAGAGGAAGTTTTTGGTAGAAAAATGTCAGAGAAATAGAAATAAAAGGCAAATAAATTTGGGTATTGTGTACAATTTTCAAATTTTCTTCTTTTTTACTTTTCCCCCAGTAATTCTGGTATTGTAGCTTAGTGATTTATTTTTTATTTTTTATTTTGTTCTTCTTTTGGTTTTTGGAATTTGTATTTGGGTATGGGTCTTTGGTTTGTAATATCAATTGAGGTGTTTTATTTGGGTTTACGTTTTTGTTGGTTTTGTTTGATGTTTCTTTGATCTTGATAATATACTTTGATGTCATGATTCTAAAATTAGAAGAAAAAAATATGATCAAATAAGGTATTCAGAAAATCTTAGATATATTTGTTATGACCTGTTATATAATGGATCACTGAAGATTAGTTTTCAAAGGTCTAAAAACTCATGTAGGAAACTGTTATGTACTATTGAAACTCTTGGAGAAGAAATGCTATTTTATACATGGCAAAGCTCCCTATTAAGTGGTTTGCTTGTGATTGGATTGATCCCCTTAAACTTATTTTCAATGTTTTCATTGCGTTTGCTATCCTTAATCTCACAGGTTATCTTATAGCATGGTTTTCTGTTGTCTTCATCTGTAGGGAGAGATGGTTTAACACATAACATGCTGAATGATATTCATAATCATTGGAAATTTGCTGAAGCAGTGAGGATTAAGTGTCTCGGGGTACCCACTGTCGACATGAAGAATGTTTGCACGCAGCTTGAGGTATTTGGTTTACTGCAAGCAGTTTTAAGGGAAAGGATCTCCTTTTCTATATAGTATCTTTAAGTTTTCAGATGTGATCCGTTTCCCATTCTATGTTCTCCTGTGTCTCATGCATGTGTTTTGTGTTGACTATTGATCGATAATATTATGTACTTGATTTTCATACATCATGAATTGAAGTATTATCTATGCAGATAACTATGAGATATTTACTCTCATCATGGAGTTTGAATAACTATTGCAGGATAAAACATTTGGAAAGATCATCCAGAGGCATGGTGGTACACTTATATTATATAGAGGCCGGAATTATAATCGCAAGAAAAGGCCTGTAATTCCTTTAATGTTGTGGAAACCTCAGGAACCTGTTTATCCTAGGTTGATTAAAACTACTATTGATGGTCTAAGTATTGAGGAAACAAAAGAAATGAGAAAGAGAGGGCTGGCTGTTCCTGCTCTAACAAAACTTGGTACCCTTTGTTTCTTCCTGTTGGCTTCTGGCATAATGCATGCTTTTATGTGGTTACTTATTGCAAATAAAATTTGCAGCCAAGAATGGATATTATGGTAGTCTAGTACGCATGGTGAGAGATGCTTTTGTTGTCAGTGAGCTGGTGCGTATAGACTGCACGGGATTTGAAAGAAGTGATTACAAGAAAATAGGCTGCAAACTCAGGGTAAATATAATATTTCTTATCTGTTCCTTTTAATAACATATACATGTTTTCTTCCCCGTTACATTCAAGATCAATTGAACTTTCAGTCTTACATATCTGCATTTTCTATGGCTTTGTGAGCTTTTTTGTGTGTGGAGAGAGATAAACTTGCTACTAGTTAGTTTGCACTTGGTTCCTTGCATTCTCAAATTAGCATCTTATTATGGAAAACAAAATGGAGTTCGTACTGCTTCAATGCCAATGCTATTGTGCATGTAAAAAAGGCTTATCGTAGTAGGAACTGGAAATTGGCAAATATGAGATAGTGTTTTTTCTTCATCATCAAAAAGGACCTCTACTACTAAAAGTGGTTGGGTGCAATAGTAAAGCACATTGCACTCCCAAAGGGAGGACCCAGGTTCGAACCTTGGACACACTATTGGAAGGGGCAGCCACGTACCCCAAACATGGAACGTAAATCAGACATGAAGAATACCAAAATAAAAAGGACCTCTGCTGTCTTGTGCAATTGTTATGCCTTTCAATATTGAATTTAATCAGCTAACTTTAATTTTCATATAGGACCTGGTTCCCTGTATCCTTGTGACATTTGAAAAGGAGCAGATTGTGGTATGGAGAGGACAAGACTATAAGCCTCCAGAGGATGGGCATTTCTTCACCGACCGAGAATTTTTCGATGATCGAGGTTGTGATATGGAGAGATCTGATGAATAGAGGTATTCTTCATCTGTATTTGTATGTGCACCCCAAATGTAACCATTTATGTCTTCTCACTTATCTAAGAAATGGAATGGTTGAAATTGTACAATCAAAGGCCTTAGAGAAATGCATGATTAGATAAAAGATATATGTCTGTTATTGCACAGACTACTCAGGATTCTCACAGCATCAAAGCACATGCACTGTATTTGTCAGAGCTTAGATCAAGAATATAGAATGGCATCAACCAAGATGCAAGATTGCATCTTGGTCTTCCATTTCCTAATGCTACTTTGTCTTTAAACATTTTGTTCAAAATCCAACTGTTAGGAGATTAATGCTAAGTGCCAACTTATTCTTGAGTTAGGAGTCTTCCATTGTTTGTTTTCTACTTTGGTAATAATTGCTTTTCTTTTCTTTTCAAAGTCAGCAAAGTTGACACTCTAAACAAAACAATATATTTCCGAACAATATCATCAATATATATATTTCCATCGGAACAATCTGCACTCATTACTGAACTTTGTTGAAGAGATGAAATAAACCTAAACGAATGCATCCCTCCAATCTTCAAGTCTTCTACAAGTATCAGTTGTCCCTTTCAAAAATCTTATGGCGGCATTTTCTTTTTCCAGTAAAAAGTGTAAAGCTTTGATCATTTAGTAGAATACCTATATACTTACATTTTCGTCTATTTTTATTTTTACCCACATTTTGATTTTTTTTTTGAACCAAATATAATGTAAAATGGTTTTTTTATTAGGTATGCAATCCCACCTAATCGGTTAATTATCTTGAATTCAAGATATAATGGCAAAGGCTTAAATTCAAGACAAGATAAACTAACCGATTAAAGCAATCTGAAACAAGAAGATAAACCTCGGTCTAAGAGGGTCCACAGCTTCAAAGTTTTACAAAGCCTTTGGTCTGGAACGTATTCATCAATAACATTTATCAATTTTAATTCCTACTATTAAAATTATTATTGTAGTTGATACCATATAAATTTTTTTTTTTGGTACAAGGACAAAAGAAGCAGCAAATCGGTCAGTGCCAAGGGATATCGGAACCGGTTGCCAGTGTTTGCATTGCCACTCCCCAAATGGGGAAATCCATCGGATGGTGCCTCTTTATGTCTATAGGGGAATCTGCTTTACAAGAGTACAAATGTCTTCCCATAAGGGTTCTAGCTTCCAATGAACAGCGCCTTGACTAGAAATTGTTGGTGTTTGAAGAACAAAACAACATCTAAAGGCTGAGTCTTGAACAACAAGGCTCGTTGCTTGTGGAGGAAACAAACAGATTTAGCAAAGGAAAACAAGAACAGAAAATGAAAGCAAAGAAAAATGGAGCATAAAATTGAATGAAATTCAATAATTTTCATTAAGAAGAAACATTGGCATATAGCCATTACATATATCAGTCATTGATTGATCAAAACAAGACAAACATCACCTAATGCTTACCTAATACCACTTATTACATGGAAACTAAGAAAAATAACTTGTACATTTAAACAAAAACTGATTTATCAGCTCAATCACCACATAATTACATCAATCATGAATCTAACATAGTTCTAAATGAACTAGAATTCATTACATCAACTAATGTAACAAAATGAAACAAAATAAACTGATACAACACTTGGCTCGACAGCTTTCATTCTTGGCCCGAGCTGCTTGGTCTGATGGCTAGTGCATGAGCTGCATGGAAGGCTACATTCTAACACTCCTTCTTGGTCTCCATACTGCCAACTCCAAGTTCTTTCCTTAGTTTAATGAACCTAGATTCATTAAGGGCCTTTGTAAAGATGTCAGCTATCTATTTCTCTGAATTGCAATGAATCAGCTCCACCTCTCGAGCTTGTTCCATCTCCCTTACCACATGCAACTTAATGCTAAAGTGCTTAGTTCTACCATGGAAGACAGGGTTCTTTGCAATTGCAAAAGCAGATTTGTTGTCACAATAAATCTCTGTTGCTTCCCTTTAATGTAGGTTCAAATCAGCCAGGATTTTTATTAGCCAAATGGCTTGATTAACAGCATTAGCAGTAGCAATATACTCAGCTTCTGCTGTTGACTGAGCTACAATCGATTGCTTCTTTGAACTCCAACAAAACATAGCTGAACCAAGGGTAAAAGCATACCCTGAGGTACTCTTCATATCATCTTTTGGACTAGCCCAGTCACTATCAGTGTAGCCTATCAGCTTCAGATTTTCACTCTTGCTAAATTGTTGTCTATAGCTCAAGGTACCTTTGATGTACCTGAGCACTCTTTTTGCTGCTTGAAGATGCTGCTTGTTATAGCAATGCATGAACCTCGATAGCATACTCACAACAAACATGATGTCTGGTCTAGTTGTTGTTAAATACAATAAGCAACCAACTAGGCTTCTATAATCAGACTCACTGGCTTGCTCATGATCTCCTTGACTTGACAGTTTCATTCCAACAACCATAGGTGTGTTTGTTGGCTTGCAATTCTCCATAGAGAACTTGCTTAAGATCTTTGCAGCAAATGTTTTCTGTCCCAAAAAGATTCCACTTTGAGTTTGCTGCACCTCCATTCCAAGAAAGTAAGTCATCTGCCCCAGGTCAAACATTTCAAACATGTCCTTCATTTTGGCCTTGAAATCAGCCAATATGATTTGGTCTCCTCTTGTCACCAAAAGGTCATCAACATAGAGAGACACAATGAGTTGTGTTTCAGCTTGTATCATCTTGACATACAGAGTTGGCTCATTGATGCTTCTCTCAAATCCCAAACTGACCAAGTAGCTGTCAATCCTTGCATACCAGGCTCTAGGAGCTTGTTTTAGGCCATACAAGGCTTTTTTAAGCCTGTATACCATGTCCTCTTTGCCAGGCACAATAAAGCCTTGAGGTTGGTCAATATAGATTTCTTCTTCAAGGAGGCCATTGAGAAATGCAGACTTTACATCCAGTTGATGAATGATCCATTGCCTCTTTGCAGCCAAAGCAACTAGCAACCTGATTGTGTCTAGCCTGGCTACTGGTGCAAAAGTCTCCATGTAGTCTAGGCCATATCTTTGACTGAATCTCTTGACAACAACTCTAGCTTTTAGCTTGTTCAAACTGCCATCGGCATTTTGTTTGGCTCTATAGACCCATTTGACACCAATGGTCTTTTTGTTAGCAGGCTTCTCTACTAGCTCCCATGTCTGATTCTTTTGAATTATTTTGATTTCATCAAGCATGGCTTGCTTCCAACCTTCATGTGATTCAGCTTCCTCAAAGCAGCTAGGTTTTTCTTGTGCAACATAAGCCCTCTCATAAATCTCAGCCAGAGTCCTTGTACCCCTGATAGGTTCATCATCAATGTCCATATCAGGACCATTTTAGTCAGATTCAAGTTGATCTGCCATGAGTTCTTATGAAATAACCTCAAGTTCATTTGTTTCCCAATTCCAGCATGCCTTTTCATCAAAGATTACATCTCTACTTACATAGACTTTGTTTGTTGAAGGATCTAGGATCCTATAGCCTTTCTTGACCATGTTGTATCCCACCAAAATGCCAGCTTGAGACTTTTTGGACAGTTTGTCCCTTTTTATAGCTGGTATAAGACTGTAGCATAGGCAACCAAACACTTTTAAATGAGCCAAATATGGCTTGAACCCAAACCAGGCCTCGAATAAAGTTTTGTGAGCCAAAGCTTTAGTTGGAAGCCTGTTTTGAAGGTACACAGCAGTGTTAGCTGCTTCAGCCCACATGGTCTTGGGCAAATTCTTCTGAAATAGGAGACACCTAGCCATATCCATCAGACTTCTATTTTTCCTTTCACTCACCCCATTCTGCTGAGGTGTATAAATTTTGGTGAGCTGATGTTTGACACCAGTATTATTGCATAGAGCTTGGAACTAAGCTGAGGTATACTTAGATCCATTATCTGACCTGATGGTCTTCAATTTGCAGCCTGTTTCTATTTCAGCTGTAGCTTTAAACTTCAAAAATACTTGAGCTACCTCAGACTTGTGCTTCAAAAAGAAAATCCAACAACATCTGGTACTATCATTAATGAAAAGAATGAAGTACATATTGCCATTTAGTGACTCAGTCTTCATGGGACCACATACATCAGTGTACACTAGCTCTAACTTGTTTGATACCCTCCAGGTTATGTTTGCAAGAAATGGAAGCCTGACTTGCTTTCCCATCTGACAGACTTCACAAACATCTTCATTTTGAACTGACTTGGTAAAGTTTTCAACCATCTCCTTGCTGACCATTTGAGACATGGACCTAAAGTTTGCATGACCAAGCCTTTGATGCCAAAGCTTGGATTCTTCTGTTGAGGCAACATATGCTAAGTGTGAGTCACTTGGCCAGTTAACTTCAAAGCATTTGTTAGTCATAGTGACTGTCATGAGGCTTGATCCATTTGGATCAGCAATTTGACATTCCTGGCCTTTGAACACAACTGAGTAGCCTTTTTCTAACAGTTGAGCAATGCTGAGAAGGTTCCTGTTAATCTCAGGCACCAATAGCACATTTTTGATGATTTTGTCACCTGTGAAAGTGCATATTAGCACATACCCTTTTCCTTCAGCCTTAATAAACTGTCCATTGCCTATTTTCACCTTGGTCTTGCAGCTTCTATCCAAGGTTTTGAAAAAGGTTGCATCTGGTGACATGTGGTTTGTGCAGCCATTGTCCAACAGCCACCCTTTTGAGCCTTTATTCTGACCAGATAAGCATGACACAGCAAAGACTTGCTCTTCATGGTCACTACTGTCTTCAGCCACTCGAGCTTCCTCATTCTTGTGTTGTGCTTGATTCTGCCCAGGTCTACCTTTTTCTTTGCAGACCCTTTCAACATGCCCTTTCTTCTTGCAATGTTGACACAAAGCATCTGGTCTGAACCAGTATTTGGCCTCTAGATGACCAGGCCTTTTACAAAATCTACAAAGTTGATCTCCTCTTCTTGCAGCATCAGGCTTAGGCCTACTTCTCTAGTTCTTCTTGCCTTTATAGGCTGAGGTGCTCGAGGCTGTTTTGGCCTTGGCTTGGAAAGCACCCTCTTGGTGCTCCTCCATCCTGCTGGCTCTCCTTTGCTCTTAAGCATAGAGGGCATTAATGAGCTCAGTTAAGGAGATGGTTGCAAGATCTCTCGAATCCTCCAGGGATGAGATTTTTGCCTCATATCTTTCAGGCAATGTTGAGAGCACCTTCTCCACAATCCTTGCCTCACTAAACTGTTCTCCTAGCAACCTTATGCTGTTTACAACAGTCATGATTCTATCTGAATACTGCTTCATTGTCTCTTCCTCCTTCATCTTCAAATTTTCAAAATCTCTCCTCAAGTTCAACAACTGCTGCTACCTTGTCCTTTCTGTGCCTTGGAACTCCTCCTTAAGTTTGTCCCAGGCCTGTTTTGGAGTCTCACAGGCCATGATTCTAGTAAAAATAACATCAGACACACAATTCTGAATACAGGACATGGCCTTATGCCTTTGAGTCCTCTCATCTGCGTGTTGCCTGATTTGAGCCACTGTGGGGTTGGCTCTGAGTGGAGCTGGCTCAGCATCAGTGTTGACAACTTCCCAGAGATCAAAGGTCTGCAGGTAAGTCCTCATCTTGACAACCCATATGTGGAACCCTTCACCATTAAAGACTAGTGGTGCTGCAGGAGAAAAGCCTGATGAAGCCATTCAGTTTCAGATTCAACTACAACAGGTCCTCTAATATAAAAGCTCTAGATACCAATTGTTGGTGTTTGAAGAAAAAAACAGCATCTAAAAGCTGAGTCTTGAACAACAAGGCTCGTTGCTTGTGAAGGAAACAAACAAATTTAGCAAAGGAAAACAAGAACAGAAAATGAAAGCAAAGAAAAATGGAGCATAAAATTGAATGAAATTCAATAATTTTCATTAAGAAGAAACATCAGCATATAGCCATTACATATATCAGTCATTGATTGATCAAAACAAGACAAAAATCACCTAATGCTTACCTAATACCACTTATTACATGAAAACTAGAAAAATAACTTGTACACTTAAACAAAAACTGATTAATCAGCTCAATCACCACCTAATTACATCAATCATGAATCTAACATAGTTCTAAATGAACTAGAATTCATTACATCAACTAATGTAACAAAATGAAAAAAAATAAACTGATGCAGCACTTAGCTTGACAGCTTTCATTCTTGGCCCGAGCTACTTGGTCTGATAACTGGTGCATGAGCTGCATGGAAGGCCACATTCTAACAGAAATGATGGAAACCCATTTTTTGTCATTTGTGATGATAGTTCCTTCAGTAATTTGGATAGAATTCAATTTAAACAGGTGGTGCCGGAGAAGAACTAGTCTGCTATGGAACTTGGAATCCGTTTGAAGACATACTCCCGTAACGAGAGGGGATGAGTATTCTGGCCCTATGAGTCCAATGGCACCTGCATACAAACCTGTTCTATGGTTGACTATAAAACAAAGCTCGATATTACAGCTGTTCCTAGTGTGCTCGTGGGTATTTAGCACAAAAGTGTAAATGACATTAGACGCCAACGTACTAGTAGTTGATTTACTTAGGTTTCTGTATTTTGTAAGTACAGTAATGATAGTAGGCCGTTGTCACCGATAACCAATAAGAGTTCAGACATTTTAAAACTTTGGTGGGGTTCGATTGCGCTTTAGAAAAACATACCTGATTTTTGTATTTCCATATCTGCTAGACAGTAATCACTTTTTTCTTCGTGATATCCGCTGGTTCATTTTGTTGGCACCTTAAGGCATTCACCCATCTCCCTAAAAGGCGAAACACTAGTATCATCTACTCGTAAACAAGGGTTCGACCCAAACCAAACAACACGGGCGAACGTGCATGTGCGAAATAGATGGTCTAGGGTTTCCTGATCAACGTGGCACATCGGGCAGGTGCTATCTACGCCAGGTAGCTTCCGTAGTATATTTGACCTAACTGGAAGGCTTTGATTGATGATTTTCCAAAGAAAAATAAGTAGTTTTAAGGGAGTTTGATCTTCGAGAAGAGTCGCCAGTTAACCGGAGAAACGATGTTAGACTGAGGTCACTGGCTTTGGTGAAGTAAAAAACTGTACATTTCCTTAACATTGAAGGTTCCAATATAACTATATTTCCAAACAAAGTGATCTCCAGACTTCAAAACTAAGAATCCTCCGGAAGACATCTTCGATGCCCAAGATGCATGCAACTGTTCGCGGATTATAGTAGTGTTCCTTGATAACTGATCCTATGGTCTTGTACTAGCAATCCACAAACCTGGCAAATCCTGTTTAGCATACTGTTGTAGTAACAGACCGTGATTAACTACCGACACTTGGTCCCATCCCAAAATTGAATATCTAATCCACAAGCGCAGATATCCCATCGCGCAGGATGCTCACCCACATCTAGGAGTAGTGGGTTTGGTCGTTACCTACAAAAAGCTTTTCCTCATGCAGTATTTTGCAAGGACTCGCTGTATAAACCCCTGTGGGTTAGTAAATAGTTAGTATGCGCCATGTTCATTTAGCAAGAAGCGTATCATTCATCTACTGAGACTAGCGAATTCCGAGACCACCGAGTTGCATAGATTTGCATAATTGCTCCCATCGACTTAGGTGTAGTCCTCGATTACGAGTATCATGCCCCCACCAAAAGGACCGAACTATTATATCAAAAGAATTAAGCGTCGACTTCGGTTCTTGAACACGAGATAGAGAGTAGAGGGCAATTACTGCAAGTGATTACTTTATTAAGGTTAACCGACATCGAAAATCAGTTGAAAGAATCGATTCTTCCTATTCATAAGACCCAATTGAATTCCCAAATACTTACTAGGTGAATCCAATGTGGACTCCCAAAATACCAGCAACCCATCGTTTTTTCTTTGAACTTCCTAATGAACTTAGATATAGCTAGACTCCGTCTTGTTTATCACTGTTGTGACTGAACCGGATGGAAGGGTAAATGCCGAACCAGTGAACCAAGACGAGGCTTAACCAGCACCAAGGAGGGACGCGTGTCAGCGAAGGCTCCCACGGAAATTCACTTTGTTATATAGTACAGGTCAGCAAGGGAATAACGGCTAAGAGAGGGTATAATATGACAGTAGGAATAGGGAATCGGTTATGCATTTTGTCGAAGTAATCATTTCTCATTTCTCACCTCTTTTCTGGAATTTTATTTGGATTTACCTGAATATTTCTTGTCACATTCACCTTGCTATAGGTAATAAAATACACTCCATTGGTGCTTTCATTGACCATCGACTCAGATGGCGAATGGTACCCGACTCAAACTCCTTGACAAAACTGTCAAAGCTGTCCAAGAATCTCAATACTTGCTTTGCAAGGACGTTGATTGTCTGACTAAATTTTTCGCTTCACACCAACAGATGCCGCAAGAGATTTTGAATCGTCTCTCGATCGCCCCTCCACCTTCTTCGAAGTCCTCTAAACCCGGTCAATATTCTCCGACGCACCCATCCAGGTCTACGCCGCTCGGCAACTATAAACCTGCCTCGATTCAATTTGCTTGTTTCTTTGGTACGAATCCTGATCGATGGGTCTTCCAAGCGGATCAATATTTCACCTTCTACAGGATCCATGAACAAGATCGTCTCACAATTGCTTCCTTCTACCTCTCGATGATGCCGTCGAATGGTATGATTGGATGTATCAGAACAAACAATTATCGGGTTGGACCCATTTCACGGCGGCCTTAATCAAGCGATTCCGGTCACGGGATCTTGATTCGTCGGAAGGAAATTGGCAAAACTTCAACAGACCTCCACCGTGCAGGATTGCAGAGCTCGATTTGAAACCATTATCAATAGCACCATGTATTTGCCACCACTATTTTTGGTTAATTGTTTTGTCTCCAGCCTCAAATCTGACTAATTTACTTATAAACACCCATTTTTAAGTATATTTATAGAAATAAGTCAAATTTTACATTATTTATCGAAAAGAGTTGATTTTGGTAAAACTTTTCACCTAAGAGTGTTTTAGGGTGAAATTTTAACAAAACGCGCTCATGAGGGAGCGATTTTACCATGTCAGCACAAAACGTGCTGACGTGGATGTACTTTGCTGACGTGGCAAAATTGCTCCCCCAAATGGACGTTTAGGATTTTGTTAAAATAATTTAGGCTTAGATTTGTAGGGTTTAGGGTTTTGTTAAAATAATTTAGGGTTCTCGGTTTTATGAATTTTAAAAAATAAATTAGGAATTAGTGTTCTTTTTTAAAAATTAATTAAATTAAGGTTTAGTGTTTTAAAGAAAATTAATTAAATTAGAGTTTAGTTTTTTTAAATAATATTCTGTTTAGCTTTAAAGTTTAGGGAAAGTTATATTGACAATAAATATTTTTTTTTACAGTAGTTCCTTAAAAAATAATTTTGAGAATACGGTTCTGAACAAATAGTGTGAAAAACGCTTCAAGCAAAATGCACTGTTAGCAAAATTACTGAAAAAAGCTCCCACGTGGACGCTCTTTTTCTACATTAGTTTTTGAAAAAGTAATTTTGAGAAGACGTTTGTGAACAAATAGTGTCAAAAACACTTAAAGCAAGATGCACTGTCAGCAAAATTACTGAAAAAAGCTCCCACGTGGACGCTCTTTTTCTACAGTAGTTCTTGAAAAAATAATTTTGAGAAGACGGTTTTGAACAAATAATGTCAAAAATGCTTCAAACAGGATGCACTATCAGCAAAATTGATGAAAAAAGCTCCCACGTCGACACTCTTTTTCTATAGTAGTTCATGTTTGGCCTTAGGCTATAAATGAGCCAAATTTCATTCTCAGGTTGCATAAGTTACAGTAAGAAAAATTAGAGAGGCTAAGTAGAATTGAAATTGAAGATGAGTGAATGAATTAGTGCTGTTATTTACTATGATGGTGAGGTCCGTGACACCAAGAACGGCGTTATTTTTTTATTGGAGAATACAACGTGACTGGTTTTTAACCAGACTATAGATTTGATAGAATTTCGTAAAAGAATTAGGCGTAAAATATTCGGAACAATGCCAATGAGGGTTTTTTCTATTAAGTATCGATTTTGTGCTTCGATTGATCCCGTGACATATAACTCATTTTATATCAAAGGTGGTCGTAGCTTTGAGGCAATGGTACAGACTGATCTCTCTAGTAGATCACCCTTTCTTGAGTCATATGTACAATTTTCATCGCCAAATGAAACATTTGCGACTTCAACATCTACCACAACCCCTACCCGACACTCCATTAGTGGGAGGCAGAACACGGAAGCGCCCGTGTTTGGTGGCAGTATAGAATACACAACTCCTGCACAACACTCGATTAGTGGATGAGACATGCATATTGGTGGGTCGAGTTCGATGCTGGAAATACGTATTGGAGAATGACATCAACTTCTAGTGGTTGACAATCCACATCTGATTGGTGATGTTACGAAACATCCACAAGAAAGGATGATGTACTCCCTACGACGTCCACCGGCGAAGGGACCTCGTACGTTGTAGATGATGGTGGGTTGGATGATAAGTTCGATATGGATCCACCTCGAGAGCCCAGCTCCGATGGTGCAGAAGTTGCATTATTTTCTGAACTAGAGCCTGTTCCATCTGAACCTGAAGACGTTAAAGGGGTTAAGATGAAGAAGAAGAAGAAGATCCATGATTCAGGGCGTACTCGCCTCCAGCCCACATGCATAATGTCGATATATCAACAGATGATGTGTTGGAGTTTCCAGATCTACCACACAGAAGGCATGACCGTACAAGTTTGTCATTGGATTCGGGTGAATTGAAAGTTGGTAAGGAGTTTTCCAATAAGGATAGTTTTCTTGGTGCATTGAAACAACATAACATCAATCATGGGGTTAACTACAATGTGGTTAAATCCAAATCCGAGAAGTTCGAGGCCAAATGTACAGTGCAAGATGGTACATGTTCATGGAAAATCATGGCTTCTTTTAGGAAAAAGACAGACTTGTGGGAGATAAAAAAATACAAAGGTCCACATATTTGTGTTGTCGGTACAATATCACTAGGTGTTTAGGGTTTTTGAATAATAATTTTATTACTTAATGTTGCATTATTTAACGTACTTCGTTGATATGTGTTTCACAATATCATCCAAAGATGGATTCAGGTATGATAGCTAGTTTAATACTACCAATGTTGAAGGCGGATCATAAGACTTTTGTGTCGATCTTAATTACCAATATTAGTAGCCAATTGAGGTACATGCCCTCTTACTGCAAGGCTTGGATAGCTAAGCAGAAGGCGCTAGAAAAGATGCATAGTGGGTGAGACGCTTCATATAATGAGGTGTGGCACTGATGTCAGGTGCTGGAGAAGTACATCCCAGATTGCATAACAGACTTTGAAATGGTCCCTGCGCACTACAACGACCGATTGCTCTGTGGATGCCAAGTGTTCAAGCATCTGTTCTAGAGCTTTAAGCAATGTTGTGACACATTTGTATACTTCAAGCCATTGGTACAAGTTGACGGTACCTTTATGTATGGTAGATATACGCATCGACTATTGCTTACTGTGATACAAGGTGGCAGTGAGAGAATCCTTCCAATTGCATTTGCAATAACATCGGGAAAGTCAGGTGATGACTGAGATTTCTTTCTTTCTAGGTTAAGGAGGCATGTATGCCACCAACTTGATATCTGCGTTATATTAGATCGGGGGACTGGAATACTAGCCGTAATTGAGCAACAGGGAAGCCTATGGGATCACACACACCATCAGTATTGTCTAAGGCACGTTGCGTCTAACTACTATGGGCAATATCGGTCTACCACTGAACGACGGCAAGTGACCAACATGGGCATTTAATCTCTATTAATATAATTTCATTTGTAATATTCAATTTATTCTGAATGGAATAGTGATATGTAATTTTCGCTATCAACTTATATTGGCAGGGTATGAGATCATTAAGAACAATTTTCATGAGATGTTGGAGATTTTGCGTTCAGTTAACGATTAAGGCGCAGACTACCTCTGTAGCATACCTTTTGAACAGTGGACACAAGAATATGACGACAGCCTAAAATATGGTCATATGACCACAAGCCTGACTGAATGCATAAATTCTGTTCTAAAAAGAACAAGTCATTTGCCAATAACCCTAGTGAGTGAGGACCTATCCACCAACAATCCTATTGTAACTGCATGTCCTCCAAAGTGATAGTACACTTTCTGCATGGAAAATGAAATATGTGCGTCTTGGGTCTCCACCTTTCTATTAACGCGCTGATGAGTTTCAGGTTCAACTTCCACCCCTAGCCTATAGTGGCCACGTGCCAAAAACCCGCTTCCCTCAAGTAAATTTCTATTAGTGGTGATGGAGGACCAGATATATTACGAATATAACATTGTAACACCCGATCTACATACTGTTATAAAAAAATTATAAATACAAATTAATTAAAATTACATAAATAAAAAAAATATTAAATAATATTCAAAAATTAAAATTAACCCTTACCATTTTCATTTGTTCGACGGAGATATGTTTATGATCGAGACGAATTAATTCCACGGCCATTGCTAACACGATCAAAAAATAAAATAGCTGTTGGGGAAAAAAATATGGAGCAAAATGCGCTCCTAGGGGAGCAATTTTGCCACGTCATCAAAGCACATCCACGTCAGCACGTTTTTTGCTGACGTGGCAAAATCGATTCCCCAAGGGCATGTTTTGCTGAAATTTCACCCGAAAACGCTCCTACGTGGATGCCTTTTGCCAAAATCGGCCTTTTTCGCTAAAGAATACAGAAATTGGCCCATTTTTGTAAATATACTTGGAAATGGGCCTTTATAGGTAAATTAGTCCTCAGATCCGATATCAAAACAACTATTTTGATTCATAAACCCACTAAGTTGGAGGATGCTATTGGGCTAGCCCAACTTCACGAGCAACAGATTGCTTTGGAAAAAGGGTCCATTAAACTTTCCTTAGGCACCAGCAAGCCACTTCTGCCCAACCCAAGAACCCTTGCTCCTTCTACAATTGCCACAATTCTATCTGCATCATAGAATCTCCCCATTCTTTTTGACGGCACTAAAGTACCATTCCACCACCTATCTCCTACCGAGGCTACACAGCGTCGTTCCTAGGGCCTTTGTTACCATTACGATGAGAAATAAACTGGGGATCACAGGTGTAAATCAAAATTGTAGTTGCTTCTTTTTTATAATGATCGTGGCTCATCTCCTGTCTCTAACCCACCTCCAGATTTTGCTGCTTCTTCCGATATGGTCATGGCAGAGCACCTTCAACTCTAAGAAGTTCTCATCGAGCCAGCCATTTCTTACAATACCTTGGCGGGAGGTTTTTCGATGATGACTCTCTATTTCATGAGACAAGTACACGACAAATCGGTTCAAATCCTCATCAATGGTGGTAGAACTAATAACTTTATGCAAACCTGCGCCGCCACTTAATTGAGCCTACCAGTCGAGACAATTGCCCAATTTTTTGTTTTGGTTTGTAACGGAGAACGTTTGATGTGCATAGACATCAATCGCCAAGTTCAGCTTATCATCCAAGGTTAAGAAATCTCAGTGGACTTTTATGTACTGTCATTACAAGGCTAGGATATGGTTTTTGGTATTGCTTGGTTGGCTACCCTCGGTCCTATCGTTACGGATACGCCACTTCTCTTTTCTAGTTTACACACAAAGAGTACCAAATGTGTTAGCAATGGTAATGATGACCACTTGCTTAGCCAGTTCAATATAACTATCTTCATTGACTTTCTAACACACATGCCATCGTTGAATATTATCGACTGGAATTATTTCCTGCTTAACCCGACTCTTGTCCACAGTATCCGTCTGATATTGCAAAACTATTTTCTGCCTTTACAGATGTCTTTACTAAACCATATAACCTCCATCCATCCCAATCCCACGATCATTCTATTCCTTTGTTACCACAGACAACCCCAATTTAGGTTCGGCCATATCGATATCCCTATTTTCAAAAACGTGAAATGGAGAAATTCGTCACTGAAATACTCTAGGAAGGGATTATCCACCCCAGTAATAGTCCATTTTCATCTCTGATATTGCTCGCCTGTAAGAAAGACGACACTTGGTGATTTTGTGTTGACTATTGTGTACTCAACGCCATCACTGTTCGTGATTATTTTTCGATTCCTTTCATTGATGAATTATTTGATAAATTACATGGTGCTCGCTATTTTTCCAAACTTGATTTGTTGGTAGGATACAATCAAATCTGAATCAAGACCAGTGATGAGTGCAAGACAACTTTTAGAACTCACGACAGCCATTACGAATTTTTGGTGATGCCTTTCGGCTTAACCAACTCCTCTTCCACTTTTCAAGGTCTAATGAACGATGTCTTTCGGCCATTTTTATGACTTTTTTCCTCATTTTCTTTAACGACATGCTCATATATAGTGCGACTTGGGCCTCACGCATGACACACATCTAATAGGTTTTGTAGCTTCTCCATGATCATCATCTGGTCACTAAGCAGTCTAAATATGTTTTTGGTCAGGATTCGATTGGATATTTAGGGCATATCATCTCAGCCAAGGGAGTGGTAATAGACCCTAATAAAATTCAGGCTATCATACATTGGCCACTAACAACTACAGTTAAAGAGGTTCGCAGCTTCTTGATCCTTTCGGGTATTATTGTGGCTTCATTCTTTATTATGCTACAGTGGCCAGGCCATTAATCGATCCGCTGAAGAAAGATTTTTTCCATTGGTCTACTTAAGTGAGCATTGCCTTTTCCAACTTACAAATACTATTGGCATCGACTCTAGTATTACAACCGTCGAATTTCTCCAAACCCTTCACTTTGGAAACCGATACCTCCAGGGTAGGTATTGGCGTCGTCCTTTCTCAAGATCGCCATCCTATTGCATTATTTAGTTAGAAACTAAGTCCCCGTTTACAGTCAGAACCCACCTACTAGCACAAGATGTACGCAATCACTTAGGCCGTAGCAAAGTGGCGTCAGTATAATACCGCTAACCCGTACCTATCGTCGGAATAGGGTTTCAGAGTATTACCGAAACATTCAGAACATTTTACATATAATTCTTATAAATTACTATTCATTTACCAAGATCATTTAAAACATCCCTTAATCGAACCCTCGAGGCCTAATATGAGCATTAGAATCAGTTCAAGACTTAACCGGAAACTCATAATATTTTTCGTGACATTTCAAAAATTTTCCAAAGTTGCAGGACTCACACACCCGTGTGGTCTAGGGACATGCCCATGTGGTTAGGCTGTGTACTACATACACCTGTGTCCCTAACCCGTGTAACTCTCTGACTTTTAAGGCATGAAGAAATTGAAGTCACACGGCCAAGTCACACGCCCCTGTGCTAGGCCGTGTGGAGAATTTTATTTTCAAAATTTAGTTGCAGTTTTCACACGGCCATGTAACACGCCCGTGTTCAAGGCCGTGTCAACCACAGGGCTGAGATAGACGCCCGTGTGCCCAATTCTGAGCATTCTATTTCTCATTTTTAAGATGCAGGGGACACAAGGCCGGACCACATGCCCATGGGACAAGCCGTGTGTCACATACGGCCAAGACACGCGCCCATGCGTCTACCCATGTGGACTAAATAAAGTCATTTCCTAGCCTCATTTGTCACCCAAAACTTACCATTTTCCTGCACCAAAACTCACAAGTATATATCCACCAATCCAACACCATATTCACATACAATTTGCCATCAATCATGTGGCATTATTTCATGCATCAAAGGATATAACTTACTCTTAACATAAACTCATATGCTAACATAATTCCAACAAACTAACACATAATAAGCATTTATGTGATTACCAAAATATTACTTTAAAAATAGCCAAACTTAGACCATCACTAGCCACTCCAATGGCTAGATTTCAAAACAACAATTACAAGCCATCATTGGCCAAATAAGCTTATACATGCCATTATACCAAAATGAGATTTTTATTTGTACCAAAATGAGACTCCGACCGACTTCTAACCTTCGCGAGCTTTGAGCACTATAAAACAAGGAAAAGTTAAACAGAGTAAGCATTTTATGCTTAGTAAGTTTGTATAATAGAAAATAAACTTACCTGTCATATTTATTAATACAAGCATACCTAAATTTACATTCCATCAATTTTGGGTAAGTTACCTAAACACATACACTTATTCAACAAGTTAGTCACATAATCTCATATGAATATCAAGTAAACATAGATAAGCTCATCACATTACAAGTTCCATTAATTTCACTTTCCACACTTCAAGAGTCTTTTCCGTCGAACTATTGAAATCTAGATGGATGTTCAAGTAATATACACATGTGCAAAAGTACCTATTAGGGTACATAATAAAAAGACACACTCTTGAGCCGTACATTTTACAGTAGGTTTACTAGTCTAGCCTAAAACCTATCCGTAGCATATGCTCCAAGAAGCTTAATATAGATTACCCGTCCAGGCTAAAACCAATTTATAACCTAAACTCAATAGGGCTTACATTAGAATTATCCATCCGAGCTAAATTCTATTTGCAACATATGCACTATTATTCTCAACCCACCGAAATTCAACATTCAACCTGAACATGATAATTTGTCCATATTACACAACTTAAGACTATTTCATTATGTATATATCATCTCACACATATCAACACAATCATACAATTCAATTCAAGTATATTAACATACATTTTAAGTTACACAAACTTACCTTGATAATGGTTTGTATTTAAATTTCAACTAATCCGAAACTTTTTGCTTTCTTCGATCTAGTTCCATAGTTGGTCTTTTCGAATCTATATGAATAAATTTAACTATTAATCTATCACATTTCACATACATTTGCATCCTATTACATCCTAGGCAAAATTACCATTTGCCTCTATCTTTTTTAAAGATTCTGATTTCGTCCCTAGGCCCGGAAAATGAAATTCATGAAATTTAACCCTCTTTCCAAGGCTAGCTAAAATTTATGTATTAAACTTATAGCACATAAATTTCACAAATTTTAGAATTTTCCATGGGTTTTACCACTTTTTCTTTTTAGTCCCTAAATCAAGTTTTCATCAAAAATTATTTTGTAAAAGTTGTTTATCTGTGAATAACTTTTCATTTTCTACCATAAATTTCTAATTTTCAGCATATTCATCCATGAACCAAATTTCATACCTTGATAACTTTTCAAATAAATCCCCTAAATAGAAAGATTAGTCTATCTCGATTCCAAAAATATAGAAATTACTAAAAACGAGACTTGATTTCATACCTTATTGAGCTTGAAATGTATTCTTCCTCTCTCCTGGGGTTTCTATAGAAAAATTGGGGAAGATGATATGAAATTAGATGATTTTTTCTTTTTAATTAATTATCATCTAATAATTTTATTGATTTCCAATTTAGTCCCTACCCTTTTCTAATTTTTCCGTGGATGAGTCATTAAAATATCTACTAACTACTCTTCAATGGTCTAATTACCATATAAGGACATTAAGTTTTCAATTCCATAGCTATTTGATACTATAGCTACTAGAACCCAACTTTTACATTTTATGCAATTTAGTCCTTTCCCTAATTAAACACACAATCTGTAAAATTTTCGTATTAGAATTTCCATGTGACCTTCTTATCATTATGCCAACCATAAAATAAAATAAAATAAAATTTTATTTTTGGCTCAAATTTGTGGTCCAAAACCACTGTTCGGATCTCACCGAAAATAGGTTGCTACAGTCAGTACCTATTAGGTCACCGTTTCTCCATTATTACCGATCAACAGTCCTTGTAGAATCTCACCAACCAAGTGATTTAGACTCCTGAACAACAGAAATGGTTGGGCGAGTTAGTGGGTTATGATTTCGAAATATTATATCGACTTGGCAAGCATAATCAGGCTGTTCATACTCTTTATTGTATATCATTTGCCTCTTTATTTGCTATATCTTACGCTGAGTTTACAGTGGTGACAGCGGTATGTGCAACTAACCATTCCCATCCAAATTAGTGGCCTTACAGAATCTTTTACAGTCCAATCCTGAATCTCTTCCCGGGGTATACTTATAAAGATGGTCTTCTACTATTTAATGGTTGCCTAGTTATTCCCTCTAATTTCATACTCCACCAGCAAATTCTTCTGGAATTCCACTCTTCTCCCATTCATTGAGTATCCTCAAATTTCATATCGGTATCACTCGTACCATTCATCGAGTATCCTCAAATTTCTTTTAGAGAGGAATGTGTCGCGATGTTCAACGATTTGTCTCAAATTTTCAAGTCTGCTAACAAATAAAGGATTCCTTCCTCCGCGCTGCTGGTCTACTTCAACCTTATCAATTTTGACCTTGGTTTTTTAGGACATTTCTATGGATTTTATCACCGGGTTGCCACCATTGCGGGGTAAAACTGTTATCATGGTAATAGTCGATCGTCTGTCAAAGTACGACCACTTTATTACTCTCCTAAGTAGTTTTTCGAGTGAAACAGCAACGTCCACATTTGTTTCTAAATTCATTCATCTCTATTGATTTCCCAACACCAATGTCACTGATAGGGATCCTTGTTTCATACGAGAATTTTGGCAGGAGCTTCACCGATTGCAAGGCACAAAATTGACAATTAGTACACCATATCACCCACAAACGGATGGGAAAACAAAGGCTCTTAACAAATGCCTCGAAATGTATCTCCGATGCTTAACTCCCGATACCTCACATACTTGGGTTGTGATACTACCATGTGCTGAGTACTGGTACAACACTGCTTACCAGATAGTTGCTAAAACGACACCATTTGAGGTTCTCTATAAGCAACCACCACCGGCAATTACTCGATACGTACAAGGCACTACTGGCACGACCTTGGTAGAGGAATACATGTTAGATAGAGACACTGTCCTAACTCTACTTAAATAGAATCTCTTAAAGGCACAGGCTCGTAGCATTATTTTAATGATACAACATTTTGACACAAAAAAAGAGATATGGATAAAGTGGATCACCTTGGCGCTATTGAATAAAATACAATTATTTTAGTCATTATTTTAATGATATATTTTCTTTAAAAAATTCTCTAAAATACAAATTTGAAATTATTTTGAGTTATTCAATACATATTATGACCCATTTAAATCATAAACCAAATGTTTGAGGCTTATTGACTTAATTCAAGGTCTTTCTAGTTGAGAGAAATAAGAGTTTTACTAAATTTGAAATTTTAAAACATTTTTATAAAAATCATTAACCCAAGTTTGGGACAATTAAAATATTTTATAGGTAATTTAAAATAATTTTGAAGATGCATAGGGGTGGTCGGAGGTGCTAGAGACCCAAACAAACTTTAAAAAGTTAGAACGACTCAAAACAGTATAGTTGCTTGAGTCTAGGGCACTTGTTACGGTAAAAGTGCCTAGATGTACTAATACAAGTGTTTCAAACCACTCATTGAGGCATTATACCTCACTTGTGTAACCCTTGAGCCTAAATGCCGAAACCACGGCCCTTGGAGCCAAAAATTGACTTAAAAACACTTTAAAACATGCCCAAACATCTCCATATCATTTCAACATGAATCAAAGCATTACAAATAAATATTTAAACTCATTTGGGAAAAAAATGTGTCGACCTAACTTTAAAACATGCCCAAACATCTCCATATCATCTCCATATCACAGGACTTAGTATACATGCCGCTAATTTAATACAATTTACACTTTAACTGTAACGACCCGACTTTTAGTAGTACCAAAAAATGTGGTTTTCGAACCCCATTTTTGTAAACTGAGTCCATAAATATTAAATATGAATATTTAAAGGGATAATATAAAAATATATTGAAGATTGGTCGAGTAATTTCTTGCCAAATTAATAGTTAATTAAGGTTTAGAGACTAAATAGTAAAGTTCAATCGCTATAGAGTTTTAATTAATAGAAGGCTTGAGGACTTAAATAGCAATTAGTCAAATGTCCAAAATGATAATTAAACCTTTTAACGTTGGATTTAGTGGATGATGATTCCATTTCATTAAGTTAAAGTAATAATTAAACCAAATTAAGTTAGATTAATTAGTTCTTAATTAGCCTATGTATATAAATTTAGTGGAGGAAACATGTTATCATCTTCCTTATTCCACCATTATTGTCCAAAGAAGAAGAAAAATAGGGAAAGAAAGCTTTTAAACCCTTAAAAATTTTAGCTATCAATTAGGTATGAAAATTTTGTCATTTTCTTGTATTTTTTTATAGATTTGAAGACATGAGCTAGCTAAAGTCATGGGAACTTGATTTAGCTAGCCCATGTACCAATTTGATAAACCATCTGATGACGTTTGGTTGATCAGTAATGGAATAGAATTTGTAATGGAATAGAGCTGTAATAAGTAATTCAACTGTTTGGTTGAATGGAATAGAATAGAACTGTAATAGTATTCTTGTGTTTGGTTGAATGGAATGATGTTGTAATAGCATAAGGAAAAAAAACTAAAATGACCAGAATACCCTTAGCAGAATTTTTTTTTAAAATAGATGATTATTGTTATTGTTATTAAATTTTAATAAGATTATTATTGAAAATAATTTAATAAAAATAATAAATAGTTTAACCATATTTTAACATAATTATTATTAAATATAATTTAATAAAAAATATAATTTAATAACATTCTTAATATAACTATTATTATATGAATTAAAAAATCAAAATATATAATACTATAAAAATATATATAATCTACTTTATTATTTTTAAACCGCAATACATATTTAATGTGTTAAAATATCATTATCAAAACAAATAATTTAATTATTCTATAATAAAAACAATTAAATATTAGAAGTAATAAATAACTCATTGCTAAAAAAGTAATAAATAACTTGAAAATTATATTTCACATTCAAGCATAATATTCATATATTAACAAAAAGTTACATGATTTCATTAGTATATATGTCATAATCCATATGTTTTAAAATTTTACAATATCAAAAAGTTACATCATTGTAATGACATTCTATCATGTCATTATACCATCCAAATATTACAAACACAAAAAGTTATCAAAATATCAACACAACCATGATTTTTAATGGTCAGCAAGAAATCTTCTGACCCATTCCAATCGCACAGCAGAAGGTAAACTAAAAAAATGAGCATTTGCGTTGGATGATCTGGAATTTTGCTCAATGCTCGATAGCGTTCATCCTCAGTTAAACCTTCCACTTCACATAATGTTGGATATAATTTCAGAGCACTTTCTTGAATGGTCATTTCTGACTTTTGTTGAATTACCACTTCGGATGCAATACTCTTACTGATTTCAAAGCCAACGGTCCGTATATTTTCTGCCAATAAAGTGGTAGCATCATTAAATGAAGTAGAAAAATCACTTGCATCAGAAATCTTTTTTTTCTTCTTTGAAAATGCAGAATCACCTTGGTTTCTAGCTAGTTGCGGTTCTGGTTGAGGTTGTGTAGCTGAAAGATCCATGTCATCTAAAGAAACATCAGCTTCGGATCCATGGAAATCGTTTCTTTCTTCATGAGAATTTGTAGCAGCTACATCTTCAACATTTATTTCTTCAATAATATCAGCAGCTGTTTGAGCATCTTTTCCAGTGGCTAAATCTTTTGCGTAGATGGCAGTAAGTTGGTCATAATAAGAGAAACTCTGATGTCTGAATTGAGTTGCTTCTTTATGACTCTATAAAAATTAGAAATTCATATTAGATATAAGTTTTGTTAAAATAAGATAATAAAGACTTGAAATAATTCTTACACTTATATATGAGTTCCAAACAAAGATCTTCAAAGAACAACAAGTCGCCTCACGCTCATCCCAACCAAAGCCGCTATTGTTTTTTCCACTAAGCATGTCATAAACGATTGACCAATCCCTTTTCAATGTCCTAATCCTCGATTCAACATGGCATTGGGTAAAATGTTTTTCATCATTTTTTCTAACTCATTTAAATAGCCGGCTTTGAATCCCGTATCCGCATTAAAGGTTCCAGCATTGTGCAAGTCGACCATACAAGCAACCAACGTAGCATCTTCTTCTGGAACCCATTTCCTTTTGGTTCCTCGAGAACTCTGGGAAGAAACACTTGATTGGGAAAAACCTAACATAACTATCTTAAGAAAAAATGCAAATGAAAATTAAGTTCAATATTATGCATCAAAAGGTCGACACTTTATAAAATTATAACACATGATGAATCAAAAGAAAATAAATTATCATTCAACAAGTCTAGTATAATACAAAAAAAAAAATACAATTCAAACACCACCAAAGTTTCATAAACTAGATATATGAAATAACATAAACAACTTAAACGTTTACTATTTTTACCCTAATCCTAACTAATTTCTAGATGCTTGCCATTCATCGAACATTTGGTTGGCTAGTTCCATCCTCCAAGTAGCCCATGCATCCGACGGATGAATATTTATAATATTCGGTTCATCGTCATCTATCACATTACTAGGTAATCCTTCTCCCAACTCTTCTTCAATAGGATTAAGACTCATATAGGTTCGAATAAAATTATAGAGCAAACAGCATGCAATAATAATTCTATTGTGCACCCTTACAGGATAGAATGATGGACTCCTAAGTATTCCCCATCTAAGTTTTAATAACCCAAAACATCTTTCAATAACATTACGCGCTGAAGCATGTTTCATATTGAAAAATTCTTCTGGAGTACTTGGCTGGTAACCCTGACGCCACTCATTCAAATGATATCTTTGTCCTCTAAAAGGCACAAGAAATCCCTCACAGTTTGTGTATCCAGCATCAACTAGATAATAACAACCTATAAAAAGAAACTATTTGTCATGGTTAATTTCCCAAAAAAGTATGATCTTAGAAATTAATTCAAATTCCTTTAATTTTTGCATTTTACCATGAGGAACTTTTAGTCCATGTCTCCTACTTATGGCATCTCGAAGAACTCGTTCATCAGCAACAGAACCTTCCCAACCAGGAAGAACATAAACAAATTGCATATCAGGTGTACAAACACCTAACATATTTGTTGCTATGTCACCTTTTCGTATTCGATATCTAGGTTTATCAACTGTTGGAACCCTAATCTTGATATGGGTTCCATATAAAGCACCTAAGCAATTCTACATCACATGTATAAAATCTTGAGTTAGAATACTATATTTAATTCCAAATGTACTAAATTATATACGAGCTATATATAGAGCTCACTCCAATACCTTAAACCATTTCCACCTTGGGTCCGCGAGAATTAGTCAGAATTGGCTCGCCTTTTTAATAACACATCTTGTAAGCGTATGACAGCATTTAAAACATTGTGAAATGATCGCTAACAGCTTTCCTTGACCTATTAAAGTGATGCTTGATAACTCGATTTTTAAGGTGATGAGAAATAATATGTAAAAACATTGCCACTTGCTCATCAACAAGCATGTTCCTTGACGACTTCAATTCCCTAAAGTTTGTAACATCTCACATAGTTTAAAAAAGGTAGTTCTATTCATCCTAACTTGTTCAATACACGTCTCGTCACTAGCATATACAAGTCTTTTCACATAATCTCGTTTTGCATAAAAATCTAAAATATAGGATCTAATCTCGGGTCTATAAGTATGCAAAGCTATGAATGGCACCTAGTGCAACTAAGAACCAATTCGCAACTGTACATTTTTGCAACCATATTGTAATAGCAAGACCAATTCTTTTCGCCTCTCATTTTGTACTATTAAAGGTAGACGAGCCATTACTGCAAGATATTAAAGTGTTACATATCTTCAAATCGTAGTAAACGGGTCACATTTCTCCAATACTAATTTCAATAAGAGTAAAACAAAATCAAAGAATTTAATTGTCAAAGAACTTACAGTGATTCAGTGAATACAAGATGCTCAACTCTGGGTGAGGCAGCAATCAAACAAGCCAAATAAGAAGAGGAAGTAATAACAAACTGTCAAAGAAAAAATGAGCAATACATATTAATAAATAGGATAAGTCTGTTTAAAAATATATTTGCTTAATATATTTGCTTATGTATAAGTAAATAATTTATCAAGCATTTACTAGTGTTTAATAATAATATCATTTTCAAAGTTTTAAAGTTTGTTGCAATTGAAATTCGATCTTATTTTCAAAGAATTTCATGTTTATTTATATAAATACAATTATTCAAATAAATGTTTATTTAAATCACTCAATACTTATACTCCTTCACTTTATAATTGTTAAATCACTTTTAACATTTTACATGTAGTCATTGAAACGTTATAAATATTTTACATTTAGTCATTTGAGATTTATAAGCAATATTCTCTATGTATATTTATGGAATTGAAAAATTTATAATAATGATATAAGTAATAAGATAAAGTACATGAGTGTAAACTTTTGAATCATGAAATAAGATCATTATTTTTTAGATATTTTATAAATAATATTCCATAACAAAGATATGAAATAATAAAGTACTAATAAATATATATATATAATTGTTTCACATATATATATGTTTAACTCAATTCACAATTTTTAATAAAAATACATTTTAATAAAATTATAATATTTTGTTTTGTATTTTAATAAATTAACAAGTGTCTTAAAAAGTATAACAAAATGTTAAAAAAGAGATGCTCGACAATTTTTAAAATTGTTTGTGGAATAAAAAAAACATATTATTAGTATATCAAATACTAAGTCATTATTTATTTGAGGAAAAAAGTATAATAAAAATACATGTAGGAATGTTAATTGAGGAAAAAACAAAAGATTGATATGAAGGCATATATGCCAAAATAGTTATTTCCCTTTCTTTTAAGGTGCAAATTGCAATTTGTTTTATATTTGCCCTTAGCCTTTACATCTATCTTTTATATTTGCCCTTGGATTTTACATCTATCTCGTCATCTTGATGAAATATCTTAGGAATTCTCATTACTTACATCAATCCTCATAAATGGTAAAACAGATCTTTTATATAATGCCAAAGATCTTGCTTATCAATCTTCTTTCAAACTATCTTTGTTAGCAATATTATTTGATAGTTTATATTTAAAAAGTTGCATTATTCCTCCCAATAATTATGCAAATAATAGATTTATGCAAAACAATACCCAAAACAATACCCAATAATTATTGTACGAAACCTCTCTTGCCCAGCAGTATATGCAACTTGATCCTTTTTCTATCAAGCTCTATGGTCCTTATTAAACCGTACTGTTCATTCTTAATATCTCAGAATTTATACAAATGATTACTTAAGGATTCAAAAAAGGTATCGAATGGATGTTATACCGATCTGCAACTCAATAGCAATATCAGAAGCATAAAACAATTCCTCAAGCTAACATGATGTTATACTGATCTACAACTCAATAGCACTTGGTACAAGGAAGACTACTAAATCATGTACATAATTCAAGCCTAAACAGCACAAGTCAAACCTAAGCTAGCAAGAAATGGTTAAAAAGCCTAACGGCTCACACAACCAAATAACGTTTGAGAGGTTGACAAAGATCTAAACAAACACCAATAACTTAACTTTAGAAATAACAAATTTCAAAGATCCAAATTTCATAATGGAGCATGAGTAAGTATCAATACCTTCATTGGGGTGACGTTATAAGTAGAGACACCAGTTATGTTTTGAACTTCGGTTTTCAGCAGTATAAAAAGCAAGAGCACTTTCTTCAGGCTTGACTCTCACTTAGCAGAAAAAAAAATCTAAAAGAAGTACTCTACAGTGCCCCAAAACAACAGAGAAGTTAAGAACCTCTCTTTGAGTTGGTACAAATTTCCAGGGCATTCCATCCGCCACATCAGCATTGAATTGCACTACTATCTCCCTAAAAGTATAAGAGAAAATTTCTCAAAAAAGGCATAGAAGTATAAGAAAGATCATATCGTGATGCAAGTCTAACATCTTCATAATAGCATCTTTAGAAATGCATGAATTGAATTGAACAAACTGGCTGATGTGAAATGATGAATGATACTAAAATTTACCACCTCACTCCTATTTGTTACCCTCTTGTAAAAAAATCGCATCTATATATAAATAAAGAGTATAATCGGAAAGGAGTAGTACCTTGCAATCTGTCTTATGACAGCTTATATGGTTTTACCTCATAAAACATCCCATTCCCCTCTTGAATTGTTTCAGAAATAACATACTAAGACCATTATTGGTTTAAGTTGTTTCCCCACCATACTCAAATGTTTCTTGCAACAAACAAGTTTCAATGTTTTCCCATCATTTTTCTAATAAGAAGAATGGTAACCAGTTTCTCATTGAGGGAATGACTTCATGCTCTAAAACACTTTAAAAACAATAATAATGATAATAATAATAATAATAATAATAATAATAAATAATCATGATTACAACTAACCAAAGAAACATATACATATCTAAGCAGAAAATGTCAAAAAGTAGAACTAAGAATGTTACAAGCAGAAACAAACCACAAAACCAGGTTTAACACATAAAACAGTACATAATCTTGACCATGACATTATGTTAGGCACCTATAGCAATTGAATTCGAATTTCAGTTTGGTTATAACAAGTTACAATAAAATCAAAGCAAATCAGAATTGATAAAAGGAAGCCTATTTATATTCATTATAATTAAACACAAGAATAGCTTTCTTTAACAAAAAAGTTTCCCAATGAAAAATTTTTAAAACAAATAAATTAGATATAACAAATGCCAAAAACTTTTCCACACCATATATATATAGCAGACTAAAGGCAAACAACAGTCTACCAGTTCCAAATTCAAAGGAGCAAAGCAGTGTTTCACATAAAAGAAACATATGATATGGTACCCACTATCAAACTAATCAAAAGCATCGACTAATTTACTCAAAAAAGACCAAATTTTGAGCATGAACGAGTCAAGTAACCCATATTAGAACTAAGGACATAAAGCTTGAAATAAAATGATGAAATTAATAACGAGAGCTTTATACCTTGGAAAGGGTATTAGCCAAAATTGATGATGGAATCCCAAATTAGTAATTGTAGTGTCTTCTCCTCGGTTTCAGCCTTGGGGCTTTTGGGAAAGTTGGAAGCTTGAAAGCGTGGGTAGCTGAAAGAAAGGAGTCGCTTTAGCCTTCATAGGAAGCGAGATGAGAACAAAGGGAAAAATAAAACTAAACAATAGGGTTTGTCAAAGGGTTGGTCAAGATATAAGCATGAAAAAGAGAGAGATGGTTGGCAGGAAATGGGAAGAAGAATGAAAAAAAGAAGATGCTTCAAACGTGACAATGAAAAAGCAGGAGAAGGTTGGAAGGAAATAGGAAGAATGAAAAAAAGAAGTTGCTTCAGACGTGAGAATGAAAAAGAGGGAGAAGGGTAAAGTTGAAACTCACAGACGCTGAATGGGTATTCCATGGATGGAGTGCCGAATGGTAAATGACAGTTTTGCCTTGAATAAGGCTATATGGAATAAGGCTGTAATAGCCTATTACAGTCAACCAAATAATGGAATAGGGATGAGCCACTGAATTCACCTGTAATGGTTTAGCATTACAGCCAACCAAACATAGCGTTAAAGTTTTAGAATGTTGTCATTGTTGATTTCTTGAAGAATTAGGCTTTGAATTGATAGATTTTAAGCTTAGGTTGTGAAAAAGGACTAGATTGTAAAGTTAATTTAGCTTGTTGTTAACTTTGTTACATTAGGGACCAAATTGAATAAATGTAAAAATTTTCATGAAATTATGTTAGAAATAGAAATTTTAAAGTTCCTAATGAGAATAAATGATATATGGTTTTAATCCGAAGCTAGGAATCAAAATTTATGCTTATCTCGAGTTTAGGGACTAAATTGAATAAAATATAACATATGAGGGGAATTGTAAACTAGAATTATATAGGAATCATAATATAATGGCATAATATTGATTGGTTGTATAAAAAAATGTATAGATTAAGTTTTTTTTATCAAAGTAAAGCTAATAGGGGAAAAGCTAAAATTGGGGATTAGTACCTGAAGTATCCATTCATTTCACATTTTAAACAAGTAAGTTCATATAGAACTTGTAACACCCTTTGCCCGACCTGATCATCGAGTCCAAGCAACAAGATGTTACATTCGTTACTGGAGTAACTACAGTAAATTTACAGTAAAATATTCACATGCATATGTAATTCAATGCCAAACATATTCATTTATGGTTAAACAATCAAAATTGAGTCTTAATCGAGCTTATGAAAGCCCTTCTGTTGACCCGAGCGCGAAATAAGACCAAATTGGAAAGTTTCAAAATTTCAGGGCCGATGCTGTGACATCACCAAATAGTTTATTACGTCACGACGTCAGGCCATTCAACGTCGCGATGTCACTTACTATCAATTGACTTTGCGACAAGGAAAGTTGCTTGTCAGGATGTGGACTCTATTTTTTTGGTAAAAATTGAGCCGTTTGGTACCTAATTCAAGGTTTCCACCAAATATGCCAATTTATGCACAAAACATTTACTTCGCCTGATTCAAAACACACCAAAATCATATCAAATAAGCTTAATACACATATTCAAATTTTCAACAAGCCATTCATTACCTAAACATCAATTAAACTTAAACATTTTAATGTCTTTAGGGCATACCAACTAAATCATCCAAACATCAAACTTTACTTATCCTTTAACATCTTGAAACACACTGTTTCATTTCATTTATACACACTTTGGCAAATTATGCTCATCAAAGGCTTATAAGCCTCAACATATAATCATTGTCTATCCAAATTAGATTACATTTCTTCATTAAACATTATTTAAACATATTTGATCCCAAGTGTTCCATTCAACCATGTCAATCATGTTTAACCTAACTCACATTTGCATACATACACAATTCAACATCAAAATTTCCATGATTTTAACCATGAACTAAGAAACCATCCATTTAACACATAACTCAAGCATGCAAATCAACATAAGATTCATATACACTATTATGGTGCATATTTCAACTTAACTACATCATAACATTCCATATGCCATTCTTATCACTATAGTTTACCACATCATTAAACATATAATGTATATATTATCATCTTCATATATAAAATAGAACATCAAACCATTTCAAGTTACCAAGCTTACCTAGATACCTTTTTCATTAAGGTATTTACCAAAAAAATGCTTACATGCCACAATCATAGACTCAAAATTATAAAAAAAACCACCGATTTGGTGCTAGGATAGTGTGAGCTTCGGGTCGATCCAGTTTGATGTGTTTCGCAAGGTGATGATCTATAGGGGAAAGGGGAAAACAAACGGAGTAAGCATATATGATACTTAGTAAGATCATAGGTATTAAATAAAAACTTACCTTATCATATCATCAAAAACAATATGCTACCATAATTTGGCATAATTAGCTAGACATGGCAAAACATAACATCAACAAGGTGAGTTTAACAAATAATCAAACCATATGATATCTTAAACACATATCAATCCAATTCATTTTAAAATCAACATTTCAATACCATGATTATGTTCAATCCAACATTTATCCATTTAAACATCAAACTCATATAATTTCATTTCAATTTTTTATTTTACATTAACCACTTAGTCTGATGAACTCTAGTAAATAGACTTGGATATATAGGTATCTCTGATACACCAATCTCTCGTCTGAGCTGAATATATGTTTGTGTCAGGTTAGCAATCCAAGCTAAACTTTTATAACAACACATTTGATTACTTGTCTAAGCCGAATATATACATGTCAGGTTACTCATCTGGGCTAAACCTTTAAAATGGCATTAGGTTACCAATCCAAGCTAAACCTTTATAACAACACATCTTATTTCTTGTCTAACCTGAATATATACATGTCAAGTTACCCATCCGGGCTAAACCTTTAAAATAACATCAAGATTCCAGTCTAGGCTAAACCTGTGTCACATGTATCTTTGATACACCAATTGCTTGTCTAAGTTGAATATATATTTGTGTCAGGTTACCAGTCTAGGCTAAACCTTTATAACGACACATCTGATTGCTTGTCCAAGCTGAATATATACATGTCAGGTTACCCGTATGGGCTAAACCTTTAAAACGACATCAGCTTACCAGTCCAGGCTAAATCTGTGTCACATGTATCTTCCAGTTCGTAACAAATGTTGGATCTTGGTAATCATATGTAATTAATACATACAAGTGTGCATAAGACCCTATTAACATGTCAATTGCATCCAAACCTTTATTAAGTTCACTTGAGCATATTTGACACATATATACATTCCTTTACGATTTAGTCCAACTCTCACCTTTATACCAATTTACCACAATTAACTTACAATCAAGTATATATACACAAATCAAGTAAATAACAATTTAAACACTTTCATAACATAAGAACTTACCTGGTCAAAAAAACAAACAAGTTGAACCTCCAAGGACTATTCGATAATTTTTGGTTTTCCCCTATTATCTCAATTTTGATTCAATCCTTGGTCAATTTAATGGCCAAATATGTTAAAAAGTTTGAAGCTTTTCCCCTTCTATTTTTCTTTCAATTTGTACAATAATGGTGTAGTGAGGAAGATGACAACATTTTCTCCACCAACTTTATATATATAAGATAATTAACAACTAATTAATCTAACTTAGTTTAATTTAATCATGATTTAATTTAATTAATTTAATTTAATAACATGTCATCATTATCCAGTAAACTATAATAATAAATGGTTTAATAATCATTTTAGACCTTTTGTTAATTTCCATTTAAGTCCCTAGGTCTTTGTCCAATTAAAAACTTATAACGATAAGACTTTTACAATAAGTTTAAGGAAAAATCAATGTTTTAATTTTTTTTTCTAAAACTAGAACTTGGTTGTGTTATCTAAAGTAATAAACACTTAATCAAAACAATACATTTTTTATTCGTCTAGGATGAATGCTTCAATCAAGTAGTCTTATCCACTATCCTTAAGCTCACGTCTGCCGAGTGTGGGCTCAATTCGAATAAAAAAATTGACAAAAATTACTAGTAGGGAAAATTTGTAATTTTTTTAAACTTTAAGGTCAAGTTGTAAATATGAAAAATATCTCTAGAAATTTTCTGAAATAATTTCTTCAGAGAATTTTCTCTCTATAACTTTCTCTTGAATTCAAGTGTGTGTTAAACAATGACAAATGACTCTCTTTATATAAGGAAAGTTTAGATAGTTCAACTATGACTAAACTTAATTACTTTAATATTAAATTAGTATAATACTTATTAAGATAAATATTAGATTAAATTTAAAATTAAATCCTATTAAATTAATAGAATATTTATCTACATGATAAATATTAAATTTAATATTAAGATAATCACTTTAATATTAAATTAATAAAATACTATTAAGATAATTATAAAATTAAATTTAATATTAAATTTATTAAAATAATATTATTTTTGGAATAATTAATCTAAAGTCAAATTATTCGATAGAGCTCCAGTAGGAGTGTGATTCCTCCACCACTCAATTGCCAAAAGACCACCCATTGGCCACAGGAATGCCACCGTCGCGGCTACTGACACCGTCGTGTTCGATGGTGCCATTGTAGGTGTGATACCCTTATAGAATCTCGAGCTGATTCGGTTTGGGCTAGTGACGACCCAATCGATTCGTCCAGCCATTGATTGGACCGTTGACTCGATTTCACATGTCAAGCCCGATTCAACTAGCTTTTGGGTTCACGGGCCCAATTTTTTATCTCAGGTCCAATTTTTAAGTTCAATTACCTATTAGGCCAATTGTCTGACTTGAAAATTAATTTAAAAAAATATCATATTTATTTTAATTAATTCAATTTTACTTTATCAAAATTATATTTCCCAAAAACCACTAAGATTTTCCAAATTAAATTTTCAAGAAAATTCTTTAATAAAATTTTCTAGTTAAACAATTCTCATGACTACCTAATTTAATTTCACATCAAATAAATTAACTCAATTAAATTATTTCCAAAGTCATAAATTTTTTTTGATTCAAATGCAGTCCTTTCGAGCTTTTGTTGAGCTAGCAGAGGGACCAACTAGACATATACAATTAGGCTCGAGTAATTGCAATTATGTTTAGAAGCTTTATTCTGATAATTTACAATTTACTTAACCATGGAATCAATCCAGAATAAGTATCATGATTGAAAACTCCTTATTGTATACTCTTTACAATCCACATAATGCCAATGAAAGGATAGCATTAACTCTTTAATCGAGCTATGAATTCTATTGTTGCTAGTAAAGTCATGCCACACACAAGTCATGTATCCAACATACTGACTATGGGCTCAATCATCTTTAGAGCATAAGTCTACATTTATATCAAAGCACATGAGTTACATATGTATGGTCAGTGGCTAACTTAGGATTTAGGTAAATCGCATCGTGAACATCACAAGTGAATTTATTCACAAACGGATTCAGATTTAATTCAAATTGGGTCCAACCCAATGTATCATTCTTCTAATGAATACATCTATGTCTCTACCTGTGGAGTCAACTACTTCGATAGTCAAGACTAGCCATCTCCCCAATTGGAACTGTAGATGACATAATAATATTTCTAAGTATTTGAATCAAATGCTCACTTTGATTATTTTACGAGATTACGGACCCGTTTAGATTATCTACCGAAGTAAGTTGTCTTTCTCGCAATGTAAACGTTCTTATAGTGCCACATATCATCTGTTTGAACTTAGACAATCAATGAGCTAATATTTGCTTATCACAATTTCGCTATGCAAGCAAAACATGAAAGACAAAAACACAAAAATACATAATAGTGAAATGTGAAATTAACTTTATTTATTCATTGTTCAAATACATAAAATGTAACACCTTTAACCCGTATCCATCACCAAAATAGGGTTACGAGATATTACTGATCAATACACATCATTTAACATACACAACTCGTACATTTATGCATTCATATACAAAAACCATTCAACACAATCATAATGCCCCTTATAAGGATTTACGAGTCCTTAAACATGCTTTAGAAGTGATTCGAGACTAAATCGATAGCATATGAAAATTTTGGAAACTTAGAAAATTTTCAACATTTCAGGAGTCACACGCCCGTATGAACAGGCCGTGTGCCTCACACTGCCAGTAGACACACCCGTGTCACATGCCGTGTGGAAACAGGGCATACATACTGACTTGCATCACACAGCCGAAGACACGCCCGTGTGCTAGGCCGTGTGAAAATTGGAGAGTATACTGACTTATGCAACATGGCCAAGTCACACGACTATGTGCTAATTAAGGGACATACTGACTTATACCACACGGCCAGTCACATGCATGTGTGTGAGACCGTGTGGAGCATACTAACTTCAATTTAATTTCAACATCAGGGGATAGACGGTCGTGCAATATGACCGTGTGTCACATACAGCTGAGACACACACCCGTGTCTCTATCCATGTGGATAAAAATAGGCTATTTGCAAAGCTATTATGCCACCCTATTTTCACATGTAAACACAATCATAAATGGTAACATTTTTCAACACAATAGGCAGCCATTTCATAACATTTCATACACATTTAATGCCAATTCCACATAATATTACTAATATCATACGTTTTCCATCCATAAGTTTACCTTATAACAAACACATTTGCACATCTCCATTTCATCAACTATTTGCCAAAACATACCAAATTATAACATTAAGTTCAGCCAAATCACATGGCTTAACTTATACACAAAAAGTACCAAACCATAATCTCAAGTAACCATAACTATCACTCTTATAACTAGCCTATACATGCCATACTTACAATTATCCACAAGTTCAAAAGTACCAATTGGTAATTGGATAGTGTGATGTGTAACTCCGACTTGTCTGAAATGAGCGAGCTATCGAACCTCTATAAAACATGGAAAAAGAAACAGAGTAAGCTTTATAGCTTAGTAAGCCCGTATAATTCAGAATTAAACTTACCATAAATACCAAAATCAAGGCAAATAATCAAAGTGTATTTAATTCAATTACCAAATGCCTAAACACAAGCATTCATCACAAGTTAGTCATTTAAATACATGAAATCATCCATTATCTCAATACAATGCATCATACCAAATTCATATATCATGTACAACATTGGTAACATTTCATATCCAATCATATAAACAATAATTCATTTGAAAACCGTAACTCATCCGTATAAACATTACTTCATCCATATAAACAAAATTTATGCTCGTTGAACTTATTAGAATCTCGAGGGATACTCAGGTGATATACAGTACATTTAAATAAAAAATCTGTCAATTCCTTATCATTTTCCGCTCTTTCAAGCTATGAACAGTAAGCTCCTCCTGAGCTGATGGACAGTAAGCTCTATTGAGCTGAAATAGTAAGCTCTGACGAGCTGAATCAGTAAGCTCATATGAGCTGAGAACAGTAAGCTCTTACGAGCTGATATATCAGTAAGCTTATACAAGCTGCGGTGAGTCCGCAACACATGCAGGATCTCAACCAAAACGATAACCCTAGTGACATGTCACTCGTATCCTATGAATTCTTACAGTTCAAACGGGGCTCGATAACCATCAAATTATATCGATAAAGCATTAATATTCCAAGTATATCAATTACTCAATTATACACATTCATTACAAATAAATACAAATATTTTAAAAGTTTGATTCTAATTATACGAACTTACCTCGAGTTGCTTGGATGGAAACTATCGACTATTCGTTTACTTTTCTTTTTCCCCGATCTAATTCTGATCTCGGCTTGTCTTGATCTATATATTATCAAATTCAGTATATTCAGTATTCAATCAATTCAATTTAGCCCATAATTCATATTTTGGCAAATTTACAGATTTGCCTCTAAACTTTCATATATTTATAATTTAGTTCTTATCACATAAAATTGCAAATTCATGCAATTTAGTACAACCCAAGCTTAACCGAATTTACTATATGTTACTAGCAGCCCATATTTTCAATTTAATCACACTTTAACCCACATAATTTTACTATTTTTTTAATTTAACCCATTTTTGACATTTTTGTCAAAAAATCACTTTACAAAACTAGTAAATCTATCAATAAAACTTCATAATCTATCATCAATCATCAAATTACTCAAGCATTCAACAATGGCAATATGATAAATCTTTAACAATTTCAAAATCTAAGGTACGGGCTAGCTAGAATACGAAACAATGATATCAAAAACGTAGAAATCATTAAAAATCGAGCAAAAATCTTACCTTAATTAGCTATTGAACCATAGTCGAATGGAAAACCTAAAAGGATGGTTTTCTTCTCTTTAAAATCGGTTAAGGATGATGATATTAGGTGATGATTTTAATTTGTTTTATTTATTTTATGTTAATTATGCAAATTACCTATATAACCCTAATGAAATAACCATTTAATTCATCCATCTATGCCCATAAATGTCCACTCAATTATCAAATGGTTAATTACTATTTAACGCCACCATATTTAAAAACCAAAGCCAATTGACACCTTTAACTAATAGAACTTGCATTTTACATTTTACGCGATTTAGTCTTTTTTACCGAATTAAGCATTCAAACAGTAAAATTTTTTTACGAAACTTTCACACAATAATTCTATTGTACTGTAAACCTTATTAAAATAATAAAATAAATATTTTTACTTTGGATTTGTGGTCCCGAAACCACTGTTCTGATTTGACTAAAAAACGGGCTATTACATAAAATGTAATGCCCTCTACCCGACACGATTTGTCGAGTCCAGATATCAGATATTACCACCAAAAAATTTTTAAAAATTTTTAAAAAGCTGCCATAAAGAATTATGTGTTTACTGTCTTGTCAGACTATCTCAGAGGTTGCCATGAGGCTTCTCTTACATTGTCTTATATATAACTTCATGTCATGATCTGCCAATCCAATCCATATTTCACTAAATCCATCACTATGAGTGTTTTTTTTATCATACAATCTAATGGGTCTCAGCCATATGGTATTATACGTACCCTCATGTTGTGATCTGCCAGTCCAGTCTTTATCTCATTAGAGACATCACCATGAGTATTTTCATTGTCACTATGATTTGCCTATCCGATTAGCAATGTTTCTACCCTACCGAAGGCATCACAAATGGATGTTGGCTTATCCAACATAATATACACTTACCTAGATTCGTTTTCATACCTAACTTGTTCATATTCTTTTAACGAAATTCACGTTTTCGTACTTGATTTCACATGCGTTTACACCACACATCATTTTATTCATACAACAACTTGTTTACCTCAAAAATAGACATGCAACGACATTATTATGCTTCACACACTTACTAGTTATCCGAGATGTGGTCATCATATATATAACTATCTGAATAGTTAACATGCAAGAGCTAGGATAGAGACCCACCTGATACTCACTTATACTATAGGTTAGAGTTCCAAACTAAAAAATTCTACTTGAACTAGCAACAAAAACTACTTAAACAACATATAACCACCATTAATAACCCATTTACAGATAATTTTCTATCATCTCAACTACAGACGACCCTCATGCAGGTCCTCTTATTCATAACTTATTGTTTACATGATTTATATGTAACGCCCTGGCTCTGGCAGACACAAGGCCTGGCATAGTCTTTTAGTAGTATGATTGGTAGAGTGGTATTCACCTAAGTGCCCATTTTTGGCGTATAAAGTGGGTAGGTACAGTTATGTGTTTAAGATGATGAGGGCTCCACTCTAGGTTTCTATTGTTTGCTAGAATAAAGATATGATCAAGCAAATCGATATTGAGGGTTGAGTCCAAGTCAAAGGTATGGTGCACCTTCTTTCTATGGAACTGTTCAAGTTAAGTTACAAGGTAAGGTAGTTAGGAGTTAATCGAACGTCAACCAGGATAGTTAAGTATAAGGGGAAATACTCAATTAGGTTTCTCAAAAGTTATGGACTTTTATAAGACAATTCAGTAGTGATGTGACATTTGTCAAGTTCCAATAAAGACTTAGACTATTTTAAAAGGTCTTCAAGTTTGATTAAAGGGAGTTCACTTTCTCTCTTTTCTAGAATAATGAAATCTAAAGTTGGAAGAATTAGAAGTATCCCTTTAAGCTAGATCGAAAACCCTTGATTTTATTAGTATTATTTCCATGCCAAGTTAAGTTTTATAAATCTAAATAGATATGTATGAGTGAATGGAGGAATAAGGCCTTGTATGGGGGTTATCTGGGTTTGAAATAATTGAAAAGGTTATTTATATGGGTTATAATAGTGATATTCTATTTTATAAGGCAGTGGTTGCTGTGGTCCTTGATTGAGTGATGAATCTAGAGTCCATCTTGCTATCCAAAGTTGTTAGGTAAGCTGACTCTTATATGTCATATGTTGTTCATTCTAGATACTTTTGTGAAAGATCATATGAACTGCGATTTGAAATAAAAAAAAAGGATAGTATGATGAATATGTTGATATATGAACGTTAGATGAGGGTTGCATATGTAGTGGTACAAATTTGAAAAGTATAGAGTATGTGATGAATACTCTGATGTTGAAGCATAGCTATATGGGCATGTCTTGAATGTATAAGATAAAGTGTTCATAAGTTTTAAATGGTGTCAATACATGAAAAGTATGCTAGTGAGTCTGTTTCTCATTCTACAAAGTTGTCTAAAAGGGTCCATCGGGACTTTAAACACGATTTTTGAAAAGAAAAAAGTCTATGGCCATGACACCATACCGTATAAGACCATAACTGGTGGTGTATGGCATCGTATGAAAATAAATACATGAAGGTTATTACCTAATTGGTCCTTTGCATGACCTAAGACGATGCAGGGCAAACCTTACGAAATGTGAGTTTAGGAGAATCCCTATCGTGAACACGTTAGAAAATGGAACCCTTTGTGGCAATCTATGAAATGGAAGCCTTTGTGGAGATCTACGAAAAAGAAAACCCTTGTGGAAAATGATAGAAGGAGCACTTTCATGGTGCACACAAAAGAATGGTCATTGTGGTAACCATCTAAAGGAAATGCATCTGTGGCTAACCCTGAAAGATAGAAATGGTATTCTCAAAAAACTCTGAAGGGATAGTATGTGTGTCAAGCACTGAAGGGATAGTATGTGTGGTAAGCACTGAAGGAAAAGCCCTTATGGTGTTTCATGTTACACTTTCAATAAGATAATCTAATGAGTTTCCTTTGTAGTGAGCTCCATATAAGTTGTTAGGGGCGGATTCTGTATAGTCCTAAGATAAGAACAGAGAAACTGGAATGCACTAGAGCATGTGACGAATTCAAAGTATAAGTGAGTTAGACTTGAAGAATAAATTTGAGTAAGGGCTATGTATGATAAATTCAAGAAGGTTATGTGTATGTAATTATTATTAGAAGAAAAATAGGTGTCCTCTAGTAAGGATCAAACCGTGTAATTAACTAATGTATCTTCTACCTATGTATGAATCTTTCATGGATTTTGAAGAAACTATGGCTTAGAGTATGAATGTAAGAATAACAGTTTTCTGTCTCTATGAGCCTTTGGAATGGGGATGGTTAAGGAATCACGAAAGTGCAGAGTGAAGAAAGTGAGTTATGTATCTAAGATTTGGAGTGTAAGGTATGATGCCAGAATAAGTTGTGACATATATGGTATGAAGAATGAAATTTCAGGAAGGATTTCACCAGATACAAGTTGAAGAGTAAAGAAAAATAAGATGGTTAATTGAATTTCCAAATACGACATGTAAAAACAATTCAAGTAATTGGTGCTTATTTCACTAAATTCTCATAAACTTACCTCTATGTGTTATATTACATGTAGGTTGATTTGAGACTATGTCATGTGGGACGATGGTAGGGCTACACCAAAGGAGCAGCATATCGAGCTATTATGCATATAGAACGAGCTTGGTTGGCGTAATCGAATTTGATTTAAGAGGTAGAAACCATGTACTTAAGTTAAGAGATTTCGCCAGTAGGTTCATGTAATTGAAATTCCTTGAATAATGGTTGTAATCATCTATGGTGTATTCAATTGAAAATTAGTTGGAAGAATATTTTAATTTAATTTGTAAACCCAGTGTAAGTCAATTTTGGTGTCGTAACACTTGAGGTCCGACCCGATGAATCTGGTCGAGTTTAGGGCATTACATCATAACATCCTTACTCTTTTGAAAACTTAACATGCAAAGTTATCAATAGGTGGAATATCCACTGATAAACTCAGAACCTTAGCTTCCAACATGATAAAGAAGATGAGAATATTTCAATTTAAGAAAAAGAACTAAAAGGTAATATTGAAGGAAGAAAAGTCATCTAGACGTTCCCTTCTCAATATATATATCCCCCTATACCTCTTAATGGATCTTGACAAGTGTCAAATGCATACATAAGTTGTCCCTTTAAAGTACTACAAAACTCAAAAGAAATATAAAAGAAAATCTTATATTAATGCTATTTGACTAGTCAATCCCTTTAGTTGACTCCTAACCAATCACGTTGTAACATCCCACATTAGGGCTTAGTCAGAACAGTGATTTTGAGACCACAAATCTGAGATAGAAATATTTATTATATGATTCTATGAGGCTTATGTTATGAATTCATGCTTACGTGCAAGTTTCATGATGAAATTCTATGCATAAAATGTCTAATTGAATTTTAGGGACCAAATTGAATAAAAGGGAAAACTTGCATTCTAGAAGCTTTAAGCATGAAATTGCTTTAGATCATGAATTAGAGGGCACTAATTATAAATTTGACCAATTTCTATAATTTTGGACAAAAATGGACATGCATAGGAAAAATTAGAAAGAGAAACCCTAAGGGCATTTTGGTCATTTGGTAATAAAAAGAATAAAAAGGGAAAAATCAAGTGAAAATGTTGTCCATCTTCCTCCTTAGCTGCTGAAATACCAAGACACCACAGCTAGGGTTTTGTTCAACATTTCCAAGCTTAATAGTAAGTGTTTCCCTAGCCCGTTTTTAATGTTCTTTGTATTTTTGAAGTCCGGTAACATGATCTACCCATTTCTAGCTATATTTTAAGCTAGGGTTCATGTATGAAAATTTACCCATGTGTAACATGCATGTATTTTGTTGATTAATGGAGGAATATGAATGTTTGAGACATGGTAAACATCTTTTACTAGGTGATTTTTAGTGAAAACACCTAAATAAGGGACTTGGTTGTAAAAGTGTAAAGATGGGTGGTAATAATGTGAAACAAAGGAAAATATGGGTTGATATGAGCCTAGTAAAGGTTCGGCTAAGCTTGGGTAATAAGGAAAATGTACGCATTTCATTTTACGAGCCTAGAGACTAAATCGTAAATAAGTGAAAAGTTAAGGGTAAAAGGGTAATTTTACCAAAACATGAGTTATGGACTGATTTGAACAATGTGAATAATAAATGAGTTAAATTTGGTATTATAAATCAAGAAAGACGTGAACCGGGTCTCGATCGAGGAAAGAATAAAGTATACGACGATTAGGCTCGATTATTATCATTTTATACCGATCTAAGTACATATGTAAATAATGTGACAATGTAATATGTTTTAATGTATTGTTATTCCATGATCGTTATTATGTCAATATTGTATATGTTATGTTTATTAATGACATTGCAAGCATGAGAAATGTTATGGATGTTATTCCGACACTACGAGCAAGTGCAACCAAGATTTTCATGTACCAGTGAAGAAGTTACTATTATGTGAAGAAGAAATCTCGTTTGAACCTTAGGAATAGTTTAGGATACAAGTGACATGTCACTAGGAAATTAAGAAGTCTGAACTTGTCAAGGCCGTGTAAGGGACACGGGCCAGGGACACTGGCGTGTGCTCAGCCGTGTAAAAACCCCTGTAGGTTCGAAATGAAAAATAATTCTAAACGGGTAAGGGACACGGGCGTGCCCCAGGGACACAGGCGTGTGCAATGCTTCCACATGGGCGTGTGAGGCATAACATAGAAAATCTTCTAAATTTTTCTTAAGTTCTCGGTTTAGTCCCGGACCACCTTTAATGTATGTTTTGGGCCTCGTATGCTCATACTAGGGACAATTTATGTATGTATGAATGGAGTCTTTTAAAGAAAAATTTTTATAGCCCAGTTTTTGCATGAGTGATTGTGTTTTCCTTCGGTAATGCCTCGTATCCTATCCCAGTCTCGGGTATGGGAAAGGGGTGTTACATTTAGCGGTATCAGAGCTATGATTTAGTCGGTTCTCGAACTAGCCTAGTGTGTTGAGTCTAGCTATACATGCCATACATATGTAATGATAGTGTGATGACTCCTAACAGTATTAAAATGTGTTTTCATATAGCAAATGGGTCCCGACCGAGTGGTGGCGGATGATGTAGAAAGTAACGCACCTGCTCCAGCTGAAGGACTGGTGCCACCCAAAAGTAGACCTGAAACTTTTAGTAGAAGAGATAGAGGTAGAGAAGCCTTTCTCCACATGATGAACACATGGTATACAGAGTTCGTTCATACGAACCCTAATGCTCAACCTCCCCCACCTCTCCCAATTCCTCAACCTGCACTTGTGATGCCTTGAGGTATGGAATTTATGAGATTTTCCAGAACAACTGTTGACAGAATTCGAAAGCAAGGTGCTGAAGAATTTAGGGTAAATGCTAATGATGATCCTGAGAGGGCAACGTTCTGGTTAGAGAATTCGATATGGGTATTTGATGAATTATCTTGTACACCTGAGGATCCCTATTAAGAGATACAATGTATCACTGGTGGAGAACTCTGATATCGGTGGTACCTCCAAAGAGAGTTACTTAGGATTTCTTTCAAGAGGAATTCTAAAAGAAGTACATCAGTGAGCGGTTCATTAATCAGAGGCGCAAGGAATTTCTAGATTTGAAACAAGGTCATATAACAGTTAGTGAATATGAGAGAGAATTTGTCAGACTCAGTAAGTATGCTCGGAAATGTGTATCTTCCGAAGCTAAGATGTGCAAAATATTTGAAGATGGTCTTAATGAGGATATAAGAACATTGGTGGGCATCCTTGAGTTAAAAGAATTTGAGGTACTTGTTGAACGGGCTTGTAAAGCCGAAGAGCTGATCAAAGATAGGAGAAAAGCCGAGTTTGAGGCTAGAGACACTAGAAAAAGGTATATGAGTAAGTCATTGCCATCTCAGTCTAAGAAATCTAGAGAGATGTACTCCCGTACACATGTGTTAGCTGGGTATTCATACGGGAATCGAAAAAGTAGAATTCGGGTTTTAGATCTCAAGCTACGTAGATAGCTAGTGTGGGAAATGCTAGGCTTTCCAAGGCTGAATGTCAACAATGTTGTAGACGTCATTTTGGCAATTGTAGAGTGAGTGAAGGATCTTGTTTCAGGTACGGTTCTCTAGACCACTTCATCAAGAATTGTCCTGAGAGGATAGAGAAAGAAAGAATTCAGAATGCTAGGCCGAGTGGCACAATTTCTAAGGGAAGATCTTCGAGAAATACAGGGAATGAATCTAGTAGTAAGAATGTGACAAGAGAAACAGCAGTAAGATCTGAAGCTAGGGCTCCTGCTAGAGCCTACGCTATATGTTCACGTGAAGATGCAACTTCTCTTGATGTAATTACTGGTAATTTTTCTCTCTATGATACTAGTGTTATTGCTTTGATAGACCCTGGCTCTACTCATTCGTATATGTGTATGAAATTGGCATCTAGTATGACTATACCTGTTAAGTCTATAGAATTTATGATTAAGGTGTCGAACCCGTTAGGAAAGCATGTGATAGTTGATAAAGTATGTAAAAAGTGCCCTTTGATTGTTAGAAGTCATTTTTTTCCGGTCGACTTGATATTGTTGCCGTTTGATGAATTTGATGTCATATTGGGTATGGATTGGTTGACACTACATGAGGCTATAGTGAATTGTAGATAGAAAGTTATGGAACTAAAATGTGAAAATGGTGAGATTCTTTGGGTTGAATCAGATGATGCAGATGAGTCGCTATAACATCTCGATTTTGGGCCTAGTCGAAACAGTGGTTTTGAGACCACGAATTCGACGTAAGAAAATTAATTTTTTTTACATTTTTATAGTCTACAATTCTATAGAATTTTTTTGTGGAAATTTCGTCTGGAAATTTTGACGTTTGGGCACTCAATTTAGTGAAAAGGACTAAATCGTAAAAAGTGCAAAAGTTGAGTTCTACATGCTAGAGGTGTCCAATTGTTATGAAATTTTAAATTGGAGGTCCTTAATTGGTAATTATACCATTGGTTAATTTTTTGACAAAAATGGACATGAAATGGGTGAAATAGAATATTTTTAAGTTAGGGGCATTTTGGTCATTTAGTAATTAAAATTAATTAAAAACAAAATAAAAAGACAATTTTTTTCCATCTTCAACCCGATGGTCGAAAATTTCATGGAAAAGACATAGCTAGGGTTTTTCAAGCTTCCAAGCTCGATTGTAAGTCCGTTCTATCCCTATTTTTAATGATTTTTACGTTTTTGAAACCCTTGTAACAAGATCTACCTATTTCTACCATTTATTTGAGTTATGATGAAGGTATAGGGTTTGAACCATCTTATAAATTTGTGCATTTTGATGTTTAATGGTAGATTATGCATGTTTATGGTTGGAGAAACGACTTTTACTAGGTAGTTTTCGATGAAAACGCTAAAAAGGACTAAATTGTAAAAGTTATAAAATTTGTCATAAAAGTGTGATTTAGTGGAAATTTTTGGCTGCTATAGTTATGAAAATCGTTCGTTTAGGCCTATACAGTGAGAAAATTAAATAAAATTCATTTTACGAGCCTAGGGGTAAAAGTGTAATTTTGATAAAGTTTAGGGGAAAAAATGTAATTTTTTGAAAATATGATTTTGGATCACATTAAATAATGTGACTGATAATTAGACTAAATGTGATATTATAGATCAAGGAAAATGAGGATTGAACCTCGATCAGGTGAAAAATAGAAAATCGACGGTTAGGTTCCTTTTTGTTATTTTGGTACCGAGGTAAGTTCGTGTGATTTAATAAGCATGTTATTCATGTTATTATGTTATACATGAAATATATCTTGCTATGATTGTATTGATTTGATGTTAATGGAAATTTGATGGAAAATGATATTTTAAATGAAATGAGTAAGTTTGTATGTAAATAATATATCGTTTTTACTTATGTTATAATATTTTGTTATTATATAAGATGTGGTTATATATTGAATGATCACTTAATGAAAATTACGAATTGAAGTTGATTATAGATGAATTGGTAAAATGTTGAAAAGTGAGGAATTTCCCGGTTGGACCTTCGGAATAGAAAAAATACGAATGATCCGTTGTGAGAACACATGTGTATTACTATGTGCAGGCTACTATGTGTCTAAGATGGTTTTAGATCACGTGTGTAGTACTAAGTGCAGGCTACTACATGTACCAAATGGTTAGGTCGCATGTGTAGTACTAAGTGCAGGCTACTATGCGTACCTGATAGCTTCGATCACATGTGTGGTACTAAGTACAGGCCACAATGTGTAGGAGACGGTTTTGGTCACAGATGTAGAACTAAGTGCAGGCTACTATGTGCACAAAATAGCTTCGATTACAAGGGTGGTAATACGTGTAGGCCATCGAGTATCTGTTATTAGTCCAATGAGTTCAACGGGAAATTGACTAAGTGAAAATACATGTGATCATGTAATGAATAGTGTAATTGAATATGACTATGTGATGAATAAGTGGGATTATGTAAGAGTGAAATTTGTAACAAAATAGTTTTGAACAGCAATAGTTGTGTGACTTTGAAAAATTACCAAAAATGGTGGAAATCGAATTAGAAGTTTAATAAGGTATGAAATAAAATCTTATTGAGTCTATTTTCATATAAAAGAAACGGTGAAAGAAAAAGAATTTTGTATTCTGTGATATTTGAATTTTTGTGAGACAGAGTTAGAATGATTTTGGAATCCCCTATTTTGATTTGATAAAATCATTAAAAATTGTTCGAAAATAATTATGTGTTATAAATTATATATTTAAAATCCTTAATGAGTCTATGTTCAAAAGAAACAAACGAGAACATTATCCAAATCTTGTACGAAGAGATAATTAATTTTTAGTCCAGAAGGGTCGGAACTGTCGGATAGCGAAAAAGGGGTGATTTTAAAGAATAAACTGTACTTATTGGTTGGACCAAAAAATTTAAAAAATTTATGGTAAGAAGATATGTGAGTTATTTTCAGGGAAAATTAGAGGTTCTCAATTTGGAGTCCCGTAGCTCCGGATATAAATAATTTAGTGACTGTGACTTGAGAAAATAGCTTAACTGGACTTTGAATAAATAGAGAGAAATTGAAACGTAGCATGTTAATACATTGCTTATTATTTTTCATACGAGCTTACTAAGTGTAAAGCTTACTCCCTCCTTTCTATTTCTTTTAGTGTTGTTAGGTCGGCTCGGGGTTGGAGATCGTCGGAGGTAGCATCACACTATCAAGCCAATACCTTTGGAATATTGTTACATAAGTTAGAATTATTAAGTGAGTCGCATGTATAGGGACCTAGTTTTATAATTTGGCCAAATGTATTGGCCTATATTGAGCTATTGATTATGGCTTGTAAATCTAGCTATTCATGTTATGTCTAATAATTGTGATGTGAATATGTTTGTTTGCCATGCATGGTTGGTAGTATGTCATGTGTGTTGAATGCATGTTTTATGACCAATCGAGGTGGTCATGACCATGAATTGAATGTGTCTTAATAAAGGGTGTTTAATCACTAAAATGTTGCTATGAATTGTGATTATGACGTGTATAAAGTTGTAAGGGGTTATGGGTAACATAAAGGCTTGGAAAATAGCCTAAGAGTCAACTACACGGGGTGAGACACGGTCGTGTATCTTAACCGTGTGAGGGACACGGTCTGGTGACACGGGCGTGTGACCCTGTTTCATAAGAAAAATTTCTAAGTTTTCCCAAAACTTTCCAAAGTTCTTGGTTTAGTCCCGAACTCTTTCTAAAGTATGTTTTGGGCTTCGTAGACCCAAATAAGGGTCTGTGTGCATGTGATTGAATGTTTCAAAATATGAATGAAATTTTATTGCCCAATTTTACGAAATTGTGTACGTTTAAGTTTGGTAATGCCTTGAACCCTGTCTCGGCGTCGGATACGGGTAAGGGGTGTTACAATCGCCAATGGTAATTTCTTTGATGAGTGCTCAAAAATATATGAGAAAAGGGTATGAAGCTTATTTGGCATATGTATTGAATACAAAGGAATCTGAATTGAAAATCGAGTCAGTGCCAGTTGTGTGTGAGTACAAGGATGTATTCCCAGAGGAATTGCCAGGTTTGCCTCCTAATAGAGGAATTGAGTTTGGTATTGAATTGATGTTAGGGACAACACCTATTTCTATTGCCCCGTATAGGATGGCCCTAAATGAACTGAAAGAATTGAAGTCACAGTTGCAAGAGTTAATTGACAAAGGTTTTGTGAGACCAAGCTTTTCACCATGGGGTGCTCCCGTATTATTTGTGAAAAAGAAGGATGGTTCTATGAGGTTATGCATTGACTATCAGCAACTTAATAAAGTGACAATTAAAAATAAGTATCCTTTTCCAATGATTGATTATTTATTTGACCAGTTGAAGGAGCAACATGGTTCTCTAGGATAGACTTGAGGTCCGGATATTACCAGTTACGAGTCAAGGAATCTGATACGCCTAAGATGCTTTTAGAATAAGGTATGGTCAGTATGAGTTCCTTGTTATGCTGTTTGGATTAACGAATGCTCCTGCCGTGTTTATGGATTTAATGAACCTAGTCTTTCGACCATATTTGGATAAGTTTGTTGTGGTTTTTATAAATGATATTTTGATTTATTCTAGAGATGAGGCAGAACACGCCGAACACTTGAGAACTATTTTGCAGATTTTGAGAGATAAACAGTTATATGCCAAGTTTAGCAAAAGTGAATTTTGGCTTCGAGAGGTTGGATTTTTAGGCCACCTTGTTTTAGGAGATGGTATACGAGTCGATCCAGGTAAGATTTCTGCTATTGTCGAATGAAACCCGCAAAGGAATGTAACAGAAGTTAGGAGCTTTTTGGGTTTGGCCGGTTATTATAGATAGTTTGTGAAAGGATTTTCTATAATAGCCACTCCTATGACGAAACTACTTCGAAAAGATGTTAAGTTTGAATGGACAGAGAAGTGCCAACAGGGTTTTGAGAAGCTGAAGACGTTGTTGACGGAAGCACCAGTGTTAGTGCAACCGGAATCAGGGAAAGAGTTTGTGATTTACAGTGATGCGTCCTTGAGTGGACTAGGTTGTGTGCTTATGCAAGAGGGTAAAGTAGTAGCTTATGCCTCTAGACAATTGAAGCCCCACGAGAAAAACTATCCTACTCAAAACCTAGAGTTGGCTACCATTGTTTTTTCTTTGAAGATTTGGCGACATTATTTGTTTGGAGAAAAATGTTATGTCTATACAAAAAATAAAAGTCTTAAGTATTTGATGGCTCAGAAGGACTTAAATTTGAGGCAACAAAGATGGCTTGAATTGTTGAAAGACTATGAACTTGTGATTGATTATCACCCCAGTAAAGTAAACATGGTTGCTGATGCCCTGAGTAGAAAGTCTTTGTTTGCATTAAGAGTTATGAATGCAAGATTGACTTTATCTCATGATGGTGCGATTCTAGCATAGTTGAAAGCTAGGCCGACTTTTCTTCAACAAATTTGTGATGCTCAAGAAACAGATAAAGAGTTACAAGCTAAGAGAACTCAGTGTGATTCGAGCAGTAAATCAGATTTTTAGATAGATTTCGATGGTTGTTTGAGGTTCCGTGGAATAATATGTGTTCTGAAGAGTGCTGAGTTGATTCGAAATATTTTGCATGAGGCTCATAATGGAAGCATGTCAGTTCACCCAGGTAGTATGAAAATGTACAACGATTTAAAAAAAATGTATTGGTGGAACGGTATGAAAAGAGATATCTCTGAATTTGTATCGAGATGCTTGATTTGTCAACAATCAAAGGCCGAACACCAGGTACCTTCAGGTTTGCTTCAGCCTATTTTAGTTCCTGAATGGAAATAGGACTGGATCACTATGGACTTTGTGACAGGCTTGCCATTGACACTGAGAAAGAAAGATGTTGTATGGGTTGTGGTTGATAGATTGAATAAATCGGCTCATTTTATATCGGTATGTGTCGATTATTCACTTGATAAGTTATTCGAATTGTATATTTCTGAAATTGTGAGACTTCATGGAGTGCCTTTATTCATTATTTCGGATAGAGATCCGAGATTCACTTCGCAGATTTGGAAGAAGTTGCAAGAAGCATTGGGTACAAAGTTGAACTTTAGTACTGCTTTTCATCTACAGACTGATGGAAAATCTGAGAGAGTGATTCAAACACTTGAGGATATGCTCAGATGTTGTGTTCTTGAATTCCAAGGTAGTTGGGAAAAATACTGATAAACCGTCATTTATACATATTTTTACCCTATGCCTTGCGCATTTTATGGATGATTTTTCCTTAGAATTGGTGAATTCGATGCTCCTAATACCTTAATTTCATGTTTTATACTTAGGTGAGCTTAGAAGAGCAAAAAGAACGAGAAACGGGCCAAAAAGGAGAAAATAGGCCAACAAACAAAATCAACACGGCCTGGACTTCCTCACACGGGCAGACCACACGGCCGTGTTAATTTGGCAGAATCGAAACACGACTCACACGGGTAGACCACACACCCGTGCTATTTTAACAGCCTGTACCACGGCCTGAAGTAATTGTACACGGGCGTGTCCCTACCGAGCCCAAGTTGAGTCCAATTCAGAAAAAGGCTAATTTTAAGGGATTTTAGGCATTCTAAAGCCTATAAATACACCTTAAAGTAGGAGAAAAGAGAGACACACAGGAGGAAGTAAGGAATTTCTCAAGGAAAGCCGATTGATCCATCTCAGAAGCCGGATTCACCATCAAGACTGAAGATCTCCCTTCAATTCCCCTTCAGGAGTTTTGGGTTTTTCTTTATGTTTTGTATTCATTATTCTTCTGAGATGTTTTCTTTTTTAGTTATGAACTAAATCCCCTAAATACCTAAGGGGAATGAAACCTAAGACGAATCTTGTTATTATTTTCTGAATTGTATGATAAATATTTGACTTGTTCTTAATTATGTGTTCCTAATTCTTGTTTTGATATTCCAGGATATTGATTCAAGTTACGCTCTTATTCAGAGGAGGAATAGACCCTATCTAAGAGTACAACTGCCATAATTAAGCAGAGTTGATTGCGCGCCTAGAGATAGGGTGACAAGATTTTGCCAGATTAGGGTGAAACCTAATAAGGGGATCCATAGATCGAGTTAGTGCAACCCTAGGAAGTTAATTAGAAATAGATTTCAATTATTCAACCTAGGGTTAGACGTTGTTAGTCTCGAGAGAGATAATAATATAACTTAGGAATTTCTACAGATCAGGTCAAATGAATAAATCGTTCGATTCGGAGCCAGAATAACAAGTAAAGTCTAGGTGGATTTTTCCTTAGGTATTGTCTTAATTCAATTGTTTTCCAAAAGTAATCCCCCGATTCTATTTTCTGTGAATTCTTAGTTTAGTTAATTAGCTAGTTAAAACAAACCCCCTTATTCTTAGGTAGATAATAAAAAGACAGTCACTTTTAGTTCCTTTGGGTTCAACAATCCTATCTTGCTAAAACTATACTACTATTCGATAGGTACACTTGCCTACATCGTGATAATAGTTAGTTTCAAGAACGATTAATTATAAATATTTAAAACCTGTCACAAAATAACACGATCAAATACTTACCTTTGGTTGAATTTGCGTACAACAATAGTTATCAGTTGAGCTTGAAAATGGCACCCCACGAGGCATTGTATGGGTGTAAATGTCATACACCCTTGTATTGGACTGAGCTTAAAGAGAACGAGATTCATGAAGTTGATTTGGTTAAAGAGACCGAAGAAAAGGTGAAAGTAATTCGTGACTGTTTAAAAGCGGTATCAGATAGACAAAAGTCGAATGCAGATTTAAAAAGGAAAGAAATTGAGTACCAGGTCGGTGACAAAGTATTCTTAAAAGTATCTCCATGGAAAAGGGTTTTGAGATTTGGTAGAAAAGGCAAGTTAAGTCCTCATTTTATAAGACCTTATGAGGTTACTGAAAGGATAAGACCTGTTGCTTATCGGCTAGCTTTACCTATCGAGTTAGGAAAGATTCACGGTGTGTTTCATGTACCCATGTTGCCCTGATATAGATCAGATCCTTCTCATGTGATTGTGCCTACAGAGGTTGAAATCAGACCGGATATGACCTATGGTGAAGAACCGGTTAAGATCTTAGCTCGGGAAGTCAAGCAATTAAGAAACAAAAGTGTTGCTCTTGTGAAAGTTCTATGGTAAAGGCATGGGGTTGAAGAGGCTACATGGGAGCTTAAGAAGGCTATGAAGAGACAATACCTAAACCTTTTTACTTGTAAGATTTTCGGGGACGAAAATCCCTAAAGAGGGGAGAGTTGTAACATCCTAAATTAGGGCTTAGTCGAAATAGTGGTTTCGAGACCACAAATCTAAGATAGAAATATTTATTATATGATTCTATGAGGCTTAAGTTATGAATGTATGCTTATGTGAAAGTTTCATGATGAAATTCTATGCATAAAATGCCTAATTGAAATTTAGGGACCAAATTGAATAAAAGGCAAAACTTGCATTCTAGAAGCTTTAAGCATGAAATTGCTTTAGATCATGAATTAGATGGTCCTAATTAGAATTTTGACCAATTTTTATAATTTTGGACAAAATGGACATGCAAAGGAAAAATTGGAAAGAGAAACCCAAGGGCATTTTGGTCATTTGGTAATAAAAAGAATAAAAAGGGAAAAATCAAGTGAAAATGTTGTCCATCTTCCTTCTTAGCTGCTGAAATACCAAGACACCATAGCTAAGGTCTTTTTCAACATTTCCAAGCTCAATAGTAAGTGTTTCCCTAACCCGTTTGTAATGTTCTTTCTATTTTTGAAGTCCGGTAACATGATCTACCCATTTCTAGCTATATTTTAAGCTAGGGTTCATGTATGAAAATTGACCCATGTGTAACATATGAAAATTGACCCATGTGTAACATGTATGTATGTTTTTGATTAATGGAGGAATATGAATGTTTGGGACATATTAAAAATCTTTTACTAGGTGATTTTTAGTGAAAACACCTAAATAAGGGACTTGGTTGTAAAAGTGTAAAGATGGGTGGTAATAATGTGAAACAAAGGAAAATATGGGCTGATATGAGCCTATTAAAGGTTCGGCTAAGCTTTGGTAACAAGGAAAATGTATGCATTTCATTTTACGAGCCTAGGGACTAAATCATAAATAAGTGAAAAGTTAGGGGTAAAAGGGTAATTTTACCAAAACATGAGTTATGGACTGATTTGAACAATGTGAATAATAAATGAGTTAAATTTGGCATTATAGATCAAGAAAGATGTGAACCGGGTCTCGATCGAGGGAAGAATAAAGTATACGACGATTAGGCTCGATTATTATCATTTTGTACCAAAGTAAGTACATATATAAATAATGTGACAATGTAATGTGTTTTAATGTATTGTTATTCCATGATCGTTATTATGTCAATATTGTATATTTTATGTTTATTAATGACATTGCAAGCATGAGAAATGTTATGGATGTTATTCCGACACTACGAGCAAGTGCAACCGAGATTTTCATGTACCAGTGGAGAAGTTGCTATTATGTGAAGAAGAAATCTCGTTTAAACCATAGGAATAGTTTAGGATACAAGTGACATGTCACTAGGAAATTAAGAAGTCTGAACTTGTTGAGCGGTCCAAGTTCGTGACGTATATGATATCCGAGCTCGTTGAGCAGTCTGAGTTCGTGAAACATGTGGTTAATCTGAACTTGTTGAGTGGTCCAAGTTCATGAGATATATAGCATCTGAGCTCATTGAGTGGTCCGATTTCATTATGGATACGACCATCCGAGCTCATTGAGTGGTCCGAGTTCATTATGGATGGAACACATGTGATTGGGTTCTACCCATGTTCATATGGCACTTAGGTGCAAGGTTTCGTGTATCCATTAGTATTCCAAGAGTTCAATGGGTAATTCAACGAGTAAGTCCAATGGTTGATATAAAAGAGGATACGATGAAAGTCTCGAGACGAGCATGGTAATGAAGGTAAAATTATTGAATTGCTACGAGCATGTACAGGTACGTATTATGTACTTCATGATGCCTTGTTAAAGAATGATACATGAAGAGTAAGCAAGTTTATGTATGTGTATACATATATGTATGTGAATATTTGATAAATGAGTTAGAATGCCTACGTGATGAATAATCTTGACAGATATGTTATTATACCTTGAATGGTCATGACATAATAATATTATTGCATATTATTTGCATGTAGACTTACTAAGCTTAAATGCTTACTCCCCTCTCCTTTTCTTCCTTGTAGTTCCTCCAAGCTAGCTCGGGATCGAAAGTCGTCGGAGTGTTCGATCACACTATCAAAGGATCATTTGGTATAGAGAATGTGTTATTTTGAGTATGGCATGTATAAGGGACTTGGTTATTTTGAGATATGTGTCATGCCATTTAGCCATATTGTGATAGCCTATGAAGTTGATGATTTGTTTTGAAATAGCTAAGTGTTATGGCCTATGATTGATCATTTGGTTGTAACCTAATTACCCATGCATGCATGTGGTAATGCTTCGATGATATGATATGTTATTGCTTGATGGATGCATGATAAAGTGTTAGTTATGTGTTTAAAGATAAGGGATGACTTGATGTTTTAAAATGACTATAGTCATGAATGCATAACTTGAAATTTTGGGTAACAAGTATAACAATGCATGAAATTGGTGTGGAATGATTCTAAATAGTATGATAAAATGAATGGGCAATAAGATGACATTATGTTGATGTGGAAGTGCTATGGGATCGAATATTGGAGTAACTAAATATGCCATGTTGCATGTTATGACTTATGCCTAAGTGTATGAATGAATGAGGGTGACTATTGGCTTGGAGAATAGCCTTAAAATAGTCCACACGGGTAGACACACGGGTAGACACACGGGCATGTGTCTGGACCGTGTGTGACACACGGATAGCCCCATGGGCGTGTGCTACAGCCGTGTGTCCCCTGCACTTAAATTTTCTAAGTCAGTATGCATGGTAGCAAAAACACGGGCAGAGACACAACCGTGTGTCTCAACCGTGTGGAGGACTTGGCCTGGTACAGGGGCGTGTCCCTTGGCCGTGTGCCTCAATTTGAATGATGACGTCAAAAATGGGATGCCCAGGTTTTTGGACACGGGCGAATACAGGGGCGTGTCAAGGCCGTGTAAGGGACACGGGCCAGGGACACTAGCGTGTGCTCAGTCGTGTAAAAACTCTTGTAGGGTCGAAATGAAAAATAATTCTACACGGGTAAGGGACACGGGCGTGTACAATGCCTCCACATGGGCATGTGAGGCATAACATAGAAAATCTTCTAAATTTTTCTTAAGTTCTCGGTTTGGTCTCAGACCACCTTTAATGTATGTTTTGGGCCTCGTAGGCCCTTACTAGGGACATTTTATGTATGTATGAATGAAGTCTTTTAAAGAAAATTTTTTATAGCCCGGCTTTTGTATGAGTGATTGTGTATGCCTTCGATAATGCCTTGTATCCTATCCCGGTCTCAGGTATGGGAAATGGGTGTTACACACGTTACAAAACCTATTTTGCACATCGTTTGAGTAAACTTGGCATATTATACCTATTGGTGATAACTCATATATGGCACGTTATACTCAACAAGAACTTCTGAGGCGTACTCTTAGTCGTACTCCTTCTTCAATTGAAAAATACTACAAGAATTAAATCCTAAGAAACTTCTATGGGGGGTACTCTGTGCCAAACATTTGTTCACTAGAAGCTTATAAACTGGCGGACTAACTAAAGAAATGTGCCAAAACAGATAACCTTCATATCTATTCGTCTTTCTCTCAGATATGCCAAATTTAGGATGTGACATAGATAATAGTTGCATGTTTACTACAATATGGGAACATTTTCTAACATATACTAACTTCTTAAATATTCATAATTAATATTTACAGACCCGATTTACGGAAATGGGGTTTCAAAATTGCCTTTTCTGACACCACTAAAAATCAGGTTGTTATAGAACTTACTATCTCACTTTGTGTTATATGTATGCTTGTGTTTAATTTGATATATGTATGTTTGTATATATTTGAAATATTATTGAATTTAGCATATATGGCTAGTAATGGACTGAATTGAAAAATTGTGTGATGATTGATTATTATGTAATAGTACAAGGCACAAATATAAAAATACAAATGATTACATGTTATAGGGTATGATATGTAAATATGTATAATTACAGGGATGACAATGAAATATATGAAATTTATGCCCGTTTGAACTTAGTAAAAGGTTAGGATACAATTGGTATGCCAATAGGGTTTCGTGCGCGCTTGTATGAGGATTATTATAAACTTTAGCGAGATCCAGCATTTGTTGCAGATTCTCAAGTATTATGTAACACAGTTTAACTCGGTCGAGTAACCTCATGTGTTGTGATATAGGTTTAGCCCAGACAGATAACTTGATATACATTCACCTTGAACAAGTGATTTAATGTGGTGTAGTTTAGCTGTATATTCGAGCCTTTTTTTATCAAAATCCAAAAATCGGGTTGGTAGAATCAAGTTTGTGAACTGAGAGTGTTCACACCCCGATTTTTAATATTATCTTTGTGCGTTTGTTAAAAAATGGGTTACTAGTCTAATTGTTAAGTGTTAGTGAAATTTTTCCTTCAAACCCAAGTTCAAATCTCTTCCCTTACGTCATTTTTATTATTTTGCAAACTTTGCTTCAAGTCCTAGTAAGTGTCATGCATTATTTTAAAAATAAATGTTGTAAGAGTTTAAAAAAGAATGAGTTCTGGCCTAGTGGTTAAGAAGTAGTGTAGCTATCCATGAGATCTAGGTTCGATTCCCCTCTCTTGTATAATTTTTTTTACTGTATTTTTCTTAGAAAACCTAATAGAGTCGCCCCTTTTCTTATAACCTAGGTATAAACATTATATTTTCTCCACTTTTTCAGTTTTCCCTCATTCTTTCTTTCCTATTGGGACCCCCACTGTTTCTCTCCTATTTTCTCTATTTTTCTTTCCCTTTTTTCTTTCAATCTCTCATTTTTTCCATCATAGTCGCCGCCCCTAGTGGTTTTATTCCACCCTTCTTCTTCCTTTTTGATAAGTAACAAAGCAACTTCATGATGTGCATATAAAGAGAATGAACCAATTTAAAGTTGGGGACAAAGTGCTATTAGACAAATCGAATCCACAAATTTTTCCTTCAGAGTTTAAGTCAAGAGGATCCGAACCATGTGTGGTAAAAACCATTTGTCCTTATAGAATCGTTAAGTTAACACACCCTGATTACAAAACATTCAAGGTAAACAATTATCGTCTCAAATTTTATTTTCGTGGTAATACTAATAACGAGAGAGAGGAATTTCGATTCCAAAATCCACCTTATGTTGGGAAATGTGCCCATATTGTAGTAAACATGTAACTATTTTTTATTTATTTGAACGATGAATAAATAAATAAAGTTAATTTCATATTTCACTATTATTTATTTCGTGTTTATGTCTTTTATATTTTGCATGCATAGCGAAATTGTAACAATCAAATATTAGCTCATTGATTGTCTAAAGTTCAATTTGAAGATAAGTGGCATTATAAAGAACGTTTACATTGCGAGATAGACAACTTACTTCAGTAGATAATCTAAAACAGTCCATAATCCCGTAAAAGAATCAAGCTAAGCATTTGATTTAAATACTTAGAAGGATTATTATGGCATCTACAATTCCAGTTAGGGAGATGGCTAGTCTTGGCTATCGGAGCAGTTGAATTAACGAGTAGAGATATAGATGCATTCATTGGTAGAATTATACATTAGACTGAACCCAAGATAAACTAATTCTAAATTCATATATGAATTAATTTAGTTGTGACGTTCATGGTGTGATTTACCTAAATCCTAAGTTACTCATTGACCATGTGTATGCAACTCATGTGCTTTGATATAAGTGGAGACTTATGCTCTAAAGATGATCGAGCCCATAGCCAATATGTTGGGTACATGACTTGTGTATGGTATGGCTTTACTAGCAACAGTGGAATTTATATCTCAATTAAAGAGTTAATGATATCCTCTCATTCGAATTGTATGGATTGATAAATATGGAACATTTAATGATATCCTCTCATTCGAATTGTATGGATTGATAAATATGGAAAGTGGCCACAGGTTGCTAGTTCTTGAATAAATAATTTATCACAGTCGTTTGTTGACAGCGATCATATTAATCATTAAAAAGACACAATAGTGAGAATGAGATAAATTAGAATTGTATTGAGTGAACAAATTTAACTCAAAGGAATCAAAGATATCGTATGAGGGTAACACACACATGACGAGGTCATTGGACAAAGTAGTTGGATGAATTACTTTCGTAAAGAGTATACAATAATGAGTTTTTAATCATGGTACTTCTTATGGAAATTGATTTTGACGGCGGATTTTGGAAGAATTTCCGTTCCTTGCCGTCGGGTCAGTGCCGAGACATCTTAGATCGTAAAATAGGTGTGGGATTCGAACCTTAACTATTTGTTCTATGGATCGTTGTTTCGGCTTATATTGAGTGTGCTATAACTCTGTGATTTGGGAGTTTAGTTGTTGGAAAGTATAGAGAATACTATGTATTCCAATGTACTTTGATATTGAAAAGGGACTATTTTGACGGTTTAAACGAGGTTTTCGACCTATTTCAAAGGAGTTTCGTGACTGCTTCGGCTGCCACACAAGCGTGTGCTTGAGCACATGGCCGTGTAGAGTTAGGAATTAGGGTTTCCAGGCTTATTTTGGCTCCACATGGCCGTGTGGCCGATTTGGTTATTTTTTGATTTTCACACGGCCATGTCCCTCAGGCACACGGGCATATGTGATTGGGAATTAGGGATGGAGTGATTTGGTGCCACACGGTTGTGTGGCTAATTTAGGGATTTATGGATCCCATACGGGCATGTGCTTCGAACACACGGCCGTGTCTGTCTCACACGGCTGTGTCAGCCCTGTACTCAATTTTAGTTCAAATAGACATAGGGTTACACGTCCTGTCCCCATGGCCATGTCCCTAGTCCACACGGGCGTGTGCCTCTCTTCACACGGGCGTGTGCCTCAGTCACAAGGCTGTGTGCCCTTTCTCACATGGGCTTTTGATCTCCCACACGGCCTAGGCATTACCACACAACCAGAGCACACGGGCGTGTGATTTTAAGACACTTATATTGGTTCTGTGTGTATTTCTGATCTGAATATGTGTTTGTGTGTGCTCCGACCCTTACCTAAGTTTAGTGAGGGTGTAAACGATTCAATATCTGTGATGATTGTGTGTGATGTATTTAGAATCTGGTCTGTAGGGTGTTTTGCATATATGTTCCGTCTGACTGACTGTGTAAATGTCTCTGTTCTCTGAATTTGTGTGCATGGATGCACTTGCATAAAGTTAAGGATTTTGGGTGGGTTTGTGAAGAGAAGGGAGTCTGATTCTGATCTGAGCTGGCAGTTCTACTGCAATTTACTCGTACAGCGATTTATCACACTATACTGTATGTGCATCAGCTTTGCTGCGTACTGTTATTTATTCTGGCAGTTAAGGCTGCAACTTGTCTGTACAATGGATTATCGCATTGCACTATATGGCACATACGCTAGCTTTGATGCGTATTGTTATCTGAGTGCCTTAGTCCACATACATGGTGTGTAGGGTTGGAAGGGCCCTCGAGGTCCTATATGGTGTGTTTCAACTAGATAAGCTTAAACAACTTTTATAGGGTGTAATCGGGGAGTGGAGAGGTGTGTTGGCTAGATGGGTGGGTTTAATTTGACTCCATATCATTCGTGTCTATTTGTATGTTCTAGGTGCTTAACTGTTTAGCTGTACTCTGTGTGTCTGTTTATGAATTGGTGTGAGTGCAATTTCTGTTCCGTTGGGACGTTTGTTCCAAGTTTCTTTCTAACGCGGTGTTTATCTGTAAATCTGATACAATACTGATTTGAATTATGAAAATGTTTTTTAGTTTTATTTCAAACTCACATTGAGCTCAAGTAGCTCACCCCCTATTAGTGTTTCCCTTTCAGGTACACTTTTGTTTTTTGCAGCTGGACTCGACAAGTCAGAGGTCTCAGAATCATTGCATTTTTCTTTAACTGGTTAATAAAGCATTTCTCTTAATCTGAGTTTTATGTAAACGGTTTTGGATTGTAATTTCTATTTTAAACACTATGGTATGAAATGTTTTGAATTAAACTGGTTCAATTAAAATACCTTGCGTTGAATAATGGGATTTGTTACCTGAAAAGTTCTATGTAACTTAAATGAACTAGGTGTTTTCTAACTAGTTAACTAAAATTTTACATAGATCATTTTGGTGATCAATATGGAATTTAGGATTCGGTCTAAACTCCTAGGCTGGGTTATGGGTGTTACACACTCATTTCTAAGGGTGGTAATCAGGAAATTAAGGACAATGTTGTGTCCCAAGAGTTGCCAAGAGATTTACAAAGGGTCATTGAGGCCCAATCTGTATCCTTGAGTTGAGGGTCTATAACTGAGCGGCTTCAGCCGAATGAGACTAAGTTAGCAAAAAAGATTAATTGCTTAGAGGGCGAGGAAAATGAAAGGAATAAGTGTGGAATAAGAGGAGTTCTGGTTCTGTTGACTTGAACCCGTGACCTAGGATATGAGTCAGAATAGTTAGGCCTCAGCGGGTTGAGGCAGTTGTAAGCGTAGGTCAGGTTCTGATTTGTGCTTTCAATGGTAGGCGTCATTCGGGCGACTGCTTAAGGAAAATGGGGACATGTTTTAAATATGGGTTCATTAATCAGAGAGTTAGGGTTTGTTCATGACACTCTCTTAGTCGTATGCAAGCTTTGACTTAGAGGGGGAATCGAGGAGTGGTTTGTACATCTAAACATTAAGATGATTGAGACGCATTTGGCAGTAATACAGATACATTTTTTATCTATATCAATTGAACCCCGCATTGATTAAGTGTTTGGTTGTACTCAAGTGTTTGATTGTCACTGGAGTTTTTAAAACTTTGAGATTTTGGAATCGTTAATGATATTTCTATAGAAAGTTTCTTGAGAAAATTTGAGGTAGTGAATGGTAAGTTGTTAGAAAAAAATTGTCTGGTTTGGGAATGACATATTGTCTGGATTTGCATTGAAATTAGAGTTGCGCAGCGATAGTGTGGTGATCAGTTTGGAATGTGAAATTTTAGATTTTGTGGTTAAGTAATTTGTGTAACAGTAAGAATTTCGAGGACAAAATTCTTCTTGTCATCTCTTCTCTGTCGTTTTTCCCTTTCAGATTTTATTTTCGCTCTTTTTTGTTCCGTTGTTACTTCTTCTTCTGCCGCAAGTGATAAATTTAGTTCTTTCTTATTTGCTTTTCCTGTTTTATTGTTGTTATTCGGATGTTTTTGCTAAGATAGTCACTTCTTTTGGGTACGATTGTAGTTGTGTGAATCTGAATGTGAAGATGGGGTATTCTTATTTAGGTAAGTGATTTCATATTCTTTTGTTAATGGTGTCATTGTTGCTCTTTTTTATTTAAAGAAAGGTATGTGAGTAATTATTTTGGTTTTTGATAGAAGAAGAACGTAAAGTGTGTAGAAATTCTCTAGCAGTTTAATTGCCACTTGGAGCTATTGTTGGTGCAAAGGTAAGTAATTATTCGTTGCGTGAAGGGCTAGTTTTCAGTAATTAAGTTCGTTTGACGATGATTATGCCGCATTAGTGAGTCAGATTTGGTAAAATCATGCTAATTAGTCTATTCTGAACAACAATTTTAGGTTTTAGAATTGCGAGTATTAAATTGGCATAAAAAATTGATCAAGTGTGTGACTCAAACTTGTAAAAACAATGAACGGAAGAAAGCAAAAATAAAACTCACTGTCAATGTCACACGGTTGCGTGATAAACCAACTGCGCCACACGGTCGTGTCCCTAGGGATGTCAGTGGGGCGGGTTTCACGAGGTTCTGCCCCACTTCGCACCCAATTGGGTTGGGAAGGGTACAGGTTTCATGGGTGGAGGGGCAGAGATGAGGATAAAAATTAGACCCGCCATGGGTGGTAGGGTAGGCGTGAGTATGATCTTGTACCCATCTCATCCCCACCCGCCCTCGCATAATATAATAAGCATATTTAAAAAATAAACATTTATAAAAATTTAATTTAATAATTATTTTAATAGTATTTTATTAATTTTATAGTACATAATTTTTGAACTTGTGTTGCATTTGAAGACATTTATGATGTATTTGAGACATTGTTTGTATTTGGATATTATGTAAGGACTTTATTTTATGAATTTTTTAAACTCGTGTTGAAGTTATATTTTATTTACCAATTAAAGGGTCGTGATGACTTTTTTTTTAAATGGTAACAATTGGAATAATGTCACATATGTAGTGGGAGTCTAGAGGACAGATATTTCATACTTTTTTCATAAAATATTTGGTTTATATTTATTTAACTGGAACTTATAAATATATTATATGAAATGGGTCCTAGGGCAGGTATAGCGGATCTAGCTAACCCAGAGATTACTTTGTAAAACTATTATAGGTTTTGAAACTTTTCATTGATGATTTTTAAATGTTCTTGGTTTTACATGATGAATTTTCAAACTTGGTTGTAAATTAGGACTATTTTGTAAAAGATTTTTTTGTTAGTTTTGAGTTTAGGGACTAATATGAAAATATGTAAAATTTAATTTTTCAATTCTGTAAAATTCCAAGTGTTTGAAGGCTAATTCAAGATGATGTTAGAATCGGTTATGAGTATTAGGGGTTAAATGTGAAAATTTAATTAGCTTTGGTTATAGGTCTAAATTGAACAAAGTGTATAAGTTCAGGGAAATTTTGTAAAATAAAATTTTATAAGTCATGCATAAAAATGAATATGATAATGTATTTGTATTTGATAAATAGAATTTAATTGTTATTAGATCAAGAATTGAACCGTATAGAGGAAAATCAGGGAAAAAGTAAAATTATAGAATAGTCCCTACGAATCAACTCTTTAGCCGAATATAATAGGTAAGTTCATAGTGTATTGCAATGAATTTATATTTATTGGTTGTTGTTAAATTATGTTTATATATATATACATATGTTGGTGATTTTATGAATTGACATTGACATTGACATACTATAAATGGTTGCTAAGGTGAAAAAGGACTAAACTGAGAATTGTTAAATACTTGTGAAATATGATTGATATATGCACAGATGGGGTGAAAATTATTAAATTCCACTCACTGAAGCTGTTAGTTTTCAAGTTTGGAAAATCAATCGACTTCTGACAACTCTTCGGATGGGATTCAGACATTTTTGGGTTTAGATGTCTTCATAACGTTTGAAGATATATCTCTTAGCTTCAAAACACACTTTGAATATCTATTTTTTGAGTTCAAGAGCTCAAGTTTTGACCGTTTTAGTGAAAACTGCGCAAGCATAATTTTTGTACAAGATTATTACAGAAATTACGAGTTTTAGGCTTTTAATTCAGGTTTAAACCATATTGGGTTCGATTTTTAGGCTTAATTTTTATTATATATGAGCTCAATATTTTATTTATTAAGTTTTATTATTTTATTATTTATTTATTCTGAATTGTGGATATTGTTTAAGTATTTTAAGTTGTTCAAGAGTTTTATGTTTCTTAGTCAAACAAGAAAGTTTAGTTTAAAACTACTTCTTGTTTAGATTAATTAGAGTTTCAGTATACTTTAAAATTTTATTTGGATGTACTTAGCTAACCTATATAAAGGCTTCTTCATTATTCATTAAGTAGATGATTTTTTTTCATTAATAAATTTTTCAACTCTGTGAGTAGAGGTGTCCATGGGTCGGGTTTCGGCTAGGCTCAACCAAAATTTTCGACCCGTTTGCTATGCCCGGGCCTGAGCTGACAAATAGGCCTAAAATTTTTTCCAAACTCAGCCCAGATAAAAATACTAAAACCTAAGCCCGGCCTAGCCCGCCTGTATTATTTTTTATATTATTTTAAAATATATAATACATAAAAAATACTAAAAACATTAAAATAAATGTTTCCCAACCAATGGAAAATAAATTAAAAAAATATGTATACTTAAATAACACTAAGAGAGGTGCAACTTAAAAAGCAAATACCTCTAAAATGGTAACAAAATTAACAATAAAACAAGAGTTATACAATATCTAAATAATAACAACAAAATAATATTAACATAATTGTGAAATAGTAGCAAAATAATGAAAAAAATATAAGAAAATAGTAACAAAATAATAAAAAAATAAGAAAATAGTAAAAAAAACAATATTGTTTTTTTTGCATATTCGGCCTAGGCCGGCTGGGCTCGGGCCAAAAAAGGCTTACCCGAGGCCCGACCCTTTTTTAAACGGGCTTTATTTTTTTCCCAAGCTCATTTTTAAGACCTATATTTTTACCCAAAATCTCCCACTTTTTGGGTGGGCCTTCCGACCAAGACAGGTCTATCTAGGAGTTTGTTTCTTTGTGCAAAATTTTTTTCTTGTGATTTTTAGAAGTAGTTTTGTTCTCAATTTTCTTCAAGGAGTCGTGGAAATTCATTCTTAACCCTTCAATTTGTCAATGATTATTTCTTGGAGGGTTGATTAAAGCCATTAATTGAGTTTGTTGGGATTTATATCTCAAAAGGTTCAATTGGACATTTATCATTCTATCCATCATATCCATCAATTTACTTGTTCCATCTTCCACTTTTAAATTCCATTTATTTATTTATTATTTTGAAGATTTATTCTTAGTTTTTAAATTTCTTCTTTAGTGTTTTTGTTTTCTTTAATTTCTAAATTCGTATATTTCTTCTTTCAGGCCACATCCAAATTTTTTTTTGAGTCGAGCAACTTTAATTCGATCCTAATCCGCTTCCTCCACTCCAATCCTCTATCAATGATGCATACGTATTTTTGAATGGACATGATTTGATTATAATATGTCTATGGATAAAGTGGGAATGTTCTACTTTATAAGTGATATGAATTATGTTAAAAATGTTTGTTTGAATGTAGTTAACAATTAGAATATGATTGATATGCCAATAAGGTTAGAATGCGCACTTGTATGGGATTGCACTTCAATGCCTATGATTGCACTTCAATGCTTAAGTTTGCACTTCGGTCCCTATGTTTACACTTCGGTGTCTTTGTTTGCAATACAGTGTCTCTGGTTGCACAATCATGCTTCTGTATAGCATTTCGATGCTCTCTAGTTTGGTGTAGTTAACCAAGTATCCAAGTTATATTACGATAGTTCATTGGGCTTGAAAAACTTGTGTATAATTCTCAAATGACTTGTTAAGATATGTGATTGTTTACCAAAAATATTTATGAACCTAAGTGAATATATATGAATGGCATTGATTATACATTTACGAATGATCTTGCTGGAATGAGCAAATAAATGGTCCTGAATGAATTCATGATGAATATGAGTTATGTGATAATTTAATCCTGTGCAATTCTCACCATTCTGTAAATTGAATGTCAAGTTACTTTAAATCTAATTTTAGTTTCAATTGCTTGAATAAGGTAAGTCAGTTTAGATTTAACTATGAACTTACTAAGCTAAATAACCTTACTCTATTTATTTCTCTGTTTCTGTAGTTAACGTTTTACGAAAATAGGCAGACGATCAACTTTAAGGCTCACACTATCAAGCTTTTATCTTGGTAGATTTTGATTTGTTATTTCGGTTTTATGGCATGTATACAGGGTATTTTGGGTTGATGGATTGGAAGTCCTAAGTTGGAATTGTAACGTATTTAAAAGTTGATATGTAATGTGTTAATATAATGGTTATCATGATATGCATATTTGGTGGATGAGATGAAGGCATGTTGGAAATGGCATGTTGATCTAAATTAGGTAATGGTTGAATTTTGAATGTAATGTTTGGTTTATGTGCTTGTTGATGATTTTGATCTATGCAATTGTGGAATATTGATGTCCATGGATATGGTAGGTTTTGTTAGGTGTCAAATAATGGCATGTTTAAGTTTGATGTATGTTTTATTTGGAGACGAATTAGGCATGCCCTAATTGATAAAAGATGTGGTTTGGTTAACCTTTTAGGTTAAGTGCACATTGGTGGATATATGCAAACTTAGATTAATGGTTTGTTTTGTATGGTTAAATTAAATGTGATTGAGGTGTCTTATGGCACATTGGTTAGGCACTTTTAGATTGAAATATACCATGTTCAAGTTTGTTTAGTTTATAGATGATTGTGTATTGAACTAATATATAGGTTTGGGCATGAAATGAACTTTTAAACTTGTATTCTTTCACTATCTGGGAAAAAGTATCAATACCTAGAACTCAGAATATTGATACTTTACCAAATAAACAGTTTTAGAATTGGCAGAATGCCGATTTGGTACCGATTTTTAATTTAGTATCGATACTTTATAACTTTTATCGATACCTTGATAAATGATATTGATACCTAAATTTCGTAGAATGCCAAAATGGTATCGATAATATTTTTCGTATCGATACTTGTTAGAAAATATTAATAATTCTTTATTCAGTATCGATACTTTATCTAGAGTATTAAAATTTTATAAATTGATCCTTATTCATGCTCAAATCTAAATTTTAAGGGGTTTAAAGCTCGATTTAACTCCGACAATATATAAATAACATGTTTTTGATTAAATGATTGATAAATGATTATCATTCTGAGAAATATGAATTGATATAAGATGATTTCATTCTGTTATGTGTTACAACATTTTATAACCCTAATCTGGTAATGGAAGTGGGTGAAGGGTGTTACATAAGTTTGTATTAGGTTTGTTTTGGTTATTGATTATTTGAATTCAAATTAGATATGTCTGTATATATTTGACATGGTGTATTGAGGTAAGTAATGAAAATGGAAATGAAGGAAACACAAATGAAGGAAACATAAATGTATATGTATGAATTGAATTGTATAATTATATGAAATATATATATGATCAAGTTGAACATGATATAATGTTGTAAAGATGGAAAGATTATGGGATATGATTTAAAGTCTGTGTGAGCTTAGTGAATGATTAGGATATATATGACATGTCATTAGGGTCTATCAGGCACTATTTGCCGGTTATTATAGTTTATCAGGCATTCTATGTCGATGTTATATTATCAGGTACTATGTACCGATGATGGATATCCATACCGATGGCTAGAATCTAGCATTTGTTGTAGATTCTCGATAGCTTGTGTGAGCAGCATCGAGTAATGCTTAATGTCCAGATTGTTAGCTTATACGAGCAAAATTATCTCGTGTATCCAAAGTTAATTTTCTCTAGTTCTTCGGGCAAAACAGTTAATGAGTTGAATGGAAATATATCTTATAGCATAATATGTTCTTCATGGATTGAATGTGAATGGTATGTGCCTTTTGATATCTACATCTTTTGATGATGCTATATGCTCATGGCTAACCATTAGGGTATGGTAGGGAACATGAACATGCCAAGGATTATTAGGTTATATGTTAGTTTCAATTATTATGCTTTTAAATGATATGTATGAAAAATTTAATTATACGAACTTACTAAGCTTTACATAAGCTTACCTTGTCTTATTTTCTTCTTTGTAGATTGTCGATTTGAGCTGTCGATTGGATCACTATCTGTTAACTCTCTTGGTATCTATTTATTTAATTTGGATTGTTGCTTATGTAACACCCCTTACCCGTATCTGACGCCGGAACAGGGTACGAGGCGTTACCATACATGTACTCGGACATTTTCAAAAAATACGGACTATGAAATTTTGTTTCAAATTAAAATCAATCAAACCACATCTTAGTGTCCCTATTATTGGCCTACGAGGCCCTAAACATACATTGAGAACAATCTGGGATTAAACCGAGAACTTGAGAAAGTTCATGGAAAATTTTCTAGGTTAAGCCTCACACACCCGTGTAGAGGCAATGCACGAGCCCGTGTACTTTGGGACACGCCCGTGTTCCCTACCCGTGTGGAATTAATTGAATTTGTTTCCTATTTCGAACCTACAGGGGTTTTCACACGGCCGAGCACACGCCCGTGTCCCTGGCCCGTGTCCTTCACACAGCCTAGACACGCCCGTGTGATCGCCCGTGTCCAAGAACTTGGACATTCTGTTTATGATGTCAGCATGCATTTAGGGGCACACGACCAAGACACACGCTCGTGCGCTAGGTCGTGCTCTCCACACGGTTGAGACACTCGGCCATGTCTCTACCCGTGTGTTTACTACCATGCATTCTGACATAAAAATTCTAGGTGCAAGGGACACACAGCAATACCACACGCCCATGGGGCTATCCGTATGTCACACACGGCTTAGACACACACCCATGTGTCTACCTGTGTGGACACTTATTAGGCTATAGTTTCAAGCCAATGGTCACCTTCATCATACACTCACATATATGAACCCCAATTGTATTTAACATGACCTGAATATACTTAAACATGATCATCAATGTTTATTGCATGTTAACCTCATCTCATCGGTTATGTACATGCTTAATTATCCTCTTTTTGTATTGAGGATTTCCATCCCACTAGAACACATTTAGACTTGGCTCATTATTATAACTCTTTGCCAATTATGACCTATCTAGCTCAAAATGTTTTGGCCACATTCCATATGTTCATTCATGATATACCATATTCAATCATCTCAAGAACATTTTTAACATAAACATGTATGGTTGATAGGTCATAACCTACAACAAAATGAGCCATGTCTTATGACCATATACAAAAAGAATAAGTTTAATATTTAAACCTTTACATTATCCAACCAAATGACACAAATAACAAAATAAACAAAAGCCCTATACATGCTATTGAACAAAAGTAAAAGTATCTATATACCAACAAAGCTAGACAAGGTGATAGTGTGTTGGTTCTCCAACTGTCTTCCAATCTCTACGAGTCCTCGAGCTCTGTAAGACAGAGAAAAGAGAGGGGTAAGCATTTACATGCTTAGTAAGCCAGAATAACTGGAAAGTAAACTTACCGATTAATTAGCATACATCCATATTAGGCAATAAAACCAACAAGCACGAAATAGTTTCCCTATCACATGCACTCAATCAACAAGTTAGTCCCATAACAATACACCATGTAATTTGTCTTAGATGAGCTCATCATCCAATATTTTCATTTTTATATCTCATGTTAATCCTGTTGAGTTTCTCGGAAATCTTGATGGATTATCCATTTGCCATTCAAGTTATAAGAGCAATCATCTCGTGTACGCACTCCCGCGAACCTCACATCTTACAGCGGGATTACCAGTCTAGGCTAAATCCCCCATAATATAAACTCATTGGGTGATGTTGGGATTACCAGTCTAGGATAAATCCCTTGTAGCGACAAACACCCTTAATGAGCTCGTATCTGAATTACCAGTCCAGGCTAAATTCAGACCGTAGTCGGATTTCCCGTCCGGGCTAAATCTATAATGCACACATATTCTTCAGAAGGCTTGATTACTTAAGGAACACCCGTCCAAGCTAGATCCTTTCTATATTTGAGATCAACGGATTACTCTTCTGGGCTAAAATCTTTTCTGCAACACATGCAGGATCTCAGGTCATGTAAGCCATGGTTTATCCATTGAATTTCCCTTTTGACTTCAACCGGGACATTTATTATCATATCATTATTATCAACACATTTCATGGATTTTTATGCCATCGTTATAACCAATTATCATACATTCATAACACATGCAATTAGGCATATTAATAGTTTACTTAAAGTTATTCGAACTTACCTAGTACTCGTTTCGGTTTCGCGTTTTAGTTATTCTGAAACTTTTCATTTTCTTCGATCGACCTTTGGAATTTGTCCCTCAGGGTCTATAACAATAAAAATGAATTATTAATATCTTACATCTTTCTTTTTGAGTCTAAATTTCACCCTCAGACAAAATGACCGTTTTGCTCCTAACCTTTCACACTATTTATGATTTAGTCTCTAGGCTTGTATGATGAAATGTATGAGATTTCTACATTACCCAAGCCTAGCCAAATGTTTTTCCCTCTTATGGCAGCCCACATGTTCCATTATTTCACATTTCTACCACATATTTTGTACCTTTTGCAAAAAGGTCCTTTTAGGGGTTTTTCATGAATATCACCTAGGAAAAGATGTTTAACACACATCCAACTTTCATATTCCTCCATAAATCATTAAAGAGTAAACATGTCACACATGGGTCACTTTATAATACATGAAACCTAACTCAAAATATGGGTAGAAATGGAGAGAGTAAGCTACCGTGATTTCAAAAATACAAAGAACATTAAAAACGGGGCTAGAGAGTACTTACTATTGAGCTTGAAAATGTTGAAAACCTTAATTATGGAGGACTTGAGAAATTCGGCTGGTACAAGGGAGAAGAATGGCTGATTTTTGCTTTCTTTTTTCCCATTTTCTTTCAAATTTTATCCATACATGCCCATTTTTGTCCAAAAACTTAAAAATTGGGAAAATTACTCTTTAAGACCTTCTAATTAATAATCTAGAGCAATTTCATACAAATTTCTTCTAGAACCCAAGTTTTGCAATTTATTCAATTTGGTCCTTATTTTCCAAATGGACACCTTACTCATAGAATTTCTTCATGAAACTTTAGCACATGCATATTTTCATATTCTAGACCTCATAATAATCATAAAAAAAATATTTCAACATCGAATTTGTGGTCCTGAAATCACTATTCCGACTAGGCCCTGTTTCGCGATGTTACATTTCTCCCCTCTTTAGGGACTTTCGCCCTCGAAAGTCTTACCAGTAAACAGGTTTGGATATTGGCTTTTCATGGTTTCTTCTGGCTCCTATGTAGCCTCTTCCACACCATGTCGATGCCATAAAACTTTTACTAAAGCCACATCTTTATTTCTTAGCTGTTTAACCTTACCAGCCAAAATCATGACCAACTCTTCACCATAAGTCATGTCTGGTCTAATTTCAATCTCCGTCGGTGAAATCACATGAGAGGGGTCTGATCGATATCGCCTTAACATAGATATGTGGAACACATCATGAATCTTTTCTAGTTCTAGTGGCAATGCCAAGCGATAGGCTAATGGTCCAACTCTTTCAGTGATCTCGTATGGTCCGATAAATCGCGGACTCAGTTTTCCTTTCTGGCCAAATCTCAATACCTTTTTCCATAGAGATACTTTCAAGAACACTTTATCTCCAACCTGAAATTCAATCTCTTTCCTTTTTAGATCAACATACGACTTTTGCCTATCTAATGCCACTTTTAAACAGTTACGTATCACTTTAACCTTTTCTTCAGTTTCCTTAATTAGATCAACTCCGTGAATCTGACTCTCTTTGAGTTCTGTCCAATACAACAGAGTTCGGCACTTTCTGCCATACAAGGCTTCATAAGGTGCCATCTTCAAACTCGTTTGAAAACTTTTGTTGTAGGTAAACTCTACCAATGGCAAATATTTTTCCTAGCTACCCTGAAATTCAAGGATGCAACATCGCAACATATCCTCAAGAATCTAAATCATCCGCTCAGACTGACCATCATTCTGTAGGTGAAAAGCTATACTAAAACTCAACCTAGTACCCAAGGCTTCTTGTAACTTCTTCTAGAATCTCGAAGTGAATCTCAGGTCTCTGTCTGAAATAATCGATAACGGTACCCCGTGTAATCTCACGATCTTAGATATATACAAGTCGGCCAACTTGTCAAGTGAATAATTTGTCCTTACTGAAATAAAATGAGCCGACTTTGTCAAATTATCAACCACAACCCATATAGCATCTTTCTTTTTCGGGGTCAATGGTAATCCTGTCACGAAGTCCATAGCAATTTTGTCCCACTTCCATTCGGGGACCATCACAGGCTGTAATAAACCCAAAGGTACTTGATGTTCAGTTTTGACTTACTGACATATAAGCATTTCGATACAAATCCGGAGATGTCTCTCTTCATGCCGTTCCACCAGTACATTTTTTTCAAATCATTATAATCTTGGTACTTCCTAGATGAATAGACAAACGGCTATCATGTGCCTCTTACAAGATTTTTCAAATAATTTTATCGTTCCTCGGTACACAAACTCTATCTCTGAACATCAAACATCCATCAGAACCGATCTGAAAATCTAATTCAATACCCGACTCACATTGAGTTCTTTTAGCTTGCAGGTCACTATCATTAGTCTGAGCATCATAAATTTCCTGAAGAAATGTCGGCTTAGCCCTTAATCGATAATCGATAATCAGCTCATAATCTTTAATTAATTCTAACCATCTCCGCTGTCTCAGATTCAATTCTTTTTGAGTCATTAAATACTTCAAACTCTTGTGGTCTGTGAATATACGATAAGTCTCACCATATAAATAATGCCTCCAAATTTTCAAGGCAAAAACAATTGTGGCAAGCTCTAAGTCGTGCGTCGGATAATTATTCTCATGTGGCTTCAACTGTCATGAAGCATAGGCTATCACCCTGTCATCTTACATAAGTACACAACCCAGTCCATTTAAGGATGCATCATTGTGGACCACAAACGGGTAATACTAGAACTGGAGCTTCCGTCAGCAATGTCTTCAACTTCTCGAAACTCTACTGACAATTTTCTGACCATTCAAACTTAACGTCTTTCTGCAGTAACCTCGTCATTGGAGTCACTATTATGAAGAATCCTTTCACAAATCTTCGGTAGTAACCGAAAAAAACCCAAAAAGCTTCTAACCTCGGTTACATTTTTAGGTGGTTTCCATTCAACAATAGCAGAGATCTTACTTGGATCAACTCGGATGCCATCACCCAAAACAATATGACCCAGAAACCCTACTTCATGGAGCCAAAACTCACTCTTGCTAAACTTAGCATACAATTGCTTTTCCGGTAAAGTCTGCAACACAGTCCTCAGATGCTTTTCATGCTCTGTCTCATCCTTGGAATAAATCAAAATGTTGTTAATGAACACAACGACGAACTTGTCCAAGTAATGTTGTTAATGAACACAACGACGAACTTGTCCAAGTATGGCCGAAATATCCTGTTCATTAGGTCCATAAATACTATATGTGCATTAATTAACCCAAATGGCATGACAAGAAATTCATAGCAGCCATACCTCGTTTTGAAAGCTATTTTAGGCACGTCAAACTCCTTAACTCGCAATTGATAGTAGCCAGATCTCAAGTCTATCTTAGAGAATACAGTGGCTCCCCTCAGCTGGTCGAACAAAACATCGATCCTTGGCAAGGGATACTTATTCTTGATAGTTACCTTGTTCAGTTGTCAATAATCTATACATAGCCTCATCAAACCATCTTTCTTCTTTACAAATAATACGAGAGCACCCCAAGGCAAAAAGCTCGGCCTTGCAAATCCTTTATCCGTTAGCTCTTACAACTGGGCTTTTAACTCTTTCAGTTTGGTTGGTGCCATCTGGAACAACGAAAATGTGCAAGTGTACACAATCACAACAAGTAATAAAGTGACAAGTAAATGTCAAGTTATCGTACCCATAGGGACTGTAAAAAGAATTATTTATGAAATTAATTGTAAAACACTTTGGTGAGGTAAAAATAATTTGGTTTTAAAAGATCGTCAAAAACTATTTAAAAAACTAAGTAAATAATTAAAATAAAGGAGTTCTAATGCACGATTTCAAATAAGATTTAATCAAGATAACATACTTGTGTTGGATTAATTACAATTCTTTAACTTAGATTTATTAAACTGATGTTTATATTGCTACGAATAAATTCACGTCAACTCGGTAATTTGCTAACTACTACTCATACATACTTATTAAATTAATCAACCTCTTGAACATTTTTCAATGTTAATCCAAGCGGTTAATCAATCTTCACAAGCATATATAAAAGATTAAGTGAGGTAACAAGGTATTTCTACCTTGAAACAGTTTAATCACAAAAATCTTGCAAGTTATGCAAGGCAAATGTATCACCGAATACAATGTTAATTTAAACTTCAGCTACCTTAGAAGAATAAACATGCACTGATTAAGCATTGTGTCTATTAAGTATAATTTCAATACGATTTAATAATTAATTCATTAGTTATTTAATAATTATATTGCAAGAATAACTTAGGCATGATTTTAATTAACCAAGCAATTTACAGAGGCCTATAACAGCATAAACATCATTTTAACAATTCAAGCAGGCAAAATATAATCAACCCAACACAAACTTTAATTTAAGCTAAATTGATTAAAATAACCATTTCAATAGCATAAATATTCATAAACATGTTCGTCAAAATAGCAACAAAACTTAAAGAGATAGGGAACAAGAAGCAAATTCAATGTTTCTCCGTGGCTTGGCTAGTTGCTCCGTTCTTCATTCTTCATTGCCCTCAACTATCAAGGTGGCTTATGAACACCTAATTGCTGCTCTAAAATGGCTGATGAGAGCCTCTTTCCCAAGAGAAGAAATAGTCACTTGAAAAAAAAGGGAAATGGGATGGAAAAATAGAGAGAAAAGTGAGAGAGGAAAAGGGAGAATGAGAGAATGTTGTGGGATTGAGGGATGGTTTGAATGATCAGTAAGGGGTGGCTTTTATAGCTGATTGTGGCTGCTAAAAATAGCAAATTCTAGCAGCCAAAGAGTCCCCTATGGTCGGCCATCTACTTGGAAAAAGTTGAGACTTTCAACTTTGCTAAAAATAGCCTAGGGAAAATCTACAAAGCCGCAATTAAAGGTGGGGTTGGAATGCAATTTGGAAGTCTTTCAAGGGCTTTTTTGCAAGCATATTTAATCAGCTAAAATGCTTATTTGGGTCAACATATGGACGGTGTAACACCCGTAACCCGTATCCATCACCGAACTAGGGTTAAAGGCATTACTTGACAAATAGGAACATTTAACATTCATTTCACAACTATCATAGCATCTTAGTCATACATCAATACAGAGTCCCTACATAGGTTAACAAGACCTTAAACATGCTTTAGAAGAGGGTCGAGACTAAACTGAACTCATACAAAATTTTTCAAAAATTTAACAATTTTCTAAGTTACAAAGATCACACGCCCGTGTGAACAGGTCGTGTGCCTCACACGGCATTAGACACGCCCGTGTGTCTAGACCGTGGCAAAACAGGGCATACATACTGACTTATACACACGGCCACAAGACACGCCCATGTGCCTTGGCCGGGGTCGAAACTAACATAAGTCACATGTCTGTCCACACACCCGTGTGTCAAACCCGTGCTCAAGACTGACTTTAAATTGTAGGCCTACCCAGGGGACACATGGCTGTGCAACATGACCGTGCGTCGCACACGGCTAAGACACACGCTTGTGTCTTTGCCCGTTTGGGCAAAAATAGGCCATTTGAAAAGCCAAATTGCCACCTATTGGGTCCTCCTTACAAGTAAAAAATCAATCATCATAAATGCAACATTTTCAGCCAATTTCAACTCCAAACATGTATCAATCAATTTCATGTTCACTTTTTATACCAAAACATACCAAAATCACATGCCAAATTCATTTACTCATACACGATCAACATCTCAAATTACCATATCAGTCTCATACCAAGATTATACCATATATACATACCATAAAACATACTTCCAAAAATGAACTCATACCTTGCCCAAATATACACAAACATTAACATCTTTAACAAGCCATTTTCGCATGGCTACATTTATACCAATCAAAATGAACCATAATAAAACTATCCTATACATGCCACATAACCAAAACTCAAAGATTTTATTTACCGAAACGATAATCAGATAGTGTGATGATATGTCCAACAACTTCCAACCCGAGCAAGTCTCTGAAACTCTATAGACATAGGAAAAACACACAAAATAAGCTTTGAAAGCTTAGTAAGCCATAAGTAAATAAATCATTTCAATGATATTTATAAACCAATATCACTAAATCGAAATTAACAAATATCAATCACATATAACTTTATTGTACTCGTAAATTCATGTAACACATTAAATAATTCACTTAACTTATTTATCAATGAACGTACAACCATGCTTTCAAATTCGATTAACAACCATTAGCTTATTCATATAATCAAGCTCATACATATTCATTTCATTACCAACCAAACCATGGTCATTTATTACAAATCATACATAAAGTTATATCAACTTCTTTATAAACACTTCCAAACTCAAACATCCATAATTTCCTTATTCATATAAACCAAACTCGCATACATGAATCATATAGCCAACTCAATCATTTTAATTTCATTTTTTGTTCTATTTTTCGATCCAAGCAATCATACATCAAAGCCATATTTCATGTTTCGTAAATCTCAAATCCAAAACACAAGAACACAATTTCATATAACGAGCATATATATATAACACATTATATAAATCACCCTTATTCAAAGTCATATCTTACTTTTATTCTATATCTTTAATCTTATAATTAGCATTAATAATGTTATTCAATCCAACTTATTTCATCATTCATTTTCATAATTTTTCATCTACTTCATACTTAACATCATCAACCACATAGGTTTTGTACATACCTGTACCATTACGTTCTTATCTATCACATTTATCACTTCAATGCTTGAAGCACCAATTCATTCGATCATCCTTGAACATTCAACGAACTCGCACACTTAGTGCCAATTAATTAGCCGAAGCTATAATTGTATCGCACACTTAATGCCTCAAATTCAATTCACATTTTACATATTTCAACTTCACAATCATATTTATTTACAACTCACTTCAGCACATATAATGAGCATATATTCCAATTTAAAAACATTTATTTACTTATGAACTTACCTCGTACGTACACGAACGAGCTAGAACGACTATTCGAAAATTTTCATCTTTCCCCTATCCAAATTCGATTTCCTCATTTCTTGATCTAATTCAATACAAATTCGACTCGTTTAATACAATTTTCATTCAATTTCATTCAAAAACACATAAATGGGCAATTTGCACTTTAGCCCCTAATATTTTACATTTTCTCTATTTAGTCCTTATTTCAAAACAACACAAATTACTCAAAATTTCCACAAACCCATGTTTGGCCGAATATTACTCTAGTCCATATAAGTCCATATATTTTATTTATTTCACATTTTAGTCCTTCAAAATCTCATTTTCATGATTTAGCCCAAATTACTCAAATTTATTAAAAATCCAAAGACAAAACATGTTAATCTAACATCAAATGCTTATTTTCTATCATCAAACTTTACAAAGCTCAAACTATCATCAATGACATCTCATGAATTCGTCATCAAAATTAGAAATTTAAACATGGGCTTGATAAAACACAAAGAAACGATCACAAAAACATAAAAATCATCAAAAATGAAACAAAAACAGACCTTCAATTGAGCTTTAATATAGCCGAACCCTAAAGCTTCAAAATGGTTTCTTTTTCTCATCCATATTCGGCCAAAAAGATGAACATCCATGGCCATTTAATGCTTTTTTTTATTATAATATCAATAATATATTATTTACCAAAATGTCCATTAATGAAACATTATAAAATCATCAATTGTAAGCCCAATACCGTCCATGCTATTATTCAAGGGTCAAATTTCAACATAAGGATCCCACATTATAAAAGCCATAACAATGTAGCACTTTAACAATTAGCAAGTCACTTTTGCATTTTACGCGATTAAGTCCTTTTACTAAATCGAGTACACAAATGATAAAATTTTCTTACGAAACTTTCACATATGTCAATTCACATATTATAAGCATGGAAAATAATATTAAAATATTTTCCTAACTCAGATTTGTGGTCTCAAAACCACTATTCCGACTAGGGTCTAAATTAGGCTGTTACAGACGGTCCTGGGCTGCCCAATTAGTGGCTGGTTCGTTTCACTCAATTTGGTTCGACCAGTGCGGTTCAACTGGACCCTTTCTCCATAATTAATTAAAAATAATTTATTTAACTGAAATTAAATGGGGAATAAATTAAAATTAATTAAATTATGAATTAAGACACATTTCTAGACCGTCTTAGGCTGGAAATTAATGTGCCTCGATACTTCAAATTGCTTCTCGATTTTTTGCTTTCAGTAGTGTCAGCCAAGCCAATTTTTGCCCTTTGCGCGAATCTGTCGAAAATAGTCAAAATTAATCAAAATTAAGTATAAAATTAACTAAAATTCACCATGTTAATATTTTTAACACAATTTAATTATTTTATAATATTTAATTATTTTTCAACAAAAATTTAACCGGATTTGCAAGAATTTAAGTAAAAATGGGTATGAAAAAGTATATAAATTTTTGTGTTTCCACACCCCCAACTTAATTCATTGCTTGTCCCGAGTAATGAACAAATTTTGAAAAGATTTTATCGGAAACACTTTTTGAAAAACTCCTTCAGAACAACATTCTCCCTAAAATTATGAATTTGATATACTCATGCTTAAAAACAAGAATTATGATAATGATGCTACTTAAGTATAACGTTCAGATTAGATTCAACAACTTATTATAATAACAAATTTTAGACTAAATGCTTTTGTAACAAATACATGTTAACCCTTACCAATTTGATTTTTATTCCTTTATTCAAGACTAAGCTGCAATCATTAAGCTTAACTTATGTCTTCATATATTGATCGTAGCAATTTCTCTCCACTAATGTAGGTAGCATTAGGACTTTGAATCAATAGGTCTTTATCAAGGTTGTAACGTGGCTAGGCTAGGGGTAGGTGAAAGATGGATAAATTTTGACTTAAAACCCTAGACTCAGCGTCAATCGAACCTTCGGAATTTTTACCTTCGACACACCAACTTGACTTTCATATGCTCTTTTGTACATCTCTTTCAAATACATGTGCTCTTTTTTTTTATTAAAATAACCCGAGCACTTACTTTGTGTACTGCGATTCTCGAGCATTTGATACTTCTTTTCAACTCCCCTAAACTTATTTTCGAAGAACATTTTGAATAGTACTGAGTCTAGTGTTTGGGACAATTTTAAGATCATTAAGCGAAAAGTAATGACTGAATATTGCAAGGGTCGAAATAAAATTAGGCCATATAGTCTCAAAGTTGGGTTTCAAAGGATAAAATTTACCATGGTGGGCTTGAAAGGCTCAAACGGACCAAACAATAGTTGCCTAAATCATTTCCAACGTTCCATGCACCCTAGGATTTCGCCTCAAGAAACTACTAAGTCAATTCTAAAGACTTAAACTTTCATGCATACCTAACTTTCCTAAAGAACTAAAAATTTTATGGTACGAATTTGCATGCTTTATTTAAAAATACATTCATGTCATTATTAAGCTAACATAATAATTTATTGAAATCATAGAACTTTATTCATACTCAAGTTTAGCATACTTAACAAAATTCAAATTTTTGAACAAAATATATCCTAATCATAATTAAAAGAAAATTTTTATTCTGAGTGGAAATTTCAGTCCCCCCAAATTAAAATGAACATGTCCTCATTGTTTAAAGTGAATAAATACTATACACCAAGTAAGATTCCAGAAAAGAGGAGGTGAGTCAATTTGACTTCTTAAGTACCATGCGCTCTCTGAATCCAATCCTAGACATGTATATATCTATTGCCACACTTTATATTTTGTGACTTGTTCATATTTACTCATAATTTCCATATTTTGTTTTATTATGCAAAAATAAAAATTCCTAATTAAACTTAATCCTAAAAATAATCTACGAACAAAAATAAAGTAAAGTCAAGATCCCTCCATTTTATTTATTTGCAGATCCTTCTGAATTGGACTCATCTTTTGCTCCATCATTATTGCCTTTACATGAATCGCTTCGCTCCTTCTTTGATAATGGACTCCATGGTTCAAATATGAAATCTGGGAACTCAGGCACAAAAATAAACAAGTCATTGTATATTTTCTTAAAAGCACTTCTCATCGAGTCATCCCTTATTTTTTAGTATCTCCAGTAGGCTTGTTGCTGCCATTGCATATGTTGCATTAAGCCCATCAATTTTGATAGCTCATCTCGAAGGTTTAGGCTAGGCGGTTAAGCTCTAAACATTGAAGTTTCAGCATCAGGTTCAGCTTCTGGCTCCACTGATTCTACCTTATCAGGGATTTCAAATGATTGTATTGTTGGATCTTCTTCTTCATCAGGGTCTTCATGTTCCTCACTTCCTTCAACTCGTTGCTGTAGAACTGAGTCTCCAACAACTCGGTAGAGGTCCCAATCTGTGATTGTGCCTTGGCTATACCCTGTTTTCCTTACATTTGTAAGAATTTTAGCTTTCAAGCATAGAATTGTTATTGTAAACGGGAAGTGAGCAGGGCCAGAGTGTTTAACGGCATAATTTTGTATTTCCCTCAATATGATCTTTCCCACATCAATGGTCTTACCAGTTAGGATCAAGTACAATAAGACCATTCACTCTAACAAGATTGTAGTCCCATGTGAGGTAGGCATGACGCTGAATCGGATGAAATAAAACCATAACTTCACGAGTGTAATGCCCTAATAATGTAAGTATTTACTTTTGGTGGTTGTGTTGCGTAAATGTAAGCTAGCTTCAGTGGTTGCGTGTCCTGAGGATTGTTGGAGAGGTTCTGGGTTCAAGCCTGGGCAATTGCAAAAACTTTATTTTTATTTAAGTATAACCCTTGCATGTTGGTAGTAAGGTTTTAAAATGTTGTTAGTAAAACTTGTTACAAGGAAGCATGTGGTCTAGTGGTTGTAGTGTCATTATGGAGAGAAGGGCCTGCTGGTAGAAGGGCATAAGTTCGAATCCTACTGCTCACAAAATGGATGTTTATTTTTGGTTGTTGTGTCGCTTGAAAGGTTGTGTGGTGGTAGGACTCTGGTGTTGGTAAGTAGTTAGAGTGTTTGAGGGAGTGTGGTGTGTGGCCGTTTGTTAGGGGGATTTGAAAGGAGTTTGAATGGTCAATTAAGGGATTAGTGGAGAGATGTGCGGAGAGATTGTAGGAGAGAAAAGGGGAAGTGGAGGTGTTAGGTAGTAGTATGCCGAAAGTAGGAAGTTTATTGGGAAAATTCGGTCACTCTTGCTCTTAGTGCCGAAACTGGTTGTGGTGATTCTTTTCGGTTTTGCCAAGGAATTCTCTCTTGTTTCATTGTACTTTATGGTAGGGATCAAATATTTCTTAGTCATTTGGGTAGTTCTGGCTTTTCTCTTTTATCATTGGTGCTCTCTTTTTCGATCACTTTGGGTTTCTCAGGCAATTAACTTCTTTTTCTCCTCTTTATGCCTCCCTTTCTTGACCGATTTTTCCTACCATTTCTTTCCTTTCAAACATTTTTCTTTAAGCCGAATATCTATCTCTTCTTTCTCTCTACTTCTCAATCTTTCTTTTCATCTTTCTTTCTTCTTTTGGTGCAGTAGCCGTATAGTACTTGCTAAGTTCTGCTATGTTTCTTCCCTTTTGGCTTTACTCTTCTTTCTCTCATTCTCTGTGTGCTTGAGTTTTAGATCTACTCGAGGAGTGAATGGGGTTTTCGGTCAAGAGATTGTTGAAGCACTCAATCTTGTGCTTACCACTCATCTAAAGGTAACTGAACCTTTAGATACCATGTGACGATTTTAATGCATGGTTGGTGTTAAGGGGTTGGCCGAATGTTATTTTTGCCTATATCTATTTTGTGCTTTCTATAAGTCTGTTTTTGACTTGAGCTGTCTGTGAGAGTAAAATCATCATTAATGGGTTTCTTTGGTATTACAGCTTCTTATCAATGAGGGTGTGGTCGATCTTTGTTAACGGATTTAGTGGACTAAATCGCACTCTTCAAGCAAGGTAGATATCGACTATTGATTTTGGGTTAGAGTTGAAGAGAGGAAGTTTAACTATGTGGTCTAATGGAAATATTGTATGAATGTAGGGTTGGTGCTCGTAGTCTCTTGGCAAGTCTTGTAAACAAGGTGTGTAATCACACTGCTTGTAGCAATAGTTTGGCAAAAGCCGAAAATGTTCGACTGTTGACACTACACGAGCGTACACTCGCACGTGTGGTGAACCAAATGCTCAAAATGTGGGCATTCAATTGAAAAGGCCACCATGAACGTTTTCATGGGCTTAGGCTGATATTGGGCCACGATGGGCCGAAACGGGCCTTGTGGGCCCCACAGGCTCATAGGCCCCACACAGGTGAACCGCACGAATGTGTGGAGATTGTTGGGCTGGCTATGTAGCATGCGCAGCCAAGGCCATTAATTGGGCTTATTGGGCCACACGAGAGTGTGGGCCCATAGGAGTCGTATTAAGGGTTTAGGCCCATTTGTCACTATTGATTGTTAAGGTTGCTCGAGTCGTGCGAGACGACTGTGGACCTACTGCGGGGTTGGTAAGTATAGCTAAACCCTAATTTATGAAATGACTATTGTACCCCTATGAGGTAAATTATGATTATACCCCTATGTGTTGTATGATTGTTGAGCATGCCATATTTATCGTATATACACTTATATTATGTTGCATTGCATGGGGTGGAATATATATAATGTTGGAGGAAGTGTACTGAAAGGCTATAAGCCTATTACTGGCAGCTTTGCTGCAACTATTGTTAGTGCCGAAACTGGTACTCTATTCTGGAGTGTAGGGATGGGTGGGTCGATTTATTCCCCACATGGAGTGTAGGGCTGGACGGAGTGGAGTGTAGAGGATGGTTGGGTAGGACCTTTTTATGCATTACTGATACTGCACTGAATTGGGCTAAGGCCCACATTGATATTGCTACTGATATGGGCTTAAGCCCAGACTGTTCAACACTGTTTGTGTGTTTGTTTAATAAGTAGGGATTGCACACAGAGTTTCATACTCACATTTGCTACTTAATTGTGTAGGAAATCCTTAGGCGGGTCGGTGCTGCGAGGACTCGGCAATGGCCACACCACTGTTTTAATTTACATTATGAATTTTAGTAAGAGTATCAATATTTGTGGTATTTTATGTAATAAGGTCGTTTTAAGTTTTTATTTTTAATTGGGGATTTTAAATTATATCTATTACCCGTAAGATGCAGGTTTTCAAAAACAAAATTAAAATATTTTCAACTATCAAGCTACGTAACCTGATTTAAAAGCTTCCGTGACGATAATGTTTCTAAGTAACATAAAAACCTAGTATGAGACATGTTTTACTAAATAACAAAAAACATGTATTTTGGGCTAGTGGACTAAACAAGTTGGTTTTGCAAAAGAATCGCTGACAAGATTATGTATGCAAACGAGTTTTCCAACTAAATCTACATTTTTCAAAACCCACCTCAATGTGATATCACAGGTGCAGCCCTAACGTCTAGGCCGGGTTTGGGGTGTTACAACGAGTGGCGTCAAATATTCTCTTCAACAAGTATGGATTTTTTGTTTTGACACAGTCCACGTAGAACCCTGAACTGTCAATTCCTTGAGAATTTCTTGTAAATTCTCAAGCTTCATATTGCTCATTAATATGGAATATTCATCGTTTTCGAAATCAGGCAATTCAAAGAACTCATTAATAGCATTTGAATTTACCAGTACCTTGATTCCGCGAACTGGAACTTCTATCATCTCGCTTGAAGTTAAATTCGCATAGAACTCATGAACTAGCTCCTCATCCACACTAGGTCTCTTTTCACAAAATAGTTCCCAATTGAGGGTTTCAGCAACTTGACGAATACATGCCATAAAGTCTCTGTAGTTGCTTTCCTTTAATGTAAAGCCTTTCTCTGGATGCATCTGTTGATTTTTGAAGATACTTTCGTATCTCACTTTGGCTTCTTCACAGTGGAACTTGTTTTGTGTTTCATCAATTTGAGTGGAAGTACGAGTTCTCTTGCGAGGCATATTTAACCTAATCATAAGATGGAAAAATTATTTTCTCAAAAATTTAATAAAAATTAATAATAATTCAATGAATTAAAAAATTAACTAATTGAAAAAAAATTTAAAAATTAAGAGAAAATTAGGTCTTACCACCTTTTTTTTTTTGTAAAAGTATAAGAACTCTTAAATATAAAAATAATAATAATTATGAAGAAAAAGATGGCAATTTAAAAGAAGGGTTTGAAGGCTTGGCTAAAGGGCTTGGTGTGCAAGGTGGCTAGGTGCTTGGACGGATGGTGCATGTGGGAGCAGCAATGCAGCAAGGAGCCTTCGGCAGTAGGCCTGGCATGGGCACTAAGGCGTTGGGCACTCGTGCGTTGTGGCTTGGAGCAGTAGGCGCGCAATGGAGCTGGACATGCAGCGGTCTGCTGGCGTGTGCTGGTCAGTCAGTTGGGCTAGGCTTGCGGCACTTAGGGGTTTGGTGTTTTGGGGTTTTGAAGATGAATGAATGGAGGGAGAAAAGTTGATGGTATTTATAGATGGAAAAATAAGATTTGTAGTAGAATTCTTAAAAAATTTTAATGAAAAAAATCCTAAGTTTCTAATTCTACTCAAAGTTTAACAACAATTAATAATTAAATATATGTATATGAAATTATCAATTGCCATTAATTTATTAAGATAACCATAAAATATAATTAAAATACAATTAATCCTAATTCTAAGCTAAGTTGATAAAAATTAATATATTAATTCTAATCAATATAATTATATATTAAAGATTATCAACTTAATAAAAAAACTTATCAAATAAAATATGATTAAATTAAAACTAATCCTAACTATAGATAAAGTTGATAATAATTAATATATATTATAATGGATATAATTATATATTAATAATTATCATTTTTTTTCATTAAATTTAAAACATTTATTCTAGAAGCCTTTTGAAAATATTTACAAAAAGAGGCATCTAATTTTTATTATTTGCAAAAAGAGCAACCAAATTTTAAAAATAATTCAATTAAGTCCTTAGACTTAATGAAAATTTAAAATTGAGTTGCCATTTAAAACGTGGATCAAAATTGACCCTTTTATTTGAAAAATTAAAAATTTATTTTTCCATTTAGGGAATAATTTCTAAGGAAATTATGTCAAAATAAATTCCCAGAAAAGATTAGAGGGGTCACAAGCGGTCTCGCTTAAGTTCCAACCTCCTAAACAGAATTTATTTAAACATACTAAACCCGAAAATATACCCTAAATCATTATTCAAAAATAAAAATAAGAAATTAAGAATTCGATAAAATGAATGAGATTTTATCTCGTTCAATTTTATCTCCCCAATAATGTTTCAAGTGCTGAGCATTAACTCGGAAATTACCTTCCTTACCTTGGAGTTCAACAACTCTGTAACACCCCAAATCCGGCCTAGACGTTACGACCGAATCTGACGTGCCACATCAATTACTCAAAAAACCTGACAAGCTTATGGTGTTAAACCAGATGTCGAAAAAGCCATTATAATTTTAAAGCCCGTGTATGCCTAGTGTTTCATGCTGTTTAAAATGTGTATAGTTTTCAATATGTTTGTTTTTATCCGAATTACCATTGCAAGTTTGCTTGTAGAAAACGTTATTATTTTGAAAACCCAATGTTCCTACTCTAGCAATTGATAAATACCAAATCATATCCCAATTAATAGTTAAATCCCCAAATGGCCTTATTAAAAAAACAAAACCCAAATATAAAATCATTAAATAATAAAGTCACTCGTGATCGTGTGGCCACCCCGAGTCCCATGCAGCTCCAAACCGTTTAAGGCTGAGGATTACCATTACAATTAAAAGAAAGGGTGAGTTTACGAAAACTCAGTGTGTCATCCCTTATCAGACTATAGAAAACAGTGCATGCAGTATCAGTCCGGGCCTGAGCCCTATTCGACATCATCACAGTCTGGGCCTTAGCCCTTAAATAGTAGCAGTGTGGGCCTAAGGCCAATACGGTTTCAGTACAGTGCAAAATGTAGCCCATCCCAAAACCATCCAGCACACCACCCGTACCAACCAACACACCATGTGGGGATATTAATCGACCCACCTAACCAGCAAACCAATATTGCAGCAAAACTGCCAGTAATATAACGCAGCGTAGCTGCTAGTAACAGTAAGTGTGGCAAGCCACCATAATAAAAAACGTGACATAGTCACCAGTACAGTACTTCCTCCATATCCTAAACCCAACCCCATGCAGATGTCGTGTCATAAATACTACTTGTATACAGTATGTCATACTCAAAACCAATCATATAAATGTCATACACACATCAATTAACCTACCACTAGCGTTATAAAGGTCATTTCGTCAGTTAGGGGTAAAATAGTACTTTTTTCCCCTCAAGGATATTTCGGTCATTTAACTGATCTTAGGGTCTCGGTACAGATAACGACCCATCGAAAGGTCTACAGTCATCTCGAACGACTCAGGTAACCCTTATGGCCAAAACAGTGTATATGGGCTCAAGGCCCATTACTCGGCCCAATTGGGCCCACACGCCCATGTGGCCCATTTAGCTCAAGTTCATTCGTGCCAATGCGGTTTCCATGTCCCATTCCATACTTTTTCACTTACCGCATAACTTATCTGTGTGGGGTCCACGGGTCTATTGGGCCCACACGGCCCATCTCGGCCCAACAAGGCTTATAACGGCCTTAGTCCATGAGCCGTACGCAATGGTCTTATAGTCTACCACCGATGATATGTGGGCTCGATTTACCCCACGAGCGATCGCACGCTCACAAGACCCCAAAAGCAGAAGCACCTGCTTTTCGGCTTTTGCCGATCTACAACAGCCTTGGTGTGGTTACACACCTATGTTCATCATTGAACACAGAGTAAGGTTGGGTGTACGACTACACACCTGTTTATGAAAGCGCCCAAGTTTCTCAGATATCCCACCCTGACCAAAAGATATGCGATCTATAACACTTCGATCACTGGTTGAAAACGTTCACACACCTCCTGACGGTATACTGCATTAATAGCAGATCTTATCAGCAGATAAACATAAAATCCAAGGCTTGAATTGATACTCATAGACCAAAAAAAAATCCCAAACTAACGTTAGAAAAGATTTGATATTCGACCGCAATTGACAAAAACAAGACTTCTTACCCCCAGTGATTTGATCAAATGCTGAAGAAGGATTTGAACGCCTTTGAGCACTAAAGGATCCCCTTTTTTTCTCTTCGGGAGTTAGAACCCAGCGACCCCGTACATACGAAAGGGATAGAGAATTAACACCCACAAACCAAACATTCAACTTAAGAAGAAAACAAAAGAGTAAGAAGCACAATAAAGAACACTTACCCCAAAATCAAACGATAGGCAAGAAAAGATGCTGGAGCAACGGATGATCGTCAGAAACTAGGTGCTCAAAAGAACTGAAAATGTAGAGACAAGAAGCACAATAATCGATCTAGGAGGGGGAAAAGCAAGAAGATAGAAAGAAGAAAACAAACAAAGAGAGATCAAGAGAGGTTCGGCTAAGGAAAATGGAAAAGAGGGAATGGCGAGAGAAAGAAAGTCAAATCGACAAAAGGTGAGGGAGAATGAGAAAAGAGTCGAGGGAAAAGAGAGATTCGACCACAGCAGAAAGCAAGAGAAGCAGTGTTTCGTTGAAAGAAATAAGGCCAAAAGAGAGAATACTTGTTCGACCAACACAAAAGATAACAACCAAAAGGAAGCAAGTGAAACAACCCCAAAACAGCAGAGTACCAGAATCAAAAAATAGGAGAATTCGGCCACTTGCACACTTCACGAAAATGTCCTAACCTTTCCCCAAACCAAAACCGAGGGAACAATAGTGTTCCATTTGGCCACAACCTCCTACCATCACCACATCCCTTGATTTTCTCCATGATTCTCTCCCCCTATCTCTCCACCAACCACACCAACCTCCCATTTAAATTCAAACCAAATTATCTTTTGACCAAGTCTCCAACAACCTCTATAGAGTTTGAGTCAAACTCCACCTCTTGTGCCACCAAAACATAAAATAAAGTCCCCCTTGCGTTACCTAGGATTCTAATCCATGCCCACTCAAATGCTCCACATACTATTTGCCGCTAAGCCACAAGGCTTTTTGTGTCATCAATCACCAACGATTATTTATGAAGCCTAAGTGCCAGTGTTCAGGTTCTTTTAAGAGCAAAACAAAAATGCTGCAAAAATCAAAGCTTGAACCCAGGACTTCCCCGACACCCCCAAACACACCTAAATCAACTAACCAATAAAGTAAACATGCAATTTGTGCCAAAATCGGGAAAGTTACAAACCCTAAATTTTTAGGGTGTTACAAACTCCATATGGATAGACTTGATGAATCGTAAATGGACCGGACCAACATGATTTTAACTTACCTGGAAAGAACCTTAATCTGGAATTGAACAACAAGACTTGCTGACTTGCTTCAAATTCTCAAACTCGAATGTGTTTGTCATGCCATTTCTTGAGTCTTTCTTTAAGTAATTTGGCATTTTCATATGAGAACATTCGAAACTCTTCTAACTCATTAAGTTGGAACATCCGTTTCTCTTTCACGAGCTTAGGATCCAAATTAAGCTATTGAAGAGCTCAATAAGCTTTGTGCTCTAACTCCAAAGGTAGATGATAGGCTTTCCCAAATACCAACCTATAGGGTGACATCCCTAAAGGTGTCTTGTATGTTGTTCTATAAGCCTAAAAAACATCATCCAGCCTTTAGGACCAATCTCGTCGGTTCGGGCAAACTACCTTCTCAAGCATGCCTTTGATCTCCTTATTTGCAAGTTCAGCTTGCCCATTCGTCTGCGGATGGTAAGCTGTTGCAACCTTGTGTTTCACTCCGTGCCTGTCTAATAACCATTTTAACCACTTGTTCACAAAGTGGGACCCTACATCACTAATGATAGCTCTTAGGGTTCCAAACCTTGTGAACACGTGTTTCTGCAAGAACTTCATTACAACCTTCGCATCATTTTTCGGATAAGCTTCAGCCTCGAGCCACTTGGACACATAGTCTACTGCTACTAATATATACTTGTGACCAAAAGAAAGAGGGAAAGGACCAAGAAAGTTAGTACCCCATACATCAAAAAATTTTACATCAATGATGTTTGTTCGAGGCATCTCATTTCTATTGGTGACATTTTCGACCCTTTGACATCGGTCACAGCTCTTTACGTACACATATGCATTCTTGAATAATGTTGGCCAAAAGAATCTGGCTTGCAATACTTTGGCCTCCATACGAGTACCTTCGAAGTGTCCCCCACTCGGAGCTGAGTGACAATGGTATAAAATCTTTTGTACTTCATCTTCTGCCAAGCATCTCCTAATCATCTGATCTGCACAATTTTTAAACAAATATGGCTCTTCCCAGAAATAGTACTTCACATCGTGAAGAAACTTTCTCTTTTGTTGATACGTCTTATCAATTGGCATCAAACCACAAGCTAAATAGTTAGCAATATCAGCAAACCAAGGGGTATTATGGACATGACTTACCTTCAGTATGTGTTCATCTAGAAACGTTTCCTGAATTGGTAAAATAGGAGAATTCCCTTCTTGCAGCTTCAATCTAAACAAGTGATCTGCTACTTGGTTTTCTACTCTCTTTCGATCTTAAATTTCTATATCGAACTCTTGAAGTAGAAGCATCCACCAGATCAGTCTTGGCTTAGCATCTTTCTTGGCAAGTAAGTACTTAATTGTCGAGTGGTCTATATAGACAGACACTTTGGTACCTACAAGATAAGATCAAAACTTTCAAAAAGTAAATACAATAGCAAGTAACTCTTTTTCTGTTACCATATAGTTTACTTGAGCTCCTGTAAGAGTCTGGCTTGCATAGTAGATGGGATGAAAAACTTTGTTCCTTCGCTGGCCCATGACAGCTCCTATCGCAAAGTTGCTTGTGCCACACATCAATTCAAATGGCAAATCCCAGTCTGGTGTGACAATTATGGGTGTCGTAACTAATCGACTCTTCAAATCGTTGAAAGCTCTTAAGCATACATCATCGAACTTGAACGTCGTGTCCTTCTCCAATAATTTACATAAGGGTTTAGCAATTTTGGAGAAGTCTTTGATAAATATTCGATAGAAACCGGCGTGGCCCAAAAAGTTCCTAACACCCTTTACAGATGCTGGCAGTGGAAGCTTCTTAATAACGTCTACCTTCGATTTATCTACCTCGATCCCATGTCTCGTTATCTGATGCCCTAGAACAATTCCTTCTCGTACCATGAAATGGCACTTCTCCCAGTTAAGTATGCATTTTTTCGCATCGTCTTAGTACCTTAGCTAGATTGGCTAAGCAATCATCGTAAGTATCTCCGAATACTGAAAAGTCATCTATAAAAACTTCCAAGTACTTCTCAACCATGTCAGTAAAAATAGACATCATACATCTTTGAAATGTAGCAGGTGCATTACATAAACCAAATGGCATGCGTCTAAATGCAAACATACCGTACAGGAAGGTGAATGTTGTCTTGTGCTGATCTTTCGGTGCTATTGTAATCTGATTATACCCCAAGTATCTATCGAGAAAATAGTAATAGTCTCGCCCCACGAGTCTATCTGGCATCTGGTCCAAGAACGGCAAAGGAAAGTGATCTTTCCTAGTCGCCTTGTTTAGCTTTCGGTAATCGATGCAAATTCTCCATTCTGTAACTGTTCTAGTTGGTATCAACTCGTTATTTTCATTTAGTACGACTGTGATACCTCCTTTCTTTGGCACGTACTGGACCAGACTTACCCATGAACTATCTGAGATGGGATAAATGATATCCGCATCTAACTACTTGATAATCTCCTTTTTCATCACGTCCTTCATGATAGGGTTCAGCCTTCATTGTCCATCAATTGTCCCTTTTTTTCCATCTTTTAGGATAATCTTGTACATGCATACAGATGGACTAATACTGTGAATATTGGCTATGGTCCATTCGATAGCCTTCTTGAATTGTTTTAAGACTAAGATAAGTTTCTTTTCTTGCTCAGTAGTTAATTCTGCTAAAACAATCACAGGCAAAATAGAACCGTTACCTCAGTAAACGTATTTTAATTGTGAAGGTAATACCTTGAGTTCTAATTTAGGTGGTTCCTCGATTGATGCTTTTGGTTGGGCATACTCCCTCTTCTCTAACTCCAAAGATTCAAAATGGGATTGCAAATTAAGTCCCCTTTGATTAGCCTCTAGCAAAGCTAAGTACTATCTTTCTCTTCATCATTTGGAGGGTCCGATGTCAAAATTCTTTCTAGTGGATCCTCAACAGAGTTGAGTTCCTTTTCCACTATTAAATCCTCTCAGTTGGATACTGCAGAATAATCATCAATCGAGTCAGGAAATCTCATAAACTTAAAAACATTAAATGTTACCTGATCATCCTGAACACGCATCATAAGCTCGCCCTTCTGCATATCAATAAGGGTCCTTCCGGTAGCTAAGAACGGTCTTCCTAGGATAATTGGTACTTCTTTGTCTACTTCAAAATCTAGAATCACAAAGTCAGTAGGAAAGATGAATTTATCTACACATACCAATACATCCTCAATTTTTCCTTCTGGATGTGCTAAGGATCGATCTGCTAGTTGAAGTGTAACCCTAGTAGGTCTAACTTCACCTAACCCCAACTTTCTAAATATTGACATAGGCATCAAGCTTATACTTGCACCCAAGACACATAGTGCCTTACCACAATATGTTGCTCCAATGTTTCAAGGTATGGTAAAACATTTAGGATCCTTCAGCTTTGAGGGTAGTTTGTCTTGAAGATATGCGCTGCATTCCTTCGTCAGAGCTACCGTCTCAAATTCCCCATGTCTTCACTTTTTGGACAGGATATCTTTCATAAACTTGATGTAGTTCGGCATTGTTCAAGTGTTTCTACCAACGGGATGTTGATATGAAGTTGCTTGAGTACATCAAGGAACTTCTTGAATTGAATTTCATGTTTCTTCTTCTGAAGTCTTTGAGGGTAGGGTGGTGAAGGTTTCATTACTGGAACTGGTACTGGTTGATTTGTCTTTGGTGGCAATTCTGCACCTAACATAGTTGTTAGTTGATCAAAATTAACTAGTACTGAGGTTACCTTATCAGATTTTGTAGGTTCTGGTGAAACTGGAATTTCAACACTCGGTTGAACTTCTTCCGAATCTTAAGTCTCAACTGGCTCCTTCTCAACTTCGACAGTGTTGGGCTCTACTATCTTTCCGCTCCTCAATGTCAGTACTTTGCAATGTTCCTTCCCCGGATTCTTCGGATTCTCTGTATCACTAGGTAAAGTACCTTGTGGTCGATTTCTGAATTCAGTTGTAAGCTAGCCCATCTGGTTCTCCAAGTTCTTCAATGTAGCTGCTTAGCTTTGAATTAAGGCATCATTCTTCGCCATGTAAGCCTTTAGTAGGTTCTCTAAGCTATTGGATGATTCAGCTTGAACTGGTTTCTGAACTTGTTGGTAAAAACTAGGTTGTAGTTGTTACTGGTTCCAGCTCTTGGTTACTCCAGGAAAAATTCGGGTGGGTTTGCCACGATGGGTTATAGAAGTTAGATTGCAGTCCTAGCCTTCCTCGATTTTGGTTCTGGTTACCCATGTAATATACAAAATCAAGGTTCGATGGACATTGTTTGAACAAATGTCCTTCCCCACAATAAACCCAGGCTATACTCTCAAATTGGTGAGGTGGTTGGGTTGCAAAACTGTTAGACCCATTAGTGGTAAGATTCTTAAGCATTTAGGATATTGAAGATACCTGAGATACAAGTGAAGTGAGAGCATCCACTTTATGTATTCCAGTGACTCGTCTTCCTGACGCGACTCGATTGGTTGGCCATTGATAATTATTATCGGCGATCCTCTCGATGATTTTGTAAGCCTCATTGTAAGACTTAGAAAGAAGAGCACCATTATCGAAGGCGTCCACTACCATCCTCATGTGAGCATTGAGACCATTATAAAATGTCTCAAGTTGGATGCAATGTGGGATTCCGTGATGAGGGCATTTCCGTAATAATTCTTTGTATTGTTCCCATGCCTCATACAATGACTTATCATCCATTTGTTGGAAGGCAGTGATCTTGTTCCTCAACTTAGCATTCTTGCTTGGCGGGAAATACTTCATGAGGAATCTTTCGGCTAACTCTTGCCATGTGGAAATTGAGTTTGGTGGCAATGAGTTCAACCAGGCTCAAGCTCTATCCCTTAGTTAGTATGGGAACAGCTTCAATCGTAATGCATCTTCGGGTACTCCGGCTAATTTGAAAGAATCGCTCACCTCCATAAACAGTCTTAAATGAATATGGGGATCTTCGGTAGGCATTCCATTAAATTGGCCCACTATCTGAAGCATCTGGAATATGACTGGCTTCAGCTCGAATTATTGTGCCTCAATTTCGGGTCTCCTAATATCCAGATTAAAATCATTAAACACTGGCATAGTATATTGTCTTAAGACACTATCTCTATCATCAGCAATAAGGATAGGATTTTGAGCAAGGTTTGCTCCATTTCCTTGATCTATATTCTCGAAATTCATTCCTTCAGTCCTTCTCCGGTTCGCTTGTCTTCTTCGCTGTCGAAAGGTTCGTTCTATCTCAGGGTCTATAGAGAGTAAGTCAATAATCTGGTCAATACTCATAAACACTTGTAATAATCATAGAAAAATTAAGTAAAAATTTAAACAAGAAAATGAACCAAAATGTAAAACTAACAAATTCACAAATAATGGCTTTTTTTAAAACAGTCCCCGGCAACGGCGCCAAAAACTTGGAACGACGAAAAATGTACAAGTGTACACAATCGCAACAAGTAATAAAGTGACAAGTAAATGTCGAGTTATCGTACCCATAGGGACTGTAAAAAGAATTATTTATGAAATTAATTGTAAAAAACTTTGGTGAGGTAAAAATAATTTAATTTTAAAAGATGGTCAAAAACTATTTAAAAAGCTAAATAAATAATTAAAATAAAGGAGTTCTAATGCACGATTTCAAATAAGATTTAATCAAGATAACATACTTGTGTTGGATTAATTACAATTCTTTAAATTAGATTTATTAAACTGATGTTTATATTGCTACGAATAAATTCACGTCAACTCAGTAATTTGCTAACTACTGCTCATACATACTTATTAAATTAATCAACCTCTTGGACATTTTTCAATGTCAATCCAAGCGGTTAATCAATCTTCACAAGCATATAAAAGATTAAGTGAGGTAACAAGGTATTTCTACCTTGAAACAGTTTAATCACAAAAATCTTGCAAGTTATGCAAGGCATATGTATCACCGAATACAATGCTAATTTAAACTTCAGCTACCTTAGAAGAATAAACATGCACTGATTAAGCATTGTGTCTATTAAATATAATTTCAATACAATTTAATAATTAATTCATTAGTTATTTAACAATTATATTGCAAGAATAACTTAGGCATGATTTTACTTAACCAAGCAATTTACCGAGGCCTATAACAGCATAAACATCATTTTAACAATTCAAGCAGACAGAATATAATCAACCCAACACAAACTTTAATTTAAGCTAAATTGATTAAAATAACCATTTCAATAGCATAAATATTCATAAACATGTTCGTCAAAACAGCAACAAAACTTAAAGAGATAGGGAACAAAAAGCAAACCTGGTGTTTCTCCGCAGCTTGGCTAGTTGCTCCGTTCTTCGTTCTTCGTTGCCCTCGGCTATCAAGGTAGCTTATGAACACCTAATTGCTGCTCCAAAATGGCTGATGAGAGCCTCTTTCCCAAGAGAATAAATCAGCACTTGAACAAAAAGGGAAATGGGATGGAAATGGAGAGAAAAGTGAGAGAGGAGAAGGGAGAATGAGAGAATGTTGTGGGATTGAGGAATGGTTTGAATGATCAGAAAGGGGTGGATTTTATAGCTGATTGTGGCTGGTAAAAATAGAAAATTCCAGCAGCCAAAGGACCCCCCTACGGCCGGCCATCTACTTGGCAAAATTTGAGACTTTCAACTTTGCTAAAAATAACTTGGGGCAAATCTACAAAGCCACAATTAAAGGTGGGGTTTGAATGCAATTTGGAAGTCTTTCAAAGGCCTTTTTGCAAGCATATTTAATCATCTAAAATGCTTATTTGGGTCAGCATGTGGACAGTTCTGGGCTACCCAATTAGTGGCTGGTTCGGTTCACTCAATTTGGTTCGACCAGTGCAGTTCAACTGGACCCGTTCTCCATAATTAATTAAAAATAATTTATTTAACCCAAATTAAATGGGAATAAATTAAAATTAATTAAATTATGAATTAATACACATTTTTGGACTGTCTTAGGCTGAAAATTAACGTGCCTCAAAACTTCATATTGTTTTTCGATTTTGTGCTTTCAGTAGTGTCAGCCGAGTCAATTTTAACCCTTTGCGCGAACCTGTCGAAAATAGTCAAAATTAATCAAAATTAAGGATAAAATTAACTAAAATTCACCATGTTAATATTTTTAACACAATTTAATTATTTTATAATATTTAATTATTTTTCGACAAGAATTTAACCGGATTTGCATGAATTTAAGTAAAAATGGGTATGAAAAAGTATATAAATTTTTGTGTTTCTACCATCCTGTATAGAGCAATAGAAATAGGAGCTATTCCTGGCACCAGTTCAATACCAAACTCTATCTCTCTATCAAGAGGTAATCCAGGTAATTCCTCCGGGAACACGTCTGAATATTCACATACTATTGGCACAGACTCAATCTTTAACTCCGTTTCCTTAGTGTTCAGTACGAAAGCAAGGTAGGCTTCGTACCCTTTTCTCACATATCTTTGAGCAACCATTGATGTAATTACAACCAGCGGTGTATCCAATTCTCTTGAATCAACCAGTAGAATCTCACCACCTGGGCACTTCAATACAATATACTTGCTACCTTAGTTTACAATTACATCATGCACTGTTAACCAATCCATACCAAGTATTACATCAAACTCATCAAATGGCAATAGCATAAGGTTAGCCAGAAAACAATGACCATGAATTATCAAAGGACAATTCTAACAAACTTTATCAACCAGCACTAACTTGCCAAATGGGTTCAACACTCTGATAATATATTCCGTAGGTTCAATGGATATATTCATACTAGACACCAATCTCATGCAAATGTATGTGTGCATCGATCCCGGATTAATTAAGGCAACAACATAAGTATTAAAAAGAGAAAAGATACCCGTGACGACATCAGGAGCAGAGGCTTCCTCTCGAGTGCGTATTGCATACGTTCTTGCCAGGGATCGAGCCTTTGATTTTACAGTGTCCTTGGCCGTAACTCGACTACCACTAGCACTTCCAGGATATCTCAGAGGTCTACCTCGTGGAATAGGAGCACTTAACTTCGGGGCTAATTCCACCTCTTTATCAATTCGCTCTGGGCAGTCTCTAAGGAAGTGGTCAAGAGAACCACATCTATAGCACTCACCGCTCTTCATTCGGCACTCTCTGAAGTGAAATTTGTTACAACTTTTACACTTCGGCTTCTGGTCATCTACACTCCCCACACTAGTCACCATCAGGGAAGAAGACTTTTGGTTACGTTGTTTGGAGCTTCTCGCTCTACCCGAATATCCTACAGAGGAAGTAGAGCGTTCATGTTGGCCCCTTGACTTCTTTGTGGAAAATGAGATCGTTCTACTGTTAGATCTCTGGTCGAAACTCAAGCTCCTCTCTTAGCTTGTTTCCTTTTGTTATTGAGCTCCTCGGCCTTCTTTGCCCGATCTATTAATACAGAAAACTCTCTTATCTCAAGGATACCGATTAACAACTGAATTTCCTCATTCAAACCTTCCTCAAAGCGTTTACACATTTCTGACTCTGTTTGAACCCATTCAGTTGCATACTGACTTGGCCTCACAAATTCCCTTTTGTATTCCGATACAGTGTTATTTCCTTATTTGAATTCCAGGAACTCATTTCGCTTCGAGTCTAAGAACCTTTGACTGATGTATTTCTTCTTAAACTCTGCTTGGAAAAATTCCCAAGTGATGTTTTCCTTTGGCAGCACTGAAGATACAGTTTTCCACCAGCGGTATGCAGTATCTTTTAGAAGAGATACAACACACTTTAAACGCTCCTCAGATGTACAAGATAACTCATCCAATACTCGTGTAGTGTTCTCAAACCAGAACTCGGCTCACTCAGCATCATCATCAATCTTAGCTCTAATTTCCATGGCCCCATACTTTCTAAGCTTGTCTACAGGGGCTTTACCAATTCTTACAGGTGCCATATCTCGTGGCACTTCCTCATCAGGTCGGTTAGGGGGCGGGGGAGGTCGTGGTATGTTAGGACGATTTCTCAAATAATCCTCAAACTACTCGTCCATCATGTCAAAGAAGGCACCTCTGGCCTCTTTCCAGCCTTCAGACATAGGCCTTCTACTACCACTACAAACAGCTCATTGTACGGAAGCTGGAGCATGGCTCTCGGCTCCCTCGGGCTCATCTTGTGCTTGATTGGAAGACATTTACTATATTCAAACACAATGAAGTAGTTAGGAGATTTCACACTATCAATGTTCGTATAATGGCATGTATGGAGAAACTCAATACTCTCTACAGTAGTCCTAGAACTAACTAAATCGTAGCTCTGATACCACTAAATATAACACCCCTTACCTGTATCCGACGCCGGAACAGGGTACGAGGCGTTACCATACATGTACTCGAACATTTTCAAAAAATACAAACTATAAAATTTTGTTTCAAATTAAAACCAATCAAACCACATCATAGTGTCCCTATTTTTGGCCTACGAGGCCCTAAACATACATTGAGAACAGTTCGGGATAAAACCGAGAACTTGAGAAAGTTCTTGGGAAATTTTCTAGGTTAAGCCTCACACGCCCGTGTGGAGGCAATGCACATGCCCATGTGCTTTGGGACACGCCCGTGTCCCCAACCCGTGTGCAATTAATTGAATTTATTTCTTATTTACAAGGGTTTTCACATGGCCGAGCACACACCTGTGTCCCTCACACGGCCTAGACACACTAGTATGGTCGCCCGTGTCCAAGAACTTGGACATTCTATTTATAACGTCAGCATGCTTTTGGGGGCACATGGCCAAGACACACACCCATGCGCTAGGCCATGCTCTCCACACGGTTGAGACACACGGCCGTGTCTCTACCCATGTGTTTACTACCATGCATTCGGACTTAAAAATTCTAGGTGCAGGGGACACACGGCAATACTACATGCCCATGGGGCTATCCGTGTGTCACACACAGCCTAGACATATGCCCATGTGTCTACCCGTGTGGACACTTATTAGGCTATAATTTCAAGCCAATGGTCACCCTCATCATACACTCACATATATGAACCCCAATTGTATTTAACCTGAGCTGAATATACTTAAAGATTATCATCAATGGTCCATTGCATGTTAACCTCATCTCATCGGTTATGTACATGATTAATTATCCTCTTTTTGTATTGAGGATTTCTATCCCACTAAAACACATTTAGACTTGGCTCATTATTATAACTCATTGCCAATTATGACCTATCTAGCTTCAAATGTTTTAGCCATATTCCATATGTCCATCCATGATATACCATATTCAATCATCTCAAGAACATTTTTAACATAAACATGCATGGTTGGTAGGTTATAACCTACAACAAAATGAGTCATGTCTTATGGCCACATACAAAAAGAATAAGTTTAATACTTAAGTCTTTACATTAGCCAACCAAATGACACATATAACAAAATGAAAAAAAATCCCTATACATGCCATTGAACCAAAGTAAAGGTATCTATATACCAAAGCTAGACAAGGTGATAATGTGTTGGTTCTCCAACTGTCTTCAAATCTCTAAGAGTCCTCAAGCTCTGTAAGATAGGGAAAAGAGAGGTAAGCATTTACAAGCTTAGTAAGCCCGAATAACTGGAAAGTAAACTTACCGATTAATTAGCATACATCCATATTAGGCAATAAAACCAACAAGCATGAAATAATTTCCCTATCACATACACTTAATCAACAAGTTAGTCCCATAACAATACACCATGTAATTTGTCTTAGATGAGCTCATCATCCAATATTTTCATTTTTATATCTCATGTTAATCCTGTTGAGTTTCTCAGAAATCTCGATGGATTATCCATTTACCGTCAACTCATAAGAGCGATCATCTCATGTACGCACTCCCGCGAACCTCACATCTTACGGTGGGATTATCAGTCCAGGCTAAATCCCCCTTAATATAAACTCATTGGGTGATGTCGGGATTACCAGTCCAGGCTAAATCCCTTGTAGTGACAAAAACCCTTAATGAGCTCGGATTTGAATTCCAGTCCCGGCTAAATTTAGACCCTAGTCAGATTACCCGTCCGAGCTAAATCCATAATGCAAACATATTCTTCGGAAGGCTAGATTACTTACGGAACACCGGTCTGGGCTAGATCCTTTCTATATTTGAGATCAACGGATTACTCGTCCGGGCTAAATCCTTTTTGCAACACATGCGGGATCTTAAGTCATGTAAGCCATGGTTTATCCATCGAATTTCCCTTTTGACTTCAACAGGGACATTTATTATCATATCATTATTATTAACACATTTCATGGATTTTTATGCCATCATTATAACCAATTACCATACATTCATAACACATGCAATTAGGCATATTAATAGTTTACTTAAAGTTATTCGAACTTACCTAGTACCCATTTCGGTTTCGCGTTTCAGTTATTCCTAAACTTTTTGTTTTTCTCGATCGACCTTCGAAAATTGTTCCTCGGGGTCTACAACAATAAAAATGAATTATTAACATCTCACATCTTTCTTTTCGAGTCTAAATTTCACCCCCGGGCAAAATGATCGTTTTTCCCCTAACCTTTCACATTATTTACGATTTAGTTCCTAGGCTCGTATGATGAAATAAATGAAATTTCTACATTACCCAAGCCTAGATGAATGTTTTTCCCTCTTATGGTAACCCACATTTTCCATTATTTCACATTTATACCACATATTTTGTACCTTTTGCAAAAAGGTTCTTTTAGGGGTTTTTCATGAAAATCACCTCGGAAAAGATGTTTAACACACATCCAACTTTCATATTCCTCCATAAATCATCAAAGAATAAACATGTCACACATGGGTCACTTTACATACATGAACCCTAACTCAAAATATAGGTAGAAATGGAGAGAGTAAGCTACCGGGATTTCAAAAATACAAAGAACATTAAAAACGGGGCTAGAGAGCACTTACTATTGAGCTTGAAAATGTTGAAAACCCTAGCTATGGAGGGCTTGAGAAATTCGGCTGGTACAAAGGAGAAGAATGGCTGATTTTTTCTTACTTTTTCCCATTTTATTTCATTAATTAGCCAAATGACCAAAATACCCTTAACTCCTTTCTTTCAAATTTTATCCATACATTCCCATTTTTGTCCAAAAACTAAAAAATTGGGAAAATTAATCTTTAAGACCTTATAATTAATAATCTAAAGCAATTTCATACAAATTACTTCTAGAACCCAAGTTTTGCAATTTATTCAATTTGGTTCTTATTTTCCAATTGGATACCTTACTCATAGAATTTCTCCATGAAACTTTAGCACATGCATATTTTCATATTCTAGACCTCATAGTAATCATAAAAAATATTTCAATGTCGGATTTGTGGTCTCGAAACCACTGTTCCAACTAGGCCCTGTTTCGGGATGTTACAGCTTATATATATAGTTAATTGGTGAACTTTGTTTAATGCATGTGGCCATGGGAAAATGATGTTGATTTGATGATTGAATGGTTATGAAATGTTAAGTTTGTTATGTTTGAATGATTAATGAATATGCTTGAATTGTGGTGTTAATGATGGAATATTGGTTAGGCACTTAGGTTTTATTTTTGATGTTTTGTTTTGGCATATTTGTGAGGTTTTTGAACAAGTGGATTAATGGTTAATGGCATGGCTTCCAGCATAAGTGAACCTAGGTGTGATTGCTTGGTTTAGAACGCATGTTTAGGTGCACACAGTCTGTGACACGGTCTACCAAATGTTCGTGAACCATGCACGGGTGCAGTGCATAACCATGTCGGCTGTTGAATTTATGTACAGGTTGATCCGCACGGCCACAACCTGTTACACGGCCTAGTGACATGATCTTGTGAACCTAGTATATACAGAATCAGTCTGTTACATGGTTTGGGGATACGACTGTGTGATTGCACCACACGACCGTGTGATGTGTAACACCCTAAATAATTTATTTCTAATTTTATAGATATCTGACACAAGTGTATATCTGCTTCAGTGGTTAAGTGTTCTGGGAGTGTGTGAGAGGTCTTGGGTTCAAGTCTCTTCTTTGCCAAATTTTGTTATTTTTGGAATTAAGCCATATATTTGTTCAGTGGGTTTATATTAAATTGCCCATAAATTCATATAAGAATGAGCCTACTGGTTCAAGCGGTAAGGAAATTAGTGTGTTGTCTTTTGTTCGAATCCCTGCACAAGCTTCGATACTATTTTTACTCGGTTATTTGAAAGAGTTTTGGTGGAGCCAAACTTCTAAGGTAGTTGTGAGTAGTAGGTTAGTGGGAGAGATATGGGGGATTGTGATATTATCTTTATTCTATTTTTGTTTTCTTTTTTTAAAATTTCATTTTTCTCTCTCTTTCAGAATTCTAACGGGAGTTTCTTCCTCCTTTCTTTTCTATTTGGCAATCTGTGCAAATTTCCACTTAATCATCATGATATACTCATTTTTGTGGTACTTGTCGTGGGTTTTAGGTAAGAGGTTTACTTTCATTTCAATTTTTGATAACTGTTAGATATATTCCTTGTGGTGTTATTTCGGCATAGTTGGAGGTCTGATTCTCGTGAAATTCTTGTGTAGGAAAAGGTGGTGATGAAGGAAATTCGATCTGACGGTCTAATCGTGTTGTTATCTATGCTAGCTAATGGTAAGTTACTTGCATTGTTCCAGGATTTTGTGGTGACTCGTAAATTGGTTGCTAAGTGATTAATGGATTTCTGTTTCTTAGGTTTCGAAAGGCTCGAGGTTGCTGTAGCATCTTAAACGAACCAAGTGTGTACCCGAAATATAGAAAAATGAGTTTTGGCAAAAGCCAAAAAACTATTCTGTCGACGTTACACGGGCGTGTGGTCACTCATGTGGTTTGCCGTGTGGTCGATGAAGGCATGGCCGTATGTAAGACACAACTGTGTGATGGCTAGAGTGTAGCCGTGTTAGCCACACAGGCTAGGCCAAGTTGGACATATGGGTCACACGGGCGTATGGGTTTTTGGGCCAGGCCTATGGGCCACACGGGTAAGACCAATCTAGGTGTGTGGGCCACACGAGCGTATAGGCCCACAGGGCCATGTGGGCCCATATTTTTGAAAATTTCCCTAGGGCCGCACGAGTCGTTCCGATCGACTGTGGGTCTAGTAGGGTCAGTAAGGGCTAATCAAACCCTAAAATTGTATATTTGATAGTCTAATATTCTGTTATGAGTATGATAATGCTATGCATGTCTGATTATTCTAATATTTGTACATAAGCATGTTGAGCATGTCTAGTATGTTATTTTGTATCTGTTTCTATATATGATTGTGGGATAGGATTGGTATATGAGGAGGAAATATTCTATATGGCAATCATCGCCTACATTCTGGCAGCTTGGCTGCACATTAACTGCCATGTGTCGTAATGGCACGATATGATGTATAGGAATGGGTGGGTGTTTTTAACCCCACATGGTGTGATGGGATGGTCAGAGTTGGTATGTAGAGGCTGGGGGTAAGATTCTGTATATCTGATTTGTATATTTGACTTTGTTTACTCGTATCTAATAAGGGTATGAGCCTAACTCTGTATTTGTATGTTTGTATACTGAATTCTGATGGGTTACACGCTGAGTTTACAAAAACTCACATACGTTTTTTTGTTCTATTTAGGTAATCTACAGACTTAGGTGGATCGGTGCGATAGAGCTTCTCAGTGACCACGAGTTCGTAAACTGATTAGTTTTATTGTTTTTATTTTAAGTTATTCTTAAATTTTTGTAATAATTAGACTCTCTGGACTTTTTGGCTAATTTTCTTTTAGATTTGAATTTTCGTTTTAGTACTTCAATTACGATTGATATCTAAAAACTACGGTCTTTACTAAAATAAAGGTTTTCTAAAAATACAAACTACTTTCTTTAAATACAAAGTTTTTGTAAGCTTCTGCTGTAAATTACATATAAAGGCAAATTAATTAATTCGATAACATTTTGACATTGGATACAAGCTAATAAAACTTGAAAAACTGAAATGTTTTTATCATATTGACCTCGTTTTCAAACTCATTCTTTATGACACCTTCGGATATAGCCATAACATCTAGGCCGGGTTTGGAGTGTTACATTTAGTAGTATCAAAGCCAGGTTACAAAACTCGGGCTGTGGAAGTTTGGGTTACAAAATCAAGTTTCAAAAAGAATTGGTTTTTAAATGATTTGAATAAATTGAGAAAGTATATGGTACACTGAGTCTTCTGCGCCATTCTGTAAGTATTTTTGAAACTTAAATGGAATTGTTCTGAATCACTTTAGATAGTACCTTCTTAAACTGTACTGAAATAGTTAGAGACTTAAACTTCTGAAAACATTTTTGAACTCCTGATAATTTATGCATAAAATATCTGCTAATAAATACTAGAACTGATGTATAAAATTTTATAATATAGATAAATTTGAATTGGACAATAAGCGCTCGTAAAATTCGAAGACGTGGTACTCGTGGCCGTCGTAAAGGCTGTAGGGGGTCGAGCTAGGTCTTCCTCTCTGGGCAATATGTCAAACTTAGATACGAGTGAGACGCCAAATTCACTTGCTATCGAGATTAGGTCTCAAAGCCGTTCGGCTAGGGATGACACACTGTCCCAGGCCATGTTGAGGATATTAGATAGGGTTATTGGGCCCCATATTGGATCTAGGGGGTGTGGGTCGATAATTGAATGACTTCGATCTAATGCAACTGAGTTGTTTAGGGGAGTCAATAGAGTCACCCCTACAATGGTCGAGTATTGGTTGGAGGCAACTAAGAGGATTATGAATGATTTAGGCTATACTCCCGAGTAGAAACTTAAAGGTGCAGTCTTCTTACTTAGAGACGAGGCATATCAATGGTGGTTGATGGTTGAGGAGGGTACTCAGCCTGATCGTGTGAACTGGGATTTCTTTAGGACCACTTTTCAAAGTAAGTACATAGTTACGAGCTATGTGGATGCTTGTAGGTGTGAGTTCATGAATCTCTCGCAATGGGATAGATAAGTGGCCGAGTATGAGGCCGAGTTTCTGAGATTGAGCCGCTACACTCGAGGTATGGTGGTGTCTGAGTATGAGAGGTGTATTCGGTTTGAGGATGGCTTGAAGGATAACTTAAGGGTATTTATTACTCCAAATAGAGAGTGGAAGTTCACGGTTCTGGTTGAGAAGGCAAAAATTGTCGAGGATGTTAAGCGCGTGGAGAGCTAGAATAGGGAGCGAGAGAGGGGTAAGAATAAGAGGGATTCAGAGCCCTCTAGTTCTGTTCAAAGGCCTAAGAGAAAGGCCAGACCTGATGGGTCTGTTAGAGTGGAGGTTCCTGTTACACCTATTGGGATTCATCCATGTGGAGATTGTGGTAGGCGCCATCCGGGCAAGTGTTGGAGAAAGATTGAGGCTTGTCTTTGGTGTGGGTCCTTGGAGCATCAGATTCGAGAGTGTCCACTGCGGGAGATCAGATGCAAGCTTCGAGACCAGGTTCTGTACAACTTCAGAAAGTAGTTTAGCAACCACCTAGGGGCCGTGGACCAACTAGGGGTGGTAATAGTATGGGTCGTAGGAAGAGAGCATTGGACAGAGGTGCTAGTCAGACTAAGGTGAGATAGCCTGTGTTGGTTTATACTGCTCGATGCCCAAAGGATATATATGCTCCAGCTGTTATCATCGGTACGTTCTTAATTTTTAATGTACCTTATACTACTTTAATAGGCATAGCTTCTACGCACTCCTATATAACTGGTTCTATATCTGAAAATTTGGGAATTTCTGATCACTCCCAGTGAGATCATTGTACTGAGTCCATTGGGGCAATCTGTTCGAGTTAGTAAAATTTATAGGGATGTTGCGTTAGTGGTGCAAGGGGTTGTTTTTCCGGCAACTCTGATGGAGTTTCCATTAGGGGAGTTCGACTTAATTCTGTGTATGGATTGGTTGGTTGAGCACCGTGTTAGCTTGGACTCACATCTAAGTGGGTTGTTCTAAGGACTGAGGATGATAAAGAAGTGGTTGTGATAAGTGAGCGCCGAGATTATCTGTCCAACGTGATCTCCGCACTTGTGGCTGGGAAATTGGTTCGGAAAGGATGTGAGGCATTTTTGGCTTACATCAGTGCTTTTGTTCCTAAGGACTCTTTTGTCAGGGATATCAGAATAGTAAGGGTTTTTTGGATGTCTTTCCTGAAGAGTTATCGGGTTTACCTCTGAATCAAAAACTTAAGTTCGACATTGAGCTTCTACCGGGTACAACTTTGATGTCTATCGCTCCCTACCACATAGCACTGAAAGAGCTTACAGAGCTTAAGGCTCAACTTCAAGAGCTACTAGATCGTGGTTTATCTACCCTAGTGTATCCCTATAGGGAGCATCGATTCTATATGTGAAGAAAAAGTATGGCACCATGAGGATGTGTATCGACTATCAGCAACTGAATAAACTGATGGTGAAGAATAAGTATCCACTTTTGAGGATCGACGATCTATTTGATCAATTCTGAGGGGCTTCAGTGTTTTCAAAGATTGATCTTTGTTTTGGGTATCATCAGTTGAGAGTTAAGGGGTGGATGTTCATAAGACTATGTTTAGGACTCGTTATGGGCATTACAAGTTCCCAGTTATGCCTTTTGGTCTGACAAATGCTCTAGTTGCATTCATGGATCTGATGAACTGAGTCTTTCATCCATATCTGGATCAGTTTGTCGTGGTCTTGATCGACGATATTCCAGTGTACTCTAAGACTGAGGATGAGTATGATAAGTATCTCAGAGTAGTGCTTCAGATACTCCGTGAGACACAGCTCTATGCTAAGTTGAGCAAATGTGAGTTTGGCTGCGTGATATGACTTTTTTGGGACACGTGGTTTCGGCTGAAGGAATCCTTGTTGATCCGAAAAAGATTGAGGCTGTGCTTGATTTGAAACAGCCTAGGAACATTTCTGAGATTCGTAATTTGTTGGGTTTTACGGGTTATTATCAGGATTTTGTTGAGGGGTTCTCTCTGATTGCAACTCCTTTGACTAAGCTTCTGCATAACGGTGTTCCTTTTGTTTGGACTAATGCGCAATAATCGAGCTTCGAAAAGCTCAAGTCTGTTCTGACTCAAGCTCATGTTCTGATACAGCCTGAATCTGGTAAAGAGTTTGTGGTGTACAGTGATACGTCACACGTCGGTTTGGGATGTGTATTAATGCAAGATGGTAAAGTTATGGCTTATGCATCCTGTCAGCTTAAGACACATGAAGGGAATTATCTGACGCATGATCTTGAGTTGGCTGCGGTGGTTTTTTTGTTGAAAATTTGGAGGCACTATCTGTATGGTGAGAGATATATTATCTACACTGATCATAGTAGCCTTAAGTATCTCCTTACCCAGAAGGAGTTAAATCTTAGACAGCGACAATGGATTAAGCTGGTCAAAGATTATGACTTCACGATAGAGTATCATCCTGGTAAAGCCAATGTAGTGGTCGATGCTCTAAGTCGTAGAGCGATGTCTAATTTGAGGGCGATGTTCGCTCAACTTAGTCTGTTTGATTATGGGAGTCTGTTAGCTGAGTTGTAAGTTAAGCCAACTTGGATTGATTAGATCCGGGTTAAGCAGTTAAGGGATGAGTCTCTAGGTTTATAGTTTTGTCAGATTGAGGGTGGCAGTACTTTAGATTTCAGACTGAATAATGATGGTGTTCTGTGCTTTCAAGGTCAGATCTGTGTGCCAAATAATTCTGAGTTGAGGCAGTCGATTCTGAGAGAGGCGCATAGTAGCCCTTATACTATGCATCCCTGGTAATAAGATGTATCCTGATCTTCGTGAGTTGTACTGGTGGTCGAGTTTAAAGCGTGAGGTTGTGAATTTCGTTGCTCGTTGTCTGACATACCAGTAAGTTAAGGCTGAGCACCAGTTGTCTTTCGGTTTGCTCCAACCCGTTAAGATTCCCTTATGGAAATGGGAACGAGTGACGATGGACTTCTTTAGTGGGTTGCCCTTGACACCCACTAAGAAGGATTATGTTTGGGTTATCGTTGATCGATTGACCAAGTCTGCTCATTTTATTTCAGTTCGGACGAACTTTTCTTTACAAAAGTTAGCGAAGCTGTATATTTATGAGATAGTAAGGCTGCATGGGGTTCCTGTTTCAATTATTTCTGATAGAGATCCTCGCTTCACTTCCTGGTTCTGGAAGAAATTACACGAGGCTCTGGGTTCGAGATTGGACTTTAGTAATGCGTTCCATCCTCAGACCGATGGTCAATCTGATAGGGTGATTCAGATACTGAAGGATATTCTTCGAAGTTATGTGATTGATTTCCAAGGTAGTTGGGAGGATTATCTGCCACTAGCTGAGTTCGCCTACAATAATAGTTTCCAGTCTAGCATCTAGATGGCACCTTACGAGGCTTTGTATGGTCGAAAGTGTCGTACTCTGCTATGTTGGACTAAGTTGGGTGAGTGTCGAGTTTTGGGTCCTGAGTTGATTTTTGAGATCGAAGATAAAGTTAGATTGATTTGGAGTCGTCTGAAGGAAGCTTCTAATAGATAGAAATCTTATGCAAATCTAAAGAGGCCTGATATTGAGTACTCTGTGGGGGACTTCGTGTTTCTTAAAGTTTCTCCATGGAAGAAAGTTTTGAACTTCGATCGTAAGGGCAAGTTATGCCCTAGGTTTATTGGGTTGTATCATATTCTGAAGTGTGTGGGACTGGTCGCATATTAATTGGAGCTACCTCCAGAGTTCGTTCATATTCAAGATGCGTTACACATTTCGGTGTTAAGGCAGTACCAGTCTGATCCATCTCACGTTGTCTCTGTTGAGGAGATCGAGGTTAGACTGGACTTGACTTTTGAGGAGGAGCCGGTTCAAATTCTGGATCGTGATATTAAGGTTCTGAGAAGGAAGTCTATACCGTTAATAAAGGTTCTGTGGCAAAATCATGGCACTAAAGAAGCCATGTGGGAATATGAGAACTCAATGCGTTAGCAATATCCTTATCTGTTCTAATTCGATAAATTTCGAGGTCGAAATTTCTTTTAGGGGGTTAAAGTTGTAACACCCTGAATAATTTATTTCTGATTCTATAGATATTTGACACAAGTTTGTATCTGCTTCAGCAGTTAAGTGTTCTGGGTGTATGTGAGAGGACTTGGGTTAAAGTCTCTTCTTTGCCAAATTTTGTTATTTTTGGAATTAAGCCTTATCTTTGTTTAGTGGGCTTATATTAAATTACCTGTAAATTCATATTAGAATTAGACTACTGGTTCAAGTGGCAAGGGAATTGGTGTGTTGGGGGTTTTTTATTAGAATCCCTACACAAGCGTAGATATTTTTTTGCTCGGTTATCTGAAAAAGTTTTGGTGGAGCCAAACTTCTAAGGTAGTTGTTAGTAGTGGGTTAGTAGCAGAAATATTGCGGATTGTGATATTATATTTATTCTACTTTTGTTTTCTTTTTTCAAAATTTCATTTTTCTTTCTCCTTTAGAATTCTGACAGGAGTTTCTTTCTCCTTTCTTTTCTCTTTGGCAATCTATGCAAATTTCGTCTTGATCATCGTGCTATACTCATTCTTGTGGTGCTTACTGTTGGTTTTAGGTAAGAGGGTTACTTCTGTTTCAATTTTTGGTAACTATTAGATATACATTTCCTTATGGTGTGATTTTGGCATAGTTAGGGGTTTGATTCTCGAGGAATTCTTGTGTAGGAGAATGTGGTGGTGAAGGAAATTCAATCTGATGGTCTAATCGTGTTGTTATCTGTACTACTTGACAGTAAGTTACTTGCATTGTTTTGGTATTTTGTGGTGATTCGTAAATTGGTTGCTAAGCGATCAATGGATTTCTATTTCTTAGGTTTCGGAGGGCTCGGGGTTGCTATAGCATCTTAAACGAACCAGGTGTGCACCGAAACGCAGAAAAACAAGTTTCGGCAAAATTCGAAAAACTATTCTGTCGACGTCATATGGGCGTGTGGTCACCTGTGAGATTGGCTATTGCGAGACACGACCATGTGGTTGATGAAGGCATAGCCGTGCGCAAGACACGACCGTGTGGTGGCTGAAGTGTGGCCGTGTGAGCCACATGGGCTAGGCCAAGTTGGGCATGTGGGCCACACGAGCGTGTGGGTTTTTGGGCCAGGCCGTGTGGGCCATATAGGTAAGGCCAATCTAGATGTATGGGCCACAGCCACATGGGCATGTGGGCCTATATTTCTAAAAATTTCCCTAGGGTCGCACGGGTCAATGCGATCGATGTGGGCCTATCGTAAGGTCGGTAAGGGCTAATCAAACCCTAAAACTGTAGATCTGATAGTCTGATATTCTATTCTAAGCATGTTAATACTATGCATGTTTGATTATTCTGATATTTGTACATAAGTATGTTGAGTATGTCTAGTATGATATTTTGTATCTATTTCTGTATATGATTGTGGGGTGGGATTGGTATATAAGGAAGAAGTATTCTGTACGGTGATCATCACCTACATTCTAGCAGCTTGGATGCACATTAACTGTCATATGTCGTAATGGCATGATATGGTGTGTAGGGATGGGTTGGTGTTTTTAACCCCACATGGTGTGTTGGGATGGTAAGAGTTGGTGTGTAGAGGCTGGGGGTAGGATTCTATATGTCTGATATGTATATTTGATTCTATTTACTGTATCTGATAAGGGCATGAGCCTGACTTTGTATATGTATGTTTGCATGCTTAATTCTGATGGGTTACACACTAAGTTTACAAAAACTCACATCAGTTTGTCTGTTCTATTCAGGTAATCCACAGACTTAGGCGAATCAGTGCGACAGAGCCTCTAGGTGACCACGAGTTCGTAAAATGATTAGGTTTATGGTTTTTATTTTAAGGATTATTTCTGAATTTTTGTAATAATTGGACTCTCCGGACTTTTTGGCTGATTTTCTTTTGAATTTGATTTTTTGTTTTAGTACTTAAATTGCGACTGATATCTAAAAACTATGGTTTTTACTAAAACAAAGGTTTTCTAAAAATACAAACTGCTTTCTTTAAATACAATTTTTTTCGTAAGCTTCCGCTATAAATCACATATAAAGACAAATTAATTAATTAGATAACGTTTTGACATTGGATACAAGCAAATAAGACTTGAAAACTTAAATGGTTTTATCATATTGACCTCATTTTCAAACCCATTCTTTGTGACACCTCCGAATACGGCCATAACGTCTAGGTCGGGTTTGGGGTGTTACATGACCCTTGTTTTCACGTTTTACTTATCTTTTTAGAAATGTTTCAAATTAGTCCTGATTTATTTCTGGGTTGGTTTAAAAGCTTCGTAAGCTCGATTAAGACTCGGTTTTGATTTAAAATCATTAGATATTTGCATTAATGATTCTTTATGGATTGATTGATTATTTTTCTTGAATTTTTGTGAATGTTATTAATGGTTAACTATCGTAATACCTTATAGCTCGATTCGGTGATTGGACTAGGTATAGAGTGTTATAGGCCGAACCCTATATAGGTGTTAAGGGGCTATTTTTTGAACATTCAAACTCTATTTGGTACAGATCTGAATTGGAGATAATTAAGATTGCAAGTGTAGGAGTTGTGAAAATGATAGTGTTCAGATTAACGTAATCAAGTGTGGGTCTTACCATTGGGAGTTTTATTGTCTATTAAAAATAATGTTTTGTGCATGTTAAACCATTATACATGTTTATTTGTGCATGGCCAAAAGTTCATGAGTGGGATTAAAAGTTGCTAATTAAGGTAACTGCTAGCGGTTAAGGTCGAATGTTTAAAGGCTCTATTGTGATTAAGTTAATATCCATGGAAACCACTGATTGTATGCTCTCTGTATGGTATGGCATGGTATTGATTATTGAATGCATGTTTAAAGCATGCTACTGTATATCACTGTGTTTATTGGATGCATGCAAAGCATGCCACTAAAATTGTTAAACCGAAAGCATGTTAAGCATGTCAACGATATTGTTGTTTTTTACCGATTAACATGATATGCTACATGATGGTTATGTCATATTCCATTTCATGGGTTTGGGTATTGATTGGGTGACAGAGGAGTTTCGTGGAGTATTGATGGTTTATCCGCAAAATCATTTTTAGCAGTATATCTACACCCTAAAGTATTGTGGAGTGCTGATGACTTGTCTGCATATTACTGGCCATTTTAACTGCATATTGTTACTACTGGTTTAACCACATCGAGCTTTGGCTCTTGTTGTTTCGGTGTTCAGATGACAGATTATGGGGAACTCGTGGTGTGTAGCAGATGGATGGGTAGGACTATTGCACTGTATCATTAAGCATGCCATATACATATGTTGATATATGATAAAGCATAAATTATACATATTTTTCCCCCATGCTTGGCATATTTATGGATGATTTATCATAAGATTTAGTGAATTTGATGCTTCTAATCCTTTAATTTCATGTTTTATACTCAGAAGAGCTTAGGATAGCAAAAAGAGCGAGAAACGGGCCAAAACGGACAAATTGGGCCTGATTCAGTGTTTCACACGGCCTAGGTACTTCCACACGGGTGATCCACATGCCCATGTGTGACACACGGGTAGACCACACACCCATGTGTCATGACCGTGTCGACATTAAACCAAGTCAGAATTGCATACGGCCTGAGCACCTTCGCACGGGCGGGGCATACGGCTGTGTCCCTGTCGAGCCTAAGTCTAATTCTACTCGAAAAAGGCTAATTTTGGGCTAATTTGGGCATTCCAAAGTCTATTTAAAGACCCTAGAAGAGGATTAAAGGGATACACAGAGTAGAAAGCAGAAAACACTCGAGAACAGCCATCGAAATCAGCTCTGAAGCAGGATCTACATCAAGACTGAAGATTTCCATCCAATTTTCTAGAAGTTCTTTAGGTTTCTTTATGTTTTGTTGTTTTCCAATTCTTGAGACGTTTTCCATATTGTGAACTAAACTCCCTAAATACCTAAGGGAGATGAAACCTAAGACGAATCTTATTATTATTTTATTTATATGATAAATACTTGTTCTTATTCTTGATTGTGAGTTTAACCCTTGTTTTAATATTCCAGGATATTAATTCAGGTTTTTGATGTGCTTAGTCAGTGGAGCAAAGGTCCCTGTTTAAGAGTAGATCATTCAAAATTAAGCAGAGTTGCATGCAATCCTAGAGATAAGACGACATAAATCTGTCGGATTAGAGTCAAATCTAATAAGGGAATCCATAGATGGAGTTAATGCGACAATAGGGGTTTTAATTAGAAAGAGATTTCGATTAATCAACCTAGAGTCAGTTGTTTTTAGTCTCGAGAGAGATATTAATATGAATCAGGGATTTCTATGGATTAAGTCAAGTGAATAAATCGTCTAATTCAGAAGTAATAAGTGAAGTCTAGGTGGATTCTTCCTTGGGTATTGTCTTCTCCATTGGTTTTTCCAAAAGTATTTTCCAACTTTAATCTCGATCGCTAACTTAGTTAATTAGATAATTAGTTTTAAATAAAACATTCTCTTAATTTTTAGGCTAGATAATAAAAAGATAGTAATTACTAGTACTTTTAGTCCTCGTGGATACGATATTTTCAGTCTCACCATAACTATACTACTGTTCGATAGGTGCGCTTGCCTAAGTCGAAATTTAGTTTGTTTTAGCGACCATCAATATGCCATGATAAATTGTATGAACTAGATATTAATTGTATTCCTCATTGACTGATTGCATGCTAATTTTCGCTTAGACTCACACTGAGCCTTTTAAGCTCACCCCCAAGTTTACTTTTTACAGATAACCTTCAGGACTAGGGTCGAATTCAGCATATGGAGGTCCCATCTTAGATTTTTCCATCAAGTGACACAATATAAATGAAATAGGAAAGTTAAAAATATGATGAAATGAACTTGGTCATCAATTTGATATGTCATTGAAAAGACTTAATTGTAAATGATGCATCTTTATACATTGATGACAAAAATGTGATTAAAATGAATTATGAATACTTGGTATAATCTTATGGATTTTTGATTGAATATGATTTTGCGATAGGTTATGTGAAACATTGTGAATTGATATGTTTGAGTTGTTTATAATGTCTAAATATGTAACACCCTTCACCCGTCCCTATCATCGGAATCAGGTTTCAAGATGCTACAACAATTAACGTAATAGAAACTAGTGCTTATAGATAAAAATTTCTTTAAAATAATCTTTAATTCTTATACATCATGTAAATCATGCATTTCAAACAAGATTAGGAATAAATCGAGCTTACAGAATCTTTAAAATCATTTCAAGATCAAATAGGGATTGATTTAAAACTTTACACAAAATAAGGGAAAAAATGCAAAACAGGGGTCACACAGCGGTGTAGTCAAGTCGTGTGACATGTTAAAACCATGTAGCATTGAGTCACACAGTCGTGTATCCAGACCGTGTAACTCACTAAGGCCGTGTGGGTCAAAGTGTAAAAATCCAACAAAAGTCACATGGCCGTGTGATTGGGTCTTGTAACTAACTGTGACCTTGTAACAATTTGGCATACCATGTCTACAGTACTCACATGGGCATGTGGCCAGCCCGTGTAACAAATTGAAACAGTATTTTCTACATGCAACCTAATTCCTAGTGGCACACAATCGTGTCACAAACCTATGTGTGACACACGGCTGTATGGCTAAGCTTGTTCAAAATACTTCAAAACCAAGTCAAGACATGTCACATAACATCCTAATATTGCCTAACCAATATGTCATATTGGCACCACCAAAAAAAGTTATAAACATTGCCAAAACATCGAACTAAACTTAATACCATAATGCTCCATTCATAAAATTCAATCATGCATATAAACCTACAATATGATTACACATTTTGTCATATTAAGCATGCCAATTCTCACCCTTAATCATGCCAAAACTCACCTTAACACCTAACAACCTTGACTACATAGATCTCAAACCTAGCAAATTTTATTCAACATGCATGCCTTCACATTTAATTCAAGCATCACCTATAATCAAACTAATTCTTGATTCCAAAATCCAGGAATGCATCATCTACGCATATATACCATTCATGCCATCAAAGCGTACCATATAAACCTTTAAAGTCAACATAACATATAACCCATTACAACAACTTCCCAAATTAAACACAAGAATATATTCACAACCAAGCCTATATACATGCCACATCACCAAGTTTTAAAACAAAACAAAGGTCTACCGAGGTTGAAGCTTGATAGTGTGAGCTCTTGAGATAATCTGATAAACTTGTTCTGCAAAAATTGTAACTACAGAAAAGTAGGAACAAAATAGAGTAAGCTTTACGTAAGTCTAGTAAGTCCACAGATTAAAATCTACGTACTTACCTTGAATCAAAAGCATGCAATTAAAACAAATTATATAATGTTATAATCCCGACATAACAGTTCACAAGTAACAAGTAAGTTTGTCGAAATATCAAATCACAGAGTAATTCAACATTTGATAGGATATAAGGTTATTCAATATAATCCACATAGATTCAAAAAGTATCATTATATCAATTATCAACTATACTCAAGTTCAAATTAACCCAATGAAGTATAGAAAAAGTAATTCGATACTCGGGTAGCTGCACCACACCAGAAAGCATCATAGTCTAGCAGAGGCACCAAAGTATAACCAATGGCAACGAGGTGCAAATAAGGACACCGAAGTGTAAACAGTGGCACCAAAGTGAAAAAATATATATAGGCACCAAAGTGCCAACTCGTACAAGTGTGCATTCTAACCCTATTGGCATGCCATTCATATCCTAATCGTTTACTAGGTTCAAACAAGCATTTATAAAGGATTCTGAAAATTTACAATATACGAGCACTTTCATGTTTTCAAAACACATATCATAACTAGGTCATGATCATTCATTATCCCATATGAATCATATTCCTCCATAATACAAGGCTTACAATTAGATCATTAAACATTTCTCACATTGGTACTAAATTATAAACATTTCAAAATTTCAATCTAACATTATAAATTTTCACAATTCAAACAAAATCAATACATAATAGTACATAACTATACCCTATGAACTTCACTAATATAATCAGTTAGCGAGTTGAATGATAGGGACTATTCATCAATTTTTTATTTTCATCATTTGTCAATCAGTTGTTCCAATTCTTGATCTAAATGATAATTAAGTTCAAAATATCAATTCCATATTCCTTATATTATTTAAATACATTCATATGACCTTTTAATTTTATTTACAAAATTTTTTTAAACTTTTATATTTTATTCAATTTAGTCCCTAAAGCCGAAACCACTATAACTTTCACATTTAAGCTTCTTTTTTTAATTTTTTTTCATTTTTAACCTTTTATAACTCTATAGAAACATATTTCATAGAAATTTCATGTCAAATTCAACATCATAACATTTTAGTCCCTAAACAGAAAATTAACAAAAATCACTTTACAAATTAGTCCTTAACCACTTCTAAGGTTACAGATCTACCATTAAACATCAAGAACTTCCATAAATTATTAGTGGTAACTTTTAAAATCTTTAGTATTTTTACAATTTAGTACCCAGGTTAGCTAGATTAAGCTACAACGATCTTAAAAAAAATTTAGAAAAACGGGATGGCTTACCGTGCAAGACCGATTGTTAAGCGTTCAACAATGGTTTCTCTCCCTTTATTTTTGTTTAATTCGATGGTGAGAAGTAAAATGAAGAATATAACCTTTATTTTATCTTTTATCAACTTTTCACTTAATTTTTAATTTAATTAAACTTTTTTTTTACTTTAAACAATGCACCAACTGTCCATTACTTAAAAAAGTGGTCTAATTATCACACAGGCCCTTGAATAATTATTAACTAAGCCTTTTAACCAACAAAAATTCAATAACGATTAAATTTTACGGTTTTTATGATTTGGTCCTTGTACCCTAATTACTAACTGTCCAATAAAATTACCAGACCAAAAACTCAATATATCACTATAATATACTCATAAATATTAATAAATAATATTTACTGACTCGATCATCAAATACAGGGTTCCAAAACCACTGTTTCAGGCACGACTGAAAAACGAGTTGTTACAAAATATCATGGAAAAGTATGTATAGATATATGCTCACCTTGTTGATGTTGTAAAGTGTCTTGATCTAGCTAACATTATCCCAAACTAAGGTAGCTAATATGCTTGTGTAAGAACAAGGTAAGCATAGTATTTTCCATTTAAACTTACTAAACATTTTAAATGTTTACTCCAGTTGTTTCCTTCCCTTATAAATCATCACCTTGCGGAACTTACGGAGCAGGATCAGCGCAAAACACACACTATCAATGATATAGTAAAACTATGTCCATTTTGAGTCCAAATATTGTGGCATGCATATAAGGGTACATTGTTGTGCAAATGGTCATTTTGAGTTAATAGTTATATGGTGAATATGGTGATGGTTGAACTTGAATACTTAACATGGCTTATAATATATTTGATGCATGATTTGGTAAGTTTGAATGTTAAACATGATACATAGATTAGTGTATGCTTTGGTTAATTCATGCCAAGTTCATTGAATTGTTTAGTTCCCAAATTGCATAACGAAACATGTTTGAGTTGGCAAATAAAGTGTTTTGAATATGGATAGTTGATATAGAATTGAATAAGCCTAAATGACAAATGGTTGAATTGTATGACATTGAATGGTTGGTTTAGATGATCATATGGTTGAATTGGTTTAGTTTGTTATGGTATAATAACATTTTACTTATGGAAGGTAGAATGAAAACATTTAGATGTTGGTTTGAAAGCAACTAAACTGGTATCAAAGTGAATTTTGCCAAAACAGAGGCAACGTCATGACCTCAAGTCCCCAACATTGTGACATACAGTCGACAGTGAGTAACGTCACAACATCAAGATGCTTTAAGTCTCGATGTAACTCACTGATTTGATGATGTTGAGACATGGAAATCATGATGTCACGATGTTGACCTGAGATTTTGAAAACTTCACAATTTGGTCATAATTCAACCTCGAGTTAACAAAAGAGCTTTCATAAGCTCATGTGGGACTCGAAAATGAATATGTTGCATAGTATGAATGTGAATTACATTTATTTGCATGTGTAAATGATTATATGGTGTAAAATTTTCTAAATTTGCTCCGACAATGAATGTGACATCCTATAGCTTAGACCCAACGATTAGGTCGAGCAAGGGCAGTTATATTAACATTTGAAAAACAACCTTATAGGATCGTCAGGTGATGTGATGCTCCCAAAGCTACCATAGAAACTTCACAACAAGGCCATACCTACACTTTTAAACAATTAATGCATGAGCTACAAAGCTCAGTATGCAATAAGGATAGTCAAACTTCACCTAAGTCCTTATTAACATTTAACCCCCTTTAAATGAATCATCTTATTAAGTTCACTTAAGTCACATTTAACCTTTTTAACCCATGTACATGTATTTTTTAAATTAAGGGTTCAACTTCAGTTTGATGATTTATTATCAAATCCAATTATTCATATTTTTCTAGTTTTAAAAAATTGATCCCATTTTATGAATCTCACACTTTATTTTCACTTTACATCCCTTGTAACACCCCAAACCAGGCCTAGACGTTATGGCCAAATTTGGAAATGTTACGTAAAACAGTTATAAATCTGACTTATGCCTTTTGAAAACATCGTGTATCTTTGTTAGCTAAAGGCCCAGTTTATTTGAAAACGTTTAGACATAATTATTTAGTTAAAAATGTTGTTTATTTACATTTTCCAAATACATCGAATACCTTGCAGCTAAAATTCTTAAAATGTTATATTTTGGAAAGCCGAGTTAGTTTTCTCGAAAACAGTTGATTGCAAAAAAATAGTCATTTTATCGACTGTCATGCCAAAAATCCAAATTAAAAGTCCAAAACAAATATTTACCCCAAATGTCCAGAGAGTCCAAAGTTTACAAAACTCTAAAACCAGAATTTTAAATAATTTCAATTTAAGTGAAATAAGTTTACGGAAATATGGACATAACCGAGCTCCTGCCGCACTGACCCGCTTAAGTCTGAGGGTTACCTGGAAGTGTCAAACAAACAGAGAGTGAGTTTTTATAACTCAATGTGTAACTTAACAGAAAATAGAATCACAAATTTATTTCCAGATTACTACATAGCAAAATAGATACAGATGTATATCTCATACAGAATCATAATCATATGCAAATTACAATCCTACCCCCATCTGCTACACACCATGTAGGGTCTTAAAAACCCATCTAGCCCTACACACCACTTAGTATCGGTATGACAGTTTTCAGAATATTCATAGTAGTGCTGCCAATATATCGGGCGGATTTCGCCTCTCAGAGAACACCTCCTCCAAATAATATATGTCTCACCTCATAGTCAGATGCAAACAGAAATAATAGATGTAGAACATACTTTATACATAACAGATGTAGAACATGCTTTATACATAACAGATCATACATATCGCATCACAATGCATGAACCTTATACATATTATACACATGTTTACGTCAAGTTTCATACTAACAGATTAATAGATTTCATGTTTTATAGCTTAAATAATCACATACCGGCCCCCACAGAAGGGCCACAGTTGATCTGGATGACATGTACAACTCTAGGGAAAATTTTTGAATTTTGGGCCCACACGGCCCAAATTGCCATGCCTGTGTGTCCACGCGAACCAAAATGGCCTAGACTGTGTGTCACACACAACCTAGCACATAGCCTGTCACACGGTCATATGTCTCACATGGCCTACCACAGCCGTGTGGCATCGACAGTGCCCAATTTTGGCTTTTTTCGTTTGCTATTTTATGGGTTTCTCATTACACACCTAGTCAAGATTCGACACGAATGCTCCACGAGATAACCAAAACCTAAATGCACCAATTGAAACACTAAATTAATAACGCAACAAACAATTTAATGGACAAAGTCCCCGATTTTCCTAACAAAAGAATCAATCGAAAACCCCTACCCACACCACATAGATATTACAATTTCAGATTCATGGATTTGCTCACCTTTTAACGAATAACGCTCCCAAATCTTAACTCGCAGATAAGTTAAACATTTCTTAAACTTCTCCTAACAATATAACCAAAAACAACGATTAATCCAAACTTGATAAATAACAGGATTAACTCGCAGAAAAGAGGTTCTCCGAATCGAGAAAGAAAAAAAAGAGAAAACATCACTTAGTAACAGTCCAATCACCCACTAAAAACATAAGGACCCGCACGACAAAAAAGAAAGATAAAAAAGTTGGCATGAACTGCCGTTGAACCACAAAGAAAGAAAAAGTGGAAATTGGGGAGAAGGAACGTGAATTTTTAGGGGAAGGGGAATTTTGGGAAAATAAATAATAATAATATTAATAAAATAACTAATGAATAATAATAATTATTATTATTTTAATATCACTAAAATAGTATAAAACAGAAATTTTGATAACCACCCACCAACTTAGATAACTACCCAGATTCTTTTCAAAAATTTGAATTTAAATAAGACTTATCCATTTGACGATACAAGCATAAAAACATTTCATTTGCTTGTGAGAAGGCTCAAACACACGACCTAAATAATAAATGAATACTTAGCCAGTGAACCAGCAAGCTCATTCTTGACACAAATTTAACGATAATAATACTTAAGCAGGTTAAACAAAGATAGGCTATAGGAACAAAAATCAATTGAATTTCCAAGAAGTGCAACTTGAACCTAAGAACCTTAAACCTATAAACAAAAATTAATTGAATTTACAAAGAAGTGCAAATTGGAAGCTTAATTTGAAAGTTATGTTAGTCGCGATTTTAGGGACTAAATTGAATAAAATGAAAAGTTACATAAATTAGTAATTGAATGTGAATTTTTGTATTGATGATTTGGTGTATTTATGTTATTTCGTAGCTAACGTCAATCTGGATCTCTCAAAACGAAAAGGAAAAGGTAAAGTTATTGACAAATAGCTCGAAGGTTACGATTTGTGTTTCTATAATATGATCTACTTCAATTGCTGCATTTATGAATTGTATTGCATGGTAAGATCATAAGGTAAGTTACAAGTGATAAAAAGAGCTGAATTGATTTGATCCAGATTTATTATTTGCGATGAGGACTAAAGTGAATAGGTTTGGAAATTTTGTATAATGATATAAATATGAAATTGAATCTGTTTTGAGATGTGATATATATTATAGCATATATGTATTGAAGAATGATAGATGAAATAACAATATGGATTTTGGACATTGATTATAAATGAAATTGAATAGAGGATACTGGAGTTAAGTCCAGAAATGTGAATCTAATATTGAAGTGATAAAATTATTTTAATTGTTATATGGAGAAATGTATATGTTACAGTTATGTTAGATTGATTTATTATAAGTAAATCGAATTGTAATTTTAAATGGTGCATTATGACATGTAGCTCTCCAATATTAATTTGTATTAGATATTGTTGTTAAGTCATCCAACATTAATTTATATTATAATTTAATGTTGGATATAGAAATCCCACTAAGTTATACTCAATGTACGGTATTGTTTTTCCGTGTACAAGTTAGGTACTTAGCGATTCGATCATCGACTCAGCATCCAGCGACAATCCTGGACTCAAGTGTAGATGATTTGATCATTTTGGGTCTTGGCATGTACCTTGGAAGTCTTTTGGTTATTTTGATATTTTTGTATCTTGTTGGCATATTGGATATTATGTATATAAGTGCATGTAGTTAGGTGATGTGTGGTTGATATCTTGATAGGTTGTTTGGGTTATATGCCTAATGCTCTAATGGTTGAGAAAATATCATGCTATGTGATGTGTCTTGGTTGATGTTTGAAAATGGTATGATGGATGATATACTTAGGTGATGCCTTATAAATGATTTGGTAAGTTGGATGTTTATATTTATGCTTTGCTTGAAAGGATTTGGTAGTTCTAGTACTTAGGTTATAAGGCTAAAATGAAATTAAATGTGAAATGGTTGAATGCATACATGTTTGGCTTGACATTTTAAGGTGCCATTGGAAGCATATTGATATGTTTAAATACGAACATTTGGATAGTTTTGAGTTAGTGGATTCAAACTCAAAATTATCATTTAAAATCACCAAAATGGTTTGTATTTATTTGTGACATTCTATTACTCGAGTTCAACGCCCGGACTAGGTAAAGGGTGTTACATGGTTTGTAATATTTATAGCAATAAACCTTATACCGAAATTGTGCCTGTGTTTTCAGATAAGCAGATCCTTAATGTTTTTCGATATTCAACCAAATGATCTTCTTCGCTATTCTTGTAGCATGAACTACTTCGAGTGTGTGCTCAAACCAATTGAATCAAAACACAGAACTAGAAAAAGTTTTATTTTCTTTTTGGGGTGAAAACAAAAATTCTCCCTTTTTTAATAGAAACCGGTAGAATTGTTATTCTAGAAAAATATATTTAATAGTTGAGAATAAATTCTCTCTATTTTTCAGCATAGTAACAATCTCTTAAAGTTGTGTTAATAGCTCTATCGGTGTCATCTATTTCTAGGAAGAGAAAGTAGAACTTTTGTTGAGCTGTAGTGGTTTATTCAAAATAGAAAAACAACTTCCTACTTAGAGTGGAGGTATGGTCGATGACACACCTTAGTATTCCTACTAGGTTGTCGGCCCTTTCATGTTACATAAGGGGATTTTGGGTCTTTCTCATATAGGGTCCAATTACGAGTACTTCTAGGACTTTTTGACCCAATACTTTATAATTTGATCCAACCTGATTTTGTTTTTCTATTTCCCACAATAAACTTCAATATATTTATATTAAATAATTTTCTCATCTCAATTTTACCCCGATTAAAAATTATGACTATTTTACCCCTAATAATATTTTTGAGAAAATATGCTTAATATTTCACCATTCACCATGTTCATTATGACATAATGATTTATTTTCATTTTCGAGATTTAAAATAACTCAAAAACATAAACTCATTCTTCCAATCATTTCTAAGTAATCCATGTACATTTGCAAATGTATCATTTTTTATTTCCATTTTTATTTCCATTTCCATTTTAAGAAACCTGCATTCATTTCCAAATGATTCAATTTCTCTATTTCTGAAAAAACCATAATCATTCTTGAATGTTTCTCACTTGTCTATTTCTATTCATTCTGTTTATTTCGATTCAAACACGCAATTGATTTTTTGTTTCAACAAGCTAGCTAAGTAACCGATTGGACATATTAAATTAGGGCTCAATGATTTATAATTAAGTTCTGGCTTTTCGCCTATTAATTGTAAACTCATTTAATCACGAAGTCATTCCACTATAGTATAATGATTGAGCTCTCCTTAACGACATGCCATTACGAAAAGTCAATATGATCTTATTTTATCTCATGGTAACCATTACATCTTCCTTCATAAAAAGTCAATCACTATCATATAATGATCAAGTCATCCATCACAAAGATGAATGACTAATGGCCACATTTACTTTTCATCAACCATGCAATACCAATGAGAGGATATCATTTACCCATATTTTAGGATATGAATTTCACTATTTGAATTACATTATATACTACAGAAGTCGTACACCCAACGCACCAGCTTTCGATTCCTTATCTATTCGAACTCAGGCTTTTACTTACATCAAAGTGTACGATTCATACATACATAATCCACCATCCACTCAAGATTCAGGTATGCCACACTATGACTATCACAAGTGAATAAGTGCTAGTTTAGCATTACTTCTAAGAAGCACTTTTGAGATAAAAGCATTGCTAAATAAGACGTTTTTGAGCTTTTCAAAAGTGCTGTTGGGACAAAAATGCTTTGCGAAAGCACTTTTTTAGCCAAAAGTAGAAGTAGAAAATTTTAGCTTTTGCTCAAAAGTAATTTTTTGCCCAAAAGCACTTTTGAGAAACAATACTAAACTAAACCTAAAATCATAGAATGATTCAAGATCTATTTTGCTTAGGTCCTGTCCAATGCACTATCAATCCAATCAATCACATCTATGAATTTATCTTCTAGGAGTCGTCCGCTCTAATGCCCAAGACAAAGCATCTCCGTAACTAGACTTGATAGACAACATATTAGTCTTTCAATAGATTTGCTCATTTTTTATTAGAATAAGGACATTTTTAGGTTCATCTACTAATACAAGTTTTCTTTTTGTATTATGATCCGACCACGTAATATCGCTTAGTATTAGTTAAACATTAGACAACCAATAAGCCACATTTGCTTCCATTTTATTTTGCGTGCAAAAACCATGTGAGATAATATACAAAGTATTAATGTAGTTCATAAATAATTTTATTAACCAATCTGTTCGAAAAAATTATAAGTGTACTTAGATGAAATTACTACACTTAAAGTAATAATACCGCTTAGTATTAGTTAAACATTAGACAACCAATGAGCATCATTTGCTTCCATTTTGTTTTGTGTGCAAAGACCATGTGAGGACAATATACAAAGTATTAATGTAATTCATGAATAATTTTATTAACAAATCTATTCGAAAAAAATTATAAATGTACTTAGATGAAATTACTACACTTAAGGCTCCAAATCCAACATCTTTTTATTACCTTTATTAGTTTTTGCCTAGGTTTGATCATCATTGTATAAAAGAAATTGTATTCTTTACTTATTTTCCTTTGTTTTATTATATTTTATCCAAATATAAGTTAATAAAATTTTAAAATCAAATTAAAATTTATCTAAAATGATTATTGTTTATCAAGGGAAATGAAATTTGGATTCAAAAGTACTATTACAATTGAATAATTATAAGGTATTAACAAAAAGCTCGCTCGTTTATGAAAACCGTACAATTTACTTGTGTTATTTTTAAATTTGAAATAATACTATTAAAAAGAGGCTGAGGGCCAAAAAAAACTCTCATCATAAAATTAAGCCCATATAAAAAAATTTCACCCAATTTAGTCTTTACAGATGATAAATTAATCAATTAAGTCTACCATTAACATTGGCCACGTTAATCTTTCTCGTGGATTTTCATACCCCTGCTGCGCAAAATGAGATATGCATTTGAAATGGAAGTCGCGGTTATTATATAGATCATGAGCGATACGAAAATGGATCGAGTAATCTCCTCATTTATCTAAGAAAAAGTATTTCTAGTTTGCATGGTCCAATCATTGATCTCGAAAATTTCTACAATAAAATTATGTAGATCACTAGTATAGTTCCCTAGTAGTTCCCTAGCCACGATTCTGCTATTTACTTTTACTAAAAACTAAAAAAAAAATGTTTTGCTGATGTGACAAACGGAAACACGTGATGATAACATGTGGCATGCTACTATAATTAATGCTTATGTGACATATTGCGACATCAACAAATTATAAAAATATTAAAAATTTATATTAAATTCCAAAAATTATTTTAAAACAAAAAATTACTAAAAATTATCAAAATTATCAAAAAAATCAAGAAATTATAAAAAAGTACAAATATAGAAATTTATATAAATATAAAATATTAAAAGTTATAAAAAATTATAAAAATAAAATATTATAAGAAACTTATAAGAATTATAAAAATATTTAAAAATATATAAAATTATTACTTTTTATTTTCCCTCATATGATGCCTTGCTTTATACTTCAATCCACATTTATAAACTTTTCTCGTATCACCTCACCTTAACTAAAATCACGATCTATCAATCGCCTTAAGTCATCAAGCACTAAACTTATCATCATTCAAATCTCTCACTTAATAAACACAAATCTAATCACTATCATACTTTAAGATCCCTATTTTCCTATTAGTGAAACCATCATCACCCTTAACAAACTCATTCCTCAGCCACTACAGGAAAACAGACTTTTGGCGGCGTTTTATTAAAAAACGCCGCAAAAATTTTAAAATTCAGAGCAATAGCGGCGTTCTAGAAAAAACGCCGCTAAAACTAGAGCATTAGCGGCGCTTCTCGTAAAACGCCGCTAAAAACCAGAGCATTAGCGGCGCTTTTCCTAAAACGCCGCAAAAAACCAGAGCGTTAGCGGCGCTTCTCGTAAAACGCCGCTAAAAACCAAAGCATTAGCGGCGCTTTTCCTAAAACGCCGCAAAAAACCAGAGCATTAGCGCGCTTCGTGTAAAACGCCGCTAAAAACTGAGCATTAGCGCGCTTTTTCCTAAAACGCCGCAAAAAACTGAGCATTAGCGTCGCTTTTCCTAAAACGCCGCAAAAACTGAGAACATTAGCGCGCTTTTAAAACGCCGCTAAACACTGAGCATCGACGCCAGAAAAAAAGCGCTAAAAATCTCATAACCCCTAAACCTCAAAAAAAATCATAAACACTAATCTATAACCCCTAAAACAATAATTATTAAAATTTATGATTATATAATATATTAAATATTTTCTTATATAATCACAAAAGAGATAGTATTGAATTTAAAATATTGAATTAATTATCATTATAGTTTAAGGTTTATGGTTTAAGATATATGGTTTAAGCATGTTTAATTAATTATGAGTTAACTATGGTTTAAGGTTTAGGAGTTAACTAGTATTTGAAGGTTTATGATTAATTCAGGGTTTAGGGATTATGATTTAAGGTTTAAAGGTTAGGGTTAAATTAAGTTTACAATTAATGGGACAATTATTAACTTCTTAAGAGATAATTTCCTTTCCAGATTCTTACCTAGCCTGGGATGCTATTAAGAAAGGGTGATTTTGAATGTGGCATGGATTTAGCATTTGTTGAACTATGTATAATTTCCAAGCTTATATAACATGGAAATATCTTACAGACCGGACATTATAACTAGAGTGTTCCAATAGAGAATTAATTGTTTTATTAAAGTTATGTAACTTTGTATAAATAATAATGCTATTGTGTATTTTTAATTATCTATTTTTTTTGTTTAAATATATTTAGAATATTAAATAGAATGTCTGAAATAAAATATGTTATAAAAATTAAGTTTAGGTTAAGGGTTTAAGGAAATGATACTATTAGGTAGAAATTAACTGAAGAACATTTAGATTTTACTAAGATTCATGTATTTTATATATATATACGTACTCATATTATTTAATATAATTAAGAATATAAACATATATATATATATGTGTGTGTTTTAATTTGTACTACACTAACATTGGCCACACGAATTAATTCCCAGAAATATATATATTTATTATGGTTTAGGGTTAACAGTTTTTAGAGTACTTTATAGTTTGGGCTTTATGGTCTAGGAGTTATATGGTTGGTTTAGGGGTTACTGAATGGTTTTGGGGTTTAAAGTTTGGGGTTAGGGGTTTTGTGTTTGTGGTCTAAGCTGGTTTAGGGTTTAGAGTATCAGGTCTAGGGTTTTAAATTTAGAGTATAATTTTGGATTTTAATTTAGAAGATAAATGTATATGAGATAAATATATATAAAATATTATTTTAAAATATATATAAATATACATATGAAAAGTGGTTAGTGTGCAATTTGATATAATAAATGTAATTTGATCAAGATCTTGTAAAATATTTACATGTTATTGATATAATAAATAGCATCATGTTTTAATTTAATTAATTTATATGCATACATAATATGTATTTTAAAATGTGTATTAAATCAAAATTAAAGTTTCAACTATAGTTAGGGTTTTCGGGTTTATATATAATTTAAAATAAATTCTAAATATATATATAGTTTTAAATTTTGATCAATTTCTATATTCAGGTGTTAGCGGCGTTTATACATAAAACGCCGCAAAAGATAGAAAATAGCGGCGTTTTTTTAGAAAACGCCACAAAATTTCATTTTACATTAGAGTAAAACGGCGTCGTTTCTTCTGAATAGTAGTGGCTTTAGCGGCGTTTCTATAATAAACGCCACAACGCGTATTAGAACGGTGTCGTTTTATAGTGTAGATAAAATAGGTGTTAGTGGCGCTTTGCTAAAAACGCCGCAAAAGATCTTATTAGCGGCGCGTTGCTGAAAACGCCACAAATTTTCCTTATTTGAAACGGCGTCGTTTTTTCTCTCCTGATGTTTATGCCCTTTACCCGAAATCGGTTTCATTTTTTTGCTAAGTCATTTCCCCCATTTCGTCTTCCTACCCCAAATCCCTAAAACAAACACCTCCTTCTTTTTCCCCAAATCATCCCCTAATTCCCCAAACCCGAAATCCCTAACATTTTCCCCAAGTCCCCTTTTTTTCCCTTAATCTGTTCCCCCATACCCGAAATCCCTAATTATTCTCCCTTTCCTCTCGTCGACGGTCAGATGCTTCATGGGTTTGAAATGGTTAGTTTTTGAGTCCCCTTCAGATTAATGTGTAGTTACTGTATTACTTGACTTTAGATCCCAACAAAAATCGCTCCTTGATGATGATGGGAACCGGGTAAATCATCCCAAGGTTATTAATGATTTTGATGATCTTAATGATGACGATGTTGATACTGATGTTGATGTTGATCTCGATGATTATACCCTTGTTTTAAGTAATATAAAAATATTGAATATGGAAATTGTCGATTTTTTTTCTATTTATTGTTCTGAGTTCGGAAAACTAGTTAGTGTCTTTTATAGGTTTCGGCTCAAAAATTTCTTTTGATTTGAGTTCTTTACTAGTGAGTACTACTGAATTACTAATCGATGATGGTATCTTGATTTGATTTTGCATACTGTTTTCCTTTTAATTACTTGAGCAAAATTTCATTTCTTTTTTCTTTTTGTCAGTTTTATATCAGTTGTTTGAATATTTTTGTTTGGAATTGGGAAAACTGGTTAGTTCTTTTTGACTGTTTTCAGTTCAAAGATTTCTTCCGTCTGAGTTACATCAATCGGTGCTATTGAATCACTGATTACTCGATTTTGTATAGTTTCCCTTTTAACGCAGTTTCTTTAATTACTTGATCCAAAATTTGATTTCTTTTTGTCGATTTTATGTCCATTTATCCGGATATTTTTGTTCGAAATGGAAAATTCATTTCTTTTTGTCGATTTATGTCCATTGTTTGGATTTTTGTTCTAAATGGAAAATTCATTTCTTTTTGTCAGTTTTATGTCTGTTGTTTGGATTTTTTGTTCTGAAATGGAAAAACTAGTTTGTGCTTTTTTACTGTTTTTGGTTCAATGATTTCTTCTGATCTGAATTCTCTACCAGTGAGTGCTACTGAATCACTAATTTCTTTGATTTTGAATAGTCTCCTTTTAATGCAGGTTTATATGTTGACAGTTTTTACTAACATTTTTAAAGATTTTCCTCAATCGCTCCTTTTTATTTAATTATTTATAAATCGCTCCTTTCATCAATTTTTAACATCAATGAATTATTGTTATATCATCAAAGGTGGCATTGGAGTAAGAAGCATATAACAGCGTTGGCACCCATTGAGGTACAAAACTCCTCAAGTTTCAATTAGAAAAGGTAAATTTATTTTATATATGATTGGGATAATTGTTTTTCAGTCTCTGGTAAAAACATCTGCTATACCCTCCAACAAAAAGCTATTTGCTAACAAAACAACTGTACCAACCAATATCCACAAACTGCAACTATACCTGAGCAACTTTCCACCATCAACCAAACATATAATTTATCAGATGTAGAACATCACTTCCTTCACATTATCCTTTATGCTGGGGAGCTGCCTAACCTCTACAACCTTGTCTTTCGGCTTTCGGCCTCCCCAGAGAGACCCACTATCCGACATCTCATCCTCAATATAATAGCGTGCCTAAAAAAGCGTGAGGTGAGCATAGTATGTATGCTTTGAGGCACTGCAAACATATAATCCAAATATTCACTGTCAAAACCAACCTTAGTCAACAATTTTAACAAGACAAAAAAACATCATCACAAACCTATGGAAAAAGACTTGGTACACCTTGCATACCTGTCCAAAAAGTAAAATTATTATTATATAATTACTAGGTGCTGATCTAAAGCATTATTTATTCACCCCATTTCAAGATTATAGAGAAAGAAGTAGACACATACGTGTAACATAAACTGCTTTAGTGAGCACTTGCAAGATGTCGTGCCAGTGAAGCCATTTTCATCAAACAAAACGTGGTAATGTGTGGGCTTGCCATTTTCAATGGTCTATCACCGCAAAAGGAGTTTAGGACTCGGGTGTACCAGGTTTAACCTCTCAGCTAGAGTTTAATTTGAATTTAGTTGGACGATAGTTATGTTAGTTTTCATCAAGGCCTCTGTACACATAAAGTTGGTACGTACAGGTTTCATTGCTAAATTTTGATCCTTATTTGCAGCCACTTATTGAAGATGAGATGTTAGTTATGTTAGTTTTATTAAGGTAGGCTTTATTTCAAAATTCTAATCAATAATAGTTTTATCATGATGATTTTGGAAAAATTAATATTTTGGGGTTGCGATATTGTAAAGATTTAATTGCTGGTTCTGTTTGGAGTAGAACTATTTTGTTTCCAAATTAATTTTAAATATTTGGTTCAACTTAATTATTATTTGATTCAACTTAAGTATGAATAGGTATGAATTAATTTTATTACCGTGTAGCTTGCTTGTCCATTAGAATTACAACAATAGTTGACCTTTTCTCCAACCTTATTTTAAATATTTTAAAGATTCAAAGTATATAAATTTGAAACTCAAGGGTTGCCTTATATCGAGCTGCAAGATATAATGGATCCTCCCTAGGTATAACAACGCCACGTATGATGAATCTTAAAAAATTCAAAAAGACTTGAAAAAAGTTCTATCGAGCTCATTTACTATTGAATATTTATATAACATTAATTTATTTCCAATTTACTTATAAAAATTAAACTACGATTCTTTTTTGATATTATTATATTCAAATTACTATTTTTTTATATTAATAATGTTTGATTTTAATATTTAAATATTTTAAAGATTCAAAGTATATAGGCTGGAAACCTAACGGGTTGCCTTATATCGAGCTGCAAGATATAATGGATCCTCCCTAGGTGTAACAACGCCACGTATGATGAATCTTAAAAAATTCAAAAAGACTTTTTATCACAAATATTATCGTCCGTTTTACCATTTAAGTTAAACTTTTTATTCCAACTAAATCATAGCTTTTAAGCTAAATACGGATGTCCACACAGTGCTTTAATATGTAGTTAAGAAAAGATGACTTGTAAAACATAAATTAAACTAAGTGTGGACTATTTTAACTGCACATGTGATTTGTCAAATAAAAACGAATGACATGTATATTACTTAATTAAAATAATTTTTATAAATATTATTTAATTAAATATTATTTAATCCCGCTACTTACCTGTAGATACTTGATACTTGATATGTATTATCCATGTGATTTTCCACATCGTGGAATAAAAAACTTACATAATACATAAATATATTTGATATCATAATTTATATAACTTACAAAACGTACATAACTTATATAACTTAGATAAATATATAACTTATATAACTTACATAACTCATATAACATACATAACTTACATAACTTATATAACTTACATAACTTACATAACTTATATAACTTACATAACTTATATGTTGTCAACTTTAGATTTCAAGAACTACAAAATGGATAGGAGTTGGATGAAATTGTCAAGGGTAAGCAATGCCTATCAAAATGGAGTACAAACTTTTCTAAATTTTGCATTTCAAAATGCAAGCCAAGAGAATATGATTCTTTGCCCGTGTAAGAAGTGTGGCAACATCTACTGGCATTTTCGTGAAGTTGTCTACGAACATCTAATTGTTGATGGCTTTATTCGGGGGTATAAAAAATGGATTTTCCATGGAGAGTGTACATCTAGTGGAACTTCTTCAACGATTAATCCGACTTATCCTGATACTGATTACTATCAGTATGTTAGACAAGATGACATGGAAGATATGTTGCGGGATGCATTTAATATGCGTAGTCATGGTGAGCAATCGTTTCCACCTGACTTTATTAATATTACTGGAAATGTTTTTTGCGAAACGGGAACAAGTGCACCTAATGAGGAGCCAAATGAAGAAGCGGCTAAGTTCTACAATTTACTTAATGAAATGAATGAAGAACTTTACGAGGGATCAAAATATTCGAAATTGTCCTTCTGCATTCGTCTATTTCACTTAAAATGTTTGGGAGGGTGGACTGGAAACTCTTTTACAATGCTGCTAGAGTTTCTAAGAGAGATGTTTCCGTATTCCCCAGTCTTGTCAAGACATGAAGAGACTAATAAAAGATTTGGGCCTTGGGTACGATAAAATTCATAGTTGCCCAAATGACTGCATGTTGTACTGGGGTGATCAGAAAAACCAACAATCTTGTCATGTTTGCGGTAAGTCTCGTTGGATGAATAGTAATACAGAATATGTGAATACGGATGAAAGTGGGGCACAGTTAAGAAAGAAGCCAGTCAAGGTCTTGCGATATTTTCCCCTGATACCAAGACTTCAAAGGCTTTTCATGTCTTCAAAGACAGCCGAATCTATGAGGTGGCATAATGATCAACGGACCGATGATGGATTATTAAGACATCCTGCGGATTCTTTAGCTTGGAAATCATTTGACAGTAAATTTCCAAGCTTTCCAAGCGATCCTCGGAATGTGAGGCTTGGGCTAGCAGCTGATGGCTTTAATCCATTTAAAATCATGAGTACTTCGTGCAAAGATTTGGCTTGGCTTTGTAGTGCTTGTTCCTTACAATTTGCCTCCATGGATTTGCATGAAGCAATCTTCATTTATTTTATCAATGATTATCCCTGGAGAGAAAGGTCCCGGAAATGATATTGACATCTATTTGCAGCCACTTATTGAAGAGTTAAAACAATTATGGTCGGGTGTTGAGACATATGATGTATTGAGAAAGGAGAACTTTAATTTACGTGCCGCTTTATTGTGGACAATTAATGATTTCCCGGCTTATGCTAATTTATCGGATTGGAGTACTAAAGGACGTTATGCTTGTCCTTGTTGTGCTGCGCAAACTTGTTCGAAGTGGTTGTACAATGGGAAGAAGTTCTCTTACATGGGCCATCGTCGGTGGTTAGATGGAAATCATAAATTTAGATTTCAGAGGACTCTATTTGACGGTACTGAAGAGTACAGTGCAGAGCTCCTCAAAGAGACCGTTGGATCTGAAATCTTGTTTATGTTAAAAGATATCAACTTTAGTTATGGGAAGATGAATCAACCACCTAACACGAGATCAAAGAGAATATCGAGGGATGAATCTGATGATGAATCTGACGAAGAGGATGATCCTAATGAAGCAGACTTGTGGAAAAAAAGAAGTATTTTTTTTGAGTTACCTTATTGGGAGCATAATATTTTACGTCACAATCTTGATGTCATGCATATTGAGAAGAATGTCTGTGAGAACATAATTGGGACAATTTTGAATGTCGATGGAAAATCAAAAGACAATCTTCAGAGTCGACTTGATTTAGTTGACATGAGAATTCGGCGTGATCTTCATCCTCAAGTACTTCCGAATGGGAAATATCGGTTGTCGCCTTCTATTTTTTCAATGTCAAAGGAAGAGAAAGAGGTGTTTTGTATGGTGTTGAAGGATATAAAGGTCCCAGATGCGTATGCGTCAAATATATCTCGATGTGTGAGTCTTAAAGATCAAAGATTATATTCATTAAAATCACATGATTACCACATCTTGATGCAAGATTTACTCCCAGTTGCTTTACGGTGCTGCATGTCAAAAAATGTGACGTCCTGTATAATTGAACTATCTAATATAATGAAAGCTATTTGTGGCAAAGTTTTGGATGTTGAAGAACTTAAGAAAGTACAGGATCGAGCTACTTTGACTTTATGCAATTTGGAGAAGATCTTTCCACCTTCCTTCTTCACTATTATGGTGCACTTGGTAATCCATCTCCCTCACGAAGCAATACTTGGTGGACCGGTTTTTTATCGATGGATGTATCCAATAGAAAGGTGCTAATTTATTTGTCAAGTATTTATTTATTCGCGTCTATACATTTAGTTACAACTTTTGATAAATATTGTATATTGTGTTTAGGTTCCTAAGCAAATTGAAATCTTATTGTTGCAATAAGCGTTATCCAGAAGGATCAATTGCTGAAGGCTACTTGGCAGAGGAGTGCATGACATTCTGTTATAGATATTTAGAAGATGTTGAAACACGATTGAATAGACCAAATAGAAATGCTGGGCTCAATGATCATAACTTGGCCGAAACTTATTTATTCCAAAGTTATGGAGAACCAATCGGCAAAGTTGAAATTGCAGAATTAGATGATATATCGTGGATACAAGCACATCGATATGTACTTTTTCACCACGATTTAGTTGAACCGTTACGCAAGTAAGTTCTAAAATTTCCTCACATATTTGTCGTTTTGATTTGTTTATCTTCTAACCAAATACACTTGTTTTTAACATAGTGAGTACAAACAAATTTTGAGATCTCGTGCACGCTCTCGAAGATTGCAACATCGAGAGATTATTAAGTTATTCACAGAATCTTTTCATGAATGGTTAAGTCAAACGGTATGTAACTAAAGTTAATAAGTTACATATAATCCCGAAATTTAGTTAATTATTCAATTTACTTTCGATTCAATAGGTTTGGAGTGGAAAGGGCGTCAATGACGGTTAAATGGCTTTCCCAAGGTCCGAAACAGGAATAATAAAAGATATAGTGCCTTCCTCATCAATGGATACAGATTTCATACAAAGTATCGTAAGAGAATGAGGAGAACTCAAAATTGTGGAGTTGTTGTTAATTCTTCAATTACAAGTTATGCTAGTGCTAGGGACAGTAATCCGGTTGAGGGTAATGTGGAGTCTTACGGACTTATTACCGACATTATTGAGTTGGATTACTATGGCAGATGGAAAGTTGTCTTATTTCGGTGTGATTGGGCTGATGTTAATACTGCTCGAGGAATTAAAGAAGATCAATTTGGTTTTACAATGTTGAATTTCTCTCGCTTGATTCACACTGGACAACAATTGATGGACGAGCCATATGTATTTTCCTCTCAAGTGAAACAAGTTTTTTATTCGAAAGATCCAACTGATGAGGGTTGGTATGTTGTACTCTGGAACACCCCTAGAGATTTGTTTGAAATGGGTAATGGAAGTAGAGATGACATCGTCGAAAGATCAGAAACATTACCTTTTCCAGAACAAAACTTAGATGAAAATATCCCTAGTACTAATACACAACATCAATGGGTTCGACATGATGTGGATGAAGATATTTACGAATAATGATGTAGTAAGATTTTACAATTTTTTAATTATATGTAATATTATAATTTTAATCTTTGTCATGTTATATAGTTTAACTATTTTATATGTACTACTATTGTGCTAAATTTGTTACTAAAAATTTAATTATTTTATGTGTATTGTAGGAAAAATGCGTAGAAGAAGAGTACGAGATTTAAGTATTGTCCAGAATACTCCAAATTCAGAAGAAAGAAATAGTGAACAATGACAGTTTGTTGGATCTTCGAATGTGCCGGAGACACTTGATGAGCCTGAAGAATTTCAAAGTAATATTATGTTCATTTTACATGTGTTGACTTTTATTATTGAATTATTTGTCAATTTTAATATAATAATAGTATATCATTTTTCAGTTGAAAGTGGTGGGACGCGCAGAGTTCGAGGACGTACGCTACTTAGAGATTTATACGACTTAGATCCTGTCGAGCGTGTTAAAGTAAGTAGAAATACTCATGGTCAGCCTGTTGGATCTGAAGCTCGACTTTTAGCAGGCTATTTGGGCATTTTAGCACGAAATGCAAATATGTTGCCCATCAACTACGAATCATGGCATCACATGCCTGATAGCAACAAAAATCAGGCTCTCGCTAATATTAAGGTAACAAAATGTGAATGCAATTTATAATACTTTGGTTTAAGTTTCATTTATATTTACATTCTAAACTTATTTTTTTTAGGAGAGATTTGCTTTAGAAGTCTCCGATGATTATATCAAGAAGGCATTAGGTAAAAGATGAAGAGACAATAAAAGCACTTTAAAGAAACAATATTTTAAGAAAGACATAAGCCTCGAGGAAAAACTGAGAAATGTTCCGCCAGGAATGCTGAGGTATCAATGGGAAGATGCGGTTAGATTTTGGAATTCAAAGAAAGGAGAGGTATTGCGTATTTCCAAACTCTTATATATAGTGTTTACTATATACGTAATAATAATTTTATTATGTAGGACCGTGAGCGAGTTGGAACAAGCAGCAGGCAAAAACAAAAATTCACGCACACGGCAGGGTCGAGGAGTTTTGCTTCTGTAGCTGAGGCCGAGGTATTATGAATTTATTAATTCTTTCAAATATTAATAACTTTCTATTATTAAATAATATTCTTACTACTATATTGTAGGAAGTCAAATCCGGACAAAAAGTTGAACGCCTTCACTTTTTGAGATTACATATAGGAAGAAAGATGGATCTCCTATGACATCCAAAAATTTGAGAAATTATGGTATATTCACTTAATAATATTTGATTTATTCTAAATATTTATAATCTTTAATTATAATTGTTTAATTCAATTCATCATTAGTAGTTTTAAAAAATGTTAAGTTATGTTGCATTTCTTTTTATTATATATTTCGTTTCTAACTCTTTAATTGATTTTTTAGGAGAAACTAAAGGAGAAGAAGGCGGAATATGAAGCGATTGCTTCGAGTGATAGTTCTGTTAATCTTGAGAACATTGATAACAGAATTATCACTGAAGTTTTGGGTCCTGAAAGGTACGGTCGGGTTCGATTTCAAGGATCTGGTGTTACCCCGACCCAATATTTTGGATCCGGCTCCCAGCAATACATGCCTTCCTGAAGTCAAGCTCAAGTGAAAGTTCGAGAGGTTAAGAGACCGAGATAGCTCGGATGCAAGCGAAACGCGATTGAACATATTGCGAGGTTCAACGAAAATATGAAGAACTCCAGCAATAACTTAGAGCGGAGGCGGGAGAGAGAGAGGGAGGCAGCGTGCAGCGCGCGAGAGAGAGCAGAGGCACGGCGATGGTAGCGAGCGAGCAAAAATGCGATGACCTCCAACTACGACTTCAAAGAGATGATGCATATGTTTCAACAATCGCAAAAGCCGCCGTCTTAGACATTAGTTTTCTTATTGTAAGAATGTTTTTAAGTTTTGTCACGTTTAACATTATTGTAAAAATATTTTAAATTATACTTTATTTATTAATTATATCATATATCTTTAGTTAAATTTGAAGTATCATTTAGAATTAATATTTTTGGTTGTATTTTTTATGTTAAATTTGCTGTTTTTGGCTGCATTTTATATTATATTTGTTGTATTTGGTTGGATTTTAATGCAGGAAGGGTTGGATATTGGTGAAAAAAAATATTACAAATCTGCCAAATTTAGCGGCGTTTGTAAAAAAAGCGCCGCTAAAAGCCTTACCTTTAGTTGCGCTTGAAAAAAAGCGCCGCTAAAAGCCTTGACCTTTAGCGGCGCTTGTAAAAAAAGCGCCGCTAAAAGCATTGACCTTTAGCGGCGCTTTTCCCACAGACGCCGGTAAAAGCCTTGACCTTTAGCGGCACTTTTCCACAAACGCCGCTAAAAGCCTTGACCTTTAGCGGCGCTTTTCCCACAAACGCCGCTAAAAGCCTTGACCTTTAGTGGCGTTTTTTTCCCAATAAACGCCACAAATTTTTGTGGCGTTACCTATAGCAGCGTTTTTTGCGGCGTTTTATATAGCGCCGCTAAAAGTTTTAGTGGCGCCTAAAAGCGCCGCTAAAGGCTAAAAAAAGCGCCGCTAAAAGTCTGTTTTCCTGTAGTGAGCAACCTTCCGCAAACTGAAGCCACCAAGCGACACCATCCCACAACCATCATTCAAGCCCTCACAAATCTCTCATTGTACAACCAACAAATACAATAATCACACACCTTATCAAGCCTAGGTTTTTTTGTTACTTTAGTATTGTAAAAAATTATATTATTAATTATTATAGGTTAGGGGAAAGTTCCTAAAATACACTTTTTTTGGAGGGCTACCTTGACCTTCGTGAATATAGAGTTCTATACAAAATTATGCACTGGCATTTTCCATCGTGTTAATGGATTCTGAATAATTATTATGTAATAATTAAGATTTCTCAAAATGCTAAGGAATGTTGAGTCTAGAGTTATAATTGGAGTTAAGGGATGTTTTAACCTTAAATATTTGACCTAACCCTAATATACAATAAAAGTGTGAATCTTAACATCTATGGTTGTCAGTTTTGCATATATTCATGTATTTCATAGTTCAACATAAATCTAACCCTAATAAATGTGTAAAGTTAAACTCAACCACAATAGGTGTCGAGTTCATCTATGTCATAAATATCTATAGTTTATTATAAATTTAAACTCGACACTAGGTTATAATGAATTTTAACCGTTTATGTCATAAATATTTATAGTTTATTACAAAACCTAACCATAATAAATTCATTAAAGAACTTGACACCTATAGTTGTTGAGTTTAAAGTTATAATAAATTTTAACCGTTTAACTCTACTACCTATATCAATTGTGGTTTACGCCGATAGGCTACGACTTCTAGCAAAATTCTTTTTTATCATATCTATAAATATCCTTATCCAATTTTGGTTTCTCACCCAAGTTAAAGTTGACTTCCATCATTATCGACTTCTTAAAGTAAAAGAGGAATCGAGATTCCATAGGTAAATCTACAAGATTTTAAGAAAATCAAGTAAGACCAATAAGTGTTTAGTGTAGTGGCAGGTGACATTGCACTCTCAAGAAAACAATGCAGGTTCGAACATTAAAGATAATATTATTGAAAGAGACATCTACGAGCACTAAATATAAATTGTAAAAATAATAACAAAAACAAAAAAAAAAGTAAAAAAGTAACGTGTAAATCCGCGGTACTAAATTCAAGAGAGATTTATAGAGTAATATGTTCGCACCGAAACTATATTAAATAACTTATACATAAGGGCTACAATAAGCCTAAAAGAAGGTCTTGAAGGCTCAAATGGGTATTGTAGTGCCTGAAATATAACAGTAACATGTTATATATATATATATATATATATAGATGTTGACAGAATTGCAAAAAAAAAAAAAAACAGTAAGCAAGAGAAGAAATCACAATATCTATATATGTATATAGTTGTGTTGATGGATGGAGGGCTCAAATGACCCATCCATGGATGAAGTTGGTCTCACCAGCCATGTCTTTGGGGGCTGAAGATCCTTCAGCCTCAACATAGTGATGATACCTGACGCATTAATAGAAGCAGTCAGTTAGAAAAATTAAGAATAACATTAAAAAAAAAAACAAACAATGGTGATGATAACATTGAATCATATGCAATGGATGGTTTTCTCTCTTTCTCAAGGTCAAATTTATCAGAGCCATTAACTAGTATTTGTGAACAGACAACCAACCAACCAACCAACTATATACAAGTCATATACAAGCTTAATCAGTTTAAGGTACCTATGAAAATGAAAGCATTGAAGAGACATGACACATTGATTTTATAGAGCTTGAAAGGGGTGAATTTGTGTGAGGTTAGCTGTCTATAAACACTATATGTTTGTATCTTAATATTTTTGCTAAGTGTGGAATATATATATAGAAGTATCTTGATATTGTTCCAGATGCAAACAATAATCCATCATCACTTAGGGCTTCATCTAGAAGAAAAAAAAAGTGCTAAAGATGTGTATATATATTAACAGTACCCTATTTGCAAAACAGGTTGAAGATCACATTCCATAGGTTGTGTCTGAGACAGATGCAGAGGAAAGTTTTCAGTTGCTGCTGCACCACAACAACTCCATAAACCCTGGATTGTTTCCAGGTTTTGTCCTTCTGCTTCAAGCTGAAACCCCAAATACAGTGAATATAACACTGACCACTATGAAACAGCAGATATTACATTTTCATGGACTAATAGGCGCAAATTTTATATACTGCAGCAGGCGTATTTCATGCTATGTTTTTTGTATTTTTTTAATTTTTTCGAATATTTTTATAATTTTTAAATTAATTATTGATGTAGCATATAAGACAAATAGTAGAATTTTAGCATGAAGTATACATGTACTACCACACCAACATTGTTAAAAAAGTAATATTTTAGACAGTATTTTCATTAAAAAAAAGCGCATTGACTCTTTTTAAAAGATTAATAGCTAAATTTAACTTAAAAAAAATAAAGGTCAAATTGAAAAAAAAGGTAAACATTGAGGAATAAATTAAACATTATGCTTAAAAGTAGACATAACCTTATATAAAACTATTAAGGACATTAAATTAAAATAAATTTAAATAATAAAAATGTAAACTTATTTGATATAATAAAATTAATAAGTTATTAAAATTATATTTGTTTTAAAAGTAAATTACACCAACAGTCACTTAATTTTCAATTTAGTCACTCAACTTTTAAAAAATAACAAATCGATTACTAACGTTATCAAAAAGTAACAAATCAGTCACCCATTACCATTTTCCTTTATAAGCCTAACGGGACAAGTGGCATAGCAGTTAACTTGCTGACATGGCTAGTTAACTTGCCACGTTGGACATTTTCTTGCCATCCCTCTCACGCGCCACTATTAAACATCAAAAGCAGAAAGAGAAAAGGGGGGCTTTTTCACCACCACTCTCAACGTTGGCCACCTCCACAAGCCCACTATCATTTAACCACTACACCAACATCATTCACTGTCACTCCTTTTCCAAGACACCACCACCATAACCATCAAATCCCAACCTCTAAACATGCCAGACTCATGAAATCCCAACCAAAAACAAAAATACCAAATAGCAATCATCCAAGATCAAACCAGCAAAAAAATTAACAAGAATCCTAAATTGGCTTGCATTAAAAGAGAGAAGTACAAAAAAAATAAAAAAGAAAGAGAATCAAAATAAATGAAACTTAAACCTATTTCGGGTTTTATGGGTTGGAGAACTCAAACCACCAGTTCGATGATCCAAGCGATCAAGAGTCATGGTTGGTCAAAAAAGAGTTGTTGCCGAAATATGGTGGTGATGCAATAGTTGATGGCGGAGACCCGTTGAAGCCTTGTTCGAAGCTTTGAAGTCTTAATCTTGGGATTTTGAAGGCCTATTGAGAAATCTAAAGTGAGATTTGAGAAGAGGCAAAGATAAGTCATTTGGTTATGACGGTTGGCAAGAGAAGGCCATTGTTAGAATTAAGTGACCCAAATTCTTATTTAAATAAAATACGATGGAAAATAAAATAAAAGTAAAAATCCATATAGAACTAGACTTCTTTTATTTTATTTTAGAATAAGGTTTTTTAAACCTTATTAAACTTCATCTATTTTATATTGATTAGGATAGGGTGTTTCAATCCTACTAGAATATGGCTTTACAAGCCTATAAATAGACATAGTCTATTCCTCTTGTATTGATTCAAATTTTTCGACATAGTGAATTTTCTTCTCCTCTGCCCGTGGTTTTTTTCCCGAAAGGGTTTCCACGTAAAATTTGTGTGTTCTTTATTTTATTTATTTTATTCTATTTTATTTTTTTTCACAAATTGGCATCCGAGCTTCCGGGTTATTCATCTCGATCACGGTAATGGCGTCTTTGAAGTATGAAATTTCGCTGTTGGATCGCAACACCAGATTTGCGTTGTGGCAAATTAAGATGCAAGCAATTTTTGCACAGATGGATCTGGAGGATGCCCTGCTAGGGATAGATAAGATGCCTTCGACATTAACAGATGAAGAGAAGAAGCGTAAGGATCGAAAGGCATTAACACAATTACATCTGCATTTGTCGAACGAAATTTTGCAGGATGTGATGAAAGAGAAAACTACCGCTGCATTATGGAAGAGGCTAGAACAAATATGTATGTCGAAAACTCTAACAAGCAAGTTGCATATGAAGCAGCGTCTTTATGCTCATCGTTTGGAGGAAGGTGCGTCTGTACACGAACACTTAACAGTGTTTAAAGAAATTCTCTCAAACTTGGAGGCCATGGAGGTTCAGTATGATAAGGAAGATCTAGGGTTGATTCTACTTTGTTCGTTGCCTCCGTCTTATTCAACCTTTAGAGACACGATTTTATATAGCCACGAGTCTCTCACAGTTGATGAGGTTTATGATTCTTTAACCTCGTATGATAAGATGAAGCATCTTGTGGTTAAACCCGACTCTCAGGGAGAGGGTCTCATTGTTCGTGGGAGACAAGATCGGAATGCTGATGATGATCATGGTAGGACACAGGAACAAAATCCTCGTGGTAAATCTAAGGGTAGATCAAGTCTTCAAACAGAGGTAAAACTTGTAACTTCGCAAGAAGAAAGGGCACATTAAATGAGTGCTATAAGCTACAAAATAAGATTAAAAGGGAGGCTGCGAATCAAAGGAAAACAACCGAGAAAATTCCGGTGAAGCTGATGTTGTAGAAGACTACAGGCGATGGTGAACTTCTAGTCGCTTCATCAATGATTCTAAAGTAAGCGAGAGTGGATACTTGATTCAGTTTGCACCTTCCATATGAGTCCCAATCGGGATTGGTTTACAACTTACGAAAACAATTATCCGAGGTGTTGTTTTGATGGGAAATAATGCTTAGTGTAAAATCGCGGTGTTGGAACAATTAAAGTTAAGATGTTTGATGGAGTTGTCGAACACTTAGTGACGTCGGCATGTTCCGTAATTGAAAAGAAATTTAATTTCGTTGAGTACTCTTGATTCAAAAGTGCAGATACACACAATGAAAGTGGGGTTTTAAAGATTTCCAAAGGGTCCCTTGTTGTGATGAAAGGACAGAGAAAGATTGCCAAGTTATATGTTTTGCGTGGTTCTCATCATTCTCGGTGATGCAAATTTGTCGCTTCCTCTTCCTTGTCGGATGATGATATTACTAAACTTTGGCATATGCGCCTAGGGCATATGAGTGAGAATGGCATGGCGTAATTGAGCAAAGAGGACTTCTTAATGGGTAAGGAATTTGCAAAACTGAATTTTCTGTGAGCACTTTGTTTTTTGGAAACAAAGAGAGTTCGATTCACTAGAGGAATCCATAACACGAAGGGAACATTGAAGTATATTCATTTTGACTGTGGGGGCCATCTAGAGTGCCTTCCAGAGGTGGAGCTAATTATATGCTAACCTTTATTGATGATTTTTCCGAGAAAAGTTTGGGCGTTCTTCCCAAGCGAGAAAAGTGATGTGTTTTCGCATTTAAGTCTTGGAAAATTATGATTGAAAAAGCAGACGCGAGAAAGCAGATAAAATACCTCCGCATGCATACAATGGCTTAGAGTTACGTTACGATGAGTTTAATAGATTGTGCAAGTCAGAAGGAATCATGAGACACTTGACAGTTCGTCATACTCCACAACAAAACGGCATTGCAGAACGAATGAACAGAACGATCATGGAGAAGGTTCGATGTATGTTGTCAAATGTCAACTTACCGAAGTCATTTTGGGCGTAAGCGTCGTCATCGCATGTTTTTTGATCAACCGATCTCCATCCGTTGCCATTGAGAAAAAGACTCCACAAGAGGTATGGTCTAGTAATCCTGCTAATTATTCTGATTTAAAGATCTTTGGGTGTCCTGCATATGCTCATGTTGATAATGGAAAATTGGAACCGAGATCTATTAAATGTGTTTTTCTTGGTTATAAAGCTGGTGTAAAAGGGTATAAGTTATGGTGTCCTGAAAATAGAAAAGTTGTGATTAGTAGAGATGTTGTTTTTGATGAAACTGCTATGCTACCTAACTTATCTCTTAAAGACTCTTCCAATAAAGAAAATCAAAAGCAGTAGAGCATCAGTTAATACAGAGTCAACTCCTCAAGCTAGTACAAAAATTGAGAATAGAGTTGCTTCTTCACCATAATACTCTATCGCCAAAAACAGAACTAGAAGAGAAATTAAACCTCCAAAGAAGTATGCCGAGGCTGATCTAGTTGCTTATGCTTTAAATGTGGCTGAAGATATAGATGCGAATCAAGAGCCATCTAATTATTCTGAGGCGGTTAGCTGTGAAGGCTCAGAAAAGTGGATGTTTGCTATGCAAGAAGAGATGGAATCACTCCACAAAAATAGAACATGGGACCTTGTGAAACTTCCTAAAGGTAAAAAGGTCATTCGTTGTAAATGGGTGTTTAAAAAGAAAGAAGGGACTCGAGGAGTTGAAGAACCCGAGATATAAAGCAAGGCTTGTTGCAAAGGGTTACAGTCAAATTCCAGGAGTGGACTTCACAGATATGTTCTCCCCAGTTGTTAAGCATAGTTCGATTCGAGCTTTGCTTGGTATTGTGGCCATGCATGATTTGGAGCTTGAGCGAGTAGATGTAAAAACGCATTTTTGCATGGAGAACTTGATGAGGATATTTACATGCAACAACTGAAGGTTTTACTGATTTGAAAAAAAGAACTATGTTTGCTTGCTTGAAAGTCCCTTTACGGTTTGAAACAAATACCAAGACAATGGTACAAGAGGTTTGATTCCTTTATGACTTCTCATGATTTCAAAAAAGTAATTTTGATGATTGTGTTTACTTTAAGAAAAAGCAGTGATGGTTCTTTTGTGTATCTACTTCTTTATGTTGATGACATGTTGATAGCGACAAAAAAGATAAAGAAGAGATAAGAAAGGTCAAAGCCCAACTAAGTAAAGAATTTGAGATGAAAGATTTAGGACCAAAGAAAGAAGATACTTGGTATGGAGATTCTCGGAGATAGAAAATCAAGTAAATTGTACCTAAGTCGGAAGGGTACATTGAGAAAGTTCTTTGCGAGTTCAATATGCAGAGTGCTAAGCTGTTAGTACTCTTTAGCAACCCATTTTCGGACTTTCATCGATTTTGTCTCCACAATCGGATGATGAGATTGATTACATGTCACATGTTCCATACTCTAGTGCAAATGGGATCTCTCATGTATGCTATGGTTTGTTCACGTCGAGTTTATCATATGCGATCGGTCTGATTAGCGGATACATGGCAAATCCGGTAAAGAACATTGGAAAGCGATTCGGTGGATTTTAAGATACTTACGAGGCACTACTGATGTTTGCTTACGCTTTGGAAGAACTAAAGATGGAGTCATAGGGTATGTTGATGCTGATTTTGCTTGGAGACCTTGATAGAAGAAGATCTCTCACGAGTTACGTCTTTACAATCGGAGGTTGTGCAATTAGTTGGAAAGCCACTTTGTAAACTACAGTCACTTTGTCTACCACTCAAGCTGAGTACATGGCGATTCATCGAGCTTGTAAAGAAGCTATTTGGTTGAAGGGACTATTTAGTGAACTCAATGAAGACCTTCAAATCAAGCCACGATATTTTGTGACAATCAGTGCTATATTTCTTACAAAAGATCAAATGTTTCATGAGAGAACAAAACACATTGATGTTCGGTATCATTTTGTTCGTGATATTATTGCTCGTGGTGATATTGTTGTGAGCAAAATTAGTACTCATGAAAATCCTGCAGATATGATGACTAAGTCACTTCCTATAACCAAGTTTGAGCATTGCTTAGACTTGGTTGGTGTTCATTGTTGAAGTTAAACCCTTAAGGGGTTTTATGGAAGAGGTGGAGAACTTGTTTATTGAAAGTTCGCGATGAAGAACTTGTTCATTGAGAATTTGTGTCAAGGTGGAGATTGTTAGAATTAAGTGACCAAATTCTTATTTAAATAAAATACGATGGAAAATAAAATAAAAGTAAAATCCATATAGAACTAGACTTCTTTTATTTTATTTTAGAATAAAGTTTTTTAAACCTTATTAAACTTCATCTATTTTATATTGATTAGAATAGGGTGTTTCAATCCTACTAGAATATGGCTTTACAAGCCTATAAATAGACATAGTCTATTCCTCTTGTATTGATTTAAATTTTTTGACATAGTGAATTTTCTTCTCCTCTGCCCGTGGTTTTTTTCCCGAAAGGGTTTCCACGTAAAATTTGTGTGTTCTTTATTTTATTTATTTTATTCTATTTTATTTTTTTTTCACAGCCATGAATGATGGCGACCAGAGTTAAGAAAAAAAGAAAAGAAAAAGAGAGGAGAAGAAGAGAAGAGAAAAAAGGACAAAGATTCAATGGAGTCACCTAGGGCACAAAGATTCAAAGGGACAACAGCGAACTGGGTGGTTGCTCCACCTTGGAGGAACAAAACGGTCATAGCTAGGGTATCTTCATTTCTTCTTCTTCTTCTTCTTCTTCTTCTTCTTCTTCTTCTTCTTCTTCTTCTTCTTCTTCTTCTTCTTCTTCTTCTTCTTCTTCTTCTTCTTCTTCTTCTTCTACCCAGCTAGGGTTCTTAAATTACGGTTGTTTAAACGACAGCTAGGATGCCAACATGGCTAGTTAAATAACAAGTCAACTTTCCATTACATCTGTAATGAAAAATGGTTACTTGGACGGTTTGTTATTTTTTGAAAGTTGAGTGACTAAATTGAAAGTTGAATGAATGTTTTGTTATTGATATCAAAGTTGAGTGACTATTAGTGTAATTTACCCTTATTTTAAATAATATTTATATTAATGAATTAAGAACACTTTTATTTTTATTGATTTGTATTAATTATTTAATAAAATACATGTGATGAAATCCAAAAGGAGCTTAGTATAGATCAAAGTTGAAGTGCAAAGTATAACCTTGATTATCAGCTGTTTGTTAAGGTCTCCAAGCTGACGCTCCTGCCAAAACATGAAATACGTTGTTAGGCATATGAGATAATTAAGACGAAAAAGCTCATCCATATTCATCACCATGTCAACTTCACTGAGTAATGCCGAGTAATAAAAGCAGGAAAATCGAGAACCATGTGGGCTAGATTTTTTAGAGTTTGAATTTGAGTATGTATTTAATTCGGTTTATAGAATTGAACCGAAAATTTTATTTAATTTTTATAATATGAAAATAAATATTTTATATTTAAATGAGTATTTTTTTTTTTCAAAATTGATACACCGAATTAGTACAAGTTGATTAACAGGTGAGGAATTAGCGTACCAAAGTTGGTGAATGAAATTTAAGTGTGTTGATTTAGTATTACTCATGTAAGTACCTTTTTGCGTAGGTCATCCATTTGTTCCATCATAATCTGTGTCTGCAGTTGACAACAGTAAAGAAAGAGAAATTTTGGAGTGAAGATAAAAGGAGAAAACTTTCAGGGTTTAAATTAGTGGGATTAGATCCAAATATTATATAACCACCTTCCGTTGTCTAGCCCTTGCAAGAGCTCCTTCAAGTTGCTTCTCAAGGTTATGCAGTTCTTTCATATTCAATGGTCCAAGATCTTCTCCAAGCAAATGCCTGATTAAACATATACTATATAATGAATTTTATGAATCGATGCAAGTATATGTAATTACACTGATTTGAACTCAACCTTTGAGTGCGTTGCAGTGCTTCATATTTTGCATTCAACTTTATTACTTCTTGGTACCAACTCTGCATTGATAAAAGCAAAGACAACTAAAGAACAATAGCCATGCTCACTAATAATGATTCCCAAAAGATAAGCATGTAGGGTAAAATGTATAAACTTGCTTCACAGCTCCTCTACAATAGGCAAAACACTAAATTGGTCACTCTATTACAAAAGTGAGCAATTTAGTCCCTCTATGATTCTTTTATAATTAAAAACCTGAGTTTCACGTTCATGGGTATTGTCATGAGGAATAAAGCAGCAACGTTGATATCGCTCAAGGGTCTTGGTCATACTGCCAATAAAGCAAGTAGAAAGGTGACAATCAACTTATTTACACACAATGATTAGGGAAAGCAGCATAAGGTTTGGCATTTCTAAGCATAATCATGATTAACTTCCATGCAAGGGATTGAAGAAAGTAGAAAAAAAAATAGAGTAAATACATTGAATCCGGCCCTCAATATTTCTGAGGAAAAATGTTTTCAATGATTTATAGATTAAACTTGGAAGGGTATGATCATAATTACTTTTGTTACAATAAATAATACCCAATTGAAGTAAAATCCAACCATAAAAACTTTATCCAGTTGGCCCCTTCGTAGCTTCTTCTTGCTGTATTTTACTTTCATTTAACTCAATGTGGAACTGGTTTTCCTACTTAATTGCAAACAGCATGTGAGAGTGAGCTTTATTGCATAAACTGAAGCAAAATATTAACTTTAGCTCAACATATAGCTTATTTATAACAGTTTCAGAAACAAAACTATGATGTATTTAGCTAAAAACTCTTCACTAAGAAATTTATTCTGTTAGACAAGATAATTTTAAAAGGAAAAATATGTACCATTAATATATATATATAATAGAAGAAAAGAGAAGTTAAATTTTAAGGTGCAAATTCTACATTAAACCTTGTAAAAGGCCTTCAAATTAAAAGCAGTCAAAGAAACCAAGAGCCAAAGTCAAAAGTTGTGAATTATGAAGGACAAGGGATGTGGTGAAATGATATCTGAGCAATGTCGACGTAATTCGTAATGTGGGGGGGTTTTGTTTAAGCTTTCTTGTGAAAGAAAAGAGTCTCCTTCCGTACTAGTATTCCCAGAACTGATGATAAATGAAAAAAACCTTAGCAAGGCCAAGAACCGGAGAGCAAGACCCAATTTAGAGGAAAAAGGAAGGTCCTTTTTTAGTTTCTTTTGCGAATGAGATGAAACGTGTCAATTTATCACTAAAAAAAGCTGATATACTCAGGGTTACTAGACATGAACCCAAAAGCCAAGGAAAACCATGTGAACCCACAACCATGTCAGATGTTAGTGAGAGAGCAGTAAAAACATGAGAAACTGAAGAAAAGACAAGACTTTGATGGAGTTTTGTATGGTAGGAACCATTATGCACAATCCATTACCAAAGTAGATGTAAATGACTAGAAAACTTGAGAATATATAAAGTTAAGGATAGAGAAAGAAATGAAAAAGGAGTATGAGTAGATTGTTTAACGTAGTTTTGTATTAATATACCCTAAGCTGCTAAACTCATAGAGCTTGCCACGATTGGAGAAGATGATAAGAGCAATCTCAGCATCACAAAGCACAGAAAGCTCATAAGCTTTCTTGAGTAAGCCATTTCTTCTCTTAGAGAAGGTCACTTGTCTGTTAATCTTGTTTTCTATCCTCTTCAGCTCCACTCTTCCTCTCCCCATATTTTTCTTTCTGGGTTTTCAGCAATGGGGGGTTGTGGATGGTAAAAACTAAAAAGAGATAATTCAAAAAATGAAGGTGAGGAAAACCTAGAACTAAAGGGTATATATATAAATATAATTACAGCTTGGTGTAAGGCATTTATATAAATAAATGTAAATTTAGATATGTGCAGCAGGGAAAGGTAACTGCATCTTCTTCAACAATAAAATGGAAACCCCTATGGCTATGGTATTTCTTGTTTTCTCTTTTCAGTTTCGATTTTTATCATTTTCTTTTTTTGTACGCTGAGTTTGAAATTATGGTTTCTATCTACGCGCTTTAAACAACCCTGGCTTGCACGCTCCTTTTAAGTGAAAAAAGAAATGTTCCTTCTTCCATAAATGTCTTTATATTGTTTTTAATACAACCTTTTAATTCCATCCATTACAGCTTTTCTGTATAAGTTGACTCTATTTTTAATTATTTTAATTCAATTATTTATATTACCCACTCAATAAAATCAATTAACTTTAAACTAAACCACTTGTGTGTATGATATAGATGAGTGTTTAAAAATAACATATAATAAAGAAGTACGGAACTAATTAATACTAACACATAAAATATGTATGATATTAAAATATATAATAATAATAATAATAATAATAATAATAAAAGTAAGTAAAACGAAATTTAAACACATCATATTAAGAATACTAAATGAATACAATTGTTTATCTTTGTTTTGCTATCAATCCTGAATTGTTGTTGAGTTAATTTGTAAAACTACCTCAATCAACAATATTATTAGTATACACAAATATAGTTATTAAAGTTTCATAAAAGAAAAAAAAATTGCTTTAGTTTAAACGGTAAATAAAAAAATTTATATGCATGGTGTCATTAGTTCAAATTTCATTATAGACAAATTTTTATTAACTTATAAAATATATAAAAATAAATAAATACACTCACGCAATCATATAACTTACGTAGCAGATAAAATAGTTTTTTACTAATTTTCTAAATCAATTGATGAGTGGCACCAATTTAATAAAGTATAGATAGTAATAAAAAAAATATTATTATTTTCGAAAATTTACATTCCTTAAAAAAATTATCTGTTTCTCTTTTTTTTTAGAACTACCATGTCACTACTCATATTATATCGGGATAAATATCAAATTCATGTATAAATTTTGATTTAATGTACAATGGCATACATAAAAATTGATTTTGTGCGATTTTATATATGAAATTTGACTTGATTCAATTTTCACAAATCACTAGCAAATTATTGAATTAGCACAACTTTACATTAATAATTTATTGCATGCACAAACAATTACATTAATCCAATATGAAAATAAATATATGTATTTATGTGTACGATTGAATTAAAAATCAAAATTTCATGTATATACGCACAAATCAAACTTCACATACTTAATTACATCAAATTAAAATTCATATATAAATTTAATATTAATTCACTATTAAATAAATAAAACTTATCGTTTTAAAAGATAGTTATTTACTTAAAAAGTTAGAAATATATATATATATATATATATATATATTTTAAAAATATTACTTTTATCACCCGACAGTCATAAAATCTAGTAATTTTAAAGAAAATACTGACTTACAGTTTAGCTTTATGTTTTTCGGTGGAGGTGAATTCGTAGAACAAAGAAAAAGTAAGTTAGTATTATTTGATGTGCAAACACACAGATTTAGATAATATTGGACATAATAATTAATAATGTCGTCAAAGGTTCCACTTTTAGTTTGCATAAAGTTGGATTTTGGATAAGATAACCTTATGATTTTTTAGATTATTATTATTATATTATTTTGAAAACAATTATGCATTTTTTATTTATTTTTTTAGAATTAGGATAAATTAAAAATATTTGTAAATTTCAGGGTTATTTTAAAATTATTATTAAATCGATATAATATGTAAAATTTGATAGCCTAATTTATTATTATACCAATTTTTAACTATTATGTCAACTTTCTGTTTGTGATTTTAACGAAAGTGACCAAAATAATCGAACTATAAAACATGAGTGCTCAACTAATTTTTCGGAATTCATAAAACCTCTCTCTAGTCTTGCTCAATTAATGAAAAAAAAAAAAGCTAAAAACATTCTTTAAGATCTCAAGTTTAGAAGACTCTTGAAGCAAATTCATCTATCAAAGATTAAATCTCAAAAACCATTGGATCAAAACTCTAGTTAATTTAATTGCATAAAAATAAAGTATATTAAACTCATTCTTCAAGATCAAGTCTCCATGACTAATAAAACAAACCTCATCAACCCAATTTCAAGTCTCAAAGATCCTTGAATCAATTCCAAGCAATCTCAAGCAATCAACTCCTCAAACTCGTTTCCAAAATTTTAAGATCAAGCCCAGATTATCCTTGAATTGAAGATTTATTGAATAATAAAGTTGTGTTTAAATAAAAAAATTAGTAGAATATTTCATTTGTATCAAGGTTTTCAAAATTTTAAAATCAATTTACTTTTTTAGGTAAAAATAATAGAAAAATCGGAAATGTACGAGAAATTTAAGAGGGGATTTAAGTGGTTCAATTTTCTTTTCTAAATTCCACCAAAAGGGTTGGTTTTTCAAAAAATTTCATTATTTTATTTTTAGCACACATGTCCACTATAAAATAAAATAAAAATAAACTTTAAAAAACATTTTTACTTAACTTTAATATATATTTTAAAATTTTATTTTATTAGAAACAATTATATTTTTTTTTACAAATATAGTGGTATCGGATATTTTCTATATTATTGTTCAGAATATTTTATTATTAAGTGGACATCCATCAAAATTAAGATAAATTTAACGTACTTAGGACTCTAATAACTGTCGAAACCATTTTTTTAAAAGGGGTTTTGAAAAACGGGGATCGACTTTTTAAAAACAAAAACGGGAGTCGCCACCAATCTTTTAAAGTGCGATTGGATCACTATATAAAACGTTTTGGCCTACGAAATTATGAGAAAATAGGTTCGGGAGTCGGTTACGTACGAGGAAGGATTAGCACCCTCGTAACGCCCATAATTGGTACAAAATTGAGTAATTCTTGTCTTAGTGTCAGAAATTTGAAAGAATTTTTTTAAAAAATGATATTTCCTTTAAACCGTAATGTTTTGAGAGAAGAATCAAGATTCATTCGTTTTAAAGAGTACAAACATCACATCCAGCATGATTGGACATGATATCTTTAATCTTTCGTAACTAAAATCATCTCATGATTTATAAAACTTGTTTAAAAGGATATTTTAAATATTTAGTCAAACGAGAAATTGCAACCCAGCATGTTAGGGCACTATTTCTCGAATTTCTAAGTATTCAAAACATTGCCTTACTCTTTTCTTTTTTTTTTAAAAGTTTCTTTTTAATTAAATAAGATATGACTTTTGGTTTAAAAAAAATGATATGTTTTAAAATAACCTAATTTCAATAGATATATGCTTTATCATTTCATGCAAATATAGTAAAGGTGACGAACGAGGATTTAAATTGTCTAATGTGCTATTATTTTATGCATGGTCATAAATAGCATTGTTACATACAAAGTACATCATGAAATATAGTGAATTCAATAGTATAAATTGTATAATACATACATAACAACATTTCATGCAAACATGTCTAAATTATTATAACTATCTAATTTTATGTGAATGTAAAAAAAAACAAGAACAAAATGATATATAAAATTTAACATATTAGACAATATCAAATAAAAGAGAATCTAAAAATAAATAAGCTATATATAAAATATAAAAAGGCTATTTATAAACATATTAAATAATATAAAAAAAAAAAGATAAAAGAGAACCCCTTTTCTAAAATGAAAAATACATATATGTAGATTATATTTTAAAGCATAATAACTTAGTATATAAGAAAAATAATGTACTAGATATTGCTATATTTTTTTTTAAAAAAGGATGAAGAATGTATTAATTTGTAATAATGTATACTTTGTAAGGTAATATAGAAAATATGATAAAATATAGTGTATAATATGATTTATAAATAAAAATATATAAAAATATATCATATAAAATATTTGATATAATGTAAAGAATATATATAATAGTAATTTAATAGGTGTTTTCATACTAAAACATAGTAAAATGATCAATATATATAGGAAAATACATAGTATTTATAAGTAAAAACATATAATAACACAATATAGTTAGTAGTGTATGGAAAATAATATATAATAAAACATATAATATGAATAATACATATAGTACAATATTTAGAATAATATAAAATATAGTAAATAAATATATAACATATGATAAAATACAAAATAAATAATATATATATATATATAATAAATGAGTTTTTAATATATTGGATAATAAAAATAAAATATACTATTTTATAATTAATATTTAAAAAAACAGTATTATATAAAGTATTTAAAATAAAAGGATTAAATTGAATTTAATTAAGAAATCTGGGGTTAATTTGCAAATAAATAAAGAGAACTAGGCCAAATTGGAACACGGACTAAAGTCGAGGGACTCACTGAGTAATTTACCCTAATCCCAAACGACACCGTTTTTCTGAAAACAGCTTTAAAGTCACTTTTTAAAGAAACTTCTTGAACTTCTTTTTTGAATATCCGTATGTATTTTTTTTTTTTAAAAAAAAACAAAAATTCGATCCCCTTTACAATGAAATGATTCGGCTTTTATAGCCTCTATTTACAAGTTTAGCTTATCCCTTTTCGATTTCTTGCCTTGTTTGCTGCTATTTTCTTTCCTCTTTTGCAGGTACCAGCGAGGAAGGTAGACCACCGACGTTGATTTGGCCGTAGACCACAGCCTGATTTGCAGTCTACAATCTCGGCTTTGATGGTGGGTAATTGAAGCGACGGGACTCGAACAGACGCATTGATTGCGGCGCCAAACGAGTCTATTGCCGGCTATGATCTCGAGGAAACTTTGCGGCGCGAACCCTAGCTAAGGTTCCTCGGAAGCTGAAAATAGTTTGGACCTTTTGGGCCGTACCTGCTTTTGGGTTGGGTGTAAATGGGTTAATGGATATTTTAAGTATTCTGGTTTAGGCTTAATGGGGTATTGGGTGTTGTACGGGTTATTGGGTAGTTTTAGCTGGGTTACGGGTTAGTAGCATTTGGGCTTCTTATTGTAACTGGACTGTTTAAAAACATTTATTTATTTATTTATTTTTGTTTTATTTGAGCCCGGTCAAATTTGGGCTATTACAATAACCATTAGTAGTAGAATTTTATTTCATTTATACTTCTTATATTTATAAATAGGCTTTAGATAAACATTGTAAACATCCCTATTCATCAATAAAAATACTTTTCCTATCCTCTCCTATCTCTAATTCTTTTATTTTATTTCGTAACAATTATTTATTTTTAATATTTTTATTTTTATCTGATAATTAGTTTTAACTTGTAAAATTCTAATCACTCAAGTTTTCTTTAAAAAAAATATTTATCCAAATTAAGTAATTATAATTACTAGCATTTTGAATTTATGAATTTTGAAATATAAATATTTTAAAAATCTTCAAAATTTTACAATTTTTCTCCCAAACACAGTCTTAGAAAATTTCAAAAGATGTGGTATTTTCAAAAAAAGATTTCATTAGCTAAATTTCTATATTTTAGTTCTACCTAAAGAAATGGTTTCTAAAAATTAGTTTGTAATTTTATTTCATTTAATACATATGATCTCACTATAAAATAAAAAGTTTAAGAAAAAGATGCACACAATTGAGCTTTTAGTGACCTAAAAAAATCAATTGACCTGTTCTGTTAACAAAAACCATTAGTTGTCCGGTTTGATCGTTAACTTCATTAACATTACTGATAAAAAGCATAGTAAGTACAACGAGGCAGTATGATGATGTGGATTTTTTAAAATGTGTTTATAGAATGAACTAGACAAATAGTTATCTAAATTCAAATGAATTGGGATAATTGGTTTTAATCCTAAACCCTAAACAAATATAAACATTTGATTTAATCCTTTAAATTACAATTTAATTTTAAATTTTTTTTTTTAATTTGGTCTATGGTGAGTCAAACCTATGATATGCACAAATATATTTTAACAAAAGTGGTTTATAATCCCAGTTGTTGTAATGATTACATTTAATTTTGCACTTCTTAGTTGTTTTACGAATGAAAAGTTGTATTTGAGTTTTTAGGAATTTTAAGATATTAGGTTAAAAGGGTTAGTGGCATAAATTATACAAAAATGTGAAGTAAGGAAACAATGTCAATAATTCAAATATAAATATTTTTAAGCCATTTTACAAAAAAAAAATGACGAGGCTGTAGTAGCAGCCATACCCACTTCCAATCGTTTTTCATTAACAACAGATTTTGAAATTATATAAAAATTCATATGCTCCATCAAGCCTATTCATTCTATATATTTTTTTAATTTCTTAATAAATAATATTTTTTTCACATTTAAAATTTTTATATATTTTTTAGAATTTTTTTAAAAAATTATAATTTTTTTTTAATTTTGCACTCATCTTAAATGAATATGGACAAAAATTTGTCTAGATTCATTTTTTATGTACATTTTAATTATCAAAAAAATTTAAAAAATAACGTCACAATATTACCACATGGCAATTTCTAATGACTTCCGTCAGCCATGTCAACGAGATTAACGATTAAATCGATCAACTAACAATTTCCGTTAACGGAAAGGGTCAATTGATTCTTTTTGGGTAATTAAGAGCTCAATTGGATGCACTTTTTCATAAGGGTTCAATTCATTATTTTAATTTTTTTTATTGAGGACTTTTTTACCCTTAAACCTAAATAATTTTATATTATTTATATTTAATATAATTTTTCTTCTTTTTTATTATCTTTTAGTTTGTAAAATTTCAATAACTTAATTGTTGTTGAAACTATTATTTAAGAAAACAAAGCAATAACAATAGTTATTACTTTGAATTGATGAAATCTAAAATACAAACATTTTAAAAATTTTTAAAATTTTAAATTTCTTCATCTAACCAGATGGAAAAATAGAAAGAAAAATATTTTTTTCTTTCCATCCATTGCTTGATATAGTTGAAAAATAGAATGAAAGAAAATAAAACATTTAGAAAATGTTTACTTTTGAACTAACATACATATCTCTCATTTTCTCTCCTCTCATCATTCCAATTTCGAATGATTGATTTTTATACATCAAGATAGAAAATCGTCATCTCTCTTATTTTTCTTTTCTCCTACTTTTCTTCTTAATAAAAAACACTCAAATTTATTTTCTTTCCATGTTTCCATCCAACCAATCACCCCCTGAGGCTTTGTTTGGTACTATGGAAAGAAAATTAAAAAAATGAAAAATTGAAGGGGTGAAAAATATAATTTTTCTTTTCATAAGTGCGCGTGATAGAAGAAATGGACATTTTCTTTCCGTAAGATGGAAAATGGTCACCGCTCCTATTTTCTTTCTTCTCACTTTTCTTTTCAACCAAAATTTATTTTCTTTCTATTTTTCCACTCCTTCCTTCCATCCCTCCACTTTTCCACCCAATCAAACACACCTAAAAGATTTATCTAAAAATTATAATTCATAATTTATAAATAAAATTCTTTTATCCGCCTCTAGTTTTTTAGATTATACTTTTGACGTGCAAAGTGAAACAAAACCAAAAGAGGTAAACAAGTCTCATAATATTCAAGAAGTACATATAGTCTATAATTTTAACATATGTAATTCTTGAAATGCATGTTGGTTATATATATATATATATATATATATATATATATATATATATATATGCCATGTTGGGGAGCTTTTATAATCTTCTAGTTGGACAATGGATTACTCTATAATCCTCCATTTGAACCAAAAAAGAAAATTACTATCACTATTTTTTCTCTTCCTAATTCCTCCTGTAAAGTTCAAAATCAGATCATTTTTTCATAAACTTTTAAGTATGACAAACCCATTGATATTTTCTAAATGATTGACGAAAGTTAGTAACTGTTTCTCTCAAACAAAAACCAATAACATTTAAAAGCTTAAACTGATATTAAAATGAATTAAAATAAATTATTTATGCACTGAAATTTCAAAGTTTCATAATTAGAATAATGTTTCTTTCAAATTATTGGTAAATCTCGAAATATACATTTTTTAGAATATTAAACCACCTTGATATTTATTAACATTGACTTCTAGCTACAATATTTGGCATCAACCGTGTTTTTCGCTCTAAAGATTCCTTATAAAATATAATTTTCATTCGATATGATATTATCTTAATCTCGACATCTATTAGTGTTGATATTAAGCGTTCTTTTTTAACATATTTCAAGGAATATCGTACAAATTCACCCTGATCGCGGTAAGGTTAGGTTCATATTTTGTTAACCCCTTTCCTTAGTACTATAATTTAATATAGTTGGTCTCGCATCAATTCGGGTAGCATTGATTGGTGCGCACCGTTCCAGTAACAAACTAAAATGACCACTTGTAATAGCCCGCTCAGCATAGACCGTATCGATATGTTGTTTGGCGTATATTTGATTAAGCCATGGTAGTAAAAGGATAAGATTGGCGAATCATTTGTTAAGTGTCTTGCGTGGATTCGATACTACGCCCTTTTTGCAGAACACCTCGCTGGGATTCACCATTTGGTGAACTCTAGGGTTTGAAGGACTCTTTTGTGAAACAACCCGCCAACCTTAAATACTTTGAGTGAACTTGTTAGTTCGGGAAGCAATAAAATTGTTTTTCATATTTTAGCAAGAAAATGACGACTCGGTAGAGTTTAGTTGAGACCTAGTTGAAATTGAACTAGAATACTATTGATATCAGCTTGATGTGTTTATGTACTGAATGACTTGTTTAGTTGTTTTGTTTTAGTGTACAAGTAATGTTTTACTACTCACTAAATTGGTTAACGGTAGTAGTTATGTTTGATAGATTTATAGGCAAACCTATTCTCGGAATACAAGGTTATAATGGGATTTTCTGACATTTCCACTAAGTTTTATCTCCGCTGTCTATGCTATATAAGGATGTCGATAATCGTCATGTTTCACCTTTATTTTTCTCTAAGTTCTTCCCTTAGTCTTTGGAATTTTTTAAGTTTCTTTGATAGAGAAGACCAGGAAAGTTTCCAATAGCTAGTAAAATATCATTGATAAGTACCAACTTACTAGTAATTCTTGGAAAACCCTTAGGATAACGTCAAAGGAATTTATGTTTTTGCATTAGTTCATGCATGTTTAAATTCTACTAGGAAAATAGTCTAATGATTATAATTGTTTCTTATTTAGCTCAAGAAGCTAGTGAAGGTCTGAACAATCAAGGCAAATGACTAGTAGAGTATATTTTGTTATGAAGGTTGCTGGTGAGTTCCTTTTTACTTCCTTTGAGTTATGAAAAATTCTATGATATGTGAGTTGTGTACAACAAGTTGTTTCTTCTATAAATGGGCCGATGCGTGGTGCCTGGTTGCATGTGTAGTCAACCAGTGACTATGACCGGAGTCGATGCAAAGTACCCTCATTATTACACGAGCCTAGTACCAATCAATTTGTGATATGTGAAAATATGGAAAGAAAATTTGTTTGTGATGCCTCCAGTAGGGCAACTATATTGCAAGTTGGACTGGCAGATCACGGCCCAACCTTGCGAAGCAACACGTGTTCGATTTAACAAGGATATTATAGTGAATACGAATATGAAAACGGTGGATAGGTGATTCTGATTCCGAAATATATGTTCGAGGCTAGCACAAAGATAGGTCACAGGTAAAAACTAACATGATTGTGAAAGGCAAGTATAAGTTGGTGGTATGTATCTGCCTGGGTACTATGGGTATTATGTTTAAATTGGTGAAGTGTTGCCGTCAGATAATGCGACTGATGAATTGACGTATTGTGTCTATAAGACTAAGTTTTACGAAAATGTCTATAATTCTCATGAGTATTGTTGCTTGTGGATTATCAATGTTCTTGTATTTGTTTTGTATCTATTTGGAACTCATTAAGTTCAAATGAACTTACTCCATTACTTCTCTTTTGAAGGTGTTTTGTTGTATAAGAAGATCAGCAGAGGGAGACTACGCTAGAGCTGCGTCTGTGATTGAGCCATTTGTCTATTTTTGTATCATGCATGACTATGTGGCGGATGGCATATACATATGTTTTGTAATTAACTTTTGCAATTAACTACATTGTTTGTATCATTTATCTTGAAAGAGAATTGTTCCTTCTTTTAATGTGTACTCTGAACCCTATTGAATTGCTAATCATAAATTTTATGATTTCAATATAAACGTCATAATTAGGTAGCAGTTGAAAATAGATTTTTCTTTTATAACTTCTATTATTTTCTCTAAAATTGCATTACCTAATGAAAGAAGAAAAGCAACTTTTACGCTAAGGAAAATCTGCATAATTGTTTTTCTTTTTAAAATTTTTAAGTTAAGCTAGATGATTTGAATCCATTAGTAATGCCCCAATTTGTCAAGCGGCCTGTCTGACTGAATTATATATGCCATTTCTTCTTGATGGGCTAAGGGGTGTTACACCATTCCCCTTTTTCACACTGGTGTAAATTTCAGTCTATATCGGCTGCTGCAACAGTAGTGTATGAATAATATTAAAAATAGATAAATTAATTTTTATCAACTTTAGTTTTTTTATTAATCAAATTTAAAATTTAAACTTTTTTTTAGTGAATTACAAGAGAAAGGCAAAGTTCTAATAGCAACGCGACTAACGCAACTTGAACTCAGGCCACACTTGGGGTGGTGAATATCTTGACCATCAAGCCAACACACGGAGTTCAAAATTTAACTTTAACAAAAGAAAAGAAGCAACTTTAAATTTTAAATTATAAAATTAACAAACAATAAAAAATAAAGAATTCAAATAACAAGTAAACCGAAGAAAAAGAAAACACAATTTCTAAATGCTTCACAAACAAAATTTTTTGTGTATGTTTTTATTAAACTTTCATTTTATATATTTAGTATGGGATGATCTTATTGTAGATTTTTTTTAAAACAATATTGTGGATAATGTTGTTGTTTAATGTGTGAGATTTTTTTTCCTTGTTTACTTTAGATTTTTTAAATGATGAAATTTTATTTGAGATGTTTATTGATAAGTATTTTATATAATCAATTAATATTGTTATATTTGAAATTGTTTAATCTAATTCATTTGATATATTTATTTTTCAAAAAATCGGTAAATTCAAAACAGTACACTGAAACAGGCCGGTACAAGTACGTACTAGCTTCAATAGAAAAACAGTGCACCCATGAGTGTCGTACTGACTACCTTACTATAAATACACCCAACCCTAAGCCATTTCAAATAAACCTTAACTCCTATCAATTTTACTAAAATTTTAGAAACTAACGTTGTTTCAAGTTTACCGGACTTGAACCCAATGTGAAGAATTGATAAGCAATTAGATTGATTTGAATGATAATGATAGTTAGGCATGCAATTACTATTTAGCGGAAAGTCTAGGAATTAGTTTGAAATGTTACATCTATATTAGAAAAGAGTATGTTAAATATAAAACCTTAAGAAGATTGATTGCAACGGATAAACAAAAAAGTATTTTGGATTACGTTTAGCAATTGAAGTGAGAAATGAGGTTTATAATGGAGGTTAGGAGGATGGTCAACAATGCGTACTAGAAAAATAATATTTGTTCGGTTTTTCCATGGGTTAAATAAGATTTTATTATACACAGTGTGGTGATTTCCTATACAATGCTTAACCACTTGCAGAGACCATGCTTGAACATGAATGGTTTGTCTTAATAGTTGACAAGTTTAACCATCTATAATGCTCACAAAAAGCATATGAATAAGGATAGGTAATTGTGGGGATGTTAGTGTACTGATTAGGTTGTTGATGTTATGATTTGTAGTTTGTTAAATGTATTGTGATGTAATTTAAATGTAATTTTTTAGTATTTTTTTCCCTAATGTTTGATATAACATATATGAATTCAAATAAATTAAACTAATAAATTGTATAAATTTTATTTAAATGAAATACAAAATATCATCCAATCAAATATAAGGTTAATTGAATTAAATGTCTAATCAAATAGAGTCCAAGCAAGTTCATTCCATAAGGCAGTAGAAAAACATTGAAGCTTCCACTTCCTCCTTCCATTTTCTTATTTATTTCACAATCTCTCTCAAAAATTTCCAGATTTTGATAAAATCTCTATGGAGATCACCTCCTAAATTCATTATCATCATCAATTCCACCAATTTTAGCTTAGGGTTTATGGAGTTTTTGTGAGAGAAGATGAAGTTAGAATGAGAAAACTTTAACCTCCATTAGTTTGATATTTGCTAAAGAGTTTTTATGCGAAAGCTTTGAATGAATTTGTATTAATTTTTGAATGTATTTTTAGTTGTATGGAATTGGAGAAATCTTGATTCATGGAGTTACAAGCTTAATTGATGGTGAATTAGTGTTCATGAACGCTTGATTAAGTGTTAGAAAGCATCCATCAAGGTAAGTATCATGGATATTCATCTTTCTCTTAAGTTAGTAAGCTTAGGGTTTATGTAACTAATGTTATAAATAAGTGTTTGATGGTTCTAATATTAGTGTGAAATCATATGGCATTAAGATATGAAATAACACATTAAAATGTGAAATTGTAATTATATAGCCATGAAGTGCTTGTGAATTGAAATTATAACATAAGAATTTTGGGGTGCCATGGAAGTATAGGGACATATATGAACCATGCCACTATTATGAAAAATATTAGATAATACCACTATGGCCAAAGATATGTCAAAGTGCAAATTCTTGCTTTAAGTCAACAAACGTCGATACAAGCCTAAAATACCAAAACGGCTGAAAGGTTATGGAAATCTTTTTGTAAATACTTATTTTAAATTTAGTTGAATTTTTTGAAATTATATCGAGTATGATATTATAAATTTATATTTGTATGTTTGAAAAATGTGGTTTTGGACAAATAAAGTTCGACTATGTCACACGATGTAAAAATCCTGATTATTGGGGTGAAAACGACTTTAAGAAACAATCTTGTAAAATGTATCTTTATAGAGATGAAATAAAAGCTTTGAAACCTTATGTAGTGGCATGACGCCATGATTTAAATTATTGATGTAAATTATATTGGTTTATGCCATGAATAGTGATACTAAGCTGTAATATGATTCAATACATGAGTTTATTGATATTTTGAAAATCTTGAAACAAGCCCTAGTAGCTTAGATAAATAGTTAAGATACGATTTATATGCCAATAGGGGACTCATGTTTTGTACTTCGGTACTCCTGTTACTTGCACTTCGGTGCTCATGTTCCTGACACTTCTATGCGATCCTAATATAGTCTTTGAACACCTATGCTTCAGCGCTCCTGTTATTGTAATTCCGAATAAATCATCCCTAGTATCCCTTCTTTATTTTTCTATGCTTACTAAGGGATAAACTTAAATCGGTTTTTTCATTATATAAATGAATTCTTGAAATTGGTAGATGTTATTATCACTATTTTTAAATGCTTTATAAACCATTGTACAAATTCCGAATTACCATTTAAAAAGGTATTAACTATAAAGAATCTGAATGGAGAAGCAAGCCTCTAAGAAATTGGTGTGATAGAATAAAGTGTGGTTATTTGAAAGCCTTAATGCATTTTCAAAGTGAGTTAATAATTATGTAAGTCCTTGAGACAAAAATTGAAATTGAAAGGTAATATTTATAAAAGAATCAAATGAGAAATGTTAATAAATCATCATACTATAAGTTGAGACTTAACTTACAAGCTCAAATGAAAAGGTTAAAATAGTAACAATGTGACTTAAATGAACTTAAAATAATGATTCGTCTAAAGGACTCAAGGTTAATAAATACTTAGGATAAAGTTTGATTATCCTTGCTACTTACTAAACTTTATAAATTACATGTTAGTTGTTTAAAACACATACGTACGGACTTGCCAAGAAGTTGCTATGATAGCTAGGGAGCATCACATCACTTGACAATCCTACAAGGTTTTTCAAAAGTTAAAGTGTAATTTGTATTATACTAGTGTCGTTTACATTAAGCCTCATAATGAATATAAAGATTATAATGTGAATGGCATGTATTTAGGGCATCAATATGTATAAATACGCTTATTTCATATGTCAAATAGTACTTGAAAGTTGGGTTACGATGTAGTGGTTGAAGGCTTAAGCAATTAGTTAAAGTCCAAGAATGTGGAAAATTGTAAATAGTTTCAATATCAATTGAGCGGAAGCTTGTACCGCATAGGTGACAACTTAATGAAATTAATATTAACTACATTACTGCCTGAGTGGCTTCTTAGTGGAAAAAAAAAACCAATCGACAACTTAATGTACTGTTACTTTTTTTGGTTTTGCTTCATTTCTTATAAATTCCTTAAAGATTTAGGTAATCTTTAACAAATTAAGTAACTTTCCCATATTTTACAAATCACCTAGTTCTTTTATTTTAATTGCCACTATAAGATTTTTTTTTTAAACTTTGTTTTGAAAGCATAAAATTCATTTTGAATAGAATTTAAATATATTTTTTATTATTTTATAAAAATATTTTATCATATATTTCTTAAATAAAGTATTGATTTTGCTTTGCTTTAAAAATGTCATATTAGCAACTCCATTCATACCAGGACAGACGAGGTGCATTACATTTATAATAACAAACTTATTTATCATGGTTGTGGCAATTGAACATGTGTGTTATTCTTTTAAAATCAAAGAAGCCATTTTGAAATTGGGGGTTTTTAAAGAGAATTTAGGGTTTAAGATGAATAATAAGAAAATTACAGGTTTTAGGGTGAAAAATAAAGAAATAAAAAGAGGGTATGTAAAAAAAGAGAGGAAAGGAAATTTAATAGGATAGTTGAATGGTCTGAAAATATATTGCAATCAATGAATTTGATTTGATATAGAGGTAGGGGCAAAAGTAGAAATTTTTATAAATTTTTGGGAGCTAAAATATAATTTGATAATTTTGTAAAGGGATTAGAAGGAATTTTACCAATTTGGAACTCGTTCCGTATCTTAAACCTGCAGCACCAATATTTTAGAGAAAAAGAATGAAAAATACATAAAATGAGAATTTAGTCTATTAAACGTAAAAGGTGTGAAAATGAATGAGCATGGGATGCATGGTTGACCACGTCATCATTCCACCCTAAAGTTAGGTGTTTGCAGCCTCTCCTCTCAAAGAGTTTGAAGAAGATATTTTTGGAAGCATAGAAAATGACAGACTGAGACAACTCCTGTTGCCCTTTTGGTTTTGTAAGGTAGCTCTCATATTTAATTCTATCTACTGCTACTCCTTTTCCTCTCCATTAATTCTTTTCACAATTCAAAATTACACCTTTCAATCATTACACGTACTAAACTTATGGAAATCTCACATTTTTATCACTCATCATAATATAGCACGTTAATTTAAGGGATTAATAACCAATTCAGCCCTTAAATTATAACTACAATATCAATTTCATACTTTTAAAATTTTTCATAATAATATTTTTTTAAAAATTAAAGGGTCAACTATATATATAGTCACCCAAGTTTTAATAAGTTCCTTTTTTGGTCATTGAATTTTTTTTGTTAATTTAGTCACCATATTAGATTAATTGTTATTTTTAGTCACTCTACTATTAAAAGGCCTTGGTCACTAAAAAAAATGTTGACATGGTAATCATTTGATTAGTATAATAACAAATAGCCATTAATACTTTACACATTCTATTAGTTTGTTTCTAATTCTAAAAAATTCAATAAATTTAATCCTCAATATTTATATATTTTTTCAATTTAGTCCAAATTCAAAATATTCAAAAAACTTATAATTTTAAAAAATTGGAAATATATATAAAAATATAAAATGACATAAAGTATAAATTATTAAAAATTATATGAAATTACATAAAGGCTAAAATATGTATTTGGTTGAGGGATTCAAATCAATATTTCTTGGATTCTAAAAAAAATTTGGCATTCAACAAAGTTTAACCCTCAATTTCTCTTGAATTTTTTGAATCACTATTTCTTTTTTTCCTTTAAACCCCATTGAGCTTGTAATTGCCTATTTTTTAGTGGTTTCAAGAATGATGGTTTTGGGATCAAAATTCTGACTAGTGAGTTGGTAAATATTATTTACTCAATATATGAGTCTATTGTAGTGCCATACTAAAGTTTGATTTAGAAAATTTGATGTTTGGTTGGTTAATTAGGTAAAAAGGACTAAATCGTAAAAGTTAAAAAAGTTAATTATTATTTGTTTAAATGTGTTGATTTATTAAAGAAGCATTATTAGATGGATTTAAATGGTAATTAGACCATAGGGAAGGTTAATGGATGGTTAAGGCCATGAGTTTAATGAAATTTTAATTTTAATGAAAGGTTAAAATTGTAAATAATTAAATAATAGAAAATAAATAATAGAAAAAGATGGTCATCTTCTTCTTCTTTTTTCACCACTGTTTACACCATTTTTATGCATGCTTAAGGTTCGGCCAAGCTTCTTGGGGTGCATGTATGTGATTTTGGCTTCTATTTTTAGTAAATTTTATGTTTTTGATATTGTTGTAACTTAATTTAACTAATCTAGGGATTATTTTGTGAAATTTTTAAAGTTTTAGGGACTTTCCATTAATGAATTTTAAGTGTTTTTGAGGTTAGTTGATAGATTCATGTGTTTGGCTGTTAAATAAGATTAATTTGTAAAACAATTTTGGTTAGTTTTGAACTTAGGGATTGAATTAATAAAATATTAAAATTTAGCAAGGAATTCTTGGAAAATTTGGTTCTTAAGGGGTTGTTCAAGGACTATAGTAAATTTGACATTAAGTGTTTGGTCTAATTGTGAAAAATATATAAGTTTCGATTTTAAGGACTAGTTTGCATAAAGGGTAAAAGTTTAGGGTAATTTTTTAAAAATGAAATTAAAAGGATTTTATACATCTAATAAATATTATAAAGTTTTATATATTGATAGCTTGAAATTAATTATTTTTTAAATCAAGAAACAAATCAACTGGACAATAATTGAGGAAAAGGAAAGTTAGCGGAGTAGTCGCCGGTGTTGCGTTTCGTTTTTGGTTAGGTAAGTTCGAAGAATGGATAAATTGATTTAGTTGATGTTTTTATGAATAAATAAATAGCTATGTATGTTTGTTATTAGACTTATTTGCATAGTAAATCTTAAGTTGTGGAATGGATTAAATTGCAATGATGTTATAATTGAGAGTTATGATTGAAAATGGAAAATTATATAGATGAACTCATATGATGAAGTAATTCATAAGTAATCAAAAGATATGGATAAGAATCAAAGCCCGTATGAACTTTGTGAATACCTAGGATACAAATGACATGTCATTAAGGTTATTACCATTTCGGGTGATGGTCTTGGATGTCCTACCAATGGCTAAGATTCTGCATTTGTTGCGGATTCTTCACAGCTCGTGTGAGCAGTGTTGTGTAACCTAACATCCCAACCCACAACTTGTGTGAGCAGGCCTATTTCACAGCTCATATAAACATTTACAGTCACAACTTGTGTGACCATTGTTCCCGTACATCCAACGTTATATCACTGTGGTTCATCGGGTGAAAGTGGATATATGAAATGGGCACATGAAATGTAAATATGAAACATTAAATTAATATGTGAAGATTGATATATATATATATATCTATTGAGTTTATTTGTATCTATTTTATGAACATGATAAAGTTGTATGTTGTATATATGGATCACTAACTTTGTGTGATTTGTAATGTGTATAGGCAATTAATGAACTCATGTTCTTGATTGTGTAATTATTGTGCAACGTTTAAGTTTTATTATAATCAATAAGTTAAATTAATTTTCGTACGATCTTGCTAAACAATGATTTGCTTACGTCTATTGTGTTTGATTCTTTGTAGATTATTGAAAGTTTTGGTCGGTTGGAAAACAAGTCGAAGCTCACATTATCCGTTCAACAACTCGGTAGAATTTTGACCATTTTGGCATAGGTTATAAGTGGCATGTAGTAGGTGTTTTAATTTCACATGTACATATTCAAGTTGTGATATGTTTTGGCTATGTAAATATTGTTGTGGTATCTTGCTTAGTTGTTACTTTTAGTAAATAAGTATGTATATATATGAATGGTTTGGTCTTGTTTTGTAATCTTAGCTTTGGTATGTGATAAGATGAAATGGTTTAAATGATAGGCATATGCTTTATAGAATGATGATTAATGAACGTGAAATTATTTATGCTTGATTTAAGGTGTCAATTGTGACATATTGGTTAGGTACTTAGGATGTATGAATATATGTTGATTTTGGTATGTTTTGATGAGTTTTGAACGGGTTTGAATGTTGGTATAATATTGCTTGTGGCCTAAGTGAAGTTGGTTTAAGTAAGTTGTTGGAAAAGGGACAATTAGGTACACACGGGCTGATACACGACCTGACACACGGCTGTGTGCCATACATGGGTATACAGCATAGCCGTGTGATTTGTGTGATTTAAGTTTCAATTAGCACACATGGCATCAGTTAGTTACATGGTTTGGAGACACCTCCGTGTGCCTCCTCCTACATGGCTTTAGTCCCTGCACACAGTTAGTCAACACAACCATGTCCTATGGCTTCACATGACATCAAGCTGTCACACGGTTGTGTGACCCCTGTTTAGCATTTTTACCCCACTTTTCTCAAATGTTTCAAATGAGACCCTAAATTTTTTCTAAATTATTTTATAGCTTTGGTATGCTCAATTTAATACCGTAAGGTTATGATTAAAATGATTTTGATTGTGTGTTTAATAATTTAACAAATGTATGGAAATGTTTTAATCCAATATAGCATGATTTGTTCTGTATCGTATAGCAGCATCTTGTAACCCTAATCCAATGACAGGGACGGTGAGGGTGTTACAGAGCGAGATAAGTCCTTTGAATTAATTTTTTAAATCAATCACTACCAAATCAAACTAGCACCATGATCAAACAGTTGGTTGAGGGATTCAAATAAAAAAGCCTTTACTTATAAAAACATCTTTGGCTCCATTTCGATGACAAAGTGTAGGGCTTTAAGGGATTCAAATGCTTAAGGTTAAGCAGTGCTTCATTGATTGGTTTTTCCTCATTAAAAGAAAACATGAAATTGAGTTTGGGTGTGTCTATAAAGAGAGAACAAAAAAAAAAAAAAAAGAAATCCACTTTGGGTGTGGGTTTAATGGTGAGTGCTCGATGACGAAGTGATGATGTATTTTGGGTCTGGTAAAGTTGGGTATGGATTTGGTGTGGTATTTGAGATTGTGAGGTTTGGGCAAAAGTATGAGAACAATAGGAAGCTTGATGATGAACGAGGAGAGATGAAGAGATGAATATTGTTTTACAAAGTTTCTCTCTTTTGTTTGGTTGACTAGAAAATCTGGTAACAAGAAAGAAAAATTGTTTTTTCTTGTATTTTTTTAATCACAATGTTGTGTGGTTGCATATATCAAAAGTAGGAGCATTTTGTAGGGTTTTCATGATTTTGAATCATAACTAAGAAAAGTTTACTTACTTTGATTTTGGGCTTTGATTCATTATTTTTTTAAATTTTATATTTTTGAATATTTTATTTATAAATTTCTAAAATTTGGACTAAATTGACAAAATATACCAACATTAAAGGTTAAATTTGTTGAATTTTTTGAATTTGTCTAAACATCAATTAAGCCTTTTATGTAATCTTATATATATTTAAATATTTTTATTTTTTTGTCCTTTTATAATAAATTATATGTATTTTCAAGTTCTTAAAATCATAAAATTTTCAATTTTTTTGAATTTAGACTAAATGTGTAAAGTGTTAAGGGCTAAATTTTTTATTATACAAATCCAAAGACTATCACATCAATATTTTCAATGGCCAATGCATTTTAAAGATGGAGTGAATAAAAATGACAATTAATCTAATAGGAGTAACTAAATTAATAAAAAAAAATTAGTGACCAAAATAGGAATGAATTAAAACTTGGGTGACTATTTGAGTAGTTTACCTTTTAAATTTTTTAGAATTGTTATTAAGAAAAATTTTAAAAGTATCAAATTGATATTTTAGTTATTGTTCAGGCTCCAAATCGATTATTAACCCTTTAAATTAATGTGACATGTCACTCTCTTAACAGAAGTTGACGAATGAGTGACAAAAATGTAACATTTCAATAACTTTAGTGACAATTATGTAACTTTTGAAAGTTGGGTGACTGAAATGTAATTTTAATCAAAGGTTAGGGACAATTGATGTAGTTTACCCTTAAAATTAATTAAAATACAAACACAAATCAGTAAAAATATCATGGAGGTCTTTGTACTAGGAGTTAGATTGCATTTTACTCCTATATTAAAAAAAGGGGCAAATTAGTGCTTGTACATTAAATCAAAGAGTAAACTAGTCAGTTTTTAAAAATTTTCATTCATTTCTACTATTAAAAATTGGTCCTTATATGTCAGGAAGAGGTATACGTGACATATCACATGTCATTCTCTGGTTATTCCGTCAACTACGCCAATTTTTAACAGTACAAGTGGATGAAACTTTTAATAGAATATATCAATTTGCTATTTAATCTAATGAACAAAGGCTAGTTTGTTCATTTTTTGAGTAGAAGGAGCAAAATCTAATCTAACTCCTAGTACATGGGTCTCCATGGTACTTCAGCCGACACATCAACAAATGTTTCACACTAGTCACTATATTTAAATATATAATGTCTCAAAAACTATTTCAAAAACTACTTTTTTAAAGAAATTACCATAGATATTTTTCATGGCAAATGTATCTGAGTGGCCACTTTACTATATTTATAGTAACCTAATTAAATTAGTCTCTCTACTATTTAATGGATCAATCTAGTCCCTATATTATTAAAAAGAATCAAATAAGATCAAATTGGAATAGAGTTGATATTTACTGTTTAATAAAATTTATATTTTAAAAAATTTTGTAGTTCTGTAAATAAAATCATTTATTTAGAATTAAATTGTAATTGAAAATTTTAAATTTTAAAATAATTTCTATAAATTTTCTTATATTTCAGACTTATTTCTTTTTAATAGTATAATCCATTTGATACTGGAAAGAGTAGCTATAATATATAAAAGTAACCGTCAAGTGGTTTAAACTATTTTGTATTAGAAATTTGTGGTCCAACTTTGCTTTTTTCCCCCTTAATTATTGACACCTGTATTATGAAGCAGCATAAATAAGACAAATCTGAACTTCAAATCATAGTGGGAAAAGCAGAGTTAAAAAATTCATCATATATTTGCACAATCCTACTACAATTAGTATTTGATGCAGCTGTTGGGTCTAATTGTAGAGAACGTACAATCTCTATTCATTTATGTTATTATGGCTTTGCCTCCTTTGTTTTTTTTTTTTTTTTGTTTTTTTTTTATTCCTATATATTTTATTATATTTTTATAGCATATATGTTGTTACTGCTATGCCTCCTTTGTTTTTGTTTTCATTCCACAATTACATCTATATATTTTATTATATTTTTATAAGATATTTATGGAATTTCAAAATTCGGGCCAAATATTTTTTATATATATAAAATTAATTAATTTCGGATTATAAATTTAAAAAAAGTAATTTCATATTGTCTCTACTAATTTCATATTTTAAATTATTATCTTATCCTTTTAGATTTTTTATATTTTTAGTATACGTATTAGATTTACATAGATATACTAAAATTATATCATGTTTTTTTTTGGACGAAAGTTCACTAGTTTTATACTACACTTGCGTACTATGTGAAGGATATAATATGTGGATATTTTTAATTTATTATATGTAATTTACAATTAATTACCTTTTATCTTTTTTGGTAAATTTATATAAGATGAATTTGTATTTAGGATAATGTTGTATCGAATTTTATTAAAATTGTACTAAAAGGTAACAAACTTTAGCAAAATTATATTAAAGATGGGTTAAAATGAGGGATTGATAAAAGTATCATGGATGTCTTTGTACTAGTGTCACAGAGTTAGAACTTTAGTCTGGCAAACCGCTCAGCCTTAGACGATTCATTTGCCTCAAATCCGGCTAAGTTAACCTAGCTCTTGAAAATGAGAATTCACAAAGAAAATTCTCCAAGACACCGAAATAAAGCGGAAGCAAACTCAAAAGATAAAGTAGCCTGAATTGAACAGAAAAGCCATAAGAAAGCATGCACACAAGGTGTTTGAATAAATGCTCTCAAGTATTTTAATAACTGCGAATAAGACAATTACAAATGAGGGGGAAGGTCTCTATTTATAGTTGAGCTCTCCCAGATCCAACAGTACAACTTAAATTACATCAATGGTCAAGATCAAAGCCAATCTACAAATTGAGATTCTTAAGGATTTTCCAAGATCCCATAAGATTACAAAATCTTCTAAGATTATTTTACATATTTACCTTGGTAACCCTAGTTTTACTTGAGTGTTTTACTGGGTCATTAAGGCTTCAAGTAGATGTGCTTCTTTACATGTTCCACGAATCGAGCCAGTTCAATTGGGTCAAATCAGCCTCATTTAATCAATTAACCTCTATGAGAAGCTCTGTGTGCATTCTCCACGGGCTTTGATCCACGGCCCCATGACATTCTCCCCCACCCATTCATGACATTCTCATTGCATCCTCGGAATGACGTTGGTTTGACTCTTCTTGGAATTGTTTTAATGCCTCGATCGGTTCCCAACTTATCTTTCTATCAAGTAGGTCCACTCTTTGAAAAATTTTCCTTGATTTATGTCTCCAACGTCACCCAACTCAAACCAATTCTCTCTTATGTACATCTCATTTGCAAGAGCCTATCGCTCTTACATACCCCCATTGTGACTTGCCTCGATTGGGATCCCCTTGATCTGCACAAATAGGCTTAAGCATCCCCACATTGAACACTGGGTTAACCTTGAGTATTGTCGTCTACTCCGATTTGTAAGCCCATCGGCTTACCCACTTCAAAACTCTAAAAAGGCCCACATGTCTTTGCCAAGCTAATGTTAAGTCATGATGTAAAGCACTAGGAAAGTGTTTGAAATTTACCTTGCTCGTAGCATTTACCCTTTTTGACTGCCTATTTTGTATCACCACTTTTCCTACAAAGTTTCATCCACAACCCACCTCTCTCATAGGTAGTAGCCCTGTAACAGCCCGGTTTTAGCTAAATCAGAACAGTGGTTTTGGAACCAAAAATTCGAGGTCATAAAATTATTTTAATATTATTTTTTGTGTTTACAGCATGTGATTATATATGTGTGAAAGTTTCATGAAATAATTTTATCATTTAAGTGGTTAATTTGAGAAAAGGACTTAATCGCGTAAAATGCAAAAGTTCCATTCTATTTGATAAAAGTGTCTAATTGCTATGACTTATTAAATGAAAGGTTGTAATTAGACCATTGATAGTGAAATTTTACACAAATGGGCATTAAATGGATGATATTACATGTTTATTAACAAGGTTAATTTAGTAATTTGGTTAATAAAATTATAATAAATAAAATAAACAAATTCAATGTGTTTGTCATCTTCTTGCTGTCGAATTTTGAAGAGAAGAAAATCTTTTATTTAGGTTTTCATTCGGCTATGCTATGTTGATCAATTAATGTATGGTTTTTGTTCCATTTTTGATAATTTTTACGTTTCTGTGATCGTTGCTTTAAGTACTAGCTAGCCCATGCCTCAATTTTTGAAAGTGTTGATGATTTTGAAAGTTTCCATTGATGAATTCATGTGTTCTTGAATGTTTTATGGTGGAAAATGAGTATTTGTTGATAGATTATCATGTTTTGTAAAGTGATTTTTAGTGAAATTGCATAAAAGGGATTAATTTGTGAAAAGATGAAAATATGGGGTTAAAAGTGTGAATAAATGAAATTTTTGGGCTGCTAGAGGTCCCTATGAAATTCGGTTAAGCATGGGTTAAATTGAATTTCATGAATTTTGTGTTTTTATGAAATAGAGACTAAATTAAGAAAATGTGAAATTATAGGGGTTAATGTGCAAAATGTCCCAAATTATGTGTTTTGGATGAAATTGAATGTATTGATAAATAAAAGAATTAATTTTGAATGTATATAGTTCAAGAACGAAAGAAATTAGATTTAAATCGGGGGAATCGAAAGTTATCGAATAGTCAATCCGATTCCTCTATTCCGACTACGAGTTAAGTTCATATACAATTAAACTTATTTACATTAAATTATATATGTTTTATTATGATTGAATTGCAATGAATGTTGAATGAGTAATTACGAGCAAGAATCGACAGAGTTGCGATAACTAAAAGCCCCGTACGAACCTTAGGAATAGTATAGGATACGAATGTCATGACATTAGGTTACCGAGATGTGATTACATGTAAGACCATGTCTGGGACATTGGCATCGTTAATTGATTTCGTATAAGACCCTATCTGGGATAGAGGCATCGATATGTAATAACATGTAAGACCATATCTGGGATATGACATTGTATGAGCTTTATGTGATTCCGAGTATCCTTAACGATTCCGAATGGTTCAACGAGCAAAGACAAGTTGAGAAAGAATGTGTTAATAAGTTAAATGACTCAGGTACGTACGAGATTCATACAAGATTGGAAAGAGAAATGGTTGATGAATTTACAGGTGAATTTGAATATGTATTCATTAAGAAAGGTTTGTATATCTATATGTGTTTATTTGTATTTGGCCTATTGATGGAAATGTTGTGATTCATGTGGTAAATTTATTTGTGTATGGCCTACTAAGATTTTAAAGCTTACTTTGTATGTTCTTTCCATGTTTTATAGATTATCGAAGCTAGCTCGAACATTAGAGATCATCGAGAACCATCATCACACTATCGACTACTTGTTGGTACTTTTAGAGCTTTGTATATATGGTATATGGCATGTATAGGCTAGTGTCATTTTGGTATGTTTTGAGTCATGATATTAGCCAAGAGATTTAGCTTGTAAATGTTGATATGTATAGCCATTTAAGTTGGCCTGAATTGTGTTTGATAAGTGATATGTATGTGATGTATATAATACCTTATATGTTGGCTTATTTTGATATGTTTGCCATAGTTGTTGATATAACTAAAAGGTGGTTCTTTTTATTGGTTATTAATTGTTGTACTAATGCTTAGAAGATGGCATATTGTGGTTTAATTTGAGATGATGATATGGTGTGATATGTAACTTGAAATAAAAGATAAGTTGATGAGTTAATGCATTTGGAAATTAGGTAAGTTATGATGATTTTGGCATAATGATTTGGTATGTTTGAATATGGAATTGAGTGGTTGAAATGGTTGTGAATAGATGGTATGATATGTGTATGAATTGGCATGTTTTTTGGTTGCTTATATATGTGTTAATATGGTACCATTTTGATGGCTAGGTGAGCAAGAGATAAGGGTGGCAAATTGGCTTTGCAAATGGCCTATTTTTGTCCACACAGGCAGAGACACGGGCGTGTGTATCTCAGCTGTGTGCGACATATGGTCATGCTACACGGCCGTGTGTTCCCTGCGAAACCCTTTTCAATTAAGGCAATATACCCTATAGTTTTGACACAGCCTAGACGCACGGGCGTGTCTACTAGCCGTGTATGGCACACGGGCTGGTGCTTGGGCGTGTGGTCGGCTGTGTGACCCAAGTCAGTAACCTTCCCAGTTTTCCCACGGCCATGGCACACGGGTGTGTCCTTGGTCGTGTGGTCCAATTCAGTATGTATGCCCTGTTTTCATACGGTTTGTGACACGGGTGTGTCTGGTGACCGTGTGAGGCACACGGCTTATTCACATTAGCGTGTGACCCTTAAATGTTTGAAAATTTTCTATGTTTCTCAAAGTTTGCAAATGTTATCGGTTTAGTCTCGAACCTCTTTTAAGTATGTTTTAAGGTCTCGTAGAGCCTTACAAGGGACATTATGAATGTTTTGAATGAGTTTTATATATGAATGCATAAATGAATACATTATGTATGTGAATGATGTGTATTGATTGGTAATGCCTCGTAACCCTATTCCAGCGACGGATATGGGCTAGGAGTGTTACAAGCCCCATTAATAACTCAACAAGCTTTACATCGGTTTGTTGCACCTCTAACATTTCTAAGGGGGTCATTGTAGCACTCTGATATACCAAGTCAATGTTCTTACCACAAGAAACATCTTCAGCTAGTTGAATTTGTCAACAAATGTTCTTACCACAATAAAATCTTCAACTAGTTGAATTTGTCAACAATACCTTGGTTCCACATTTCTCATCACAACTCACCGACACAACACATTATCATTGATGAGTATCCAAGATACATATAAAATTGCCAAATTGAACCAATAGAGCATTAATCTTGTCAAGGAAATTCAAGCTAAGAACAAAGTCGTAATCATCTAAATAAATTACCTCAAAGTCTTCATTGCCCCTTTACTAGTGGAACTGTAGCTTAACTTATTGTACTATTCCCATAGTTGAGACCTCTTTAGAATTTACAATCTTGATATTCTTAGTCAATTTGCTAACCAAGAGACCAAGTTTACCCATGGATTTTTCCAAAATGAACAAGTTTGATGCCCTTGTCTTAACAAGAACACTCCTTCTTTGACCTATGATGTTGATGTTAACAAACATCAACCTTTTTTGCTTGTAAGCCCTCTTTACTTTTATAGAATTAAGTATCATTTACCCAAGCTTTAATATCTTTTCTTTATCAGGCTTTGTTTCATCTTCTTTATTGATTGTGGTGAACTTGGATAATTATGGGAAGCCCTACACCACATGGGAACCACAACATAAGAAGCATTCATTGGTTCCTTTTGTTTGTTGTTAAACTTCCACTTCCTATTATGTGGTTTCCCATTACCATTATTACCACCATTTCCACCATTCTTGTTTTTAACCTATCTTTTTACATCTCCCTCACTATTGCCCTTCTCCTTGGGCTTGGAAAACTCAAACTTGTCTTTTCTCGAAACAAGTTCAATTAACGACTCCATTACGACCATAGCTTTAATAAGTTCTTTGACCCCTCGACTTTGCAACTCTTGTTTCGCCTAAGGCTTGTAATGCCCCAAATTTTTGTAGTTTCGGCTTTTGTAAGTGTTGGGCTTAGAAGTGTCTGAATCCGTGTTTTGAGTTATTTTTAGTTTAAATATACGTGGTTAAATGATAATGTGCTCTGGAGTGTGTTTGGGAGGTCCCAAGTTCAAGCTTTAACTTGGGCTAAATTTCGGTTTTTATCTAAATAAAGCTTGACTTTTGGATAATGGGCTTATAAAAATTTATTTGTAAACACTTAACAGAATGGGCCTGCTGGTCTAGTGGTTAAGTGGTAAGGGAATTACGCTTAGGGTCTGGAGTTCGATTCCCTGCAGTGGCGATGGGATTATTTTTGCTGCAAGTTGCAATTAAGAGTTGGGCTTATCAGAAATCTGAGTTGAGGTTTTAAAGGAAATTAGGGTTTATTCCCTTCTTTTTGGTCTTTTTGTTTTCTACCGTCTTTTCTTTTGTTTCCCAAAAATCGTGCTGCCGAAAATTCCCTTTTCTTTTTCCCCTCTCTTTCGTTTTTCTTTCTTTTCAATTAGTGGTGACATATTGCTAGTGGATTTATTGGTTCAGTAAGTGTGGTGTTATTATATTGCGTGGTTTCATTTAGAGATTGTTTAAAAGTGATTGGTTTATTGTTTAGGAGGTATTCAAGGTTCTGTGGATCGTTGATCGAGTTCTAAACAGTAAGGAAATACCGTTCTTTGTCGAAGGTAAGTAGATCTCATGTTTCAAGATTTGTTTGTTCTTATCTAAGTTAATTTAAGTGACTAATTTGGGCTCGGAATTGTCAATCTTAAGCTTTGGAGTGCTCGTGGTTGGATTAGAAACGAAAACGAATCAGGTGTGTACTTCATTCGCGTAGAAAACGAGTTTCAGCAAAAACTGAAACGCAGTCTGTCGACACCACACGGACGTGTGGTCTGCCCGTGTGGTAGCCTGCATCATGAGACACAAGCGTATGGTAGACGAGCTAGGCCGTACGCGCTCCACACGGGCACGACGAACACGGGCGTGTGAGGCTGATGAGACCGTGTGCGACCACACAAGCGTGTGGGAATCTGGGCCAGGCCGTGTGATCCACACGGGCAGGGCACACGGGCGTGTGAGCCCAATAAATGTGAGATGTTCTGTAAGGTTGCACAAGTCGCCTAAGTCGACTGTGACCTGATTGTAGGGGCGGTAAGCGTTATTTAGACGCCATACTCTGTTTAATTATTGATTTGTATCAAAAGCATGATATTATAAGCATGTGTAACTGTCTGACTCTGTATGTCTGTTCTGCCATGATATTGATATGATCTGATATCTGCATATAAGCATGCCATGATATGTATGTTGCATTGCATTGGGTTGGGATTGCTATGAAGAGAAGGAAGTCTGAGAAGCGATTAGCTTTGATATCCGTAGCTATCTTTGCCTTATCTATAAAGTCTTGTCTTACGGTACACTTTTTGGTGTGTAATTTCGGATGGGTTGACTAGATCCCCATACTTGGTGTGTAGGGTTGGGTGGGTTGATTTTATCCCCACATGGTGTGTTGGGTTGGCCAGAGATGGTGTGGAAGGTTGGTGGGCATGTTCTCTAGTTTTCGATTTGATATGCATACGATATCTGTATGGCTAAGGCCGAACTATCTATATTTTGTTATTTGTTTGTATGCGTGCTGCTTGTGGGGATGTACACACTGAGTTTGCGAAAACTCACCCCTCGTTTATTTTGTTTGTCAGGTAATCCTCAGCAGTAGATAGATCGGTGTGGTGGAGAGCTCGATGGTGGCCACTGTTGGACAGTTTATGGATTTTTGAGTAACACGCTATTTCATCTGCTTTATATTCAATTTGGGGTTTATTTCGAAATTTAAAATTGTTAAATGTTTGAATTATAACTGATTAAGGTTTTAGCTTCCGTGTTAATGAAATGTTTTTATTTAATATTTGGGGATAAAGATTTCACGACTTAAGTAAAGATAATGAACTGAATGATTTTTAACTTGCTAGGGTTTTTCTAAAAAGCACTTTCATGTGACGCCGCCAGATTCAAACATAACGTCTAGGTCAGGTTTGGGGTGTTACAAGGCTTCAACCCATACATGAAGGGCAAAAATGTCTCATTCTCACCCAAATCAGAAATTTGGAGCATTAGTTTATTGAACTCATTCACATACTCCCTAACAGTTCCTTGTTGTGTAAGTTGATGCAACTCAGCTCGAGTCTCATCTAGGGAATACTCTAGGGTAAAATTGCCTATTGAATTCACTTCGGAACTCCTCCCAAGTCCTAATTGCGGCTCCACCACATTTATCATCTGTGAACATATGATGCCTATAGGCCTTGAGTTACCTCACCTAGGGCACTATATGCCTATAGGCTTTGAGTTTGGTTCCTACTACTATTCTTCTGATTTCTGTACAGAACACTACTCTATTTCTAGAGTCTACTACTAGTATTCTCTCGAGTACTTCCTCATATCATTCAATTTCGATTTAACTAACCTAACCTTGTTAGAATTAGATTAATTTTATAAACATGCTACATATTCACCTATGTCTAGAGATTACACGCACGTTATTCATAAATACCATTGAATGAAACAGTAAATTAAAACTAATCTAAGATGTGGCTAATAATGGAAACAAAAGTTTCATCAAGTAATCTCAGCCCTATGAGATTTAGCTCATGGGTTGATGAATAAAATCCAGATTCAAAATAGTAATCAACATCGTTTCCTTAAATCAGATTACAGAACAGAAAATAAAGAATTAAAGGTAGAACTCAAGAAGATAGCTTTCGCCTTTCCAGCTTACAACTCCGGCTAGGAAATATCTTCTAGTGAGCAAGAAGGACTGCCTTCGTCTTTCCCTTTGCATCCCCGTCTTTATTGTAACCGCTACCCTCTATTTTTGTTTAAGGGATTTCTCCTTCCAAAAATGACTCTCAACTGTCTACCCCCTCTTCAGTTTTTATTTTTGGGTTTTATATCTCCTCTTTTGGGGGTAGACCCATCATCCCATGACCTTTTTCCTCTTTTTTAGGCTGAATTTTTTAGTATACGTACAACCGGGATGATAACGGTTAAGTGTTGACTGGGCTGCTTCTTGGCATTGCCACGACATTATTGTTGGCAAACTGTCCAACCTTTTTCCACGTCAAACATTCACTTCTTCACTTATTTTCCTCATTCTGCACATGCCACTTAACAAACAAATCTTTCCCGCAAACGATTAGAAGTAACATGCAATAACATTTAAGCACAGTTCAAGTCTTTTAATACAATTTCCTAAAAACACTAATTGAAAATCCTAAAATGCAACTAAACTTACCTAAGTACAGGAAATTAACCAAATCTTAAGGTATAAAGTATAATTCTTTTCAAGAGTTATCAAACCCTGAAACCTAAGTTATTGCTTGTCCTCAAGCAAGATAGGCATAAATGCATATATGCAAGAATTTTCCATCACACATAACCACCTTGAACTATCAGTCTACTCAAAAAACAATATATACATAAGTTCTCAGTAATCTTCTTTCTCCAAAAACTTATCCAAGTGTTAGAGGTTTGCTCAACAAAGGTAGTACAGAAAATCTCATCCTAAAAACAAAATTTCCTAAGTGCTCATGTGTGCTTTCTGGCTATAGCAAGCATTTTTTAATTCACTTAGTTCATTTGTTACCTAAACTCAAGTTGCTCTAGTCCTACTTAAAATGTATATATATTATTCTTTTTTTTTTCAAATTAATGTAGGCGATTTAGCATGGCACAAAATTCTTTGACTCGATAATCATAATGGAGCAAGCACTAAATTACCAAGTACTCAATATGTCACAATTTAAATAAAAATCACTTTTGAAGCTACGACTTTTAACTTAGAAGATGGATGGTGCAAACAACTACCTTCTTAGCTACTCAGCCTATTACTACTGTGGAGTGCCCCTTATTTTTTCTATTACACACTCTTACTCCTCATCTTTCTAGTTAACAGCATGATGGAACAAACAAAGTAATGTTGACTTACTTGGCACTTCTAAGCCTTAGAGTGCCTATTGTCCTTTATTTAAGTCATATTTTGGCAATTTGACTGAGTTTGGCTTTAAAAGTCCTTAAGTTCATTAAAAGACACTCGTTATAGTTCAAAACTAACTAAGGTTAGGACATCTCATGTTTAAGAGTTAATTTTCAAGCAACTCTACTAAGCTAAATTCACCTAGTCCACTGTCACATGTTCTAGGTGTATTAAAAAATTTAAGCTCATCATCAAACATCATAAGTAAATACTGTACTTATCATAGGCAAAACAACTCGTGGATGTGTGCTATGGAAAAATGAATGACAAGTGAACTAAAAATTAAAACATGTTCAACTAACTATTTAATGCAATACTAAATTCTCAACACACCCCCAGACTTAAGGGATGCATTATCCTCAATGCATGTACGGATATACAACAGAAAATGTCATGGAAAAATAAATGAAATGCATGATGTATAGAGGGGAAAAGAACTTCCCTAACTTAGACCGGAGTGTAGTTACTTCATTCTGTCCTACGAGTGGATTTACGTACATTGTGTTTATAGTGCATTTTTCTTTTCAATGATTGGAATGGCACGTCCTCTTGTTCATCATCAGATTTGGTGATTTCATCAATAATTCAATTGATCTTACTATCCTATTCATTCATAAGTTTAGTAAAGGGAGGTGGAACAGCTACAGTGCTGTCCACTTGTAGTACAGGTGTGGGATTTGCTTCTTCTTCCTCACAATCAGTTGTAATACTGACTGATTTCATTTTCTCTATTTCTTCCTATGGTTCTTTGATTTCTTTCTCGGTAATAGCAAGGTCTGTCTCAGTTGGTTGGGCTTTACCAACCCCTTCTGCTACAGCTGCCTACAATTCTTTAGGAAAGTTAGGAAAAACATGAATTGGCTTGGTGAAATTCTTTTGAAGGGACCTTTTTAGAGCAGCATCTCTTCTCTCCACATAGGCCAGTAAAGAGCCAGGTTGTCTTACACCTTTGCCAAATCTGCCGCAAGCTGAATCTGCTAAGTCTTGAAAAGATTATTTTGTTCCTACAACTTCTCCAATGAACTGAACACTTGTTTCTCGAATAAACTGTTAGTCTCGGAGGTTGTTGCAATGGCAAATGTTGGCGTAGAGGATGTTTAAGCTAGGCCAAGAGGTTGTTCCATGGCAAATCCCGCCCAGAAATCTTTGCAGCAATCAATCTTATAATGGCCCCTTTATTTGGGGCAACATCCTTATTAGCTTGGACTGAGATATTCACACATTGGAAAAGCGTGGTGATTAAAGAAGGAAAGTTCAAACTCCCAGCATTCTTTTGTACGCCCGGGTGTACTTCGTTGAATATAATATTACCCACATTAATTTTATTACCCTACATAATAGAATGGTATAGCAACATTCGCTCCCTAGAAACTGTTGAGTTATGGGTAGAAAGAAGTAGGCATGTCTTAAGGAAGTGATACCAAACCCTGCACTTAGGCTTCAAAGATTCCTTTTCCACAATGTAACAATCTTGCATCGACATTGTCTATTTAATTCCCGTCACATATAGGTCTTGAAGAACTTGAGTTAACCCATCAGTAGTGACGGTTGCAGTAAACTCAGAATACTTATTTTTTATATTAAAAAGACCATACTGAGCATTAATAGTGTCTTCATAAAATAAGACAGAGACTCTTTGCACATATATAAAAGTAATATTTGGAGAGGCAATGTGAGCATAGAACTCTCGAACAATCTTGGTTAGAACATCCTCCGGATGCAAACAAAAAATTTGCCATCCATATTACTCGAAGATAGAAGAAATGGAAGCATTGTATCCCAAAAAAGGCTCGCTTTAAAAAGAAAACCTTTTTTCCAAACAAAAAGGTCACTTAGAGATGTTGTTCTGGTACTGCTCTTCTGTCACATCGTTAAAGAAAGTGTGAGGTGGCATATCAGATGATTGAAGGGTAGCTTGTCTACCCATTGTGGAAAGTTAAAGTTAAAGTCTATGTAGAAAAGGAAGAAAATTTGCAGTGTCTGAAGAAAACACAAATGAGCGTGGAGAGAAAAAAAATTTAGGGTAACTGTAAAAGAATTGAAGAGGCTAGGGTAAAATAAAACAACAACAAAGTAAAGAGTAAATGGGGTATGCCGTGAGTGATGGCAGGCCAATAATTATGGCCTGAATTTGGTGTGATGGAAATTTGGATGGAAATTATGGCCAAAATTCTTATTTTAGGGCTAGGTCGCTTTACAGTTCGCCCTAAAAATCCCTTTGTTTTAGGGCTAACGGGTACTATACAACCTAACCTCACAATTGCTATTATGAGATAGTGTTGACAGTTCAAAAAAATTAAATGTGCAATGTATGTTTTGTAGCATGGATGAGAGAAAAACAAAGGGATTTTTTTAGGGGAACTGTAAAGCGACCTAGCCCTAAAACAGGACTTTTGGCTTTTCCACCATGGGCTACCCAAGTAACGTAATGGGCCCAACTGTCTAAAAATCTCACCCTTAGACTTTTCTATCCGATCAACCCATATTACCTCATGCCTTAACATCTGTTTCCCAGTTTGTCGTGGCATAACTCACTTTCGCAATGCTACAGCAGACTCTTCTTAGTAGAACAACTGATAAGTTCGTATTCTTAATTCTGTCTTTGAAAATCATGGAAAGAACTACTTAAAGATAAAAACAGAAATAGAACCAACATGAAATAATTAAAGATAACCAATAATAAAAATGAAATTAAAGTAAATTAATTAAGGAAAATAAAATATAATTATTAGTTGAAACATCTTAGAAGTCAATGGATTGTTTGTCTTGATCCACATGAGAACCCTAGTAGTGTTTCAAGCGTTGTCCATTAACTTTAAATGTGACCCATGTTTTTGTAGCTTTGACATCAATAGCTCCATGAGGATAGACTTGAGCTGCTTTAAAGGGACCTGACCAGCAAGATTTTAATTTACCAATGAACAATTTGAGCCTAGAGTTGAACAACAAAACCTGTTGTCCTGGTTCAAATTGCCTTGGCATAATCCTTTTATCATGCCAGCGTTTGGTCTTCTCCTTGTACAATTTAGAATTCCCGTATGCTTGTGCCTGGAATTCTTCTATTTTATTCAATTTTAACAACCTTTTATGGCTAGCAGCGATCCAATCCATACTCAGCTTTTAATAGCCCAAAATGCTTTATGCTCTAGCTCAACTGGTAGATGACATGGCTTCCCATAAACCAACTTAAAAGGTAACATCCCCAACAGTGTTCTGAATGTCATACGATAAGCCCACAAGGCCTCATCCAACCTAAAGGATCAATCCTTTCGAATTAGGTTCACCACTTTTTCCAGAATCTATTTAATTTCTCTATTAGAAATCTCCTTGTCCATTTCTTCAGGGATGATATGTCGCGGAAATCTTATGCTTCACCCCATACCATTACAATCCATTAGCAACTAATTTGCAATCAAAATGAGAACCTTCATCACTGATAATGGCTTGAGGTGTACCAAATCTTGTGAAAATGTTCTTGTGCAAAAACTTCAACATTGACTTGACATCATTCGTAGGGAGGGGGTACCGCTTTGACCTAATTAGAGACATAGTCCACTACCACGAATATGTAGATATTGCCAAATGATGGTGGAAATGGACCCATAAAGTCAATTCCCCAAACATCAAATAATTCAATCTCCAAAATATTTTGCAATGGTATTTCATGTCTCTTAGATAAATTGTTTGTCCTCTGAAAACGATCTCATGACTTATAAAATTCATGGGCATCCTTTAACAAACTCGACCAATAAAAACCAGATTGGAATACCTTGGCTACAATTATTATTCCTCTAAAGTGTCCTTTGTAAGGCGCTAAGTGACAATGGTGCAGAATGCTATGTATTTCATCATCGATGACACACTTCCTAATTATCTGATCAACATAGTACTTGAACAGGAAGGGTTCATCCCAATAATAATGTTTGGCATCATGAAGGAAGTTTCATCTTCTTTGGTTGTTGAGATCAAGTGGTAGCAGCCTACTTACTAAGAAGTTCACTATATCAGCGTATCAAGGTAATGCCATGGCAAACAACAGTTGCTTGTCTGGGAAGTCTTCCTTAATAAATTGTACATTGCCATTTTTGATCCCAGATTCTAACTTCAATAAGTGATCAGCCACTTGATTTTTAGTCCCCTTTCTATCTCGAATTTCTAAATTAAACTCTTACAACAAAAGTATCCACCAAATTAATCTTGGCTTGGCATCTTTCTTGGTCACCAAATATTAATAGCAGAGTGATCTCTATAAATCAAATGTGAACACCACAGCAAATAACTCCTTTTCTGTGGTGGTGTAGTTCAGTTGCGCATCCATCAGGGTCTGACTCGCATAATAGACTGCATGAAATACCTTGACTTTTCATTGTCCCAACACTACTTCCACAACATAATCCCTAGCATCACACATGAGTTCAAAGGGCAGTGCCCATTCCAGCACTATTACAATCAGTGCCACTACCAATCTTTTCTTTAATTCCTCAAAAGTAATCAAACAGCTAAGGATAACTACATGAATAATACTTAAACAAGTAACAACTAAGGATGTGAAAATAGAGATGCTACATCAAAGGTTAAAGGATCTACGATGTTGAATATTAAGGCTGGGATTACCAAGAATCTACCCTCGTTAATCAATAATGCCTCGGTAAGTTTAGTCTTCTTTCTACTGCTCAGAATAAATCTATTATGGTCCAATTATACACCTCACTCATACTAAACATTCAATTGTTCTCTAAAACACACGTAAACCATTTAAGTCTTACCTCAATGATCAGTGGCTCTTCACCTACACTTGCAGGTTAGTTGATCAATTTATCATACCAATTATCAGACAATCACAATCTATTATTCAATCATCTATCTAACGCAATGATAAAAGTTTTAAACCAAACAATTAAAGAGTCCATAATGTCTAATTACAACCCAACAATTATAAGTAAGTCTAATACTAAATCCATAATTTGGTCTTAACTTGCCTTCCTCATTGGATTTTGGAACACAACAACATTCCCAGGTGTAGCCTCGATTTGGATCACTTGGATGGCTCACTTCCCCACCTCTTCACAAGCCAAGCCACTGCAATATTATAAAAGAGAGGGTAAGCTTATTAAAGCTTAGTGAGTGCTTAAGCATACTAAAAATAAACACATCAGTTAAGTTAAAGGATGACATACTATAACAGTTTAGATATTATTGCAGTTTACACAAATAGTAACTCACATGACACAACAGTTCTCATAAAATAAGTAGTGCACATATAATAAGTAATTCGCAGAAAATGGGCAGATCACATAAATTATCAATTCACATCAAACATCTGTTCATATAAAATAACAGTTTATACCAAATGATAGCTCATGCAAAATAATAGTTTGTATGAAATATCAGTTCATACCGAATAACAGTTCATGCAAAATAATAGTTCATACTCTATCATAACTCATATATTTCAAATAATGATAAATTGGCATTTTTGTGATTATGAAACATATAGAGGACTCTATCACCACCTATAAGCGAACCATATCATCACACATTGGATAAACGGATCTCCATATAATGCTTTTTGCTTGACTCAAAAGAGCCTTGCACTGTCTCTAATATAACTGTAGCACAAATTCTTACACTCTCTAAAACTCTTGATTCATATAGAACCCTACGTTGTCTCCAATGAATGGAGCTATGCTCTATATTCCTTTATCTCTCCAACAGGTCTCTAGGTCACAATGTCCATTGCAATAAAAAGGGTGAGTAGTCACAATCCTATGGCATGCCAACTATCTCTAATGGTTCCATAAAGTCACAATGCCAACATATATCTTTAACACATTCACAATATTTAGTATAATAGGGCTCATAATTCAGTAGAGCTCACACACAGTTCACAATTCCCAATTCATAATAGAGCATGGTTCGCAAATAATATAACTTTTATGCAACATATATTGCACACGTAATCGCAATTCACATATCATTCATGTCATAGTTCACATAAATAACAATTCACATATTTTATTTAGCATAAGGCATGCAATAGCTTATCTTACATACAATACAACTCAAAATCTCATAATACACAGTTTGGAAAATTAATACAATTTTCCATATTAATGCAAATCACCAAATTAACACAGTTCGCCACAATAATATAATTTGCCAAGTTAACACAATTCACAATATAACACAGTACACAAATATAACTGGCTCGCACTACAGTTGAGCTCGCACCTTACATTTCACGATAATATAATTTTCCATTAATCAAAGCTTACATTACCATAGAGCTCATAATTCACATACTGGTTCGAGCATGCGTAGATTTACATTATCAGTAAAATTTGCATGTTATAAGAGTTCACATTAAATTTTTTATATTAGTTCACAAGCACTACAATACCCATATACATATATATTACATATCAAGACCCACACATTTATATATTATATATATAACAAAACCCATATATATTGTGTATGCACATACCTTTTTAGTACATCAGCTCGCATTTAATATTATGCTCACACAAACACGCCATAATTAAATGCATAATTCACACACACTTATCATGTAACAACCCGTTTTCAGTGGTGCCGGAAACAGTGGTTTCGGGACCAATAATCTGACGAGTAAATTTGTAATAAATAATATTTAAATTATATGATTTAATTATAATTTTATATTGAATTTTGATTTGAAGAATTTTAGTTAATTGAATAAATAGTTAGGTATAAGTGGTTTGTTTTGAAAGTCAAGTGGTTTCGAAAAATGAGATATCGGGACTTTATTTCTATAAATTGAGAATATTTACGGAGATATTATTTTGTTATGTGAAAGTTCGGTTTAGAAATTTTGATGTTTTACTGGTTAATTAATTAAGAATGACTAAATCGTTAAATTCGTAAAACTTAATCGCTATTGAATTATAGTGATTAAATGGCTTAAACAATCATAGTGGAAGGATTTAAATTGCTAATTCACCATTTTTATATGGCGGGACGGTTAGTAGGTAATTCTATACATTTTGTTGATTATAATAATAATAATAATAATATAAAAATCATCACCATCTTTATTCATCATTTGGAGAAACCAAATATCCATGAAAGAACATTCAAGCTTCCGACAAGTTTTCTTTTTCCTGCATGGTAAACTTTGATATGTTTTCGTAAATTTTATGTTTTTGAGATCGTTGCAATTAGGTTCAGCTAATCCGTATCTTCGATTTTGAAATTGTTAAATATTTTGGATTTTTTCATTAATGAATATTAGTTGTTTATGATGTTAAATGATGAATTTGTATTTTTTATTGTTGTTTAGGACTATTTTGTAAAGTGATTTTAGTTGATTTTTAGCTAGAAGACTAATTTGATAAAATATTAAAATTGACATGGAATTCTTGTGAATTTTGAATAGTTTTGGACTGTACTAAAATAAAAATAAATTTGGCTAGCTTGGGTATTTGAGAAATTTTGTTAGATTTGGAGTTTCGAGTTTAAGGACTAAATTGAGATAAATGTAAAAGTTCAAGGGAAATGTGTAAATAATGATAAATTAAGGGTCATACGCATAAAATAAGTTGAGTATGTATTTGAATTTAATATATTAAATTTAATCATCATATAGATCAAGAATCAAATCGTACAGAAAATAACAAGAAAGGGAAAACCGTAAATTAGTCCTTACGAGTCAACCGATAGCATATCTTAGGTAAGTTCATAGATTAGATATATTTTTTATATGTTCATTTTATATATTGTATGCATTAATTAATTGATTAATTTTTTATTGAATTATTAATAAGGAATTGAGAATATTAACTATTTAAAGTTGAATGTAAGGTGAGTAAGATTTACTTGAAATGTGGTGAATGTATATGTAAATATTTATAATTTATGCTATATTGAATTAGATAAAATTGATATGTGGTTTAATGTTTAATATCATATTGTAATGATAAATTGTTTACAATTAAGTATGAGGTTAAAATTATTTAATTGGAAATTAATGAATGAATGTGAAACATGAATTATATGATCTTGAAATGGATGTAATGGAATTACAGTGTGTGTACGGATATTCTAGAAGTGCCTTTGATTTGTTAATATGATGAATTCAACTAAGGTGCTCATTTGAACGTAGTAAATGATTAGGATAAGATTCGTATGCCAATAGGGTTATTTGCACGTTGTACATGATATATGTAATGGTATAGAGGTATTATTGATTATACCGAAATCCAGCATTTTTTTTACAAATTATCAAGTTATACTGGTGTGGTGGAGGGATGTATTGATACTAATTATATGATGCCTACGGGCTTTACACTTCAGTGCTCTGGTGTTGCAGTTTGAACTTTTACGACAATTCCGGTGTGGTGTAGTTACTCATGTATATGTATCTGTATCTATATCTGTTTATTATAGTTCATCGGCCTATATGATGAATATATATATATGTATTGAATTTATGAATAATTTAGAGATGATATGTTTATATGAATATTGAAATGTTAAGTGATGAAATTAAATTATTAATAATTATGTGTTTAAGAGTTGTTTGGAACAATATTAAAATGACTAGAAAGTTTATAATTATATGTATGAACTGTTTACCTGATAAATGCAATATTAGTGACAAAGTTGTGTGAATAAAAGAAATGGAATATGAATATGAATATGAATTTAAATGAGCAATTGGTTAATATAATTTATATTTTGAATATTTACTAATTGAATGATACGAAAAAATCTTGTATTGAATGATTGAGAGATTATACAAATGATATATGAAACGCTCAGCTTATTGTTGTAAATGTCTTGATAGGAAATACATATGAAATTATTTATATTTGTTTACTTAATTGTAAATTGACATAAAAATTTTGTTTAAGTAATTATGAACTTACTAAGCTATATAAGCTTACTCTGTTATATTTACTATTTTTTGTACTTTTCTTTTTGTGGAACTGGTCGGACGGATCAACTTCAAGGCGCACACTATCAAGCTTCTGTTTTGGTATTTTTTTGACTTGGTTATTTCAGTTTGTGGCATGTATATAAGGTTTTGAGGTTGTCAAATTTAAGGTTTTTGTTAAATATGTAAATTAGTACATATTGTTATATGATGTAAGCTTGCGTTTCATGTTGATCTTGTGATGAATGTGGAGTAAATAGTAGAATTATCATGTTGATCTTATTTAGTTTGAATGTGTTTTATGTCATTTGAATGGTAGGCATGTTTTGGTTTTGATATCATACTTGTGAGTTGATATGGAAATGGTCATTTGGTATTGGTAACTTATGGTTCTGGAAATGAGTATATTTGTCTCTATTAAGTACCATGAATAAGTGATTGTAATGCCCCAAAATTTAACATTTTTGATTCTTTTAAAATTTGACACAAATGTGTATTTGCTTCAGTGGTTAAGTGTTCTGCATGTGTGTGCAAGGTCCCAAGTTCAAGCTTTAGCTTGGGCAATTTTTTGCTTTTAAATGAATAAACTCCTATCCCTAGTCAAAATATCGGTATCTCGTTCAATTTTTGTTTCTAAAAATATCGGTTTTTCAATTTCCGACGTTCTATCCTTATTTTCCCTACTCTGCAGAATTTTTTTCCCCTTGACTGGTGAATTTTACCCATCTTTCTCTTTTGATTCTACTTCTCTTATTATCAGAATCGTATCTTCCCCTCTTCCTCTCTGTCATTTATTTGAGTAGCACTGGTAAGTGGAATTTTGGTTTTTGTTTGTACGTTGGGTTTTCTAAGGCACTAATCTAAGGTCATATTGTTTCCTTGGGTAGCAGTGAATTTTGGAATAAAGGACACGTCTTTCGTGGAGTCTTAGTCAAATTTTTTGAGGTGTTATTGTAACACTCCTTACCCGTATTTGACGCCGGGATAGGGTACGAGGCATTATTGGACTTAAACATACACAAACATGCAAAATCGGGCCATAAAATATCAGCCAAATTAAAAATTTTCAAACACATGCATATCGTCCCTTATAAAAGCCTTCGAGGCCTAAAACATAAATCAGGATGGTTCGGGACTAAACTGAGAACTTAAGAAAAATTTTATAAAATTTCCCATGTTAAACCTCACACGCCCGTGTGGAGGTATTGCAATCGCCCCTGTGCTTAGGACACGCCTTTGTCCAATACCCGTGTGGAATTATTTTTTAGTTCGAACCTACAGGAGTTTTCACACGACCGAGCACACGTCTATGTCCCTGGCCTGTGTCCCTCACACAGCCTCGACACACCCGTGTGATCGCCCTTGTCCAAAAACCTGGACATTCTGTTTATGACGTTATCATTCATTTTGAGGTACATGTCCAGGGCACACGCCCGTGTACTAGGCCGTGTCCACCACATGGTCGATACACACGGTCGTGTCTCTGCCCGTGTGTTTACTACCATGCATACTGACTTAGAAAGTTTGGGTGCAGGGGACACACGGCTATTCAACACGCCCATGGGGCAAACCGTGTGTCACACACGGTTTACACACATACCCGTGTGTCTACCCGTGTGGACTATTTTAAGGCTATTTTCCAAGCCATTAGTCACCCTCATTCATTCATACACTTAGACATAAGACATAACATGCATCATGGCATATTTAATCACTCAAATATTCAATTCCATGGCACTTTCATACCAACGCAATGTCATATTATGGCCCGTACATTTGTTTATACAACTTAGAATCATTCCACATCAATTTCATGCATTGTTATACTTGTTACCCAAAACTTTAATGTCATGCATCCATGACTATAGTCATTTTAAAACATCAAGTCATCCTTTATCTCTATGCACCTAGCTAACACTTCATCAAGCATCCATCCAAGCAATAATATATCATATCATCGAGGCATTATCACATGCATGCATGGGAAATTAGATTACAACCCAATGATCAAATATAAGTCATATCACATGGCCATTACAAAATGAATCATTATCATTATAGACCTTCACAATTTGGCCAACTAGCATGTCACATATCACAAAATAACCAAGTCCCCTATACATGTCATACTCAAAATAATATATTTACTATACTAAATGATCTTTTGATAGTGTGATCGAATGCTCCGACAACGTCCGATCCTCGAGCTAGCTTGATAGAACTACAAGGAGGAAAATGAGAGGGAAGTAAGCATTTAAGTCTAGTAAGTCCACATGCAAATAATATGCAATAGTAACATGCAGCATCATGCCTATTTAAGTCTAGTAAGTCCACATGCAAATAATATGCAATAGTAACATGCAGCATCATGCAATATCATAGGAGCATATTCACAATTTCTCATCATTCAAACCTTTTTGGCTTGTTTATTTAGTAATCACATATACACATACGAATTCACTTTCTTGTCACATGTCATCCTTTAGCAAGGCATTACATATGAGAATAATGTATGTACCTGTACATACTCATAGCATCTTAAATAACTTTACCTGGCCCACCTCGGGGCTTTCATCATATCATTCTTTATATCAATTTCCAAACTTCTCATTGGATTTCCCATTGAATTACCCGTTGAACTCTTGGAATACCATGGGATACACGAAAACTTGCACCTGAGTGCCATATAAACATGGGTAAAACCCAATAAAATGTGTTGCATCCATTTTGAACTCAGACCACTCAACGAGCTTAGATGCTCTCATCTATAATGAACTCGGACCACTCAACGAGCTTAGATGCTACATATCTCGTGAACTTGGACCGCTCAACAAGTTCGGATTAACCACATGTTTCACGAACTCAGACCGCACAACGAGCTCGGATATCATATACGTCACGAACTTGGACCGCTTAACAAGTTCAGACTTCTTAATCTTCTAGTGACATGGCACTTGTATCCTAAACTATTCCTGAGGTTCAAACGAGATTCTTTTACTCATGCACGTAACTTCTTCGTCATACTTGCTCGTGGTGTCGGAATAACATCCATAACTTTTCTCATGCTTGCAATGTCATCAATAAACATAACATATACAATAATGACATAATGGTAACCATGCAATATCAATGCATTAAAACATATCATATTGTCACATTATTTACATATGTACTTACCTCGGTACAAAATGATAATAATCAAGTCTAATCATTGTATACTTTATTCTTCCCTCGATCGAGACCAATTCACGTCTTTCTTGATCTATAATGCCAAATTTAACTCATTTATTAGTCACATTCTTCAAATCAATCCATAACTTATGCTTTGGTACAATTACCCTTTTACCCCTAACTTTTCACTTATGTACGATTTAGTCCTGAGGCTCGTAAAAATGAAATGCATACATTTTCCTTGTTATCCAAGCCTAGCCAAACTCATAACATGCTCATAGCAGCCCATATTTCCCATTATATAATGCATCTCTCTACCCATTTTACAAACTTTACAAGTTAGTCCCTTTTTAGCCATTTTCACTAAAAATCACCTAGCAAAAGATGTTTACCATGCCTTAAAAATTCATATTCCTCCATTAATCAACAAAACACATGCATATTACACATGGGTAATTTTTCAAACATAAACCCTAGCTTAAAATATAGCTAGAAATGGATAAATCATGTTATCGGGACTTCAAAAATACAAAGAACATTAAAAGCGGGCTGGGGAAACACTTACTACTAAGCTTGGAAATGTTGAAAAAAACCATATCTATGGAGTCTTGGTATTTTCGACAGCTAAGGAGGAAGATGGACAACATTTTCACTTGATTTTTCCCTTTGTATTCTTTTTATTACCAAATGACCAAAATGCCTTTAGGGTTTTTCTTTCCAGTTTTTCCTATGCATGCTCATTTTTTTCCAAAATTATATAAATTGGTCAAATTGCTAATTAGGACCCTCTAATTCATAATATAAAGCAATTTCATGCTTAAAGCTTTTAGAATGCAAGTTTTGTCTTTTATTCAATTTGGTCCCTAAAATGCAATTAGACATTTTGTGCATAGAATTTCATCATGAAACTTTCACACAAGCAAGCATTCATAACATAAAACTCATAAGAATTATAAAATAATTATTTTCTATCTCGAGTTTGTAGTCTCGAAACCACTGTTCTGACTAGGCCCTAATTTGGGATGTCATAGTTGTGGGTAAGATCGAATCGTTCAATGTTTAAGTTTCAATTTTGGATGAGATAATTATTTGACTGTTAAGTGATTAAATAGGTGTCTGTTGTTCAATTATAGGTTCTGGAGTGCTCGGGAGTGCTTTCGCAGTAGAACGATACCAGGTGTATACCCAAAACATCAAAAATAGGGATCGGAGAAAAGCCAAAAAAGTATTCTGTCGATGCCACACGGGCGTGTAGTCACTCGTTTGGTAGGCCGTGTGACAGAACACTGGCGTGTGAGCGACGAGCCAGGCCGTGCATGCGTAACACAGCCGTGTGATGGTCAGGTGGGCCGTTTGTGACACTCGGGCTCAACCAATTCTGGACATGTGGGCCACATGGGCATGTCGAATATTGGGCCAGGCCATATGATCCACATGGCCAAGGCCAATTTGGACCGTATGGGCCACACGGGCGTGTGGGCCCACACGGGTAGATCACATGGGCATGTGAGCCCAAATTACTGATTTGTTTGCTAAGCTTGTACGGGTCACCCGAGTCGACTATGAACCTACTGTGGGGTTGGTAAACAATTCTTCGATTCCCTAATTGACTGAATGATATGAGCATGACTGTTTACAGAGCATGATTAGAATACTGTACTGATTATATGCATTCCACTATGCGATAGTATACCATAATTGTATGTTGCATTGCATAGGGATGTGATGATATATATAGAGGAAGTGTACTGAAAGGCTTTAAGCCTAATATACTGCCAGCACAGCTACAAATTACTATCTAGTGTCGCTTTCGATACTATTTTGGAGTGTAGGAATGGGTGGGTTGATTATATCCCCACATGGAGTGTAGGGTTAGGCGGAGATGGTGTGTAGAGGCTGGATGGGTAAGACTTGTTTACTACATAATCTGTTATTCTACTAATTACTGATACTGTAATGGGCCAAGGCCCTAATGCATGACTACTTTTGTATGGAGATGGGATAAAACCCTAACTGATACTGTCACTGATACTGAAAAGGGCTTAGGCCTAGACTAAGTTTATTTTGTATACTGTTTGTTTGTTTGCTCGGAGAATTACACATTGAGTTTACGTAAACTCACCCCTTCTGCTTAATCTGTGCATGTGATCCCCAAACTTGATGAATCGGTGCAGCGGAGGACTTGGCGGTGGCCACACAAACCTAAACTTTTTATTCAACTTTGGGTATTTAATTTTTGGGTTATATTTTGGGGTAATTTTTTATGTAAATTGCGAATTTTCTGGGACTTTTACTTAATTTGGGTTATTATTTATTTTTATGGAATTATAACTGCTAAGACGTGTAAAAACTCGATTTTAAAAAAGACAAAGTTTTCTCTAAACACGCGATTTACTCAAAACATCTTTTAAAAGCTTCCGCAATGAAGTGTGTAAAAACGTACGAGTAGATAAGTAACGATTTTGGGTTAACAAATGTAAACAAATGGAAAATTATTTTATCGTAAGAATCTAGTTTCATACACTATCATGTGACTCCGCCAGATTCGGCCATAACGTCTAGGCCGGGTTTGTGGTGTTACATTTAGTGGTATCAGAGCCAAGTTATAAAAATCAGCTACAGATTTGGGTTTTAAAAAGAAAAATTTATTTTTAACTAATTTTTAAATATTGAAATATTTCTATTGAACATATGGTGCACTGAGTCTCCGTCGCTGATTATGTAAGTTGTCTATAACTGTTATATGTTTTGACTGAAACTGCTATAGGTAGTATATACTGAGACTGTAGTTAAACTGATAAACATTGTGTGTACGAAAACGAACTCCAAATTACTGATACTGTTCTCCATAAAACTTTTGTTAAACAATTATTGAAACTGTAAACTGATGCATAAAACTATTAAATTTAGATAAACGTGATTCAGTAATGAGCATTCGAGGTAGACACGGATGAGGTACAATAAGTCATGGTAGAGGCCGTAGAGGGGCTCGAGATGAACCCTTTTCATTGGGCGATATGCCGAATTTAGACACTAGCAATACGCCGGTGTCATCGGTTATAGAGACTGGGTCTGGGTCAAGGTCTCATGATCAAGTAGCTAGGGACGACGCATTGTCCCAGGCCATGTTGTGGATTTTGGAGAGGGTCACCAGGCCCAATACTAGAGCTAGAGGTCGAGGGTCAGTTACAGAACGACTCAAGTCGAATGGAGCTGAGATATTCATGGGTGTCGCTAGGGTCGCCCCTAATGTGGCTGAGTACTGGATTGAGGCCACAGAGAGGATCATGGACGATTTGGACTTCACCCCCGAGCAGAAAATAAAGGGGGAAATATCACTGTTGAGAGATGAGGCTTACCCGTGGTGGCTTACGGTTAAGGAAGGCACTCAGCTCGACCGACTATCCTGGGAGTTTTTCAAGACTGCCTTCTAGAGGAAGTATCTGGGTGCCAGTTATGTGGATGCCCGTAAGAGAGAGTTCTTGAGTTTGACCCAGGGTGATAGATCAGTGTCTGAGTATGAGGCCGAATTTCTGTAATTAAGTCGCAATGCGTGAGGTATGGTGGCGACTGAGTATGAGCGATGTGTTCGCTTCGAGGATGGCCTCAAGGATAATCTGAGGGTTCTAATATCACCATAGACGGAGCGAGATTTTGCTGCACTAGTTGATAAGGTGAAGATCGCCGAGGAAGTGAAGCGCGTGGAGCACCAGAACAGAGAAAGAGGTAGGAATAAGAGGGAATTGGAGCCCTCGAGTTCCACTCAGAGGCCTAAGAAAAAGGCCAGAGTTGATGGGCCGATCAGAATTGAGGCTCCTATAGCTGCTACTGGACAGCCACCTTGTACTGACTGTGGTAGATGCCATCAAGGCAAGTGTTGGAAAAGAACTGGGGCCTGTTTAAAGTACGGTTCATTAAAGCACTGTATAAGGGATTGTCCGCGGAGGTCCGACCAGATGTAAGCCACCGAGAGCAGTTCAGCAGTTCAGCAGCCACCGAGAGGCCGTGGTCAGGCCAGAGGTGGTAATGGGTTGGGCCGTGGTCAGAGAGCACTGGGTAGAGGTACAGGTCAGGCTAAGGCGAGGCAACTTGCTCTAATTTATGTCGTTCGTCATCATGTGGAGGCAGATGCTCCGGATGTCATCACGGGTACGTTTCTTATTTATGATGTGCCATATACTACATTGATAGATGTAGGATCCACTCATTCTTATATAGCTTGTACTGTGTCCGAAAATTTGGGTATCTTGGTTGAGAGCACTAAGAGTGAGGTAACTGTACTGAGTCCGTTGGGACAATCAGTAAGGGTAAACAAACTGTTTAGGGATGTCTCTCTAGAGGTTCAAGGGACTATCTTTCTGGCTGATCTGATGGAACTTCCTTTTGGAGAGTTTGATTTAATACTGGGAATGGATTGGTTAGTTAATCACTGAGTGAGCTTGGATTGTGCCACTAAATGGGTTGTACTGAAAAATAAGGAGGACAACGACGTAGTTGTAATCGGGAAACGTTGAAATTACTTATTGAATGTGATTTCTGCATTAAGGGCTGAAAAGTTGGTTCGTAAGGGGTGTGAAGCGTATTTGGCCTATATCAGTGTTTCAGATTCTGGGGGTGCTTTGATTAATGATATCAGAATGGTTAAGGAGTTTTTGGACATTTTTTCGGAAGAGTTACCAGGGTTACCTCCCAATCGTAAAGTAGAGTTTAGGATCGAGCTTTTTCCCGATACAGCTCTGGGGTCCATCGCTCCCTATAAAATGGCACTGAAAGAGCTTGTGCAGCTTAAAGGGCAAATTCAAGAATTACTGGGTCATGAATTCATTCGTCCTAGTGTGTCTCCATGGAGAGCACCAGTGCTATTTGTGAAAAAGAAGGATGGATCCATGCGTATGTCTATTGATTATCGGCAACTAAATAAACTGACCATCAAGAATAAGTACCCCCTACCGAGAATAGACGATCTGTTTGACCAGAGAGTTAAGGAGGCCGATGTGCATAAGACGGTGTTTAGGACTCGTTATGGACATTACGAGTTCCTACTAATTTCATTTGGACTGAGGATGAGCATGTGGATCGATTCGTAGTGGTATTTATTGACAATATACTGGTGTATTCGAAGACTAAGGATGAGCATGATGAACATCTCAGAATGGTTCTACAGATTCTACGAGAGAAACAATCGTATGCCAAATTCAGTAAATGTGAGTTCTGGTTACGTGAAGTAACGTTTTTGGGACATGTAGTTTTTACTGAGGGGATTAGAGTCGATCCTCGAAACATTAAGGTTGTTTTGGATTAAAAGCATCTTAGGACTGTATCTAGAATCCGCAGTTTACTAGGACTGGCTGGGTATTATCGATGATTTGTAGAGGGGTTTTCACTTACCACTGTACCATTGACTAAGCTGCTACATAAACATGTGCCATTTAACTGGACTGATATACAGTAAGTGAGCTTTGAAAAGCTCAAGACTGTACAGACAGAGGCCCCTGTTTTGATACAGCCAGAGTTTGGAAAAGAGTTCACCATCTACAGTGATGCATCACATGTTGGTTTGGGATACGTGTCGATGCAGGAGGGTAAGGTGGTAGCTTACGCATCTCGTCAGCTTAAGACTCATGAGGTGAATTATCTGACGTACGACGTGGAGTTGGCCGTAGTAGTTTTCACACTAAAAATCTGGAGGCATTAGCTTTATGGTGAAAAGTGTATCATCTATATGGATCACAAGAGCCTTAAGTATCTCCTCACTCAGAAGGAGTTAAATCTTAAGCAGCATAGATGGATTGAGCTGCTTAAGGACTATGACTGTATGATCGAATACCATCCAAGTAAGGCCAATATGGTGGCCGATACACTGAGTCATAGAGCTATGACTGATCTGAGGACGATGTTCGCTCGCCTTAGTTTATTTGATGATGGTGGTTTGTTGGCTGAGCTTCAAGTTAAACTGACATGGATAGATCAGATTAAGGGTAAACATTTGGAGAATGATTCACCAGGTCTTCATTTCCGATAGATTGAGAGTGGTAGCACTTCAGATTTTGAACTCAATAGCAAAGGGGTACTTTGTACCCGTGAGAGGGTCTGTGTATTGAAGGATACCAAGTTGAGGCCAACTATATTGCCAGAGGCGCATAGTAGCCCTTATGCTATGCATCCTGGTAGAAATAAGATGTACCAACACCTTAGTGAGTTATATTGGTGGCCAGGACTTAAGCGTGAAGTTACAGACTTTGTGGGTAAATGTCTGACATGTCAGCAGGTTAAGGCTGAGCATCAGTTACCATCGGGGTTGCTGCAGCCAATTAAAATTCCCCTTTGGAAATGGGAGCGAGTGACTATAGGCTTCGTTAGTGGGTTACCCCTAACACCCACTAAGAATGATTCAGTATGGGTCATCGTGGATCGATTGACCAAGTCCAGCCATTTCATACATATTCGTACTAACTACTCTCTGCAAAAGCTAGCTAAATTGTATGTGTCTGAGATAGTGAGACTGCATGGGGTACTGATTTCGATCATCTCTAACAGGGATCCTCACTTCACGTCTCTTTTCTGGAAGAAGCTTTATGAAGCTCTAGGTACTAGGTTGGACTTCAATACTGCTTTCCATCCTCAGACAGATGGCCAGTCAGATAGGGTGATTCAGATACTGGAGGACATGTTAAAAAGTTGCGTGATTATTTTTGAGGTAGTTGGGAGGAGTACTTGCCGCTAGCAGAGTTTGCTTATAACAAAAATTACCATTCTAGTATACAGATGGCACCTTACAAGGCTCTGTATGGTCGTAAGTGTCGTACTTGGACTGAGTCAGAGGAGCAACATGTTCTGGGCTCTGAGCTAGTTTCTAAGACTGAGGATAAGGTTTGACTGATTAAGGACCGTCTAAAGTCAGCTTCTAACAGGTAGAAGTCTTATGCTGATCTGAAGAGGTGTGAGATTGAGTATTCTGTGGGGGACTTCCTGTTTCTGAAGGTCTCGCCTTGGAAGAAGGTTCTGAGATTTGGTCGCAAGGGCAAGTTGAGCCCTAGATTTATTGGGTCTTACCACATTCTGAGATGAGTGGAACTAGTTGCTTACCAATTGGAGCTACTTCCAGAGTTGGATCAGATTCACGACGTGTTCCACATGTCTATGTTAAGGTGTTACCACTATAACCTCACACATGATGTGCCTATTGAGGAGATCGAGGTTAGGCCAGATCTGACTTTCGAGGAGGAGTCGGTACAGATATTGGACAAGGATGTAAAGGTTTTGAGGAGGAAATTGATTCCACTGGTTAAGCTTCTTTGGTATAATCATAGCACTGAGGTGGCCACGTGGGAGCCTGAGGATGCGATGCATCAGCAACACCCTCACCTATTCTGATCAGGTAAATTTTGAGGCCGAAATTTTCTTTTAGGGGGTAGAGTTATAACGCCACAAAATTTATATTTTTGCTTCTATTAAAATTTGACACAAATGTGTATCTACTTCAGTGGTTAAGTGTTCTACATGTGTGTGTGAGGTCCCAAGTTCAAGCTTTAGCTTGGGAAAATTTTTCCTTTTAAATGAATAAACCCCTATCCCTAGTTACTAGGCTTATAAATAAATGTTGGTAAGTTTACATCAGAATGGGTCTGCTGGTCTAGTGGTTAAGTGGAGTGTTAAAGTTACAATGGGTCTTGAGTTCGAATCCTTGCGCGAGCAACAGATTTATTTTGCTACTTCGGTCGTGTGAGAGTTTGAGTAGATAGGGATTCTGAGTAGTGGATTTAGTGGAGAGGTGGATAGGTATAATTAAAGAGAGTTGGGGTAGGGGAGTTATCAATATCGGGTTCAATTTTTGTTTCTCAAAATATTGGTTTTTCAATTTCTGACGTTCTATCCTTATTTTCCCTCCTCTGCCAAATTTTTTCCCCTTGACTGGCGAATTTTACCCATCTTTCTCTTCTGATTCTACTTCCCTTATTATCGAAATCGTATCTTCCCCTCTTCCTCTCTGTCGTTTATTTGTACAGCACTAGTAAGTGGAATTTTGGTTTTTGTCAGTACGTTGAATTTTCTAAAGCACTAATCTGGGATCATATTGTTTTCTTGGGTAGTAGCGAATTCTGGAATAAAAGACTCGTTTTCGTGGAGTCCTAGTCGAATTCTTTCGAGGTGTTGTGGGTAAGATTAATTCATTCAATGTTTATGTTTCAGTTTTGGATTAGATAATTATTCGACTGTTAAGTGATTAAATAGGTGCCTATTTTTCAATTATAGGTTCTGGAGTGCTCGAGGGTACTTTCGCAGTAGAACGATACCAGGTGTGTACCTAAAACACTGAAAACGGGGATCGGCAAAAAGCCAAAAAAGTATTTTGTCAACATCACATAGGCGTGTGGTCGCTCGTGTGGTAGGCCGTGTGATGGAGCACGAGCGTGTGAGCGACGAGCCAGGCCATGCGCGTGTAACACTGTCGTCTGATGGCTAGGTGTGCCGTGTGTGACACACGGGCTCGACTAATTTGGGCTGTGTAGGCCACACGGGCGTGTGGGCCCACACTGGCATGTCGAATGTTGGGCTAGGCCGTGTGATCCACATGACCAAGGCCAATTTGGGCTGTGTGGGCCACACAGGTGTGGGGGCCCACACGGGCAGATTACATGGGCGTATGAACCCAAATTACTGATTTGTTTGCTAAGGTTGCACGGGGTCGCCCGAGTCAACTGTGAACCTACTGTGGGGTCGGTAAGCAATGCTTTGATTCCCTAATTGACTTAATGATATATGTATGACTGTTTACTGAGCATGATTAGAATACTATACTGATTATATGCATGACACTATGCGATAGCATGCCATGACTGTATGTTGCATTGCATGGGGATGGGATGATATGTGTGGAGGAAGTGTACTGAAAGGCTTTAAGCCTAATATACTGGCAGCTCAGCTTCAAATTACTGTTTAGTGCCTCTTTCGATACTATTTTGGAGTATAAGGATGGGCGGGATGATTATATCCCCACATAGAGTGTAGGGTTGGACGAAGATGGTGTGTAGAGGTTGGCTGGGTAGGACTTGTTTACTGCATAATCTGTTACTGTACTGATTACCAATACTATAATGGGCCAAGGCCCATATGCATGACTGCTCTTGTACGGAGATGGGCTAAAGCCCTAACTGATTCTGTCACTGATACTGAAAAGGGCTTAGGCCCAGACTAAATTTATTTTGTATACTGTCTGTTTGTTTGCTCAGGGAATTACACACTGAGTTTACATAAACTCACCCCTTCTGCCTAATCTTTGAAGGTAATCCCTAGACTTGACGAATCGGTGCAGCGGAAAACTTGGTGGTGGCCACACGAACCTAAACTTTTTCTTCAACTTTGGGTATTTAATTTTTGGGTTATATTCTGGGGTAATTTTTTATGTAAATTGCGGACTTTCTGGGACTTTTACTTAATTTGGGTTATTATTTATTTTTATGGAATTATAACTTCTAAGACGCGTAAAAACTCGATTTTCAAAAAGGTAAAGTTTTCTCTAAACACGAGATTTACTCAAAACGGCTTTTAAAAACTTCTGCAATGAAGTGTGTAAAAATGTACGACTCGATAAGTAACGATTTTGGGGTTAACAAATGTAAACAAATGGAAAATTATTTTATCGTAACAATCTAGTTTCATACACTATCATGTGACTCTGCCAGATTCGACCATAACGTCTAGGCTGAGTTTGGGGCGTTACAGTGATTTTGGTAATTGGATTTCGAACCTTATTGAAGATGAAATAAGTTTCATAAGATGATTTCATTTTTAGTTAAATTTCTTGAATGTACAATTGATTTTATGTTTGAATTTGTTTGCAATGGTGCCAAATGGCATATTGGTTAGTATAAGGATAATGGTATCTAATTGCATACTTAGTTATTAATTGTAATAGATAAGATGGTTAATAGATCATGGTTGAATTATGACATGTTTGTAATGAATTGAGTTTTATGCAGGTCATATATGCCTCTATTTGTATCTGTGAATTAAGATATAGGTTTGGGCATGAAATGAATTTTCAAACTTGTAATATTTTACCACTTGGATAAAAATACTAATACTAGGGTCCAGTGTATCGATACTTGACCAAATGAATGGTGTTTTCAAGTTACAGAATGCCAAAATGGTATCGATATTGATTTTGGTTTCGATACCTATCACAAAAAAAATTGATACTTATTTCTTTGGTATCGATAGTTAATTCAAAGTTTTGGAAAATTTACAGTTTGGTTCTTTTTTATGCTCTAATCCAATCTATTCTATTTAGTAGCTCGATTTAGCTTCGTGTTCATTTTTAATAATTAATGTGTGTATTTATATGATCATTAAATCTTTTAAATTACATGTGATTGTTCTGGATTTATTCGTAGCATCTCATAGCTTGGGTCCTTCAATTTAACCGGGTATGGGGTGTTACATATCACATCAAGTACATGGTTTAAAGCTACAACCTACCTATTTTATTCCTATAACTACATGCACATTTTAAATTCATACATTTGGCTTATTAAAATTGCATACCATGCATACCCAACACTCAACAAAATTGCAATGGTTTGCACCAAGAGAAATCAAGGTTCGCATATTAATTAAGCAGGGTCTTGCATATTTTACCTTAGCTTACGTATTGGAGTTTAAATGCAATATATCAGAAAACTCACCTTAGTTCTTACTTCAATTTCATGCTCAAATAAGCATTAATTTGACTGTGCTCATGCTTGTAGAGGCTCCTAAATAACTTGACACTTTACATACACATCAAGCACAATACATAGGCAATATTAACAGCAACATACATAATCAAATTATTCCAAAATCACATATCTAAGCCTCTTAACTATTATACCGAAAATTTAACTAGTTTTGTCAAAATAGGTGTTTAACCACTCAAATCTTGTTTCTAAGCTTGGATTTCAACTTCATACATCCTAAATATTATCAAATTACGTATCTAAACCATCAATTTTACCAAATTACACCGATCTAATTTTTCATAAAGAATCAAGCTTATGTGATCTTTTAAAAGGAGAAAACATTCAAATTGCTTAAATTCATTAAGGATTTGTTAAATTAAGATCAAATTGCTTAAATTAGAATCTCACCTCAATTTTACAAAATCAATGAGCTATGGAGCTAATTTGAGCTAAAATGTGTGAAGATCTCTTAAGGATTTTAATGATGAAAACATGAGTGTTCTTCAAAATTGAAAAAAGATTTTGTGTTTAGAGAGCTTAGGAATAAAAATGGATGAACTAATTTCGAAAAAAAAAACTTTGATTTGGTGTTTGGAAAAATTTTGAAGACTATGAAGAATAGAGAGAATGAGACGTGGATGTTGTTAAATAGGCACCATTTTTTTAAAAAATTGAGTCATTGCCCATTTAACCACTTCTAGTTCTCTCTTTTTTAAATAGGTTCTCTCTTTTCAATTAAAACAAATTTCAAAATTACATTCAAATTAAACCTTATTTTTAAAAATCCGTTTTAACCAAATTAATTCTCGGACACCTAATTTTAATTACTTAACCTAAAATTATTAATTCTAATTATTTTAATATTTTATTTAATTAATTTCAAATTATTTAATTATCTAACCTATTTACGACTTTCAGTTCACTAACCCCCAGTCCTACTTACCCAATTCTACTAACTCGAATTTCGGGGTGTGACATGACAGGTCAGTTGTAATATTTGTAATGTTACAATGGAACAATGGAGTATTCTAAAGATTGAACCTAAGAGAATTGTGGATTGAACAATCACTAAATAGTGTGTATGTAAAATAAAGAGTCTAACCAACTAGTCGCAAAAAAATTATATTACGAAAAATCATGAAATCAAGATAAATTAATCTAATTTACTATCTAACTAGTAAAGACTAAATTGTAAAACATGCAAAGTTATGAAATTAAAAATTAAATAACAAATAGTGGTTGGTTGACATTGATGTGGTTCACTAATCCTTGAATCAGGGATCCAAATCGCTTAAACTCCCAAAATGGCTCAATTTTACCTATCGGTCTCCATTTTACCAAGTTACACAAATTAATCCAGATTATCTCTCGATCTCACCGATTAACCCGAGACTAATGAATTGGTGCCCAACAAGATCTTCTCTCAGTCTCACTTGCCTAAATTTTCTCTTAGGGTCGTCAATCCTAAGTTTTAAGTTCATTCAAATTAGTCCAATTTATTATGATTTGGTTCTTCATCTAAAAATTAGCTCACTACATGCTGAAAATAAAACTAACAAATGAAAAGCAAAGAAGCCATTGAAGCAAAGCTTGACAAAAATATAAAAGTTGATGTTTTTATGAAAGAAAATCTAAAAGGCATGTAAAGAAAAACATTCAACAAGAAAATCTAAAGCAATAAACATAAAAGGAACAAACTTTAACAAATGCGAAGTAAAAGAAACTGAAATACATTAAACTAAATCCGAAAATGTCATACAACCAAGCTACAGGGACTAAAGGTGCAAATAAACCTAAGCTACAGTGATAACTAACTGAACTAACACTAAGGACAACTAAAACAAGAAGAAAAGTTGTTGGGAAATGTAAAATCTACAACTAAGGAAATGAAAATAAGAAACACTAGAAAAAGAGGAAAAGAAGTTAAGAGAAAACTTAAGGAAAACTAAGCCTAAACTAAGGTAATATGGCCTCATTTTCTCTCTCAGCCAAATTTTGGCTAATATAGCAGCGATTCTAACCCAATTTGTGTGCCAAAAATACCCTTGAGTAGGCCTTAAATGATTGGTGCTTCGAGTAGAAAAAGACTATACTTTTTGTCCCATCACAATATCGGTATCGTGATGCCAAAGAAGAGGATACTACAATACCTCAGATAGTTTCGAACTTTGGGGTTTTCTTGGAGGATGGATATCATGAGACCCAAAATGGATATCACAATACCACTGACGGGTGGTCCCCAATCTTAAGTCTGTTGGAGGTATCGCAAATCTAAGGTTTAAATATCACAATACCCTCTTCTTGGGTGTCGTTCTCGCTTGATTTTAGCCTTCAACACGTCCCTACACCACTCAACCATGCGTTAGGGGCCCCAATGACACTATTGGCCAATTTGGGTCTCAAAATAAGTAAAAGTAAGGCATTTACACTTATCAAATTCAAATATAAAAATTACAAAAAACTAAGGAAAAGACGCTACTTTGCTTGAGAACAAGCTCCTTTAGTACGCCGAGAAAGCCTAATTTTTTATATCAAATTATGGCAGATCACAAACTCCTCTATGAGTTCTACAATCTATTCCTTCAAAGTCATCACCATGACCTCAAGAATGTCATCCTTCTCAATCATCTCACCTATAGCGATATTGAGAACCCCTTGCATCGCATCTACATTTACACAAAGAGCCACTGCCACTTGTCCCTTGAGCTGATTTTGCCTCTATTCTAACTATATGGTGTGTCCCTCAACTTCCTCAAGGATCTCCCTCCTCACATGACCCATGGAGCCCTTAAGTTTGGCAACCCTACATTCCAAATATGACAACATATCCATCAATCTGTTAGGTTTCCTACCCCCTCCCCTAGGTCTCCTTAGGCTCAATCTACCCGTCTACTCCTTTCGACATCTCAATCGGTGCCTTTGAACCTTAGCTCAGATACAAACTCTCACGGGGCTAAAAATTTAGTTTAGCAAATCGTACAACCTTAGGCAATTCATTTACATCAAAGCTGCCTAAGTTAGCCTAACACTCAAAAGTGAGAATTCAAAAAGGAAATTTTCCAAGGCACCGAAATAAAGTGAAATTAAACTCAAAAGACAAAGGAGCACGAATCAAATAGAAAAGCCACAAGAAAGCAATGCACACAAGGTGTTTGAGTAAATGATCTCAAATATATTCAATAACTATTAATGGGATTATAAATGAGGGGGAAGGCCTCTATTTACAATTGAGCTCCCCCAAACCTAATGATACAGTTTGAATTACATCGACGGTTAAGATCAAAGTCAATATACAAATTGAGATTCTTAAGGGATTTTCTAGAATGCCCTAAGATTCCAAAATCTTTTAAGATTACTTTACATACTTACCATGGTAACCTTAGTTTTACTTGATTGTTTCATTGGTCCACCAAGGCATCAAGTAAATGGGCTTCTCCATATGTTTCATGAATCGAGTCAGTTCATATGGGTCAAATGAGCCTCATTTAGTCAATTGACCTCTGTGGGACGTTTTGTGTGCATTCATCACAGGCTCTGATCAACAGTTCATGACACTAGGAGTCAGATTGCATTTTCTCCCCTCAACTAAAAAAATGAGCAAATTAGTCCCTGTATGTTAGAGCAAAGAGCAAAGAGCAAACTAGCCCATCTGTAAAAAAATATCATTCAATTCTATCGTTAAAAATTGGTCATTGTACTTCAACATAAGGTACACGTGACACACCACATTTCGTTTTCTGAGTATTCCCTCAGCCATGCCAATTTTTAATAGTATAAAATGAATAAATTTTTATCATAAATGACCTATTTTTCCTTTGATTTTATGTAAAAGAACTAATTTGTTCATTTTTTAAGTAGATGGGACAAAATGTAATTTGAATCCTTGTATAAGGGTCTCCATGATACTTCTACTGAGATATTTCATTCAAGATTCTATTAGGATGTGTTTGGATGGGGGATTTAGAGGAGGAATTTTATTTCTGTTAAGGTTTTCAAATTTCTAAAACTAAATCTACTTGTTTGGGTAAAAATAATGGAGAAATTGAAGGTTTATAAGAATTTTAAGAGGAGATTTAAGTGGCTCAATTGCCTTTTACAAATACCATCTGAAGTGGTAAATTTACAAAATTCCTCATTACTTCATTTTTAATACACATGATGCCACTATAAAATAAAATAAATTAGACTTCAAAAAATATAATTCTTAATTTTAATATATATTTTAAATTTTTATTTTATTAAACACATTTATAAATTTTTACAAATATAATGATTTCTATATTGAATATATTCTATATTATTTATTTTTAATAATATTATTTTTATTATTATTTCTAATTTATAAAATTCTAATAACTCAATATTTCATAAAATAATGATTTATCCAAACTAAGCAATTAAAATTACTAGCATTTTGAATTTATAAATTTTGAAATACTGGCAGTTTATTTCAACCCAACCACACAACAAAAAATCTTTTTATTTAACTTTAATATATTTTTATATTTTTATATTTTTATTATTAATAATTGTTATACCCCTCCGTCTCTTGGACACGTAATGTTGACCTCCTATTAAATTCACCTGAAAAGGTGCCTCACTTGACCACCTATTCTACACAAGGGTGCATCCCCCCAACCCCCATCACCCTAACCGCCCATTGTACCAAGAAGGCTCCCAACCCTCCATTCTCATTAGAATGGGTAGGCACTCGCTTTTTAGGTGTGAACACTCTTCAAGTGTGAACACGCCATTGAATCCATGTGGGACTCACTTAAGCATAACAACCTTGTACTGATCGAATGCATAACAGAATGGGCCCCAAAATGCATGTCCTTCACCTATCAAGTGATGATAAATTTCTTCATGATGATCTATCATGTCACACTAGTGGATAATAGGATCTCTCTTATAAGTACTTTCATAAATTATAAAGAAAGGGGAATTTAAGCTCCCTAAGGTTACTCTGAGCAATTACCTCCTAAAATAGTCAGCCTGCCTTCTTATTCTTGTTCTCATTCTCTGCCTCTTTAAGTGAACAGGCCTCCATAGCTCCACCACCACTACATCTTTATCTCCTCCTTACTTTTCTCCCTTGTTACAGTATCAACAATAATATTTCATTATATTTAAATCTAATCTATTATTAATAATATTTGTATGTTTTAAACTCTGAATTGTGGCCTATTAGTCAAGTGTTACCTTCTCCAAAAATAGCTTAGGTTCGAATCATCATTATAAACAATATGATATTTATATATTTTTACATATCTAATAATACTCATATTACTTTTTTTAATTGATTTATGTATTTGTTTTATTTTCCATATTATTGTTCTTTTATCTCCTTAAATTTCAATAGATTATTTTTTAAAAATATTCATCCAAATAAAATAACTAAAGATATTAAACTTTTAAATCATCCATTTTAAAATACCTTAATTTCAAGTTTATCATTGTAATGCCCCAAACCCAGCCTAGACGTTGTGGCCGAATCTGGTGAAGTCACATGATAGCGTATGAAACTAGATTGTTACGATAAAATAAATTTCCATTTGTTTACACTTGTTAACCCGAAAATTGTTACTTATCTAGTTGTACATTTTTACATACTTCATTGCGGAGGCTTTTAAAAGCCGTTTTAAGTAAATCACGTATTTAGAGAAAACTTTGCCTTTTTGAAAACCAAGTTTTTACACGTCATAGCAGTTATAATTCCATAAAAATAAATAATAACCGAAATTAAGTAAAAGTCCCAGAAAGTCTGCAATTTACATCAAAAATTACCCTAGAATATAACCTAAAAATTAAATACCCAAAGTTAAAGAAAAAGTTTAGGTTCGCGTGGCCACCACCAAGTCCTCTGTTCTACCGATTCATCAAGTCTGGGGATTAACTGTACAGATTAAGCAGAAGGGGTGAGTTTACATAAACTCAGTGTGTAATTCCCCGAGCAAACAAATAGATAGTATACAAAATAAACTTAGTCTGGGCCTAAGCCCTTTTCAGTATTAGTGACAGTATTAGTTAGGGCTTTAGCCCATCTCCGTACAAAAGCAGTCATGCATTTGGGCCTTGGCCCATTACAGTATCAGTAATCAGTAGAGTAACAGATTATGCAGTAAACAAGTCCTACCCAGCCAACCTCTACACACCATCTCCGTCTAACCCTACACTCCATGTAGGGATATAATCAACCCATCCATCCCTACACTCCAAAATAGTACCGAAAGCTGCACTAGATAGTAATTTGTAGCTGAGCTACCAGCATATTAAGCTTAAAGCCTTTCAGTACACTTCTTCCACATATATCATCCCATCTCCATACAATGCAACATACAGTCATGGTACGCTATCGCATAGTGTCATGCATATAATCAGTACAGTATTCTAATCATGCTCAATAAACAGTCATACATATATTATTAGTCAATTAGGGAATCAAAGCATTGCTTACCGACCCTACAATAGGTTCACAGTCGACTCGGGCGACCCGTGCAACCTTAGCAAATAAATCAGTAATTTGCGCTCACATGCCCATGTGATTTGCCCGTGTGGGCCCACACGCCCATGTGGCCCACACGGCCTAAATTGGCCTTGGCCGTGTGGATCACATGGCCTGGCCCAACATTCCACACGCCCATGTGTTCACCCGTGCGGGCCCACACGCCCCTGTAGCCCACAACGCCCAAATTGGTCGAGCCCGTATGTCACATACGACCCACTTGGCCATCACACGACTGTGTCAAGTGCGCATGCATGGCTAGTCACTCGCACGCCTGTGTTTCGTCACACGGCCTACCACACGGGTGACCACACACCCATGTGGCATCGATAGAATACTTTTTTGACTTTTTATCGATCCCCGTTTTCGGTGTTTCGGGTACACACCTTGTGTCGTTCTGCTGCGAAAGCACTCCCGAGCACTCCAGAACCTATAATTGAACAGTAGGCACCTATTTAATCACTTAATAGTCGAATAATTATCTAATCCATAACTGAAACTTAAACATTGAACAATTTGATCTTACCCACAACACCTCGAAAGAATTCAACTAAGACTCCAGGAAAGACGAGCCCCTTATTCCAGAATTCGCTGCTGCCTAAGGAAACGATATGACCCCAGATTAATGCTTTAGAAAACGGAACATACAGACAAAACCAAAATTCCACTTACCAGTGCTGCACAAATAAATGACAGAGAGGAAGAGGAAAAAGATACTATTCTGATAATAATGGAAGTAGAATCAGAAGAGAAAGATAGGTAAAATTCGGCAGTCAAGGGGAAAAATTTTTGGCAGAGGTGGAAAAATAAGGATAGAACGTCAAAAATTGAAAAACCGATATTTTGAGAAACAAAAATTGAACCAGATACTGATAACTCCCCTACCCCAACTCTCCTTAATTATCTCCATCCACCTCTCCACTAAATCCACCACTTAGAATCCCCATTAACTCAAACTCTCACGCGGCCCAAGCAGCAAAATAAATCCCTTGCTCGCGTAGGGATTCAAACTCAAGACCCCTTGTAACTTTAACACTCCACTTAACCACTAGACTAGCAGGCCCATTCTGATGTAAACTTACCAACATTTATTTATAAGCCTACTAACTAGGGATATGGGTTTATTCATTTAAAAGCAAAAATTTGCCCAAGCTAAAACTTGAACTTGGGACCTCCAACACACATGCAGAACACTTAACCACTGAACCTAATACACATTTGTGTCAAATTTTAACAGAACCAAAAATATAAATTTTGGGGCGTTACAACTCTACCCCCTAAAAGAAAATTTTGGCCTCAAAATTTACCTGAGTAGAATAGGTGAGGGTATTGCTGACGCATCGCATCTTCAGACTCCCACGTGGCCTCCTCAGTGCTATGATTACGCTAGAGAACCTTAATTAGTGGAATCGATTTCCTCCTCAAAAATTTTACATCCCTATCCAATATCTGTACCAGTACTTTATCGAAAGTCAGATCTTGTCTAACCTCGATCTCCCTAATTGGCACAACATGTGTGGGATCAAAGCGGTCACGCCTTAACATAAAGACATAGAATACATCGTGAATCTAATCCAACTCTAGAGGTAGCTCCAATTGGTAAGCAACTGGTCCCACTCATCTCAGAATTCGGTAAAGCCCAATAAATTTAGGGCTCAGCTTGCCTTTGCGACCAAACCTCAGAACCTTCTTCTAAGGCGAGACCTTTAGAAACACAAAGTCCCCACAGAATACTCAATCTCACGCCTCTTTAGATCAGCATAAGACTTCTGGCTGTCAGAAGCTACCTTTAGACGGTCCCTAATCAGCCGAACCTTATCCTCAGTCTCAGAAACTAGCTCAGGGCCCAGAACACGCCGCTCGCCCAACTTAGTCCAACATGAAGGAGTACGGCACTTACAACTATATGGAGCCTCGTAAGGTGCCATCTGTTTACTAGACCGATAACTATTGTTATAACTAAACTCTGCTAGCGACAAGTACTCCTCCCAACTACCACAGAAATCAATCATGCAACTCCTTAACATGTCCTCCAGTATCTGAATCACCCTCTCTGACTTACCATCTGTCTAAGGATGGAAATTTGTACTGAAGTCCAATCTAGTACTCAGAGCTTCATGAAGCTTCTTCCAGAATCGAGATGTAAAGTGAGGATCCCTGTCAAAGATGATTGAAATCGGTACCCCATGCAGTCTTATTATCTCAGACACATACAATTTAGCCAGCTTTTACGGAGAGTAGTCAGTGCGAACAGGTATGAAATGGGCGGACTTGGTCAATCGATCCACGATGACCCATGCTAAATCCTTCTTAGTGGATGTTAGGGGCAACCCACTAACGAAGTCCATAGTCACTCGCTCTCACTTCCAAAGGGGAATCTTAACTGACTGCAGTAACCCTGAAGGTAACTGATGCTTAGCCTTAACCTGCTGACATGTCAGGCATTTACCCACAAAGTCTATAACTTCACACTTAAGAATTGGCCACCAATATAACTCACGAAGGTCTCGGTACATCTTATTTTTGCCAGAATGCATAGCATAAGGGCTACCATACGCCTCTCGCAGTATAGACTGTCTCAACTCGGTATCTTTTGGTACACAGACCCTCCCACGGAAACAGAGTACCCCTTCGCTATTGAGTTCAAAATCTTAAGTGCTACCACTCTCAATATGACAAAAATGAAGACCCAGAGATTCATCCTCTAACTATTTACTCATAATCTAATCCATCCACGTCGATTTAACTTGAAGCTCAGCCAAAAAACTACCATAATCAAATAAACTGAGGTGAGCAAACATCGCCATCAGATCAGTCATGGCTCTACGGCTCAGTGCATCAGCCACCACATTAGCCTTACCCGGATGGTATTCAATCGTACAGTTATAGTCCTTAAGCAACTTAATCCATCTACGCTGTCTAAGTTTTAACTCCTTCTGTGTGAGAAGATACTTGAGGCTCTTGTGATCCATATAGATGATACACTTTTCACCATAAAGGTAATGCCTCCAGATTTTTAGTGCGAAAACCACTGCGACCAACTCCAGGTCATACGTCGGATAATTCACCTCATGAGTCTTAAGCTGACGAGACACGTAAGCTACCACCTTACCCTCCTACATCAACACGCATCCCAAACTAACATGTGATGCATCGCTGTAGATAGTGAACTCTTTTCTAGACTCTAGCTATATCAAAAAAGGGGCCTCTGTCTATACAGTCTTGAGCTTCCCAAATCTCTCTTGCTGCATATCAGTCCAGTTAAATGGCACCCCTTTATGTAGCAGCTTAGTCAACGGTGCAGCGATAACTGAAAACCCCTTTACAAATCGTCGATAATACCCAGCCAGTCCTAAAACACTGCAGATCTCAGATACAGTCCTAGGCTGCTTCTAATCCAAAACAGCCTTAATCTTTCGAGGATCGACTCTAATCCCCTCAGCAGAAACCACATGTCCCAGAAACGTTAATTCACGTAACCAGAACTCACATTTACTGAATTTGGTATATAGTTGTTTCTCTCGTAGAATCTGTAGAACCACTCTGAGATGTTCATCATGCTCATCCTCAGTCTTCGAATACACTAGTATGTCGTCAATAAATGCCACTACGAACCGATCCAGATAGGGCAGAAACACTCAGTTCATCAGATCCATAAAAGTTACCGGTGCATTAGTCAGTCCAAATGGCATTACTAGGAACTCGTAATATCCATAACGAGTCCTAAACGTCGTCTTATGCACATCAGCCTCCTTAACTCTCAACTAGGGATACCTCGATTGGAAATCAATCTTAGAAAAACCTAAAGCACCTTAGAACTGATCAAACAGATCGTCTATCCTCGGTAGGGGGTACTTATTCTTGACAATCAACTTAATCAGTTACAGATAGTCAATACACATACGCATGGATTCATTCTTCTTTTTCACAAACAGCACTGGTGCTCCCCATGGAAACACACTAGGACAAATGAATCCACGATCCAATAATTCTTGAATTTGAGCTTTAAGCTCCACAAGCTCGTTCGGTGTCATTCTATAAGGAACGATGGACATCGGAGCTGTATTGAAAAGAAATTTGATCCCAAACTCTACTTCACGATTAGGAGGTAACCCTGGTAGCTCTTCCTGGAAAACATCTGGAAAGTCCTTAACCATTCTGATATCATTAACCGAAGCACCCCAAAAATCTGAAACACTGATGTAAGCCAAATACGCTTCACACCCCTTACGAACCAAATTTTCGGCCTTTAATGCAGAAATCACATTCTATATGTAATTTCGATGTTCCCCGATTACAACTACCTTATTGTCCTCCTCAGTTTTCAGTATAACCCGTTTAGTGGCACAATCCAAGTTCACTCAGTGTTTAACCAGCCAGTCCATTCCCAGTATTAAATCGAACCCTCCAAAAGAAAATTCCATCAGATCAGTCAGAAATATAGTCCCTTGAACCTCTAGAGGGACATCCCTAAATAGTTTATTTACCCTTACTGATTGCCCCAATGGACTTAGTACAGTCACCTTACTCGTAGTGCTCTCAACCAAGATACACAAATTTTCGGACACAGTACAGGGTATATAAGAGTGAGTGGATCCTATATCTATCAATGCATTATATGGCATATCATAAATAAGAAACGTACCCATGATGACATCCGAAGCATTTGCCTCCTCACAACGACGAGTGGCATAAACTAGGGCTGGCTGCCTCGCCTCAGCCTGACCTGCACCTCTACCCGGTGCTCTCTGACCACAGCCTAACCCATTACCACCTCTGGCCTGACCACGGCCTCTCGGTAGCTACTGAACTGCTCTCGGAGGTGGTGCAGTACTAGTACCCGAGGCTTGCATCTAGTTGGACCTCTGCGGACAATCCCTAATATAGTGCTCTAATGAACCGCACTTCAAACAAGCCTCAGTTCTTTTCCAACACTTGCCCTAATGGCGTCTACCACAGTCAGTACAAGGCGATTGTCCAGTAGCAGCTATAGGAGCTCCAACTTTGATCGTCCCATCTGAACGGAACTCAAAGGCTCTAATTCCCTCTTATTCCTACCTTTTTCTTTGTTCTGGAGCTCCACGCACTTTATTTCCCCGGTGATCTTCGCCTTATCAAACAATGTAACAAAATTTCGCTCCCTCTGTGAAGCTATCAGAACCCTCAGATTATCCCTGAAACCATCCTCGAAGTGAACACATCGCTCATACTCAGCTGCCACCATAACTCGCGTATAGTAGGTCGGTCGCAGAAATTCGACCTCTTACTCGACCACTAATCTATCACCCTAGGTCAAACTCAAGAACTCTCTCCCACAGGCATCCACATAACTGTCACCCACATACTTCCCCTGGAAGGCAGTCTTGAAGAACTCCCAGGACAGTCGATCGGGCTGAGTGCCCTCCTTAACCATAAGCCACCACTATTAAGCCTCATCTCTTAACAATGACACTGCCCCTTTTAGTTTCTGCTCGGGGGTGCAGTCCAAATCGTCCTTAATCCTCTCTGTGGCCTCAATCCAATACTCAGCCACATTAGGGGTGAACCTAGGGATACCCCTGAATATCTCAGCTCCATTTGACTGAATTCGTTTCGTAACTGACCCTCGGCCTCCAGTTCCAGTATTGGGCCCGGCGACCCTCTCCAAAATTCTCAACATGGCTTGAAACAGTGCGTCGTCCCCGGCCATTCTATCATGAGACCCTGACCAAGACCCAGTCTCTGTAACCGACGACACCCGCATCTCGCTAGTGTCTAAATTCGGCATATCGCCTAGTGAAGAGGACTTAGCTCGAACCCCTCTACGGCCTCTACCACGACCTCTTATATCTCGTCCGCGAGTACCTCGAATGCCCATTATCAAATTACGTTTATCTGAATTTAACAGTTTTATGCATCAGTTTACAGTTTTAATAATTGTTTAACAAAATTTTTATGCAGAACAGTATCAGTAATTCGGAGTTCGTTTTCTTACAACGCAGTGTCTATCAATTTAACTATAGTATCAATATATACTACCTATAACAATTTCAATCAAAACATATAACAGTTAAAGAGAACTTACAGAATTGGTGCTAGAGACTCAGTGCACCACACATTCAGTAGATTGTTACGATAAAATAATTTTCCATTTGTTTACACTTGTTAACCCCAAAATCATTACTTATCTAGTCGTACGTTTTTACACACTTCATTGCGAAAACTTTTAAAAGCCGTTTTGAGTAAATCGCGTGTTTAGAGAAAACTTTCCCTTTTGAAAACCAAGTTTTTACACGTCTTAGCAGTTATAATTCCATAAAAATAAATAATAACCCAAATTAAGTAAAAGTCCCAGAAAGTCCGCAATTTATATAAAAAAATTACCCCAGAATATAACCCCAAAAATTAAATACCCAAAGTTGAAGAAAAATTTTAGGTTCGTGTAGCCACCACCAAGTCCTCCGCTGCACTGATTCGTCAAGTCTGGGGATTACCTGCACAGATTAAGCAGAAGGGGTGAATTTACGTAAACTCAGTGTGTAATTCCCCAAGCAAACAAACAGACATTATACAAAATAAACATAGTCTGGGCTAAGCCCTTTTCAGTATCAATGACAGTATCAGTTAGGGCTTTAGCCCATCTCCGTACAAAAACAGTCATGCATTTGGGCCTTGGCCCATTACAGTATAAATAATCAGTACAGTAACAGATTATGCAGTAAACAAGTCTTACCCAGCCAGCCTCTACACACCATCTCCGTCTAACCCTACACTCCATGTGGGGATATAATCAACCCACCATCCTTACACTCTAAAATAGTACCGAAAGCGGCATTAGACAATAATTTGCAGCTGGCTGGCAGTATATTAGGCTTAAAGCCTTTCAGTACACTTCTTCCACATATATCATCCTATCCCCATACAATGCAACATACAGTCATGGCATGCTATCGCATAGTGTCATGCATATAATCAGTACAGTATTCTAATCATGCTCAGTAAACAGTCATGCATATATCATTTAGTCAATTAGGGAATCAAAGAATTGCTTACCGACCCTACAGTAGGTTCACAGTCTACTCGGGCGACTCGTGCAACCTTAGCAAACAAATCGGTAATTTGGGCTCACACGCCTATGTGATCTGCCCGTGTAGGCCGACACGCCCGTGTGGCTCACACGGCCCAAATTGGCCTTGGTCATATAGATCACACGGCCTGGCCCAACATTTCACATGCCCGTGTGGTTCATCTATATGGGCCAACATGCCCGTGTAGCCCACATGGCCCAAATTGGTCGAGCTCGTGTGTCACACACGACCCACCTGGCCATCACACAGTCGTGTCACGCATGTACGGCCTGGTTCGTCACTCACACACCTGTGTTCCATCACACGGCCTACCACACGGGCGACCACACTCCAATGTAGTGTCGACAGAATACTTTTTAGCTTTTCGTCGATCCTTATTTTCAGTGTTTCAGGTACACACCTTGTATCGTTCTACTGCAAAAGCACTCCCGAGCACTCCAGAACCTATAATTGAACAATAGGCACCTATTTAATCACTTAACAGTCGAATAATTATCTAATCCAAAATTGAAACTTAAACATTGAGCAATTCGATCTTACCCACAACACCTCAAAAGAATTCGACTAAGACTCCATGAAAGACGAGTCCTTATTCCAGAATTCGTTGCTGCTCAAGGAAACGATATGACCCTAGATTAGTGCCTTAAAAAACTTAATGTATAGACAAAAACTAAAATTTCACTTACCAGTGCTGCACAAATAAATGACAGAGAGAAAGAGGGGAAGATACGATTTCGATAATAAGGGAAGTAGAATCAAAATAGAAATATGGGTAAAATTGGCAGTCGAGGGGAAAAAATTTGGCAGAGAAGGGAAAATAAGGATAGAACGTCAGAAATTGAAAAATCGATATTTTAATAAACAAAAATTGAACCAGATACTGATAACTCCCCTAAACCAACTCTCCTTACTTATCTTCATCCACCTCTCCACTAAATTCACTACTCAAAATCCCCATCTACTCAAACTCTCACACAGCCCAAACAGCAAAATAAATCCCTTGCTCGTGCAGGGATTCAAACTCAAGACCCCTTGCAACTTTAACACTCCAATTAACCACTAGACCAACAGGTCTATTCTAATGTAAACTTACCATCATTTATTTAGAAGCCTACTAACTAGGGATAGGGGTTTATTCATTTAAAAGAAAAAATTTGCCCAAGCTAAAGCTTGAACTTGGGACCTCTCACACATATGTAGAACACTTAACCACTGAACCAAATACACAGTTATGTCAAATTTTAACAGAACCAAAAATATAAATTTTGGGGCGTTACAATCATGCCCAAAAAATATCAAAAGTATCTCAAAGGTACAAAACGAGCATGAAGAAATTAAAGATACTTCTTTATCTTTTGAGTTGTTCTACAGGACCGGTCGCTCAAGACCTTTGGTCTTTACCCGAACCCGATGAAAAAAATGGGATCACTTCTTATGGGTTCGTTAAAAATGATTCTTATCTACTTCATGGCCAACTAGAAGTAGAAGGTAATTTGGCGGGATCCTCACAAATAGAATAAAAATTGCAGTTAGTTTGATAATGATCAAGTGACATTTTTTCTTTGGTCCGAGCCGAGGAATCCCTTATATATGATGTAAAATGGATCTTGTTTTATCGTTGATTAGAGAAATCTATATGAAAACTACAAATCAGAGTTTGAGAAGGGGAAGGAGAATGAGTACTCGATCCACAACAGATAGAGAATAATTTATTCAATCACATAATTTGGGCTCCTAGGATATGATGCCCCTAAGACTTTCTATTTAATTATATCAAAAGACCCAATGAATTGAGATTTTCCTATTGAACAGGGTCATTTCAAGGCAAGGAAGTTCGTCAATTTAAGAAAATTTTTTGAAAGGTGATTTCATTAATTCATTCAATGAATGGAACCATATAATTCAGAGAGAAAAAAAATAGCAAACACTCGTCGTAGATGGTGAAGGACAAGCTCCATCAACACAACAAAGGCTTTAGCCTTAGCATCAATAGAACATTATGACACGTTGGCAATTGATTTTATCACAATCAAGCATGACATATCTGGAGTGATTGCAAGCACTTAATACGATAATGAAATTAGCCCCGGATGGTCCAAAGCGACGAGCAAAAATTAACAAAAGAATCGAGCATTCACCAAACAAGAGAGGACGACAATAACTTCTAAAACTAAAGACTTATTAAACAATATTAAAACAAACAAAAAAATATAAAACTACGACAACACAAGTCCAAATTGACATGTGAAATCATTTATTATTTTGAAATACTCTTAAACTAGAAACAAATTAAGAAGTTGACGAAGAGCCACCCATTTTCCAAGAAAAACTACTAGTGGCCGGTGGAGTTTTAGTGAACAACAAGCACCGTCATTTGTCCATCACAACTTGTGAAGACAATAAAGATACCCACATAATAGATCTACAAACTTAAAAGAGAGAAAACGTGTGTAGTGAATGAGAAGGAGAAAGGAAAAAATGGTTGATGGGAGAGAAAAAAGATGAGCAATAGCCAATCCGGAGGCTAACATTGTCGCTAAACAAAACAAAAGATAAAAGGCAAAACACTTGGGAAAAAAAACATTTTTAAGGTTTTTCTTTTCTCAATTTAAGAAAAGTTAAAAACTCATATTGCAAACCTTATTATACCACTCTTACCGATTCCAAGGTAACAAAATCATATCTAATGTTACCAAAATCATATTAAAGTTATAGAAATTATACCAAAATCAATATAGAGACTTATATTTTTTAAGCCAACTTTAGCTCTAATTATTTACTTACTGGATTACAGTACACTCATTATGTTAATAAATCACATAATTATATAATAAATACATTTATAATAAATTTACATAAAAACAAATAAGAATTTAATTGAAATGGTAAAAAATATATACTAAAAATCATGATAAATTAATTTTTTTAAGAGTATGATTAATCTATTGTGTGTATTTATTATTTTTATATAAAAATATAAAAAAATTAAAATAATATAATTTATTTTATAAAGTAATGATTTGTTTTGAACCAAAAGTAATGATATTTTTTTCTTTAATTAACAGAGTTAATATAAGGTTAACTCTGTGACATTAACTCAATTAAAATTTTAATACATAATATAGATAATTGTTGAATATCAACACTAACTTATTAAAAAATATATTTTGTTAGTGTTTATGTTGTAAAATGTTTAATTTTTGTGACTAATCATTAGGAACTAAGTACTTCGTTAGCATGGTAATAAATCCCACATCACTTAAGTACAAAAGACAAAAATTATGAGTTTATATAAAAATTCATATCCCACGTATAGAACAACAAAAATAATTTTTTTTATATATATTTTGGAGTATTAAGATGTATAACTAAATATTGATTTAGTAGTCTACAATAATATGCAAAGATTTGGATATTACATTTTTGTCTAAATAGGTTGTCAAGGACTAATGGATAAGGCTTTCATGATTCAATCATGCATCGTGTAGTATGAACTCTTCTTAAATTTATTTTAATTAATAATGATTAAAAAAATTAAGATGCTATAAATATATAATGTCCCACCCACGAAATGATTGCCGCATAAGAAGTCGTAGACGACGTATTGATGAAAACAAGGTGAAAGAAAGTGTAGAGTTGGTGAAAAATAAGTTGAATTATTAGTGGGGAGTCATGAATCACTGAATTCATCTCATTTTTATGTTTGCATCAAAAGCAGAATAATTAATTGACCCAAAGTTCAAAGTTAACTTGGAGTGGACATTGGGAAAATAATTAGAATTAAAGATTTAAACAAATTAAAAAGAATTGATGGAATCTGAAATCTGGAAATTTAAACAAAGTAATATTAAGGAAAAATTAATGTAATAGTGAAATTAAATTGGTTGATGGATGATGGATCTCGATGCTCTTATGTCCCCTCTAAATTCAATGAATCCAACCAAAATAACATCAATGGGCACTAACCAATCCTCTGAGGATTGATTGCCTTGTTGCCACTTCAAACAAAAAACAAGGAATAAATATTTTAAAAATCCCTTCTCAATCACTACTTTTTTTCGCTTCATTGAATGTATCATAATTAGTTCATGTTTATTTCTTGTTTATTTAATTGAATTTGTTGTTTTGATTGTGATTTTGAAACCAAACAAGTAATCAAAAGTTCAAAGGCCAAAGGGAAGGCAAAGGTGTTGGATGAATAGTCTTTCATTTTTTAAAGGCGAATACAGGGGTGGTATGGGTTTTGGCTCCCTTTAAAATAGAAAATTTTAATTTAAATTCTTGAATTTTTTTTAAAATTTTAAATTATTAAAGATAAAATTACACTTTAACCCCCTTAAAATTATAAAACTTTGATTTAATTTTTTAAAAATTATAAAGAGATAGACTATAAAAAATTAAAACTTTATTCGGCCCCCCTAAAAATTTGTTCTGGCTTCGCTCCTAATGTTTTGGTCTAAATTAATTTGGTCACTTGAATTACTTAATGAACGATTGGAACTTTTATGTGTATGTTGCATAGGGAAAGGATTGTATGAAATATGACATCACGTCATTTATATTCCTTTTCCAATAGTTTAATATCATATCAGTATTTTCGTCCTGAAAAAAATTTAAATCCAAATGAAAATCCTAAAATTCAAGATGAAATTTTTGATGTGGCTTTAAACTATTGGAAATGGATAATATTCATGTTTCATACAATCCTTTCTCTTATTGCATATGCATATGGTGACTTAGTGTATCCTAATGATTCATACGATTGTTAAATATGTTAAGTGAGGGAATCTAGTTGTTATTTTGTTGTTAATGAGATGTTCAATTGTTTTTTTATACAATATTAGTGTAACGCTTCAAAATTCTTATTTTTGTTTTTGTGAATCTATGACACAAATGTGCATTTGATTCAATGGTTAAGTGTTCTAGGTGAGTGTGGGAGGTCCCAAGTTCAAATCATGCTATTGGCAAAATTTTTAAATTTTTCTGAGGAAAGCCTTACTTTTGTTCAGTAAGTTTGTATTTGATTGTTTGTAAAAACATGCCAGAATGGGCCTATTGGTCTAGTGGTTAAGCAAAATGTTGATGTGCTAGAGACCTTGTGTTCAAATTTTTGTGATGGCAAGGAGTAGTATTTTTGCTTCAAATTTTGGCTAGAGTTGTGTTGAAAGGGGATTCTAAGTAGTGGGATAGTGGTGAGAGATTTTAGGGGAAGTTATCAGAATATTGCCTATTCTGATTTATTTTTTTCAAATTTTCGTCTCTCTCTCCCTCTTTCCCCTGAAATTTTGACAACAAACCTCCTCTTTTCCTCTCATTGTTGCTTTTGATCTCAATTGATACTTTTCCCCTTGCTGTTTGACCGTTTTTGTTCTTCGGGAATCTGTTTTCTACTTTTTGCCCCTAGTTGGTAAGCAATCTTTGTGTTTTGTGGTTCGATTTCTAAGTTTCTGATCGGAGGTTTGTGTAATATGTTTCGACAGCAAAGAATCGAGTGTAAAGGACTTCCTTAGAACCGTTTTGGAGTTAAATCGTTCGAGGTTTTGAGGTAAGCACTAAGTGGACATTTTGGGTTGTTGTGGGTGTGGTGTTTTCGGATTACCCTTAGTATTAAGACTAATGTTGGTGTTGGATTGGTTAATTTTTAGGTACTGTTCGTCTCGGGTGTGGTTTTGGCATCAAAAGATACCAGGTGTGTACCTGAAAACGTAGAAAATAAGGTTTCAGTGAAAGCCGAAAACCATTCTGTCGACGTCACACGGTTGTGTGGTAGGTCGTATGCCATAACACGGGTGTGTGATCGATGAGGCCAGGTTGTACGCACCAGACACGACCGTGTGATGGCCAGGTAGGCCGTGTGCGATACACGGGCTAGACTAAATTGGGCTGTATGGGCCATACGGGCGTGTAGGCCTACACGAGTAGTCCACACGGACGTGTGGGATTCTAGGCCAGGCCATGTGATCCACACGGCCAGGGCCAATTTGGGCCGTATGGGCCACACGGGTAGGCTGCATGGGCGTGTGAACCCATTTTAACTGAAAAGTTTCGAAGGTTGCACGGGTCGCCCAAGTCGACTGTGAACCTATTGTAGGGTCGGTATGCAACCCTTAGACCCTTATATATGTGAATTGTCTAAATGATATCTGTACTGAGCCTGATAATATTGAGCATGTATTCTAAGCTGAATATATGTACTAATAATCGCATATTAGCATGTCATTTATTGTATGTTGCATTGCATTGGGGTGGGTCGATGATATTTGGAAGAAGTGTCTGAAAGGCTCTCAAGCCTGTTATCTGGCAGCTCAGCTGCAAATTACTAAATATGTGTCTCATTTTGATACAGCATGGTGTGTAAGGATGGGTGGGTGTTTTTAACCCCACATGGTGTGTAGGGATAGACGGAGATGGTGTGTAGAGGCTAGTGGGTAGGATTTTGATTTCTGTTACTGCATACTGTATCTGAGATGGGTCAAAGCCCTAATTTATATCTGAAACTGTATCTGATTGGGCTAAGGCCCAAACTGAACCTGAAATGCGCTCAGGCCCATACTAAACTTGACTGTATTCTGATGTGTATCTGTATGTATGTTTTCTGTGGGCATTACACACTGAGTTTACGAAAACTCACCCTTTTTCTATTAACCTGTACAGGTAATCCCCAATATTAGATGGATCGGTGCAGTAGAGGACTCGACAGTGACCACCACTATTTGTACTGCTTTGATTCAGTTTTCGGAATACACATTAATTTTGGGTATTTGTTGTGTAATTTTGGGACTTTGGACTGCTTGGTTTTGAATTTTGGATTTTTAAACTGCTTACGATTTTAGTACGGCTAGAAGGTAAAAACTTGATTTTGCTTAAAACAAAGCTTTTTTTCAACACAAACGGTTTTTCAAAAAAAAAATTGTTACCAATGCTTCTGCTAAAAAGATACGATTTTAGACATAATAAAGAACATGCATTTTGCTCCGAATTAAGATAAAACTAATTAATTGGAACAGTCTTAACTCGACAACCTCATTTTCGAAGTCCATTCCATGTGACATCACTAGATTTGGCCATAACGTCTAGGCCGGGTTTGGGGTGTTACAATTAGGGGTAAAGATATGATAACACGATTCGAATCAGTGTCAAATGAGTGCCCGAGAATAGCTTTAACCATCGGTTCATTCAAGTTAAGATAAATGTTAAAAATTGTTGGTTGTTTTGAAAATTTATGTATTATAATCAAAGCGACTCTATTAAATAATATTGATAAGCTTTCTAGGTATAATTGGCATGTCATAGGATATATAGAACTCTTTAAAGATTGTATATATTGTGGTTAGCTTTATGCACCTGGGAGTATCGTATTATGATGCTATGCAAATTCTTGGGGTATTGGTTGGCTAGTCGTGTTTTACACGCACTATAGTATTGTTATCATATATCGTATCGTTGCACTTTGCACATCACTTTTCAAGGAACTGGATGGATATCCATGTATCTGTATTATATTTCCATGTTCAATTAATTGAGGCAGAGTTTAAAATGACCTTGTTAATGGTCATTTCACAAATATTTTCATTAATTGGAATTGTAATGTGTTTGAGTTGTAAGTTAAAATTTATTATGCATAAACCTTGTTATAAAGTTAGATATTTGAAATTATCTTAAGTTAAAATGGTTGTTGATTTGGTATGATGCTTGGGATGTTTAGGTTATCTTAATTGATATTGAATCTATGTGAGTTTATGTATGTTAGCTTGCATTTAATTTAGCAAAATACATAAGGTATTATTGGATTCTAGCTTATCATTACTGAACTTTAAAGAAAGCTCAACGTGAGGATTTATTGTTTCGTGTGCAAATAATAAGTAGTACCATGAGTGTTGTTTGATTTAGGTGACATCATCTCACAAGAGTCTCAACTGATTATTTTGAAATTCCATGCTTTGTGGGTAATTCATTTTAATTGTAAAGATGATTTTCTTTTTTTCACCCACTGTTAGTTAAATAAACTACACATATAATTATCCAACTATAAAAGAATTTTACTTTAGGAACCCAAAATAAAAAGTATGCAATTTAAGCATCCACATTACATAGTTCGATCATTCTAGTCACTCTCATTAAAATCACAAACAACAAACTGGCATGACAGTTAAAAAAATTAGCATAATAACAAATTTAGCCTCAAATTTGACATATTATATCAATTTAGTCATAATTTTAAAAAATTTAACCTTCAAAATTTACAAATGGTCTAAATTTGATCCTAATTCTAAAAAATACAAAGAAATATATAAAAATTGTAACAGTTCGATTTTTAGTTGTACCAGAAAAGGTGGTTTTGAAACCCTATTTTTGTAAACCAGGTCTATAAATATTAAATTAAAATATTTACGGAGTTGGTATAATAGAATACTAAAGTTTGGTCCTTCAGTTTTGTCTATTAATTGCTTAATTAAGGTACAAGGACTAAATTGTAAAAGTCTTATCACTATAAGTTTTTAATTGGCCAAAATCATAGGGACTTAAAGTTGGAATTAACCAATGGTCTAAAATGGCAAATAAACCATCTTGAACATGTTAAAGTGAACGATAGTGTTATATTTCTTAAGTGTGATTAATATTAATCTAATGTTTAATTAATTAATTTAATTAACTTAAATTTAGTATAAAAGGAAAAGTTGGTGGAATGAAAGAGAACATTTCTCTTCTTTACCAAGAATCGTCCATCGGCTTTGTTGAAGCTTGATGAAAGCTTTCAAAACCCTTGACATTTGACCCTTGATTAGTATGTGATTTCAAGTCATTTTCTTATAATTTTTATGTTTTTGAGATCATGAGAGCTTGATATAGGTAGCCTATGTACTAATTTTGAAAACTATTAAAGTTTTTAAAATTTGTCATTGTTTATTTCTTGAAGAAATTGGTGTTAAATTGATAGATTTTAAGCTTAGATGTGAAAAAAGACTAGACTGTAAGGTTGAACTATTAGTTTTGTACAAAAGGACTAATGTGTATAAAATGTAAAATTTCAATAATGATATATAATAGAGTGTCCCTAAGGGATTTAATTAAAATTGGTTTTAAAACCGAAGCTCAAAATTGAAAGTTATGACTATTTCGTTTTAGGGACTAAATTGAATAAAATGTAAAGCTTAATGGGCATCTGAAAAATGAAATTATATAGGTTTATACATATCATGGCATAATATGAAAATGTTCAATATTGATGGATTGTCTAAAATAATTGTGTAGATTGAGAATTGGATCAAACCAGAGATAATTAAGGAAAAGCCAAAATTTTTAATTAGTCCGTGAGGATCAACTTGTTTGTTGTTTTGACCAAGTAAGTTCATATGGTATAAATGTATTTAAGTTATTATTTATTTGAATTGTGTACATATGTTTGATTGTGGGTTGATTTGTGGTAAATTGGTATAAAAGGTGAGAGTTGGACTAAATTGTAAAGAAATGTTTATATGTGTTAAAGAGTGAACTTAGTAAATGTTAGGATATGATTGGCATTCCAATAAGGATTTATGGGCACTTGTACGAGATTGGTTACAGATAGTACTAAGATACAGCATTTGTTACAGACTCGAAGATACATGTGACACAGGTTTAGCATGGATTGGTAACCTGATGTCATTTTAAAGACATGTATATATTCAGCTTGGACAAGCAATCAGATGTGTCGTTATAAAGTTTTAGCCTAGACAGGTAACCTAACATGATAATATTTAGCTTGGATGAGCAATTGTTGTAATGGAGTTATATGTGTATCCAAATCTATTTATTAAGGTTCATCAGGCGAAACGGTTAAAGTGAATACGAAAAAGTAAAATTTAAATGATATCAACATGATGTCAAAATGGACAATTGTTGAATTGAACATGAGTATTGTATTGAAATGTTGACATTGTCATATGTATACATGATTGTAACATTCCTTAATTGAATAAGTTCTGAGTTTGGTTAAGTAAATTACTTGAATTGGCATGTTATGTACTTGTGATATCATATGATTTAATTATAATAAAATACTCATCTTGTAAATGTTTTTGTTTGCCATGTTAGAAAAAATATGCAACTTGTGGTTGCTTTTTATATTTAATTGAAAGCTAAGGTAAGTTATGTTTAATACCTATGAACTTACTAAGAATCGTATATGTTTACCTCGTTTGTTTTCTTTTTCCCTTGTAGATCATCACCTTGCGAAACGCATCAAGCCGGATCGTTCAAAGCTCACACTATCATATCACTGAAACGGTAGATGTTTGGTCGTTTTTGAACCCTAAGGTTGTGGCATGTATATAAGAGTCTCGCCATATACCTAGATATATAAGATGTCTTAATGATTTGGTGTAACACCCCTACTCGACCCGTTTGTCAGGTCCGAATACGGGCGTCACAACTAAACCAATTTACCATTCATACATAGATTTCACTACGTTAGAACATACTATATTGTCTATTAAATAATCTAACAATCAATCCTAATTTTAAACAAAGTTTACTATCCATATTACGGACTCCAAGGAATCTAAATAAATACATCATAATCGCCACATTGGCAAAGTTATTAAAGGTGACCCCTAACCTATTGGCATAACACTTCTCTTTGAAGCTCTTTAACCCATCACGATCTGGCTAGGTTCTTTCTTGAGTTCCTTACCCCATGAACCCTGCATCCACAGGTCAACCGTTTATAAGTTCAAATAAACTTAGTGAGTTTATTTATTCACATACAATCCTCACCTTGTCGCGGTTCAAATAAATAAATAATAATAATAAACATAACAAACCCCTGATCATTTAAATCATTTCTCTTAAGCCTTCACAAGGGACTTGATCCTAGGCACGTTCCTATCCACTAGCGAATAGGTCCTTCAACGGTTTCTTTCAAGCCATTCTACTATCCTTCGATCAACTGCGACGTTCCTCCTAACATCTCGCCATCCCTATGAACTCTTTTCCTTTCTCTTACTTGGGCCCAAGTGGTTCTCATCCTCTCACCATCATGTGTCATTAACATGGTCTTTCAGCTTACCCTCATAACGGTCTACTTTTCCTACTTGAACCTCATGATTATTACTCCATCTGAAGCTTCCCTTAACCGTCTCTTCTTCAAAGCAACCCATGAAGAAGAAGAAGAAGAAGAAGAAGAAGAAGAAGAAGAAGAAGAAGAAGAAGAAGAAGAAGAAGAAGGGAAAATGAAACAATATGAAGTTGAATACTCTCCTGGAAGTCATTCCCCAACTATATATATAGCTCCTTATACACGGCCTTCCACCTCATCATAACCATTCCTCCATATCACAACCATTCATCCATAATTATTGTATCCCCTACTAAGGGACCAATTGGTTCCAATCCAACTGAACCAAACTCAGTTCTCAACCCTATCCAATTTCGGTTACTATCTTTTCCTGATTTTTCAATAAAGACTGTTAGCTTACGATCTTTTTCAATTTAACCCTTAAAGTTCTTAATTTTCAAGTTTAAAGGAATTCAGGTGTGACAGGTATCAATACATTTTTATTTTGATTAATTCTTTTCAAAAGAAACAGAATCATAAAATGATATCAATACTAGAAATTGATATCGATACTTGTAAGGGAGTATCGGTACCTTAAGTCAAGTATCGATACCTGTTGATCTAAGATGAATTTTTTCCAAACATCGAAATTAAGTTTGGTATCGGTACCTTTCAAGGGTATCGATACATGTTTCCAAAATATTGAAACTTTGCAATTTGGTCTCATTTCATGCTCGAGTCAATAAAAGAACTTTTGTGAGCTCAATTAATACTCGAATTAAGTTGTGTACCATTATATGAATGTGTGTATGACATGGTTCAATGGTTAGAAGTTGTAATTATGATATAAGTGACGGGAGTTGCTCCGGCAACGAATGTGAGATCCTATTGTTCGAACCCGGCGATCGGATCGGGTATAAGGACAGAGGCGAAGCTAAAAAATTGTTTTAGGGGGCCAAAATTAAATTGTATATTTTTACAATAGTAAAAATGCAATTTCACCATTTTGATATCTATATCTTTATAATTTTAAAAGATTAAATCAAAATTTTATCATTTTTAGGGGGCCAAAGTGTAATTTTACCTTTACTAATTTAAATTTTTATAATTTTTAAAGAGGCTTAAATGGAATTTTTTTCATTTTAAGGGGGTCGGGGCCCCTACCAGCCCCTTGGCTACGCCCCTATATAAGGGTGTTATAGGGATGGTGATGGGGGAAGGGGTGGTGGGGTGGGGTGCGAGATTTTTATTTTATTTAATATTAATTTAATTATATTTATTTAATATTAATATTAATATAAAATTTAAATTTATTTTTTAAAAATAATTATGTATTTTGATATGTTTATTTGAATTTTTTAGAATTAGGATCAAAATTATTAGTAAATTTTGAATGTTATTTTTTAAAATTATGACTAAATTGATATAATATATAAAAGTTAAATGCTAAATTTGTTATTATATTATTTTTTAAACTGTCATGTCAGCTTGTCATTTGTAATTTTAACAAGAGTGATCAAAATAACTGAATTATGTAACGTAAGTGCTTAAATTTTAATTTTTTTAAAATTTTTAATGTCTAAAATGGAAAAAAATTATAATTGCATCACCTCAAGTTAAAAAAAAAAGTAAAAAGAATATAACTACACCTTTTTTTTAAGGTAAGCAACGATTCTTGGCCATTACCTTTTTTAAATCTCAAACCTATAAAGATTTTTTCCTTTTTCGCCCACAGTAATTTTTTTAGTTAATAAGCTTTGTTTTTTAGAATTGCTTTAGTGTGAAAATTAGTTAATATAGTTTAAATATATTGTAAAAGAATATTTTATTTCTTTAAAAAATGTCACTTACAACTTTAAGTAATATTATTATCTATGTATTTTGTTTTCTTATACTTTTTTATAGTTTTATAATTTTTTTTATTAGTACCAGAAATTTGCATATATAATTTACATTAATAACATATAATAGAATATCTTAATTAAAAAATATATAAATTTAGTGACCATCTCAAAGCCTAGTATCAAAGACTAGTCACTGATTTACTTCTAACAAAATTGTTGCATAACTTTTTCTTCATCATCTGAAACCCTATAACCAAAAAAAAACATCTTACTACAAAGAGGAACAAATAAGAAAAGAGCTGAAGGGGGGCCGAGGGTAAATAGGAAATTAATTAATGAAGGGTAAAATCAAGGGTAAGTTTTCCGTATAGTAGGTCCAACTACCCCAAGAGACAGTGACAAAGCATAATGTGATGGTTTGGGTTGTAATGCAGGAAAGAGACGGTGGTGGTGATGGTGGTTCTGGTTTGAGAGGTTACCAGTTTTGGAAAACTTTGATTGTTGGGTCAGCTTATTTAACGCAAAGTTTCCATTTATTGACAGGTTCTGGGCTGGCTACTTCACCATCACCTCTTACCGCTACAGCATGCTGTGTTTCATCCTTTTGCGGTGAGAAGGGAACAACCGGTACTCATTCCAATAGGGACTTCTTTGGAATTATCCATTGCCCTTGTTTTTGCTTCTCTATTTGCATTTGAATTTTCCTCTCTCTTTTATGGTTTGTAGATGGGACAGTAAGAACATAAGATGGACAATCATCTCATCAATCATCTCATCACCATCAGTGATGAGATTACGTTTCTCTATAACAGGTATGGTTTAGATATGGTAGGAATTGAGTTATATAATAGGTGATGGTGTAAATATATGTGGGTTTCGAGGAACTGCATGCCGTGCATGCAAAAGCAAAGCCGCAGGTGGAGTCATTAATATTCAAAGTTTTGGACATGTTACTTGAATAAGCTTCCCAAGACAAGTGGGGCTTGGGTGTCAATGATAAACCTCTGACAAAGCCAGATTGCAGCTCGGCTGCATGTCCTGCTCTCTCACTCACCCTCTCTTCTCTCGTTTTCATACGCTGATGCCAACCACTGCTCATTTTCTCATTCAATCTATCATGGAGGATTTTAAGTCCTAAGAACAATGCCTTGGTTTTTTTTTCCCTCTAATTTTAAAGTAAGATTGTTTCATAAATTATGAAAGGGTTTTTTTAATTCTTTCGAAAATAAAAGAAAAAAAAAGTAATTTTTTATAATTATTTTGAATATAATACATATTTGTTTATATAAGTTTCAACAAGGGAGGAGATAAGAAGGAAAAGATGGTGGTGCAATGAAAGTCCATAAAAGAGGAGAAAAGTTGTTGTAAAGGCTAGGAAAACTAAATGCAAAGAGTAAGAGCTCAAGGTTGATAACCGGGGAGAAGATCATTTTTATTTCAATCTAGAGGGTATTTATAATGAAGGTCCTCTTATTTGATAGTGGTGACGTAGCAAGTTGTTACAATGAAGTTGCTATTATGGAGTATATGGGGGACGTGCGTGGTAAGGACCATTATGTTATATTCCTTTTGTGGAGTGCGATGCTGTTATATAGAGATGAATTCCAATAGTCTCTAAAAAGTGTTCACACTGAAAAGCGGGTGACTTAGATATAATATTTCTTTTTTTTTTCATCTTTCAATATCATTTCAAGCTTTTGAATTCCAATGATATATAATATTTTTATTTTTATTTTATTTTATATAGTGCTTTTGTCGTTTAAGTTGTACAATATTTTGCCAATGTTTTTATTTTATAATTAGATTAAAATTTGATTAATTAATGGGGTAATTGAGTTTAATTATTTGGGTAATTGATTTGGGTTAAATTTAATATTTTGGGTTGGGTTATTTTATTTTAAGTTTTGGATTGTTTCAATGTTTTTAGTTTAATTGAGTTAGGTTTTATATTGGTATTCAATATTTGGAAATTGAGTTAGGTATTGAATATATATTATTTAAAAATTTATTTAATTTATTCTATTTGAATTTATAAAACCGAAAATCAAATTGCTATAATCACGAAAGCTAATTAAGCTAATTGAATAAAGCGTAATTTTTTTATTACACCAATTATTTGCACACCTCTATATATAAACATATCACAATGTGCATATGAAGAGAATCAAACCCTAAACAATTACATAAAAAAGATATTGCGATACTATTACACTAAAACTTCTTTTTTTTTTTTATCTATAAGTAAATTTTGAAATAAATAACTTTTTACGTCAAATACAAATTCTACCTTTTGACTTTTCAAAAGCTTGGTACAAATTATAAATTTCAAATATGACTTATATATTGAATAAATTTTACAAACAATTTATTATAATTGTTTAAAAAGTCTTTAAATTTTATATTTCAGTTATTATAGTTTTTTTTTTATATTTTTCTACAATTTAAATTGAACATTTATTAATACAAAAATAATTCTAATATAATATTTTGTCAATAGTAATAATAAATACACGAAAAAAAGAAGAAGGATTTATTGCATTTGGGTCAATTATTCCATTACTTATGAATTGTATGTTATTTTAATATCTAAATATAATTTATATATTGAAATAAAATTTTAAAAATAATTTTTTTTTTAATTTTACTATTACAAATATAAATATATGTTGAAACATAGAATATAACCAATATAAAAACACAACAAACAAATAAGAGAACGCAACCATATATGCACATATTGGGATTGAAGACATACACATCACAACTAAGAATGGTGGCACTCAAACTTAGATACATAATGACCCAAGGCCTCACTTTAACCAACAATACCAAAGCCCTATTAGCATAAACAATTTATCTTAATTGTTTAAAGTATTCAAAATTGATATTTTATATAGTGTAATATTAACGAATTTAAATATCATTTAAATTATTATTTTTTATTTTACCATTTCACATCTAAAATGAGCATTTTAAATTTCACAAAATTCTTTAACAATAGTGCTAAATATTTAAAATTTTTAAGTAATATTAAAATAATCATTTGGAAATCAATCTCAAAGATACTAAAAGAATAACATTTGATAGACCATAAGAAAGGGGAAAAGATCAAATTTTAGTCCGATAATTGGATGTCGAACTTTGATCCCTTGAAAGATCATTGTCGAGACCTAAGTGGAGTGGACATAGATGCTCGAATAATTGATATGGTACACATAGATGGAGGATGGGATTGGAAAAATTCTAACATCTTTTAGATCAATCAATGGTCCTTTTCATTGCAGGGACATTACATCCTAATCGACACGCTCAACCAAACTCATTTATTTAGCGGTGGAATGGTAATGGGTTGTTTTCGTGAAAAGTGCTTCAAGATCAACTTGAACCCATCAAATGCAAATTAAAGAACCATTTGGAAGAGCCAACATCCTTAGAGAGTGTCATTTTCTTTGGCTAGTGGCTAAAAATAAAATGGTGAAAGGTGTCATAGGTATACTATTGAGGGTGATCGACCTTTTTAGAAGAATTCTCTAAAGTGTTGTAACATAAAACGGAAACTTAAAAAATTGTTTAAATATAAACAATTTACCATTTCACCTATAACTTAATTATCAATTTTTTATATAAATATAATTTTAATATCAATTTTTTTCTTCCACCCGATAATATCTAATATTAATAAATATGATTTTGAAAATAGTTTAGTTGGATTTTTATTTTTTTTTATAGGTCTAATGCAAAGCATAGATGTTAGTTTGAAGCAGGCCCGCAACCATTCAACCAAGTTTTGAGTTAGAGAGTTGAGATATTGAAAATACAAGCGGCTAAGCCCAACTCCAACCAAAACCTAAAAAATTCCCAAAAGTGTCGTCTCAAGCTCTAAGCCTCTCACCAGTCAGGCAGTCACCGGCAAGCACCAACAACGCAACGTCGACCACCGGCTATTAAAATTCTCATTTGATTGGTTGGTTTTGTTACTTGTAAACCCATTCTTGATGTTTTAGGATTCTATTTCTGGTTGATTTTTAGTTATAGATGTTACTATGTCTGCCCTGAATCTCCTTTGACTGATTACTTGGTTAAGTTTATCACTATTTAGGCTAGTGGTCAAAGATTTAAGATCATTGAATTTGAAGGAAACAAACAATGAGCTAATGAGGAAACATGGAATCTCTTACAACTTCCAAACTTCACTCACTTCCATTCTAATATATTTCATTTATTTTCTAATAAAGAAAGAAAAACAAGAAATGGAAAGAGTTTGAAGTTTAGAACAAAACAGAGAGACAGTCTGTCATGTCCGAATGTAATAAAATAATAATAACTTTCCTTTTTCTTTGTCTCCCCAAATTTACTTAGCTAGAAGAACATAGATGTTCGAACCATGAAAAATGTTTATAATGTTTTGATTTTGATGCTTATTGTTACTGTTTATGAACTGAATTGTTAATTTTAAAATTTTATAGGTATATTGAAAAATGGCTTGTAGTGAAAACAATGAGTTTATGGGGGATAGTGAGAAGGTTTCTGTTTGTTTGATCTTGTCTTTAAATGTTAATTGTTTTGGTTTTCCAGGGATAGCTCATGTTGAACTAGCTCAAAGGTAAAATTATACTGGCCGGAGTTAAACATTTATATTGATATTCCAACTAATATTGATTGTGAACTAGAGATAGAAATTGTTAGACGTAGTTAATTTAGCTTTATCGTTTTAGCTCAAGTGATAAATTCCGCTCTATGATGATGATTGTAAGGAGGATTTTAGAGCCATTGACATCTGATATCATTCCAGTTAATGCCATTTATACTTGTACAAGCAATTTAAGTACAATGCATGCATGAACAAAACACATTCAGCATTCTTATAAATGGAAATAGGCGATTCATGTTTAATGCAAGATCGGTAAGTGGTTGATGAAGGTTTTGGTTTTTCTTCCATTTGCTTGGGGAATTTTCTAATTTCATAGAGCAACTAGGTTACAAAAGCTCATTTGAATGCTGGTGGTTAATTTGCAGTTTCGAAAGCTTACAAGGGACTGCCTTGAAATGAGAATATATTTCGATCTTGTGAAAAATAAAGTGACAATGCTCCATCGAGGTCTATTCCATCATTATATAGTCAAAGAAGTGAAACAGAACTACTAGTAAATCAAGTTGTCTGGAATTGTTATTGAAATTTTAATTTGCTTGGAATTTTTATGTTTAAATTGTTAGTAATATTTAAATTTTTTTGAAATTGTTATGTTTAGTTTGTTTGAATTATTATTTAGCTTTTTTTTGTTAATTTATTTTACATTTATTTATTTTTAGTTATGAATAAAATTTATTTAAAATTAATTTTTTATTTGATTTTATATTATTTTTAAAATTTTAATTTTAGTGGATTTGGATTTTGGTTATGTTGGATTCGGATATCCAACATAAGGTTGAAAATGTTAAATTCAGATTTTTTGCGGATTCGGATATTCGGCGGATAATGTATTTAATTCTGATTCGGAATTGGATAGTAAAATTCGGATAATCTGTGGATTCGGATAATCCATAATTTGCAGATATCCAACCCGCTGCCATCCCTAACTGGGATCAGTTTTAAGTTTCTCAATTTTTTTTTCAGACCTAATTCCTAAAGCCCTTATTAAACCTCAGTGTAGTGCCTTTGGTCACCAGCCAACTTGAGCCAAGTAACCATCACCGATGATAATGGCGTGTACAGAGGAAGCAAAACTCGAGCACTTCCTTCAATGGCTTCAGGTTTAGTTCTCCAACACCCTGAACTCAACTTCAAGCTGTCAATTCTACATTTCTATTCCTCTGGTTCAACTAACAGTGATTTTAATTCAGGTAAACGGAGCTCAATTCCGCGGCTGCAAAATCAAGTATTGCGACTCCACCAAAGGCTTTGGTATTTATCCCACCAATGGTTCCCCCGAAGATGGTCAGTAGCAAAAAGCCCTGTAACAAAGAAGTTAAAAAATAGAATTCTGTTTGATTCTTTGTAAGGTTTTCATTAATTTTACGAGGAAAAGAAACTGGGCAGGGGTTCTTCTTGTTGTTCCACTGGATTTAGCAATAACTCCAATGAGGGTACTGCAAGATCCTTTAATTGGAGCAGAGTGTAGAGCAATGTTTGAAGAAGGAGAAGTTGATGATAGGTTCTTAATGATTTTATTTCTTATTGTGGAACGTCTCCGAAAGAATTCTTCATGGAAACCGTACGTACTTAACTTATGTGATTGGCATTTTAGTGTTCTTTTTTTTCCCTTTATTATTTATGTGGATTGAAAGGTTGGGTCAGGTACCTTGATATGCTTCCAACTGCTTTTGGTAATCCGGTTTGGTTTACTGATGATGAGCTTTTGGAGTTGCGGGGAACAACCTTGTATAGAGCAACTGAATTGCGGGTAAATATTAGTATTTAGTTTTCTGTTTCTCTTGAAAATCAAATTGATGAAATTTGACTAACCATGATGATGAAAGTTAGTATAATTGTTTTATAGAAAAAGGATTTGATGTCTGTGTACGAAGATAAAGTGAAGGAATTGGTGAAGAAACTTCTGGTTCTTGATGGAGATTCAGAAAGGTCTGTATTAATTACATTAAACAAGATAGCAATCCATTGTTGCATTTATATTGTTGAGTTTCTGGTCTTGTCAAGAATAATTTAGTTATTTTCTTATTGCCCAAACGTGAACTGTTGTTAATGCTTCTTTTGCAGTGAGGTGTGCTTTGAAGATTTCCTTTGGTAGGAATCCCCTCAAAATGAACTCTTTCTAACTCTCTTTAATTGGGGCGGGGTGGGGAAAATGGAAAAGTTTGACAATGATATGATGACATTCCCTGAACCTAAAACTTTGATGGCTAATATTGCATGATTTCTATAATGCTAGGGCAAATTCTATATTTTGGTCTCGTGCTTTGAACCTTCCTCTTCCGCATTCTTATGTATTCCCCCAAATTCAAGAAGATGTGGGCATAACCTGTCCAGCTGACAAAATTTCCGAGGGTTCCACCAGTCATAGTTATAATGAAGAGCCGATTAATGAAATTGATGGAAAAAGTGAGGTTATGCTTTAGTTCTCATTTACCACTTATTTCCTGTATAGGTCTCTTTCCTCTTATTTGCTTTTACTGTTGAAAATTTACTGCATTAACTATGAACTGAGGTTAAAGTTTTTTATTTACAATGTATTTATATCAGGATTTGGGGCTCATGGGAATGATAGCAAAGTCAATGGAGTAACTTCGACATCAAAACAAGAAGAAACTGTCTGGGTGGAGGGTCTTCTCCCTGGCATTGACTTTTGCAACCATGGTATGTTAGTCCTTATTAGTCAGTGGCTCTCTTGTCTATAATTGGTTCAGTCTGTTACTGCAGTCTTGATTTTTCAGTCTTGATTCTCATTGAAGTTTTTTGTTTGTTAATTTTACATTTAGACTTGAAGGCAGTTGCAACATGGGAAGTTGATGGAACAGGGTCAATAACTCAAATTCCTTTATCCATGTTCCTTATTTCTGGTAGTCTCCTCTTGCCTCCCACGTTTGCTTTTTGTAACATATTCTGATCAAATCTGTTATACTTGGAAGTTTTTTTTTTTATGTTAAATATTGGGAAGTCTAACCACGAGTGGCACTATTTTTCACTCAAAATGGAAAGCTTTACAGTCTCCATTGCCAGTTGACAAAGAAGTTTCCATCAGTTATGGTAACAAAGGAAATGAGGTACTTTGCTTTGTCCTGAATAGATAATTTTCTTCCTAAACATGAGTCTTTCTTCTATACTTTTAAAAGACTTATATGTCAATATTGATAACCTCCTGTGCCCTTTGATATTCCCTGTTTAACTTCAAGATGGTTGCTGTTGTTTGCCAGCATACTCCATATTTATGGCAAGCTAAATATGGCTGGTAGCGTTTCTGTATATCTAGAAGTATCTCAACTTCCAGAGATTGCTCCTTGGTTGAAAAAACTGAACTAGAGGTCGACCTGATTGGATCTCTGGTTCCTGGTTCAACCAGGTGATTCACCATCTAGAAAGCTTAAAAATATAAACTAATAATAATTAAGAAAAATCATAAAAAATTCAAAAAGAGATTATTTTTTAAAAATTCATCAAAAATTAGGAAAAAAATTATTTACAAAAAACCAAGGATGAAAGTGAACATAAACATGGTGAAAAAGCCTAATTTTTTTGTTGAAAGAATATAAAAGAAGTAAAATAAAATAAAATATCCAATTTTACCAGTTTTTATGTGGTTTTTCGGTCAACTTATATGATTGAACAGCCATCTGGTTTTTACAACCATGGATTATTCTTGTATTTATCATTTCTATGAATTGAATTATGTACTTTACAAGAAAGAAAAAAGAAAAAGTAAATTGTTAAACCTGCTCCCTGATTTTCTGTAAATTACTTTAGATGTTACTATTGTGGTAAATTTACATGATTAATTTCTTTGTGATTGTTTTGGTTCATCTTTCTATTTTGATGATCCCCTGTGGTCTGACATGCAACATGCTTTCAACTGTGAGCATGATATGTAAAACATGTATATCAGGAAGTAGTTTCGTCTTCACTCTCTGGCATGTTTTACAACATTCTCTGCCTGAATGACATTAAATTTCTTTCATAATCAATTTTTGGCGGTATCTTATCTGGACTGTACTTATTGATACATGTGAGGCCGTTTTGATCATCTCATATTTGATGCAGGAACTTCTCTACCTGTATGGTTTTGTTGTTGATAATAATCCAGATGACTATCTCATGGTATGTTTATACCAAATTTGCAGTTTGTCAAATTCCTATATTTTCTTCAAAAGGAATCATATTATTATTTAGGTACAACTTAGTCGGAAGAAATTCATGAATTGGGGCTTTCAACTATATCTCACTTCTTTCATCATGCTGTTCTGAGCTTATTCGCTAACATTTGTCAACTGTACAGATTCATTATCCCGGAGAGGCAATCCAGAACATTTCCTTTTCTGACTTCAAAGGACAACTACTTGTAGCCCAGGTCAGTGATCATGAATGACTTTTTTCTTTTGAAAATATGAATGACAATATGTTAATATCCCACTTAGTGCTATTTTAATATTTCAATGGAGACGTATTCTTCTTCATATGCTTTGGTAGAACCATTACATTCGTTATTCTTATGGTCCTTTCTCCCATTCTCCTGAAAACAATTTTGTATTACTGATTAATTTGGCTTTGGTTCACAGAAAGCTGCAATGCGGTGCCTTCTACCTAAAAACTTGCTAGATCATGGGTTTTTCACAACAGGATCCTCTAATTGTAAAGCAAACAATACCTCTGAAGCTGATGATAGAATTTGCAATTTTAGTTGGAGTGGTCACCGCAAAACACCTTCTTACTTGAGTAAGCTAGTTTTTCCTGAAGATTTTATGACTGCCTTGAGGACCATAGCCATGAAAGATGAGGAGGTTTCTAAGGTTTCCGCAATGCTAGAAGAGGTGTGGTTTCTCTTTTGTTTCATCATGTTCTTTCTTGAATGAACTGCAGTTATTGTCCAACGAGGAGTAAAAAAAACACTGATTGCAGTTACTATCGTATTACTCTAAAATACATGTTAACATTCCTCAAGGGGCTAGTTGAGTCTCTGTCAGTCACTCTCATCTTGAGAAATGAAAACATGAAATAAACTGTTTTTTGTCCTAACTGAAACTATTTTTCTTCTCCAAGCTTGTTGGGTCTGAAGGAGAAAGACAGCCTTCCGAGACAGAAATAAGAACAGCTGCATGGGAGGCCTGTGGGGATTCTGGAGCTCTGCAATTGCTTGTTGACCTTCTTCAGAAAAAGTAAGTAAATAATAGAATCTTCTTAGAGTTTGAAACTTAACACTTCTGTATTATTCAGGTGTTAGCAAAGAAAACTGTCTTAATGATTTACTCTAATTCTCTATGGCAAGGATGATGGACCTTGAAGAGAGTTCTGGAACAGAGGACTCTGATTCTGAGCTACTTGAGAATGCCTGCGTTATTGGAAATGCAGAACAGCAGACAAGGTATACTAGAAGTTTAAACTTTCCCCCTTTCAATGAAAAGACAGTCACTGCAATCTATACTTTTTCTGGTTCTGGCTATTCAAGTCATTCTGAATCTTTGCAAATTCCCTTTCCCCCTCCTATTATATTGCACCCTGAACATCCAACCTTTTCTGTTTTATTTGCAAAATTTATAGCATCTAACAATAAATATCTTTCTGTTAATATTGAACCATCTTATTTGCTTTATTTTGTAGCAAGGAGGCGAACAACTTGGTCCAGCAGAAGTTGATGAGTAGAAATAGGTGGTGTAGCATAGTGTATCGAAGAGGGCAGAAGGAACTGACTCGTTTATTCCTTAAGGAAGCAGAACATGCCTTGCAATTATCTCTAAGTGAAGGAAATTGAGTATAAATCGACTTCCTCTTGTTCCAAATGAGCGGTTTTGCTAATTTAGTCACTAGTCATTACAACTTGGGTGTTATACGTTTTTAAAAAATTCAACATTCAAAGATGTGTTTTACAAATTTCTTACTTAGCACGGTGTCTTCCGTATTATTCACTTTGGTCATGATTGGTTCTTCAAGACCAGCCATATTCCTACGCATCCATCCAAGGGCAGCAATGGCAACGTTTCAGAAGACGGTGTCGGGTAATTGGGTGGTTGTGGCCAACAATCTTGGCCTGGGCACTGGCTATTCCTAAAAGAACAAGATCAAGCTCAAACATGAAGCATGTTGTAATGTAATGAACATAACCAAGGGCTTGAAGATAATGAAAGAGAGGTGCGGTGCAGTAAGATAATTCTTCCAGGGCTACTCTCCTCTTTGGACAGGTGGGGTAGCATTCAATTGTGGGCTGTCAAACTTGGGGAATATGTTCACCACCTTGAATGACAATAGCAGCCGCTTTGTTAAGAATCTTTTGCTTACCTTGTTAGCGTAAGATTATGGTATCGCTGGACTTCTGCTGTATACCACTGTCACTGGGTTCTGTGTTTGGTGGATCACAAGGGCTTATTAATTTTATATATAATTATCTTACAAATAAAGAGCCCGTCTAGCTCAGTCGGTAGAGCGCAAGGCTCTTAACCTTGTGGTCGTGGGTTCGAGCCCCACGGTGGGCGTGTTTTTGTTCCTATTTTCTGTCGGCTTTTTCACATAAGCAAAACATGTTGTCCTTGGTATGGAGGGACTTGCTGGATTTTCCGAGATACAATTATTTAATGCCGTTTTTACAACATTTTGTTTAAGTTAAATTTACATTTTAGTAATTCCCCCGGATGTTGATCTAACTTGGTATAATAATAATAATAATTTCAGTCTTAATGTTTTAATTTAATATTGTTTTTTAAAATTTTAATAAATTTAATATTCAATATTTATATATTCTATTTATTGATTTGTTGTTGATTCTAAAAAATATATATTAAAATTTATAAAATATTAAAAATAAAAATAATTAACTGTAAATCAATATCATCCCTCCTATTTAATCGTATATACATAAATAAAAATTCACATAATAAATGTGAAATAACATTGGTTTAAATATGTCAAAGATCCTCATTCTTTTTTAAATTTTAAAATTTAGTCCTTATACTTTAATTTTGAGACATTGATTCCTTATATTTTTTATTTAAAAATCTTCATCCCTCCATTAAATTTTGCCCTTAAACTTAACAATGTCAAAGGTAAAATAACTTTTTTAACCTTTAACATTTACAATTTTTATCAATTTGGTCCTTACTATTTATAAGTAAAAAAATTATTCTTTTTCATAATTTAAATAAAAACATAGAAATTAAAAAAATATTTTTTACATAAATAGAAAAATTATGAAAAAAAAAGAACTCTTTCAAATTCAAAAAACAAAAATGATTTTAAAATATGAACAAAAATTTCAAAATTCAATGTTATCCAAATTAGATTGGACCGACCAGTTAGATTAAGAATTAGTTGGGGTATCAGTCTAGAGAGGTAAAAATCAATTGACCCTCAAGCCGGGAAAGACTAGTTAAACCAAGCTAAAAAATTGGTTGAACAATTTTCAAATTGGTCTTACCAATTGGTTCCCAAAATGACCGGTCTGATCGATTCAAATTCAAAGCAAATGAACTATTAAAAATAAAAATATTAGAATATATAAAAATCAGTTCAACTAAATTTTTTAGCCCAGTTCAACCAGTTTGTACTAGTTCGAAGTTTATCTGATTTTAAAAAATTTTAAACTCTTTTAGCCCTCAACATTTATAGTTTTTTTTTGTCAATTTGGTCCATACCCTTTAAAAGTATGTAAATTTAAAAATAATAAAAATTATTATTTTTCTTATTTTAAGCAAAATAAAAATATTTTTTTAAAAGATTTGGCTAAAAAGACCTCTCCAGTCCCTCTCAATTTCAATATTGAGCAAATTGATCCCTTTTAAAAAAACTGGAGCAATTCAATCCCTGAAAAATTTTGAAAGTAAGCAATTAAGGACAATTAATCATGGCGTTAATGTTTTTGTCAAATTTACATAAATTTGATTAGTACAAAAAACAAGTTTAGCTCTCATAATGTACACATTCTATCAATTTGGTCATGATTTAACAAATTTAGCCCATAATATTCTTGTAAACGTGTAAATATTGAGGCTAAATTTGTTGGTTTTTTTAGAATCAATAACAAATTAACAAAATATGTAAATATCGAGGGCTAAATTCGTTATTGTATCAATCAAATTTATGTAAAATTGACGAATAACATTAATGTCGTGATTAATTGTCCTTAGTTGCTCACTTTCGAAATTAAAAGGAATTAAATTGCTTTGATTTTTTGAGAGGGACCAATTTGCTCAATATCAAAATTGAGAGGACTGGAGAGGTTTTTTTTAGAAAAAAAATATCATTTTTAAAAAATATATGAAAAAATAGAACACTTTAAAATTTGAAAATAAAAAATAAAATTATTTTTTTAAATATTAAAAAATTCTAAAATTCAATGTTATCTAAATCGGACCGAACCGATTGGATAAAAAATCAATTGAGATATGGTCTAGTGAAAGGTAAAAAACTGGTATAGATTGAGTTAAAAAACCAATTGAACAAGCAAGTAAACTGATTTTTATAATTTATTTACTTTGAACCGGTTATTTTGGGAACCAATTGGTCTGACCAATTTAAAATTAGTTCAATCGATTTTTAACTCAATTTAACCAGTCCGTACTAGTTCGCGTCAGCCGGTTTTTTAACTTGCATTGAATCGGTACCTCAATCGCTTCTTGATTCGACTAGTCGATCTGGTCTATTTAGATAAGACTAAATTTTAGAATTTTTTTTTATATTTTTATAATCATTTGTGTTTTGTATATTTTTTAATTTCAAAGAGATTTTATTTTTCATAAGTTTTTAATTTTTTTTAAAAATTATGTTTTTTTTAAAATATAAAAAAAATTAAATATTGAGGGTTAAAAAATTATTTTACCTTTCACATTATTAATTTTAATAACAAAATTTAAAGAGGGACCAAGATTTAAAAATAAAAAAGATTTAATATCTCAAATTTAAAATTTAATTAAAATATAGAAATTAAATTTTAAATTTTGAAAGAGCAGAAAGAGGTTTAACATATTTAAACCAGTAACATTAAAATAGATTAAAATGCAATAACTATTTTATTTGTTCTAGTAATGAAAGAAGAAGCTAATTAGATGGGTTTTGGGAACTCCAAAACTACAAGCTAATGCTCATAATGGCAACCATTGAGGAGCATTGTATTGATAGGTTACTACCCCACTACAACATTTTGTTATTTTAAATTTAACTCTTATTTTTCTTTATAATTACGATAATTAAATTAAGTTACTGAAATTAATTAATAAATTTAAATTTAGCATTGCAGGGATATATAATATAAAATTTATTTAAAAACTAAAAATTAAATTATAAGTATATATATATATATAATATTTATAAACATCAATAAACTTAAAATCATACTTTGAAACACATCGGTACCAAAATGAATTAAGAGAGAAAATTTATTTGTCTTTTTTTTTTTATGAATATTGATTTTTGAAAATTCTAAATTTTAAATTAACTTTTAAATTTTAAAATTTATCTCTTATGAAATTGAGCTTAGATTTCCTCAAATATTAATTTTCAAATAGGCTATAAGAACAAGTTACCTCAACACTTAAAGTAACCCTCAATCATTTGAGATCAAGTTTAAATGACATTTGGATAAAAAATTGTTATGATATTTATTATTATTGACCCATAATCAGAATAGATTTAAGTTGGACTCTACATGGTTTGCATATCGAGCACATATGATATTGAGTGTTTGTAGAAGGGGCACTTACACCCACTTATGAGATCGCACATAAGACCGTATAAATATATATTAAATCTAAAGTAATATAACATAAAACCTACTTAAAAATAACATCAACAAATAATAAATTATATTATATAAATGCGTAGCTCCATCCTCCTAAAGTATACATAAATACTCAACAAAAATCAATGGAAGAGAATTTTGTTTATATTCAAGAAATCCTCATTATAATGCTTGGGAAAAAAATTGTTGAATCAAGAAATTTTGTTAGATTGGTGTTATAAAAAGAAAAAGAAAAAAAAGTGAACAAGTTGTGCAGCTAAGGAATTGGCAATGGGATTGGACCCTTTCCTTCTCTTAGAACAAACTCCAAAGTCAACAATCTAAGAATGTGGATAAGGCCGTATTTCTTGAATTGCGTGATTACCAGTGTTTGCCGTAAATTCAATGGGGTCTTCAAGGATCATAATCCAACGGTTCATAACTCAAAACATTTGAATGAAGAAAGCGGGGGTTTGGTTTGGAAAAGATTGGACCAAACATGCCTCTATCATAGAGATAGAGAACACTAAAAAAGGACACAGAGAGTGAGAGAGACTGAGACCTCCCTTCCCTTTTAAAGGAAAGGTAAAAAGTTCGTGGATTTCGAGGCCAAATCATCCGCCACTTCCTTTGCTACCATTCTCTCTTTTCCTTGTATCTGGGTACTTGTACTATATAATTCACCAAAACCATGTTGTTTGATTCATTCCTCTGTGTTTTTTAAATGCCTTTATCTTCTGCTACTATTCTTCTGCTTTTCTATGGTTATTGTTATCTTGTTTGATTTGTTGGTTTTTTCAGGGTTTTCAATATGGGTGGTTTGGATTCATTTGTGAATTTCTACTTCTTTTCTTTTTTTCTACTTTCCCCTTTGTCTTGGTGATATGGTCTGCTTGGTTGACAGGGAAGTGGGCAAGTGTTAAATTAGATTGGGTTGTCGTTATTGTGAGTATTTTATGAGAGAATTCTGAAACTAAGCTAAACCTTAGGTACTAGACTCAGCTGATTATGTGTCTGTGTGTGTGTGCATATTATTTGTTAAAGATTTAAAGCTAAAAGCTTCCTTATATCATCTTTTGCAAGCAAATAAACATCAGACAGCACAGCCAAATTGTTAGAAGAAATTGATGCTTTGTAGTGCTTTATATTTTATGGAGTTCACTGAATGATATCAAACCAAATGGTAATTTGCTTTTGGATATTCTGTTTTGAGTTCGTGGCTTTAAGCTGTTAGAGCCTGCATTCTATTTAGGGATTGCGAATTTGTTTATAGGATGATTAAGCCATTTGCTTAGACCTTGATTGTTTAAGCAACAACATGCTTGGTAATGATGAGGTTTACACACACACACAAAAGAATGATGGGTTCGAGTTTTTGACGTGTACTTTTGTCTGTCATTGAAAGTAGAAGCTCCTCTTCGTTATTAGTGGCTTGCTTAAACTGGCTGATAATGTTGTCTGCGATTAGCTCTTTACATTCGATCTGTGTAAGCTCATGTGAAAATGTAATTATTGTGACTTTTTCAGGTGTCTTTTAGATAAAAGATGAGTACGCTGGACGCAACTAGAGCAGAACTTGGTCTTATAGTTTTGTATTTGAATAAGGCTGAAGCAAGGGATAAGATATGCAGGGCTATACAATATGGTTCGAAATTCTTAAGTAATGGGCAACCTGGCACAGCCCAAAATGTTGACAAGTCAACCAGCTTGGCTCGGAAAGTTTTCCGTCTTTTTAAGGTTCTCTCACTATGCCTAATACTAAAAATGACAAGTTGGTGCATGTCGCACAAGGGTATTTATTTGATAATCTTTTCCTTTTTGTTTTTGGGTGAAAGTAGTACACTCCAACTTAGTAGTTAACGCTTGGTTGAATGAACGCTTCTCATAACATATAAAATTATTACTTTTTACTACAAAATGCATCTGGTATCAAACTTAAATTCTTACACTATTTATTATTATTGTAGCTTGATTATTGTTTTTAATTGTGAATTTGCAGTTTGTCAATGATTTGCATGGTCTTATTAGCCCAGTTCCTCGAGGAACTCCACTTCCACTAGCTCTGCTGGGAAAGGTGTGATAAACTTCCAATTTTCTGTACCTCTCAACTTAATTAATGCTGCTTTTGGGTTAATGTAATGCTTGTTTCAGTCCAAAAATGCGCTGTTGTCAACTTTCTTGTTTCTCGATCAAATTGTCTGGCTTGGCAGAACAGGTATCTATAAGGTATGCTATATGTTATGCACGTCATTTTTTCTGTTCTATTTAATTCGTTAGTCTTGGTTTACAAATGTTAACTCGAAGGAAGCCATTTACAGAACAAAGAAAGAACTGAGCTGACTGGACGAATATCTCTTTTCTGTTGGATGGGTTCTTCAATCTGTACCACCTTGGTTGAGGTTTGTTGCTGTGCTCTTCAGCATTCATTAATTTGAGAATGAGTCTCTACCTACAAACTTGTTTTTACTTACCATGTTTCGTTAGCTATATCCACTTATTTATGACATATACCATCTTTTTATCAGCTTGGGGAGCTCAGAAGGCTATCTAAATCAATGAAAAAATTGGAAAAGAATCTTAAAGACAGTGATAAGTACAAGGTATGTTCAGAGCATGCGTGTTTCTAATATGTCGTTTTCCTCAAATGTCCTTATAATCAGTCTTCTCCCTTCCCATAATCAGTCTTCTTCCTTCCCGATTATACAGAATGAGGAATACTGTGCCAAGCTTCAAAAATCAAATGAGAGGACTCTAGCTCTTGTTAAAGCAGGACTGGATATAGTGGTAGCAGTTGGCCTTCTTCAATTGGCACCTAAGAAAGTCAACCCTCGTGTAACAGGAGCTCTTGGATTTGCTACGTCTCTCATCTCCTGTTATCAGGTATTTGATTCTATGCTTGTAGTCTTAGACTGGATTTTATTTTTTTTCTTTTTTGCTTAGTAGACAGTTGGATGTTTTCAGTGAATGTATACGTAAATCACTGATTATGTAGGGTTAAAGGTTAATGAAAAGGTAAAGAAATTAAGAGGTTATAGCATACAAGCTATCATGCAAGCTTATGAATTGAAGCTTACTGATACAGTTAATCATTGAATGAATGTTGTGACCTTGGGAATTATCTCAAGTTATTAATTAAGACATACCAGATCCTGAATTCAAATATTATTTGCGGATAAAAAAATAGGACAGACCATCGTTAGGTTATAGTTCTGTTGTTTATGTAGCAAATGTGAAAAGCTTTTGGACTGATCGGAGGCTGACAAGATTGTGCTGTGTGTTGCAGTTGCTTCCATCACCACCCAAGTCCAAGGTGAACTGAAGTGGGAAGCCTGTTTTGCTCGTCAAGCTTGAGTATCATCATCTAAATAAATTCAACTTGTGCGTTTTAAGTTCATATTGGTACAAGATTTGAAGAATTTGTCAACTTGGGGGTGAACTCGGAATTACTCTTCCTATTTATAGCACCACTGTTGTTGCATATCTTTCAGGCTTTCAACAAAAATAATACTATTATACATTGCTATCATTTCTTCACATTCATGTATTTAGGCAGAGTTCATATATATATCCTGTGCTCTGTTTGACACATTTTATTCCAAACCGATTTAGTGACACCCCACTTGGGTAATAAGTTTTGATTGAAGGTCAACTTAGCAGTAAACAAGAATCGGTTTCTGAATGGCTAAGGCTTTGATATATAACACTAGCACATAAAACCAGAATATAAGCTAATCCGGAACAAGGTTACACGCTTTAGTTGCCAACAAGCTTCCATGTGAAAGGTTAGCTCAGCCTACTCCATGTCAAATTCTTCCTCGTCCTCGTCTGATTCCACTTCCCATTCATATCCATATTCCACCTCACCTTCATTTCCCTGCAGTAAATTCAGAATCTGCTCCAAGTCTCTCACACGTATCTGCAAACTGGTTATAGAGCTCATCTGCTCAGGTAAAGTTGGCAGTGAATAACTCTGTACCTCTAGCACGAATTTTTCTGGGGGTTCAAGTATCTGAATACCAAAAGCAGGAGATAATGGGCGTCCCACAACTTGAACATGTGACACACTGCAATGATGCCCCACATATTGCATTATTAAAGGGACATGGCAAAATGGTCATAGAAAAACTAAAGATACCTAGATATGGATATTATGATTGAAATTTATGGCAAATCTATACTGCAATGTACGAGTAGAGAAGGGGTGCATTTGACCGTACCAGATATAGAACAAGCCATCTATTTCCTGTCTCTGGACCCTACTCAACAGCTCAATCTGTAATATTCCACCAATGCAAAGAATAGGCTCTAGGAGCTTGAAAGTCTGTAAGCGGTTTTCCTGTTTATGTAAAAAACTGTATGTTGTCAGAGCTCTTGTATAAGTTCTTACAAAACTATATGAATGAAAAAAAGAACCAACTTCAATAAAACGCATTCTGGAACATGGAAACAAATGAAAACAGAAATGATACTGTTAAGAGCCATTTTAGTATATCATATGCATTGATATCATATTTAATTACAACTATACTTTAATGAATATAGTTGATGGTTGCTCACAGAATGACCAAATCTGATATTCTTGTAGTAACAAATAGAAAAAGATCAATGGAATATATACAAGTCAATTTTCAACAACGGAATCACACATAATTACTAATTTCATGCAGTATAGGCAATGAATGCTGGCAGAATGACTGGATCAGATGTAGTAATGAAAGAGAAAGATCAATCAAAAAGATAAGTGCAAATGGAACCCAGCTACTTGAACTAACCTGAGCCATTTCAAACTCTTGTGAGGTGTAAGTCCATGCAAACCTGTCAGTACCAGAATCCTGGCATGACTCATCCGCATCCTTGATATGACCCATGCGAAATCTCACAGACTTCGCTGAATATATAGGGTAACCAAACTGGAAGTAAGCTGGATCAAAAATACAAATCTTAAAAGAAAATTTTCAGGCTAAGAAAAAGCAGATGGATAAAAAAATGGAAAAACAAGTTGCTAGACAATCGGAGCAAATACCCTGGAAAGGTCTTATCTTGATCTCTGTAACAACACACAAATCAGCAATCAATCTATATGTCAATGTTTCAGGCACGGCAGGATTCTTTTGTCCTTTACTAGACCAGTATGAAGCTGTCCGAGCCACCCTATCTCTTGGTTCCAAAGTATTACATATGCTTTCCTCTGGATAATTATCAGTGCTAGAAGCAATTATTGCTTCTGAGATGCAATCCCCAGCAGTAGTTGACAAACAACATCGAGCTAAAAAGGCATAAGCTCTATGCTCCCTCTCCAAAGCTTCCCACTCCATTAAGTTGCTAGATCCAGCTCCAGCATGACCTTTTGTACTGCCACCTAGCTCGTTGACATGATCAACTCCAGATAATTGGGGAAACATTTGGAGGGACAGATGCTTACATAGACCATGTCTAATCACTGCAAACCATTGAAAACTAATTTGTCAGCAATGACTGCAAGCTATCATGCATGACAATCAAAGACCCAGCAAAACAAGATTGATATCATCTTGAACATATAAATTATGACATTAAATAACACAACATATGCTGAAACAAGTTCTTAGAATGTTCAAGTTTAGGCTTTAGCTTTTCAGAACTTGAATATTAAATACGATATGGTTGTATACCAAATCCACATCAGAAAGAAGAAGAAAAAAGACCAGATAGGAAATAAAGCAGTTTATTCAAGATCAGCAGTGGTCCTCAAGGACTAAAGAGATGCAGAAGCGAGAAAAAGGAATAAATAGAAAAAGTATTCTACAAGTTAATGTATCAAATTTTTTGGTAATAATGAAACAAGAACAACGAGTCACATCAAAGGAAATACAAAGAAGGATCAATGCATTTCTCATTTTTTTGGTTCAATGGATTGGAAAAACTAATTAAAAGAAGTAGAGTAGGTTGGAGTCTGAAATGATAATGATATATAATGGACAAAATATCCACAATCTTCTAATCATACAGAAGCAACACATTCGGCATATGTTATACATATCCCGGAAATGATTAGAGCCCATCAGGCTCCATGACAATAATGGGTCTTTCGTTGGTGTCAACAATTTCTTATATTTCTACCACATTTCCGAGGCTTTTCAGGTGAACTTAGTCACTTCCTTTTGTTCCTTTCTCTTCAACTTTTTCCCTCTAGGAAAGAGGGATTGGCTTGAATGCATTTTAATTTGATCCATGACTAGCTCAGTGCCAAAGAAACACTATGCAACTTCCATTAATTACAGCTACTTTCCAAAGTCCCGAAAAGAAAAGAGAAAGACAGTATAACCTATTATTTTTGTTGAAAACCATTTCACTTCAAAATACAAATTCTTTTTTTTTTTTTTTTTTTCCTTTTTGCTTAAAAAAGGCACAAATTCCTTGATAGATAAATGAGAAACAAGAAACGAGGCAAGAAAAGCAATAACCAAATGACAAAACTAAATTGAAATCTCAACTACAAAACTGCATCCTGAGAATATTATCCAGATGATGCTATGCTCCATTTGAACTATACCAAAATGGAAAAAAGTTCAAATTCGGTCTTGATTTCATGAGCTTTTATAGCAATTTAACAAGAAAAAAGAAATATTAATATTAAAAGAGGAGGAATATAAAAATTATCTAAGCTCACCAAAATGTCGCCAATTGCGGGAGACAGCAGTGATGCGAACAAGATCAGATGGACCCTCTAAAGCAGTAAGTATCTTTATTGACAAGTCGCAAGGGAGGAAATTCAAGAAATCATCACCATTTTTCATCTTTTTCGTCTAAGTTCCTAAAAAGGAGTCAGGCAGCTATGCAGCCAAGAATTCCATCCTCTGCTTTAGCACTTCAATAAATAAATAAAATGTTAGAGGTCATGTTTGAAGTAATAAAATTTTCAGGTTCCATTTGGTACCCATTTGTACTACTTTCTTTCCAGTTAACCAAACATTGCTGTAAAAAATTGAAAAGAAAATAGTAATATTTGTGTGATTAAACAGACCAAATATGATGGAGGAGAAAAACATCGATGCAAACATGTTGGTTAGACAAAAATCCAAGTTTCTTATTCATGCAAATCAAATTTTCAGGTTATAGTCCACAAAAATATGTTTCGCAATTGTATCCAAAATACATTGTACCCTTTTCACGTTTCAACCCTATAATAAAAAAATAAAGTTCAAAATTTACAAGAGAGAACCTTTTGAGCAATTGAACTCACTGAACTATATCCAAGACAATCCAACTATGACACTGTCATCAAACTTAAATCTGACAAAGCTAGGGAAGTAATTCCCGTAAAACAAACAGAATTTTAGAAGGGTTCGATCACATTTTGTTTATTACAACCAGTATTTAGAGTAATCTGATACATAAAACCTATTCAAAACAGCCAATTCTAATCAGAATCATGATTAGTACCAAATAATCCAATCAATTGAGCTTAACTACAAGGTCGAGAAATAACTTTTTTTTTTTTAAATGGAAACTGACTTCAAATCACAAAATTGTAAAAAAGAATACACCAGAAAGCAACCAAATTTCTAAGAATTCAGAAAATAATAAATCAAAAAACATATATATATATATATATTAGGGTATGAGGGAAAGGGAGAGAATATTTGAAGGGAGAAAACTTGCATATAGGTGAAAAAGGGATTCTCACCTTTCTGTTGAGAAGGAAAAAGAAAAAGATGAAATCAAAATCTCCCAAAGAGAGCAGAACCCTAGCAATGGAAAATGAGAAGAGAGCGAAAGTGGTTGTTGGAGGTGGATTTGGAGATAACTGGAACAGGGCGATGGCGTACACACTATACTTAGGCCAAGCTTTTTCCCGTATTTCTTCCTTTTAATATATTTCCCTTTTTCCCCTTCTCATTTTTAAAACATGCAAACGCTGTTAGACAAATATTAACAAACATGGTGTTTATGCCGCTAACATCTCATACTATTACGTCTTACTGTCGTTTTTTATACGCGGTATATATATATATATTTTTTTTATATTATAATATTTAATTTCATCGTGACTATTATTTTAACATTAGTCGTAAGTAAACTAAACACATCATTTACTCAAATCTATCCTAATGCTTTTAAACAAATAATTCAATTTGGTTACATTAGTAGGAGGATTATATCCAAATAGTTAATCTCTTCAATTACTTCATATATTAATATATATATATATATATATATTACCGCTGAAGCTTTTAAGATTCAAGAGTAGAGTTAAAGTTTAATAAGTGTTTTACAAAATATTAAATATTTTAAAAAAAATAAACATGTGACAATTTTTTAACATTGTTTGTGAAATAAAAAATATATTCTCATTAACTCATTTTAAATGTATTAAGTAATTCTTCCATTTTAAATGAATTAATATTTTCATGCTTGAAGTAATATTTTATGTATTAAGTAATTTTTTCAAGTTTTATTAATTACTTTTAAAATATTTTCATGTTTTAAGTAGTATTTTATGTATTAAGTAATTTTTTTCAAGTTTTATTAATTACTTTAAAAACATTTTCACGTTTTAAGTAACGTTTGATGTATTAAGTAATTTTTCCATAATTTATGAAGATAGTTTCATTTTTTCAATAATATTTCATGTGTTAAGTTTAACCTTTAATGTTTATATTTTTTTATCAATTTAGCTATTATTATTATTATTATTTTTAGCTAAATTTGACCCAAACTTTTTAAAAAGAGTCGAACCTGACTATCAAACTTTTAAGAAATAGTTGAATTGTTTTTTTTAATGGAAACACTAAGACATTAAAAAATTAAATATAGAAGCTTGTATGACAACTCATGTGTATTTCATGCTATTTTTTGAATTTTTATTAACTTTTTATATTTTTGAAATTTGAAATTTTTATTTTTTGAATTTTTTTCATAATTTTAAATTATTTGTTGGCATGACATATAAAATAAATAGTGTCATGTTAGCATGAAGTACACATGGAATGCCATTCTAACATCGTTAAAATATTAATGTTTTAGTTAGCATTTTCGTTAAAAATGCGATTTGGCTCTTTTTGAAAAGTTAAGGGTAAATTAGCAATATATGTCAAATTTGGAAGATAATGAGGGAAATAGGTTGGTTTTTTCGATACTTAGGGAAATAGTCTGATTCTGGAGAGTGAAACAGAAACGTGTTTAGCAAGACGCGTTTTCGTCCAATGGTAACTTCTCCCAACGGTCAAAAAATTCAACGACAATTTTTTCCAATGGCTAAAAATAGCTAGTTTATTTGATATATAAACTCAAGTCATTTTCTTTCTTTTGCATTCAAATCTCATTCTCCTAATTTTCTAAATTCATTTATTCTCTCAACTATTTAGTTCTCAATTTTTCATTCAATTTCTCTTACAATCTTGTTGTTTTAATTTTTATTTCATAATTTCTTTGTTTTTAATTGATTTTTAATAATGACAGTTTTGTTTATTCGTTTGGATGACAAGCACATTTCCGTTGTCCAATTGCAAATGGTAAGAAAATATTTTTTTTTTAATTTTAATTAAGTTCATTATAAAGTTGTTAACATTATTAAATTTATAATTTTTTATGATTATATAATCAAATCGAAGATCGGATTTTTAGAGATGTACATACACAATGTAATTGCAAGGGCACTGCATATTATTGAACAACACTTGCAAGAGGCGAGATTTTTGCATGTGTCATGTATGCTCGGGGGGACTAAATTGAATCCCATACTTATCAGTGCTTTGGTGGAAAGATGGAGACCCGAGACACACAAATTTCATCTTCCATGTTGTGAGTGTACAATTACACTTGAGGACGTAGCTTTACAACTCAGTTTACCGGTGGATGGGCCAATCGTTACGAGGGCATTGGGCATTGGCGATTTGAGCACAATTTACGAGCAACTATTAGGCAAGGTGTCGAACAAGTTTTTTAGTAGTTGGATAAAGATGAAAAGGTTGGAAGAAAATCAATTATATCAAACACTTTGAGAGTGTTGTTGAAGGAGAACAACATGCTCGAATATTCATCCTTACGTTAATCAGAGGTCTCCTAATGTCCAATAAATCTCAAAATTTAGTACATTTAAGGTGGCTACTATAACTTGTTGACTTGAAAGAAGCGAGGGGGACTCAGTTGGGGATCAGTTGTGTTGGCGACATTGTATCGAGAGATATGTCGGGCGACGCAACCACAAAAATTAAAATCTATGGTTGCATACTCATTATTTAGTTATGGGCATGGTATGAGCTATCATTTTTATGTCCCTAAGTAAACTGTTGGAAAAACATGTTTGGAAAACGCAGCGGAAAATAAAATTAGAGAAAAACCAAAGTTTTAATTTTTTTTCTAAACAAGGTATTGCTTGTAATATCTAAAATAATAAACATTTAATCAAAATTGTACCTTCTCGATTCATCTAGGATGAGCATTTCGACCGCGTAGTCTTCTCCGCTATCCTCAATCTCACGTCTGCCAAGTGTGGGCTCATTCCGAATCAAAAAAATTTCACAAAAAATACCAATGGGATAATTTTGCAATTCCTCTAAACTTTTGGGTCAAGTTGTAAATCAGAAAAATATCTCTAGAAATTTTCTAGAATAATCTGTTTAGAGAATTTTCTCTTTACAACTTTTTCTTGAATTCAAATGTTTGTAAATAATGACCCAAGGCTCTCTTTATATAAGGAAAGTTTAGAGAGTTCAACTATGATTAAATTGTAATCACTTTAATATTAAATTAATAAAATATTTATCAAGATAAATATTAGATAAAATTTAATATTAAATCTTATTAAAATAATAGAATGTTTATCTACAAGATAAATATTAAATTAAATTTAATATTAAGATAATTACTTTAATATTAAATCAATAAAATATTATTAAGATAAGTATTAAATTAAATTTAATATTATACTATTAAAATAATATTATTTTTGGAATAATTAATCTGAAATCAAATTCTCTAGTAGAGTCCCAGTAGGAGTGTAACTTTTCTACTGCTCAAACACCAATGACCAACCGCCGCCAGTCGCCGGCCATCGGGACATTGTTGCCGCAGCCATCGACACCGCCGTGTCCAATGATACAAGTGCGACACCTTTATGGCATTCCGAGCCAGTTCGGTTGCTGTTGGTTCGTTCCTGGTCAATAACGACCCGATCGGTCCGGTCTAGCCACTGGTTGGACTGTTGGCCTTGTTTCACATACCAGGCCCGATTCGACTAATTTTTGTGTCTTGGTCTTAGTCTTAGTTTTGGGCTCCCAAGCAAATTTACAATCTCAGGTTTAATTTTCAAGTTCAATTACCCATTGGACCAATTGTCTGACTTAAAAATTAACTTCCAAAAATATCATATTAATTTTAATTAATTTGATTAATTTAATTGTAACGCCCCGAATTTGGGCCTAGATGTATTAGGTTTTGAGCAGGGGTGTAGTTAGGAGACTGCACATAAATATTTAATTGTGCAAGAGAGTGACACAATTGAGTGTTTGGCTTAATGGTTGTGTGCTCTGGAAGTGTCTGGGAAGTCATGGGTTCAAGTCTTGGCTTCCACAAAATTTTACTTTTTAAGGATAAAACCCCTATCTTTGGCTAGCTGGGTTATAAGTTTATTTTGGTAAAAACATGACTGAATAGGCCTGCTGGTCTAGTGGATAGTGGCATATGGGTGTGCTAGTGGTTTGAGGTTTGAATCCCTACTTGTGCAAATGGGGATTATTTTTGTTGATGGCCACGGGAGGAAGTTGTGTTTGATCGAAACATCCAGAGTTTGAACATATTTGAATGGGAGTTGTTGTTAGCCGAATTTAGGGAGTGAAAAGGGGGATTTTTGGTTGTTAAGGTTTGTAAACAGGAGGGATTTTAGGAGGAAATAGGGGAATTCGAATTTGGTGGGAATATTGGTACCGTTTGTGGACTCTCAACACTTAGAGTTTAGTTTTGGAGACTGGCAAGTGCTCCTCATTTCGGTGACTGTTAACCTGTTTGCCTCTTTTCTTTTTCTCTTCGTTCTCTCTTTAATCCTCTATTTTTCTGCCATTATACTACTGGTTCGGGTTCCTGTTTATAGAATTTTGTTCTCTTTGTTAATCTGCTCATCTCTGTCTTTCTTTTCCTTGCTTAAACCTTTGCCGATTTTTGCTAGCATCCTCTCTCAATTCTCCCCATTTCTTTCACCTTGTTGTTTAGTCGTCTCCTTCCCTCTCTCTCCATCTTGGTGTGTGATAGCCGAATACCCTTTTCTACTCTTCTCCTTTTATTCTTCGACTTTTATCGGGTATCCTTTCCTTCATTGTAAAATTGAATACCTCTTTCTTTTCCCTCTCCTACTTTCAGTTTTTCTCTAGAAAATGGGGGTTTGGCTTTGGTGTTCTCTGTTCCTTTGGCCGAATAGATAGTTCTTTTCCATCCTTCTTCTTCTGTCGACTTCTTTTCCTTATCTTCTCTTTATTTTATTTTCAGCTAGTAAGAGTCATCTGGTGAATCGGTAAGTACTCATGGCTTATTCTTATTTCTCTCTCTGCGGTTGCAATCTTCCTTCTAATATATTTCTGTGTTACTGATTCTTGATAAAGGTACAATCGTTCTGGTTGGTCTCTGTATCCTGTGTACCTTTGGCTTTGGTGTGGTAGACCGATTTTATCTATCAACCGTTCTTAGTTCTACGTGGTGGTAAGATGTCGTTCATTTGGTTTTAGTTATTTTGTGCAGGGTGATAGTTAAAGATATTGGAATTCAATGCAGGTTGTGCTAAGGATTTGGTGATCACTGGGTTAAGGAAGGATTAAACCATACTTGCATAACCAAGGTTAGTAATGTACCATATTGGGTATTAAATGTTCAGAAGAGGGCATCTTAACCCCATTAATTAAAAGACTAACATGAGTCATGTTTGAATCTAGGTTGTGGTATGTGGGGATTGACACTATTCGTATAAACATATGTGTAACACTTCCATTAGATGTGAAACTACAAAGGCTGAAAAATCGAAAAGCCGAAAGGCTGAAAAGTCAGAAAGTGAGTTTCGACACGACATAAGCGTGTGGGCGCCCGTGTGGCAGGCCGTGTAAAAAAACATGGCTGTGTGGTCAATGAAATGGCCATGAGCGTTTTCATGGGCCGAAACGATATTGGGCCAAACTAGGCCACGTAGGCCTAACGGGCCTGTGGACCCCACAAGAGAAGAATCACACAAGAGTGTGGTTAATATTGGGACGGCTGTGTGAATCACACTACTAAGGCCATCTTGAGTTATGTGGGCCATACGAGCGTGGGCACCCACATGGGCCCGCAATATGGGCCGTGAGCCTATTATCACCGATTGACTGTTAAGGTTGCACAGGTCACCCAAGACGACTGTGGACCTACTGGTGGGCCTGTAAGAGTACCTAAACCCTTATTTACTTAAAAATGATCGAAATACCCCAATAGGATAAAATGATTGTAATACCCCTGTAAGGTAAAATGACTATTTTACCCTTATGTGATACACTGACTATTTTGCCCTCATGTGGTAAAATGACGGTTTTTACCTTATGTGGTAAAATGACTAATTTGCCATTTGGTGGAAAGATGACGATTTTTACCTTATGTGGTAAAATGACTAATTTGCCATTTGGTGGTAAGATGACTGCTTTGCCCCTACGTGATGTATGTGTATATTTTAGCATGCTATTTATAAATTGTATTGAATACATGTTTAATATTATGATATGACATGACATGTTGCATGATGCATTGCATGAAGATGGGCTTATATATGCTTGGAGGAAGTGTACTGTACTAGCAGCTCTAGTGCAAATCACTAATGGCTCTAAGCCTATTATACTGGCAGTTTTGCTACAAATACTGTTTAGTGCCACAACCGATGCTAATTCTGGTGTGTAGGGATGTGTGGGTTGATTTTATCCTTACATGGTGTGTAGGGTTGGTATGGAGATGGTGTGTAGAGGCTGGATGGGTAGGACCTGTATACTGTTCTGCTACTACACTATTTACTGTTATTGTACTGTTTACTATTACTGCTACTGCACTATTTACTGTTATTTTATTATTTACTGTTACTGTAATGGGCCAAGGTTCGAGTATATGGCTGCTTCTGTATTGAGATAGGCTAAAGCCTAAACTGATATTGTCACTGTTACTAAGCTACTGATACTGTTACTGGAATGGGCTAAGGCACTAACTGAAACTGAAAGGGATTAGGCCCAAATTGTGTTTACTCTGATTGTTTGCTCATACGGGATTACATATTGAGTTTTCGTAAACTCACCCATTTGTTTTAACTGTACAGGTAATCCCCAGTCGTAGGCGAATCGATGCTGCGAGGGACTCAAAGGTGGCCACACAACCGCTCTTACTTCCATATATGTTTTTAATTTATAAGTAGTTTTATTTGGGTATTGTTATGTAATAATGCCTCTATTATTTTAAATTTGGGGGTTTTATTTATTTTTTATTTACATCTGCTAGTAGTAGGATGCGGGTTTTCAAAAGATATACATGATTTACCAAAATATCATGAATACGAAAAACAGTTTCAAAAGCTTCCGTGATAAACGAGATTTTGAAATAAATAATGTTTTAAAGTAAATAATTTTGATAGTGACGCAAGTTTTAAAATTATTTTCAAGATCACACAAGAGGCTAAATAAACATTGGGCTTTTCAAACGATATCATGTTTTACGAAAAATACTTCTATGTGACATTGCCAGATTCAATCATAACGTCCAGGTCGGGTTTAGGGTGATACATTTAGTGGTATCAGAGTTAAGTTACAAAACTCGACTGTGGTTTGGGTTTTTTTTAAACTTAAAATCTTGAAAAAAAGACTATTTTAAATGATTTGAAATACTTGGAAATGTTTTACTGAATGTGTGGTACACCGAGTCTCCGGCGCCGATTCTGTAAGTTTTTCGAAACTTCTGTCTACTTAAATTGAAATACTGAGACTACTTTAGGTAGTAGACTTATTGAAATTTTCTGTCCATGTAAACTGAAACTGTAGTGAAACTATGATCTGCAAAAACAAAACTCTAAACAAATGATTCTATTTTTCATAAAATATTTGTTAATAAACACTGGAACTATAAGCTAATGCATAGAACTATTAACAAAGATAAAATACAATTCGATTATGAACATCAGAAGTACTCGAGGAAGGGGTACAAGAGGCTGTGGAAGAGACCATTGAGGTGCTCGAGTTGGGTCTCATGATCATGCGGCTGAGTATTAGATTGATGTATTGTTTTAGTCTATTTATAGACTATACTGGAATCATTCAGGTTAAAGTTGGTATTTTGGAACTAAAGTGCACAGCGAGAGCGTAGTGGTGTAGTCTGTGTTAAACGACTATTCTGATAGTTGGAAATTTCGGGGACGAAATTTCTTTAAGGAGGGGTAAGTTGTAACGCCTCGAATTTGGGCCTAGATGTATTAGGTTTTGAGCAGGGGTACAGTTAGAAGACTGCACATAAATATTTAATTGTACAAGTAGTAACACAATTGAGTGTTTGGCTTAGTGGTTGTGTGCTCTGGAAGTGTCTGAGAAATCATGGGTTCAAGTCCTAGCTTCCACAAAATTTTTCTTTTTAAGGATAAAACCCCTATCTTTGGCTAGCAGGGTTATAAGTTTATTTTGGTAAAAACATGACAGAATGGGCCTGGTGGTCTAGTGGATAGTGGCGTGTGGAGTGTGCTAGTGGTCTAAGGTTTGAATCCTTACTTGTGCAAATGGGGATTATTTTTGTTGGTGGCCATAGGAGGAAGTTTTGTTTGACCGAAACACCCAGAGTTTGAATATATTTGAATGGGGTTGTTGTTAGCCGAATTTGGAGAGTGAAAATGGGGATTTTCCATTGTTGAGATTTGTGAACAGGAGGGATTTAAGGAGGAAATAGGGGAATTCAAATTTGTGAGAGTATTAGCGCCGTTTGTAGACTCTCAACACTCAGAGTTCGGTTTTGAAGACTGAAAAGTGCTCCTCATTTCGGTGACTGTTAACCTGTTTGCCTCTTTTCTTTTTCTCTTTGTTCTCTCCTTAAACCTCTATTTTTCTGCCATTATACTACTGGTTTGGGTTCCTATTCATAAAATTTTGTTCTCTTTGTTAATCCGCTCATCTCTATCTTTCTTTTCTTTGCTTAAACCTTTGCCAATTTTTGCTAGCATCTTCTCTCAATTCTCCCCATTTCTTTCACCTGTCTGTTTAGTCGTCTCTTTCCCCCTATCTCCATCTTAGTGTGTGATAACCGAATACCCTTTTCTACTCTTCTCCCTTTATTCTTCGTCTTTTAGCGAGTATCATTTCCTTCATTATAAAATTGAATACCTCATTCTTTTCCCTCTTCTGCTTTCGGTTTTTCTCTAGGAAGGAGGTTTGGCTTTGGTGTTCTCTGTTCCTTTGGTCGAATAGTTAGTTCTTTTCCATCCTCCTTCTTTTGTCAACTTCTCTTCCCCATCTTCTTTTTATTTTGTTTTCGGCTAATAAGAGTCCTCTAGTGAATCGGTAAGCACTCATGGCTTATTCTTATTTATCTCTCTGCGATTACGATCTTTCTTCTAATATCTTTCTGTGTTACTGATTCTTAATAAAGGTACAATCGTTTCGGTTGGCCTCTGTATCCTGTGTACCTTTGGCTTTGGTGTGGTAGACCGATTTTATCTATCAACCGTTCTTAGTTCTGCGTGGTGGTAAGATGTCGTTCATTTGGTTTTAGTTATTTTGTGCAGGGTGATAGTTAAAGATATTGGGATTCAATGCAGGTTGTGCTAAGGATTTGGTGATCACTGGGTTACGGAAGGGTTAAACCATACTTGCATAACTAAGGTTAGTAATGTACCATATTGGGTATTAAATGTTCAGAAGAGGGCGTTTTAACCCCATCGATTAAAAGACTAACATGAGTCATGTTTGAATCTAGGTTGTGGTACGTGGGGATTGACTCTATTCGCATAAACAGGTGTGTAACACTGCCATTAGATGTGAAACTGCAAAGGCTGAAAAGCCGAAAAGTCGAAAGGCTAAAAAGTTAGAAAGTGGGTTGTCGACACTACACGTGCGTGTGGGCGCCCGCGTGGCAGGCCATGTAACAAAACATGGCCGTGTGGTCAATGAGATAGCCATAAGCATTTTCATGGGCCGAAACGATACTGGGCCGAACTAGGCCACGTAGGCCCAATGGGCCTGTGGGCCCCAGAGGAGAAGAATCACACCAGAGTGTGGTTAATATTGGAAAGGCTGTGTGAATCACACTGCTAAGGCCATCTTGAGTTATATGGCCCATACGAGCGTGCGCGCCCATATGGGCCCCCAATATGGGCCGTGGGCCCATTATCACCTATTGACTGTTAAGGTTGCACGGGTCACCCAAGACGATTGTGGACCCATTGGTAGGCCGGTAAGAGTACCTGGACCCTTATTTACTTGAAAATGATCTAAATACCCCAATAGAATAAAATGACTGTAATACCCCTGTAAGGTAAAATAACTATTTTGCCCTTATGTGATAAACTGACTATTTTGCCCTCATGTGGTAAAATGACAGTTTTGACCTTATGTGGTAAAATGACTAAGTTTCTCTTTGATGGTAATATGATTGCTTTGCCCCTACGTAATGTATGTGTATATTTTAGCATGCTATTTGTAAACTATATTGAATACATGTTTAATATTATGATATGACATGACATGTTGCATGATGCATTGCATGGGGATGGGCTTATATATGATTGGAGGAAGTGTACTGTACTGGCAGCTCTAGTGCAAATCACTAATAGCTCTAAGCATATTATACTGGCAGTTTTGCTGCAAATACTATTTAGTGCAACAACTGGTGCTAATTCTAGTGTGTAGAGATGAGTGGGTTGATTTTCTCCCCACATGGTGTGTAGGGTTGGTACGGAGATGATGTGTAAAGGCTGGATAGGTAGGACATGCATACACGTTATCACCTCGCACTATTTACTTTTATTGTATTGCTTTCTTATTCTTGAATGGGCCAAGGCCCGAGTATATGATTGCTTCTGTATTAAGATGGGCAAAAACCCAAACTGATTTTGCCACTGTTACTGGTATGGGCTTAAACCCCACTGATACTGTTACTGGAATAGGCTAAGGCCCTAACTGAAACTGAAAGGGCTTAGGCCTAAATTGTGTTTACTCTAATTTTTTGTTTATATGGGATTACACACTGAGTTTTCGTAAACTCATCCATTTTTTTAACTGTACAGGTAATCCTCAAGCGTAGGAGGATCGGTGCTGCGAGGGACTCAAAGGTGGCCAGACAACTGCTCTTGCTTCCATATTTGTTTTTAATTTATAAGTAGTTTTATTTGGGTATTGTTATGTAATAAGGCCTCTATTATTTTAAATTTTGGGGTTTTATTTATTTTTTATTTACATCTGCTAGTAGTAGGATGCAGGCTTTCAAAAGATATGTATGATTTACCAAAATACCGCGAATACAGAAAATTGTTTCAAAAGCTTTCACGATGAACGAGATTTTGAAATAAATAACGTTTTAAAGTAAATGCTTTTGATAGTGACACAAGTCTTAAAATTATTTTCTAGATCACACCCTTTTGTCACATATTTCTGAGCTAGCATCGAAGAGATTATTACTGGTAACCCATTCAGATCATTAGATTCAATATGGATAATCTCATCATTTTGACATCGTAAATCAATAGTCTTTCTTTTGTAGTTTACAACAGCATCATGCAAAGTCAACCATTCCATACCCAAAATTATGTCGAACTCATTAAATGACAACAACATCAAATTAGCCGGAAAGTACGAATCTTGAACTATCAAGGGGCAATTCTTACACACTTTGTCAACCATAACACACCGGCCCAAGGGGTTTGACACTCTAATCACAAACTCAGTAGACTCAACAGGCAGAGTCTTGTTGAATACTAATGTCTTACACACATAAGAATGAGTAGAACCAGGATCAATCAATGCAATTACATTAGTATCATAAAGAGTGAATGTACCAGTAATAACATCTGGGGATGAAGCCTCCTCTCGCGTGCGAATAGCATAGGCTCTGGCAAGTGCACGAGCCTCAGATCTGACTGTTGTATCTTTAATTCCTCTTTGACTGCCACTCGCATTACTCACATTTCTCGGTGGTCTACCCCGAGCCGTAGTATTACCTGATCTCGTATTCTGCATTGGATTTTCTTCAGCTAACCCTGGGTAATCTCGAATATAATGATCTATCGATCCACATTTAAAATAGGCCTGATCATGCAATCTGCAACTGTCGGGATGTCATTTACCATAATATTTACACTCGGGTTGATTCGATCAGACATTCCCTACATTAGCTACTGAGGTAGCTCTCGAGCTCATAGGTGGTCTATTCTGATCCCGTCTGAAGTAACCCGAAGTGGCTCAAAATGACTGAAATCATCTCGAAACTTTTTTGGTGTTGACTGGACTGACTTACTGAATGATCTCTTATGCGAGTCTCTAGCTTCAGAATCATCTTTTCTCTTCTCTTTCCCGACCTCTTCAGCTTTGCAGGCTCGCTCAACTAGTACTATGAACTTTTTTATCTCAAGTATGCCAACTAATAGTTTAATGTCTTCATTTAGCCCATCTTCAAATCTTTTACACATTATGGCTTCGGTAGAAGCACACTCTCGGGCATACCGACTAAGTCTCACAAATTTCCGCTCATACTCTGTCACGGTCATCCGACCTTGTTTCAGCTCTAGAAATTTTTTTTGCTTCTAATCAATAAATCTCTGGCTGATATACTTCTTACGGAACTCAGTCTAAAAGAATTCTCAGGTCACTCGCTCTCTCAAAACCACTGATACTAGGGTATTTCACTAGTGATATGCTGTGTCTCGAAGTAAAGATATGGCGCACTTCAAACATTCGTCTGGGGTACAGGACAGTTCATCAAACACACGGATGGTTTTATGAAGCCAGAACTCAACTCGCTCAGCATCATCATCATCATTAGCTTTAAACTCTTCAGCCCCATGTTTTTTTATTTTATCAACAGGTGGCTTATACAATCTCAACGGATCACTTACTTGAGGTATAACAGGCATCGAAGATGGATTAGTTAGAGGTAGAGGTTGTTGTGCAGCCGGGTTAGTCCGGATATACTGAGTAAACCAGTCATTCACCATTTGGTAAAAGGCTTGTTTAGCCTCACTCTCTTGATTACTCAAAGTCGGTCAAGAATCAATTGACGCTGTCCCTTGCGCGGGAGCAGGCGTTATACTCTCGACATCGTCAGTTACAGCTCTGTCGAGATCCATTTACTATATGAAAACACATTTTCAAATGTCAGAAGTCATCACAATATCGCAGTATATAATATGACATGTATAGCTAGACTCACACACGCTACGTTAGTCCTAGAACCGACTAAATCGTAGCTCTGATACCAATAAAATGTAACATCCCTAACCCGTATCCGTCGCTGAAATGGGATTATGAGACATTACTAAACAGAAACACAGTTCTGAATATTTTCATATTAATTCAAGTCATAATCATATATATTTAACAACTGTATTACAAATGCGAATAATACGTTCATTGCAATTCGAGATTTGGATCATATCAATGCTTATAACTTAATCAAATATTTAATCTTAAATTTACTATCATTCACCACATAGCTTAAATAAAACATAATCCAAAAAGAAAACATATATCAAAACAATTTAAAACATATACATAACATATAACACATCAATAATTTCATTATTGAATATTAAACCTATATTTTTATTTTTAAATAAGTCATGCATATACACAAGTTATATATCAATTGAACTAAATTTTATTACTAACCCTTTCATTCATATTTGCGGCATTAATGTGTTAGTCTATGTGAAATTCATATGTTTGCATATTAACACAATTTAATAACAAGCATTCGATTATAAGTAACCCATTTCATTTCTATGTCTACTTGGCTAACTCAATTCATTTATACATATTTAATAACTTACAAATATCTAACGGATTTATATTGCCATGCACATATACATATCAACCATATTATAAGCACATATATTTGTAAAACATGTAAAAACTCAACTAACATAACATGACCGATTACTAAGTACACATATGTCCTTTATCATTAACCTAAATTCCTTATATAAATCTAAATCCAAATATGTCTTACTTACCAAAACAATAATTCAAGTGTCATTTATATCATTAATATAGTCCATAAATGAACACCCAATTTAAACCATGCATATGTCTTAGTTTTTACCTAACAACACATAACCTACCTTAGCTTAATTAACATCCATTTATACATATGACTGAAACCCAAAGCATTTTCACAAACATCATATATTTAGCTACTCTTTCAATATAGACTCAAACCAAGACCGAACACACATATATATAGCATAGCCGATTCCTTCATGCCACATCCGAATTTAACAACCAACCTCAAAATATAATCAGATAACACAAACTATAATCAACCATGACATACGACATGATAACCAAAATAGACTTAAACCAAGATTTCATCAATACCGAACTCGAGCATAGAAATTAAGTCATTTTCGCATGGCATTTATACATCCATTTTCCAAAATAAGCCAACTCTAAGCTAGCCTATACATGCCATAATTTTGATAGTATATTTATAAAGGTACCCAAAATAGCTGATAGTGTGATGAACTTTCTTTGTAGCCTCGAGCTCATAGCTTGACTCCAAAATCTATAAAACAGAAACACATATATACATAGAGTAAGCTTTTTATAGCTTAGTAAGTCATAAGAAAAAGAGTAACTTAATAATATCATCAACTTAATTAACTAACCAAAGTAATTTATCATAATACATATGGATCCAAGCATATAAATTTCATATCATACATTTAAATATTCATTCATAAAAGTCACTTTGACCGAATGCTCACATAGCCAAGTTAACTTATTATCATTAAACTTCTAAAGCTAAATGACTATTATTAACCTAGTTCACATACATATAAATACACAAGCTCATATGTTACAAAATAATTTCATACACATATATTAGACTCGTAACCGAATACATATAATCATACATGCTATTAATTAGAACTCATTTCATTACTATTCACATGGCCGAATACACTTATCTAACTCACATATAATCTTCAATTGCATTACACATAGTTTGTAGTAAGTACCAAATTACTCACTTACCATATTATAAGTAAACAACAAACCAATTCGTACCTGGCCATCTGACCTATTTTACATGTTCGAACATAACTTATCTTTGCCCGATGAACCATTCAGAATTGGATAGGACACTCAGATAATCACACAAATCATACAATGCCAACGTCCCAGACGTGGTTTTACATGTAGTCACATATCGATGCCGCTGTCCCAGACAATGTCTTACTCGTAAACACATATCGGAATCACATATCGATGCCATGGTCTTACTCGCACACATATATCGGAATCCTATGTCATGACATATGTATCCTAACTATTCCTAAGGTTCATACCGGGCTCTCAAACGACGTAACTCGGTCGAAACAAATTCAGAAATGTAGTAATCAAGTTTTTTCATATTTAGTCATAACTAATATAAATTCTAACATTTCATAACAGCATATAAATTTAACATTTAACTACCATTAAACACGTCTATTTGCTTATAAACTTACCTTGGACGATGTAAAACGAAACGAAGAGGCTATTCGACAACTTTCGTTTTTCCCCGATCCAAATCTGATTTCTTTGGTTCTTAATCTAAACATATTCAAATTAAGCTCATTCAAACATATTTTCATTCAATTTAGTCCAAAAACACATAAATGGGAAAATTATCATTTACCCCTGATATTTATAATTTTTACAATTTAGTCCCTATCGCACAAAACACAAAATACACAAAATTTCAGCATACCCATGATGAGCCGAATTTTACCCACTCTAAAAAAAATCCATATATTTCATTTATTTCACATTTTAGTCCCTCAAATTATTATTTTTGCAATTTAGTCCTAATTACTCAAAATCATCAAAAACTCCAATACAAAACATGTTAATCTAAAACATATCTTTCATATTTCACCATCAAACAACAAAAATCACAAGCTCTCAACAATGGCACAACTCAAAATATTCATCAAAATAAAAAATTCAAGCATGGGTTTTGTAGTACTCGAAGCAACGATCTCAAAAACGTAGAAATTATCAAAAACCGAGTAAAAACGAACCTTGAATCAAGCTTGGAAGGTGGCCGAACCTTTGAAACCTTATTCTTTTCTTTCTTATTTAGCTATTTGGTCATGGAAGAAAAAATATAAACTATGGCTTGTTTATTTATGTTCTATTATATACATATTATTATATTTTACCATTATAACCGTAACAAATTTAATTAGAAAACATATATAACTTGCCCATTACCGTCCACCTATAAAACCAATGGTTTATTTGCATTATAAATGCCTCCACTAATAAAGACAACAATAATTAAGCACTTTCACATTTAACCACCAACTTTTCCTTTTAAGGGATTAAGTCCTTTTATTTAATCAGATACGCAAACGATAAAATTAAATCACAAAAATTTCACAGATATTAATTCACACATAATAAACACAGAAAATAAATTTTAAATATTTTTTTGACTCAGATCGTGGTCTCGAAACCACCATTCACACATATATACATATACACATACATACATACATACATACACACATACACACATACACACATACACACATACACACATACACACACACATACATACACATACATACATACATACATACATACATACATACATACATACATACATACATACATACATACATACATACATACATACATACATACATACATACATACATACATACATACATACATACATATATACACACATACATACGTACACACATAAAACACACAGAAGACTCACATTTACCTCGATCTAGAGCTTTTGGCCTGGTCGTTCGTCTCGAACCAGCAACAACAACTACCTAAAAGATTATAAAATTTCCATTAGAATCTCTATTACAAATAGTTTACTGTCGTTCAACTACATGCGACCCTTAAGTAGGGCATTCCACTCATGCCCCACTATTCATACATCATTTGACATCCTTACTCTTCAATAATCGTAACATACAAAGCTATAAGACTTACTAAAAGGCTGAACCATCTATTGGATAAACAAATCTTAACTCTAGCTTATCGAAGAAGAATATAACATTTTGGTTAAAAAGAATGACCAAAACGTAGAGTAGAAAGAAAAGCCATCTAGAATGTCTTCCCCTTTCACTAGATATAAACTTCATGTCCCCCTACTATGGACTTTGACAAGTGACAATGCTTACCTAACCCAATCTTCTGATTTTCCTACAAAAATCTGGGGGAAGGTAAAGAAAATCCGATGAAGATCTTTGTTACTGTTTGACCAGTCATGTGGAGGGTCAAATTAATCCAACTGACTTCAAATTAATCTCGTCACAAGAACCAATTTGGACAGTGCTCAAGCAAACCAAGTATACTATAATTTTGGTGGTGACTCACGCATGGCATGGCTTTAAAGACAATTAAGTCTCCTATAACATTTTCACACACTTGGTAGGCTCTTTATGCCCAACCAAAACTCTGAGGCCTACTCTTCTTTCGGCGTACTCGTTTTCATGTAAATTCTTTCTTCACTTGAAGATACCCTATAATTAAATCCTTAGATACTGCCAACGTGCAAATACTTTAATACTAATATGCGATAATACTTTAACTCGCCATCAGACAAACATGGTGGTGGATTATGCCACCACGATGCGTCAAACAATTTACATACTTATTTTACTCATCTTTTTAGATTCACTGATTTTGGGGTGTTATACGTTCATAGTGTGGCATACTTTAATCTTGAGTGGATGATAGACTTTGTATGTGTGACTCTTATAGTTTGATATAAGTAAAAGCCTGAATTCAAATAGATAATAAACTGAAAGCTGGTGCATTAGGTATACGACTTTTGCAGTATGTAACATTATTCACAATAGTGAAATTCATAGCCCAAAAAATGGGTAAACAATACCTTTTCATTGGCATGATAGATGAAAAGTAAACGTGGTCATGGGTTATTTGTCTTTTTGATAAATGACTTAATTACTATTTGATAGTAATTGACTTTCAATGAAGAAAGATGCAATAGTTACCATGAGATAAAATAGAATCATATTGAGAGAATGAATTTATCCCAAAGTGATTAAGGATATCCCTTGAGGGTACCACACTTAGACAATGTCATTGGACGAGCACTTATCAAGTAGCTTTTGTAATGGTGTGTAATTAGGGACAGTTCAGTCACAATATTATAGTGAAATGATTTCGTGACTAAATGTGCTTATAATTAATAGGTGAAAAACTGCAACTTAATTATATATCATTTAAGCCATAATTACATATGTTCAATCGGTCTCTTCGCTAGCTCATTGAAACTAAAAATGAATTGCATATGGAATCAAATGAACATAAATGAATAGAAATGATAAAGTTAGAGAAATGTGTTACATTCAAAAATAAATGTGGTTTTTCACTAAGTATGGAAATGACCTGAGAGTTACTTTAAGTTTTTTGAATTGTTATTTAAGTAAATATTAAAGTTCAAAAATGGAATTAAATTAATTGGTCATTGTGAATCCGTTGAATATGGAGATTAAATATATTTTCTCATAAATTCTTTTACGGTAAAATTGTCATGACTTCAGTGGAATTAGAATTGGGTTGAAAAAATTATTTAATTAAAAAAATTGATTAATTTAAATTAATTTAATAAATAATATTTACTTGGGGAAATAGAAAAGCATGTATTACGTTGGATTAAATTATAAAGTGTTGGGTTAAAAGTCCAAGAAGTACGTATAATTGGATCCAATATAAGAGAGGCCCAAAACCACTAATAATACATATAAGGGGCAGCAACCCTAGTTTATTTAGCTACTGTTTGTCGCCCCTCTATCCTAGTAGAACTAATGGACTAGTTTTTCTATCATATAAGTATTATTTGTATTCTACTAATTCAATCAGGATTCTTCTATCTTTCCCTATAAACAGATGGTACTGGTAGGGCTAAATACACACAAGTTATACAAAACTTTGAGATATTGTTATTCTACCCAAAAATAGTGAGAATTTATTTCCAAGTATAAATTCTATTTTTCGAGAATAACAATTCTATCAATCTCTATTAAAAGATATTTACTTTCCTACTAAAAGTAAGAAAATTATTTCTGGTTTTGTGTTTGATTCATGATTGTTTGAGTCCACACTTTAAGCGATTTGTGGTACAAGAATAGCGGATAAGACCGTTCAGTTGAAAGTCGTGAACTTCTAGGATCCTCCTCGCATAAAGCATAGGTACATTTCGAGAAAAAAATGTTGCTATAAATATCACAAACCAACCAACTCAGTTTTCAAAATTTTTAATCTTTCAATGTGATGGAAAATCGTTCTTAAACTGAATTTTTCCAAAATAAAATATTTGAAAGACCGTTAAATTTGCTCCCATTTTCTATTGAATTTGGACTTACTATTTTCATTAACAACCTCAAACCTAGTTGAAAACCAGGTGCAATTATTTTATCCAAAATCCTTAGCTCATCCTACCTACACTTATAACAACAGTCAATGACATCCTAGATCAACAATGCCTCATTTATTACCTATTTTTATTGTACAAAATCAACAACCTTTTAGGCCTCAAGAACCAAAACCATAACAAATACACCTTCATCCAACTTAACAAGTTGGTTTAGGTTAGTAAGGAGTATATTTTGAGAGAGCATTTTATTTATTCACAGAGGAACTATATTTATTAAGTGTAAAATTTTGTAAGTAAATTAAATTGAGTCAATCAATTTATATCTAAGTTTTTAAGGGAAAATTTTAGAGGGAGAGTTATGAGTATGTGGTAAGGTTGATACTTGGTGAATTAGTTGAACTTAAATAAAAAATCGTACTCATTAAGCATAGTGGATTAACTCTTTAAGGAAGGCTCTACAAATGTAAGAAGTTTTCAAACTGCATAAATAATTTTTTGATGTCCATCTCTATTTTATCTATGATAGTGATTTAATCTACTTGCAACTTAATACACATATCCATCTCTACAAATATAAGTATGTGCTTGAATAATATTTTGAACTGAAATATATATATATATATATATATATTTCATTTAAACATTAGAATGATATTTTATTTTTACAGATAAATCTCAAAATTATATATGAAATTTAGTTTATTGTGTAATTTTATATATGAATTTTGATTTTGTGCAATTTTATACGTGAAATGTTGATTTGATCCAATCTTCACAAATTATTAATACAATTGTTGATATAATATCATTTTATGTTTATACATTGTATACACAAGTAATTATATTTATCCAATATAAAAATAATTTGATGTGTATTTATTTCTTTAAATGTGTATAATTGAGTCAGAATTTAAATTTCATGTATATAATTACAATAAATCAAAGTTGATGTATACTTTTTGAGATTTAACCTTTTATTTTTATTATCAAATTTCAAATGTTAAAGAATATTTTTAATGCAAATTGATTTAAATTATTCAAATTTATGAAGGCATAGACATATTGTTTGTGGATAAATGTTTTAGAATAATTTTTGTATTTAATATTGAAAGTTGACTTGTTTTTAGGCCGAGCTATCCTGCCTAGTCCGAAGGCCCGTTCGAAAAGTGAAAGGGTTTGAGTAAATATATAGGCCCGAAAAATGAGCTTGGATAAAAAAATAAAGCTTATTTGGAAAACGTGCTAGGCCTCGAGTAAGACTTTTTTGGCTCGAGCCCGGCTCGGCTCGGCCCGAATATGTAAAAAAACTGCTATTTTTTACTACTTTCTTGTTGCTTTTTATTACTTTCTTGCTATTTTCTTCTCTCTTTTTTTTTTTTCACTATTTTGTTACCATTTGAGAATTATGTTGCTACTATTTTTTTTGTTTGGATATTATATAACTCTTGTTTTATTATTAATTTTATTACTATTTTAAAAGTATTTGCTTGTTAAGTTGCACATATATTAGTTTTATTTAAATATACATATATTTTTAATTTATTATTAATTTATTAGAGAATATTTATTTTAATATTTTTAATATTTCTAATAGAAAGTGTAAGATATGAAAAATAATAATGTTTTGGAGACGTGCAAAAGAAGAAAGGTTATTTATTTTGAAAGAATGCCAAATTAGGGTGCACTGATCCGAATGTGACTCCGGCGTTGCCTCTGCAATATATGTAATATTATTAATAGAAGGAAGACGGATCACATGAGTTTTCATCCATACATTCCTCCACTATCTAATTATCTTCTATACGTCTATTCAATTTTTTTTTATACTAAATCTCAATCAATTCTATTATACTTAAATTTTATATTTTAATTTGAAATAATTTATTCATCTATTTTTATAATGTTATTATTCAAAAAATAGATAAATTAATCATTATACATTAGATTAAAGAAAAAATTAATCATTCTGTTTAAAATTTTATTTATTTCTACTGTTAAAGACTGGTCACTGTACATCAAAATAAAGTACACATGACATGTCACGTATAATTGTCTAGTCATTTTATTATCCACATCGATTTTCAACAGTAAAAATGAATGAAATTTTTAACAGAAAAGATCAATTTACTCTTTGGTCTAAGCACAATTTATTCAATTTTTAAATAAAAAAGGGTAAAATACAATCTGACTCCTATTACAGGGACCTTCATTATATTTTTATCTTTAAAAAGAAAATGTTAGAATTTTAACCCAATTAGATAAAAGGATTAGGTATTAGAGTAATATATATATATATATATATTAATGACATTAAATTAAGCTAAATTAATATATATATACCATTGATAAAAACATAACAAATATTATTTAATATAATGTTATAAAAAGATTTAAAAGAAAATATTGATATAATAAATTAGAAGGAAAAAGAGTCTGTTTTTCAAGTGCTATAAGCATGAAAGTCAAAAACCATACCTGCTGTCCATCCTATTCCTACCTAAATGGGAGGACCCTCTCACGAACCTCTTTTAAAAATAAAAATAATTCAGATAATGGTATTAGGCTCTCAGCTAACCTACGTGCCAACAATTTTATTTTTATATAATATCCATTTTTAAAAATTAATACAGAATAATAATTTAAATTTATATGGTTTAAATAAATAACAAAATCTAAAAAAAATTAAAATTAAATGTTTCTTTTTTGGTTTTAATATGTTACAGTTTAAGATTTAAAATTTAATTTAAGTGATATATACGTTTTTTCTAAAAAAAAAATCATAGAAGAAATTTAAAATATAATATAATTCTAATAAATTTAAATAATAATTAATTAAAACATATATACTATATAAATATTAATTTAATTTTAGATCCTGAATTTAAATAATTTTATAAAATTATCCCAACAAAAACAAATATTAAACCAGTTAAAGTTACTGTCATTGGGAATTTATATGTTATCCCAAAACCAATATATATAAAAACTTGTTCATTTTTTAAATTTTAATTTTAATTCTAAATTTAAATCGTGCTATGGATTTCAATATTACTTTTAATTTTAATAAAAAATCGGTAACACAATTTTATTTTTTATTTTTATTTTAAATTATAAGTTTAAAATTATTAATTTTAATATTTAGTTGAAAGTTAAAATTTTCATTTAAAATTTAATTTAAATAATATGTTTTCTTATTTATCCTTTAAAATCCCAACAATTTAAAAATTAATAACACAATTTTTAATTTTAATATTTTTATTTTAAATTCGAAATTTAAATTTATTAATTTTAGTATTTAGTTTAAATTTAAAAGTTCCATAGAAAATATATTTCAAATAATATGTTTTTATTTCTCCTTTAAAAATATAGTTTTAAGTTTAAATTTAAAAATAAAACATAATATGATATTTATCATAAAGTCTAAAGATAAATAATATTTAAATAAAATAATATTTATCTTAATATTAAAATTATAAAGATAAATAAAATTATAATAAAAATAAATATTATTTAATTATCATAAAGATAAATATTATTTATCTTAATATTTAAAATTTTTATCCTTTCATAAAAATCCATAACACAATTTTAATTTTAATTTATTAATTTTAATAATTTAGTTTAAAGTTAACATTTTCATAAAAATAATTTAAATAAGATATTTTTATTTATCTTAAAAATATATTTTAAAGTTTGAAATTCAAAAATAAAACATAAATAATATTTATTTAATATTCATACTTCCTCTGTGTGTTCATATATCTTATTTACTATATTGTGTCTTTAATATAAAATAAATTTAATAATAGTCAAGTTATATTTTCTTTAAATTTTATTTTTAATTTTTTTTAAAATTGTTATGTAATTTAACCTATCTTATGTAATAATTTTTAAATATTTTATTTATACCTTACAAACAAAAATTAGTGGATTTTTTTTGAAAATTTTTCTTAAGTCAAATCTATGCTTTTATATTATTTAAAATATTATTTCGCACCAAAATAAATTATTTAAAACTTTGTTTTTAAAATTTAAAAGTCGATTTTTGAAATTAAAAATTTTTAAAATTCTTTTAAACTTTATTATAATTGTTTTATTTTTCAACTTTTCTTCCCTGCATAAATTATATTCATAATATTAAAAATATATTATCTTTAAAAAACTTAAATTATATTTTTTTAAGTCTGTTTATATCTTTTAAATAATATATTATCAATAGTTTTAATCAATATATCTCTATTTAAATAATAATAATTTTATCGTAACACGGGATATAAAATTAATTTATACATAAATTAGAGTTATTATTAAGTACATCATCAATGAAAAGAAAAATAATTTTTTAATGCTCCTCTAACTTCATAAGAAAAGTCATTTTAGTCTTTTATTTAATTTTTCGTTTTTTTTTTTATCTCTTAAACTTGATGCAAAACTCTATATTTCTATTCTATCTTTTTTCTCTATTTAAATTATATATACATATGCAATAGAGGAAGATTAAATTCGTTTTATTTGTCTCTCCAAATTCGAATTTCATTTCACAGAAGGAAAAATTCGCTTTTTATCTTGCTGCTAGTGTCATGGGTTGCGCATGGGAGCCCGCAACCATGACACATCTGTGCGATCCATCAAGAGGGAAGGAGGTCATTTGGCCCAATCGGACTGGCCCGTTGCTTGAAGAGATTGAAGGTCCATCTACAAGCTCGACAAATATGGAAACATGATCTTCGAAGATATGCAATCTTAGATATGATATGTAATCTTAGAAGATATGATTTTGTAATCTTAGAGATTTAATTTGTAGATACCCTTTAATCGTAGCTGTTGATGTACTTGATATGTACCGTTGGATTTGGGGAGGCTCAACTATAAATAGAGACCTCTCCCCTCATTGTAAATCACTTGAGTTTTTTTTAACAATAAGAATTCTTGAGAGCATTCACTCAAAATTCTCTCTCTCTTGTGTTCTTATTTTTTTGTGGCTTGTTCTTGTTTCGTTCTTCGTTCATCTTGTTGGTTTCGAGTACTTTCATTTGAGTTGGGTTTTGGTGGAGGAATTCTGTTGAATCCTCATATTGTAGGAGTTAGGTTGACTTAGGCATTTTTGGAGAAAGAAACTACCTAAGGCCACACGGATTGTGAGGCAAAAATCCTAAGTCCGTGACAGTTGGTATCTGAGCTAGTTTTCGAAAGCACTTCGGAAAGATGTCGAAAGAAGTTGTTGATCAGAATGAGCCAATGGAGACCCGTGGGAGGGCTAAAAAGGCTTGTCGATTGAGGGATATGCTGTCGAGCTTGGAAAATCGAGTGATTAATCTTGAGGAGTCCGTTGGTGACATGAAGAAAACACTCGAAGTGGTCCTGATCCGTATGGAGGAACTGAGGGAAGACAACAAGGAGTTTGTGTTGGACACTCTCAGATCCACTTCGAACAAACTAACGGTGAAGGACGAAGCTCTTGAGGCCTTGGTGACTACCATGAAGAGGAGATTGCTGAGCTTAAGGGGGAGCTCACAATCTGTAAGGTTGCCTTGGGAAGTGGGATGTTGGCTTCGGGACCGAAGCAACGTCATGTGGATGTTCCAAAACCCGAGAAGTTCAAGGGAGCTAGATCCGCGAGGGAAGTGGACAACTTCCTGTAGGAATTGGAGCAATATTTTCGAGCAATGGGCATTGTGGATGATGCCACCAAGGTAAAGACTACTTCAATTTACTTTTCTGATGTTGCTCTCTTGTGGTGGAGATGTAGGTTCACTGATGAGAAACGTGGAGGAACGACTATTGGAACTTGAGAGGAGTTCCAAAAAGAGTTGAAGAGGCAGTTTTTTTCGCAATATGCTGAAAAGAAGGCTCGTGCTAAGTTGCGTCGGCTTACGCAACAAGGCACCGTTCGAAATTATGTTCAGAAATTCAGTGAGTTGATACTTCAAATCTCAGACTTGAACGAGAAGGAAGCGTTCTATTAGTTCGAGGATGGGCTGAAAATGTGGCTAAGCAAGAGTTGCATCGCCTAGATATCACTGAATTGACCCTAGCCATGGCTGAGGCAGAAAATTTCTACGATGTTGGAGGAAGAAAGTTTGATAATAATGAGTCTTCCAAGCCCAAGTTGAAACCTAAAGGCAATGGTGGGGGAGACAAGGATCAAGGGGAAAAGAATGGTGAAGGCCTAAGGGCTAGTCAAGGTAAGCCTTGGGATAGGAAGGGACCATTGAAATGATATCTTTGCCAAGGCCCACATAGGATGAACGTCTGTCCGAAGAAAGCCACTTTCCATACCATGGAGGCACGCGAGGAAGCTGAAGATGACACCAAAAGTCTTAATTCAATATTAAGTGGTGTCGAAGAGAAGGCAAGTAATGGGTTGATGTTTGTGGACATCATTGTAGCTGGCAGAGGATTGAATGCACTTGTTGATACTGGTATGTCTGACTTATTCATGTCCAAAGAAATGGTGAAGGAACTTGGGCTCAAAGTTGAAAAAGATTCGGGACGAATCAAAAAGGTGAACTCAGAAAGCATCCTCACAACGGGTGTGGTAAAACGGGTGGAACTCAAACTTGGCGAGTGGACTGGCAAAGCAACTATTAAGGTAATCCGACTTGATGATTATGATTTTGTTGTTGGATTAAGCTTGCTTGACCAAGTTAATACGGATATTCATCCTTCTAAGAAGTACATGACGATCTTTGATTTGAACCGTCGATATATGGTGCAAATAAAAAGAAAGGGAAGTATAGAGGGAAAAACATTATCGGCGATCCAATTTGCTAAAGGAGTACGTAGAAATGAAGTCTCCTATCTAGCTACCTTGAGGGACAATGTGGAGGAAAAATCCGAGGGAGAAATTCCAAAGGAAGCGAAACAGTTGCTGAAGTCATTTCAAGATGTAATGCCCATAGAGTTGCCAAAAAAGTTACCACCTAAGAGGAAGGTGGACCACAAGATTGAGTTGTTGCCCAATACTGAACCGTCAGCAAGGGCACCATATCGGATGACTCCACCTGAGTTGGAGAAATTGCGAAAGTAATTGATGGAGCTGTTAGATGCAGGGTTTATTAGACCATCTAAAGCCACATTCGATGCACCTGTGCTATTCCAAAAGAAGCATGATGGGTCCCTGAGATTATGTATAGACTATAAAGCCTTAAACAAGATCACTATGAAAAACAAGTATCCCATTCCTCTTATTGCAGACTTGTTCGATCAACTTGGTAGCGCGGGATGGTTTACTAAGTTAGATTTACGATCGGGGTACCATCAAGTGAGAGTAACCAAAGGGGATGAGCCCAAGACAACTTGTGTGAGTCGGTACAGGTCTTTTGAGTTCTTTGTAATGCTGTTCGGGTTGACGAATGCTTCGGCCCCGTTTTGTACCCTAATGAATAAGGTATTACAACCCTTCTTAGATCGTTTTGTGGTTGTTTATCTTGACGATATTGTGGTGTATAGTAAGACGCTTGAGGAGCATGTGGGACATTTAAGGGAGGTGTTCCAAACCCTATGATAAAATGAACTTTATGTCAAGGAGGAGAAATGCTCATTTGCTCAACGGGAGGTGCCATTTCTAGGTCATATTGTGGGAGGTGGCACGATTTGAATGGATGCTAATAAAGTCCGAGCAATTGCCAATTGGGAGCCACTAACCAAGGTGATGGAGTTGCGGTCTTTCCTTGGATTAGCAAATTATTATCGTCGCTTTATTGAAGGCTATTCCAAGATCACTACACCCTTGACGGATTTGTTTAAAAACGGTAAGGTGTGGGATTGGGATCCTTGGTGCGAAAAAACCTTTAACCAAGTGAAGCAAGCTATGATAAGTGAGCCTATACTCGTGTTGCTAGATTTTTCAAAGGCATATGAGGTACGCACGGATGCTTCAGACTATGCAATTGGGGGAGTGCTAATGCAAGATGGGCATCCAATTGCTTTCGAGAGTCGAAAGCTCAATGAGACAGAACGAAGATACACGGTCCAAGAAAAAGAGATGACTGCGGTGGTGCATTGTTTGCGCACATGGAGACACATTGCTGGGTTCCAGGTTCGTGGTATTCACTGATAATGTTGCAAATATTTATTTCTTAACCTAGAAAAAATTATCCCCCAAACAGGCTCGTTGGTAGGTTTTCCTAGCGGAGTTTGATTTTAGCATGGAATACAAGCCGGAGAGTGCCAACACTGTGGCTGATGCGCTTAGCTAAAAAATAGAGTTTGCAACGATAAGACAACCCGATAATCCCCTATTGGTGTGCATTCAATAAGGATTGTCCCACGATCCCACAACCAATAATCTGATTGAGCTTGCCAAAGAAGGAAGAACGATGAGGTTTTGGATTGAGGGAGAATTACTATACACTCAAGGACAACGTCTGTATGTGCCTCAACATGGGAATTTACGAAAGAAAGTCATGAAGGAATGTCATGATTCCAAATGGGCTGGCCATTCAGGTATTTACCGTACTTTGGCTTTCTTGAAAGATCGATTTTATTGGCCACACATGGGTGATGATGTGGAGACCTATGTGAAAAATTATTTGGTGTGATAACAAGACAAGATCGAGTTGAAGGCTCTTGTTGGTTTGTTACAACCTTTGGCCATTCCAGAGCGACCATGGGAAAGTTTATCCATGGACTTTATTTTGGGTTTACCTAAGTCTGATAGATTTACGAGTATTTTTGTTGTGGTGGACAGGTTTTCGAAGTATGCAACTTTTATTCCCGCAACCAAAGAGTGTCCCGTCGAGGAGGTAGCTCGCTTGTTCCTTAGACATGTGGTGAAGTATTGGGGAGTACCACAGTCTATCATCAGTGATTGTGATGGGCTATTCACGGGTCGATTTTGGATGAAGTTGTTCAAATTAATGGGCTCAGACTTGAACTTTTCCACTAGCATGCATCCTCAAACCGATGGGCAAACCGAACTAGTGAATACATTGTTGGAGACGTATCTTCGGCACTATGTAAGTGCGACACAAAGGGATTGGCCGAAGTTGTTAGATGTGGCCCAATTTTCGTACAACTTACAACGAAGTGGGGCGACGAACAAGAGTCCGTTCGAGATAGTGACGGGGCAACAGCCGCTTACACCCAATATTGTTACAACTCGTTATGCGGGACCGAATCCAGCAGCTTATCATTCACGAGGGATTGGCAAGAGCAAAACAATCTAGCTAGAGCTTGTCTACATAAGGCAAATAAGCGCAACAAGAAGTGGGTGGATCAGAATCGAAGGGATGTACAATTTCAAGTCGATGACCCAGTGCTTGCTAAACTACACCTGATTTTGCGACATGATGGGTTACACAAGAGACTTGTGCGACAATATGATGGGTCATTTCGAGTTGTGAAGAAGGTAGGCAAGGTGGCCTACAAACTTGAGTTGTCTGAAAAGCTCAAAGTCCATCCAGTATTCCATGTAAGTATGCTTAAGCCATTCCATGAAGACAGAGAAGACCCAAATCGAAGCAAGTCCGAACGAGCACCAATGGGGGTAAAATTTACCTATGATCGAGAGGTCAAAAACATCGAGGCAGATCGTGTGGTTAGACGGAAGTACTATCGACCGCGGCATGAATACTTAGTCCGATAGAAGGGATTTTCTGATAGTAAGACAAGTTGGGAACCCGCTGAAGCCTTGTGGCAATTCCAAGACAAGAGAGATCGGTACCATGCGGAGGATGCGACGAGGGCGTCACTAGATTCGGTGGGGGAGAATGTCATGGGTTGCGCATGGGAGCCCGCAACCATGACACATCTGTACGATCCATCAAGAGGGAAGGAGGTCATTTGGCCCAATTGGACTGGCTCGTTACTTAAAGAGATTGAAGATTTATCTACAAGCTCGACAAATATGGAAATATGATCTTCGAAGATATGCAATCTTAGATATGATATGTAATCTTAGAATATATGATTTTGTAATATTAGAGATTTAATTTGTAGATACCCTTTTATCGTAGCCGTTGATGTACTTGATCTGTACCGTTGGATTTGGGGAGGCTCAACTATAAATAGAGGCCTCTCCCCTCATTGTAAATCACTTGAGTTTTTTTGAGCAATAAGAATTCTTGAGAGCATTCACTCAAAATTCTCTCTCTCTTGTGTTCTTATTTTTCTGAGGCTTGTTCTTGTTTCGTTCTTCGTTCATCTTGTTGGTTTCGAGTTGCTTTCATTTGAGTTGGATTTTGGTGGAGGAATTCTGTTAAATCCTCATATTGTGAGAGTTAGGCCGACTTAGGTATTTTTGGAGAAAGAAACTGCCTAAGGCCGCACGGATTGTGAGGCAAAAATCCTAAGTCCGTAACACTAGAGGTTTACTCGTTAGCAATATCGGATAATGATAATAATAATTATCCACATAATTTGTTTTTCGACAATTCCTTTTTTTTTGTCACAAAGTTAAAGCCCATTATGGGATTTGATTCTGATAAACTAACTAACTACCTTTTCACTACAAATAAAAAAATTTCACTTAAGACTCTACTTGATTGAATTTTGATTCAAAGGAAAAAAAAAATCGTAGAGCTAAACTAACTCACTCAGAACACCTTTTAAAGGATTAGTGTTGTTTGTCAAACCACCCAATAAATGAAGAGAAAAGTTAACATCTATTAATTTTGCTGACATGACATACCCGTAGATTGCCATATTTAAAATTAATTAATTTTTGAAATATATAAAATTCAAAAAAATATAAAAAGTATAAAAATAATAAAAATATTTTTCTTTTAAAAATTTAATTTATTGCTAACGTGACATACATGTGGACTTTCAAGTAGATGCCATGTCAGTAAAGTTAATAGACGTTAACTTTTCTATCCATTTTACAATGATTTGACAAACAATACAAGTTCAATGGGTAAAAAATGTAAAAATTTAAATGAAATGCTAAAATGACTTGTTTTATAAAGTTGAAGAGTCAAATAAATCATGATACCTTTTTTAAATAATAGAATATGTTAGATATTTATATGACATAGGAATTTTTTTTTAATATATATTTTTAACGGTAGTAACTATAGTGAACTTTTAAAATGAGAACCAAAATTATCTTAACTATTAAATAAAAATAAATGGTTCTAAGACTTAGATTTTGTATTTATCTTACCTGATTAAAATAAAACAAGTAACACTTAATCTTTCCCGTCTTTTTTTTTTCACTATGTAATTGAAGTCTTAGTATGAAAAAAAATTGCCTAATACACAAATTGATTAATCTTAATAACCCTTGCTTTTCATTCCATTTTTTTCTCAAAAAAAGGAAAAATTATCCAAAAAATTTTCACCTTGCTACTTTAATTATAGAGTGAAAAGAAATAAAAAAGAAAAAGATTAGATGTTGTTGGTTTTATTTTAATAAAGTAAGATAAATACAAAACCTATGACTCAGAACCATTTATTTTAATTTAATGGATCAGATAATTTTGACTTTCATTTTAAAAGTTGTCTTTGCCACCATTTTAACTATACAAATACTAACTAATTTTTTTAGAGTACATTATTAATTAAGAACATTAAATTTGGCTAGCTACCGCTTGCCTTTTCCTCCTGTCCATCAATCCTATATTTTTTTTTCTTCTCATTCACTCTAGGTGTATTCTCTCTTTTCAGTTTGTAAATATATTTTGTGGGTGTTTTTATTGTCTTTACAAGTTGTGATGGATAGATGGCGATGCCTATCATCGCTGAAACACCACCGACTACCAGGAGTTTCTTTTAGAAAGTGGGTGGCTCTTCATTGGCTTTTTAATATGTTTTTTGTTTTGAGAGTATTTCAGAATAATGAATAATTTCATGAGTTGGTTTAGACTTGTGTTGTCTTAAGGCTTATATGTTTTTTGTTTGTTTTTCCATTGTTTAATATGTCTTCACTTTGTGGGTATTTTTATTTGTTTTTGTATACTCTTGTAGTACGCTTTTTAGTCTTGCTTCTTCAAGTGATTTTAAGGTTAGTTTTGTCATTGTCTTCTCTAGATTGATAGATACTCGATTTTTTTACTGATTTATGCCAGTCACTTTAGACCATTTGGGGTTGATTTCTATATTATATTAAGTGCTTGCAATCACTCCAGATATGTTGTGACAGAGCAAATTGTCAACGTGCCATAATATTCTATTAATGTAGAGGCTAAAGTTTTTGTTGTATTAATGGAGTTTATCTTTTACTACCTACAACTAGTGTTTATTATTTTTCCCCTGAATTATATAGTCTAATTCATTGAATGAATTAATGAATTTTCCTAAAAAATATAAATAGCCTAATTCATTGAATGAATTAATGAATTTTCCTAAAAAAATATAAATATAGTTTAGTGGGTGGTGTGTATTTTTTAAGGTTGAGGTTAGATTAAGTAGGAGATTTTGTTTTTATTCACATTCGCTTTGACTTCATAAGCTATAATATTTTTAATATTTAATTCAAATATGAATGTAAAAAAGAATTAAATATCTTAAAATATTAGAATTTATACATATATAAAAAATACCATCCCTAATCTCACCACTTGCATGATAAAAGATTTAGGCATCAATTTAGATGCCAAACCACCATCTCATAGTGAAAGATTAATGAATGGTATTAGTGTAGGACCATATACATTGTTTTTTTTTTTAATTTTTTTTTTAAAATCAACTTCACTTAATTTATTTTAAATCTTATTTATTTATTATTCGTATTATTTTAAAGGTTAATGTAATGTTTATTTTCTAAAATTACATTCAATTTTTATTTTGGTATTTAAAGAATTTGCGATATTTGCTTGAAAGTGAGAATTGGTTTTGAATTTTTTTTTATATTGTATGTATTTTAAAAAAGAAAATTATATTTTTAAATTTTTGTAAACTTTTTGAAGCTTTCCATTTTTTCCTGATTTTCTAAATTTTTTGAGATTTTTTGAAGTTTTTATTTGTATTTTATTTATTTTTTAAAAATAAAAATATATTTTTTAATTTCTTTAAATTTTTAAGGTTTTTATTAATTTGTTTGACTTTTTTCTGTATTTTAAAAAAATAAATATTTTTTAATTTTTGTGAACTTTATATATTTTTATGTTTTTTATTTTTTATTTTTTTTAACTTTTTTTAAAATTTATTCAAAAGAAAGTACAAATAAAGTGATACAGTATGCTGAGAGCGATTATGTCATTCTTTTTTTAATGCCGTTAACTCTTAGGAAAATTTGATAACAGGTTGAAAACTTTAAGTATCAAAGTGATACAAAAAATTTTTTAAATACCAAAGTAATAATTAGATACAACTTTAAGGGCAAATAGTACGTTAACCCTTGTTTTAATATTTATGGATATTCAAATCGTCACAAATTTATTAAATTAATTTTAAAAAAATCAATTAATAAAATTAAGTTCAAATTATCTTTTTTAAGTATAGATTTGGATATAAATATAATGTAAATAAAAAATAACCTAAAATGATTTAAATAATTGATATCTAACATGGATAGTATATTTAAGGTTAAAATATGTCAGCAGTCTTCGTAAATTTAGAAATTACTTTTATTTTGGGTAAGCTATACAAATAGTCATCCAACAATGTTTGTCTTCTTGTTTTGGTCACCCATCTTTAAAATTTTTTAATATAGGCAATAATGTTAGGATTCATTCTTGTTTTAGTCAACTGTCGTTAAATTGATAACGAAAATAATGATATGTTCTTTTTGTCTAACTGCTATAATAACACATTTAATCCTCAATATTTGCTTATTTTATTAATTTGATCTTAATTCTAAATAAATTAATAAATTTAATCCTTTACATTTACAAATTCTATCAAATTAATCCTTAAACTTCTTTAAAAAAAGAAAAAAGAAAAAGGAAGAATAAATTTACTTTTTTTAGGTTTTCAAAATTTAGAATTTAAAATTTAGGTTTAACTGTTAATACTGTAAATTATTTTATTAATTTCAGGTTCTTTACAACATCATTACTACTAATGGGGTTTTTTTTTTAAAAAATTTCAAAATATCATACAAACAAATTTAACCCCCAAAAAATAACAGTATTAAAAATTAAATCTAAATTTTGAAAAGAAAATAAATTCTCAAAAATAAAAGTAGAATAACTAATTTTCAAAAATTTGAAGAGTAGAACATACTTTAACTTAAATTTAATATGGAATTTATAAAAATAAATGGAATAGTTATTAGAAAATGAGTATAATTAATAATTATATAAAAATGAATTTAAAAGTAGAAAAAGGGTTTGTTTGATGGCGAGAATCAGAAAAGGTGAGAACATGGGATTGGGAGGTAGCTACAAAGCTACCTTCTTCACTCTTCACCTCCCTTAAGTGTCCACTGCCCCACATCCCCTCCTTTCCTTTATTATTATTTTTTCTATACATTAAATATTTAATTAATGAAAAGTGCCAATTTTATTAAATTATCATTGTTTTAATTTTTTTTTCTAATTACTTCATTACTAATAGCAAAGGTTTTGCAAAATAATTATTATCTTTCAATATTTCTTTTTGATTATATTTTTTTTACACAATACTTAAAGCTACTCATAATCCTTCCTCAACCCATAAATAAGAAGATAATGTACTTCAACGCACTCAAACTCACGTCCTACATTTGTAATGCTCGTGCCAATCAAGTTAAGACTTAATACTTACTACAATTATAAATATGAAGTTATAAATTCTTTATTAAACAGTCAATTGTATATATCTATACTATTATTTATTTAAGCCCGAGTTAGTTTCACAAGTCAACCAAAAATTAATTCGGTGGTTAAAGAAATTATGAAAACATCATTCCATAATTAAAATAAGTTGAATTATTTTAAGGTACTTTAGTCTTTTTATTTTAACAAAAATTAATAAAAATATGCATACGGTGATATTTGAACTCAAACCAATTGAATTAATAAAACTTTAAATTTATCATTCAACCAAAACTTTGTTACATTTTTATTTTAATATGAACAATTTATTACCTTTATCAGTTGCATATCTATACTATTTTATTAAGTGTTTTATTGAGTTGATATCACCCTCACCAACTCGGTTAGGAAATTACGAAAACGCTCTTCCATAATTAAAATAAATTATACTATTTGAGGGTATTTTAATCTTTTTATTTTAACAAAAAAATGAATTAAAATATGCATATGGTGAGATTTAAACCCACACCAATTGAAGTAGTAAAACTTTACCAAAGCTTCATTTGATGCATTTTATACTTTTTTAATTTTAACATGCACAAGTTATTATCTCCATTAGTTGTATATCTATAATACTATTTGAGGGTATTTTAGTCTTTTCATTTAATATATATTTTTTATTTTAATATCATACATATTTCATGTGTTATTATGATTAATTAGTTTCAAACCATACATTTCATTATTTATTGTATTATTATTTAAGCACACATTCGTATTCTAAATCCGTAGTTTCCACGAGAATATATGTATGATAAGATAATTTCTAATGTTAATAATATTGTTAATTGAGTTGGTGTTACAAATTAACTCGACACTAACTCGAGATTAATAACAACATCATAATAAATAATTGTACTCATTTAATATTATTAATTTAATGTATTTATGCGTTTTATTCTTAATTATGAACCATCATAATTAGAATAATTCTTGCAAGTTACAATATAAAAATAAAACAGCAGGCGGGCTCTCTCTCTATATATGCCTATGCGTGTCTTAGTTTTGAGTCTCTTGTCTCTGACCTCATTTTCTTCTTATTATTGGAAGCTTAATTTCTTCGTCAATGGCCGCAACTAGATTCCTCTCTCACATTACGATTTTCAATTCCAAAAACTCCAACCTTTATTCCATCACCATCCTCGCCGTTCTTTGCACCGTTTTCTACCTCATTGGAATATGGCAACACTCTTTAGGCCCCATCCCCAGCTCCTCCTCACCAGTCTCCGGCTTCCTCTCCTCCGCCCCTTGCTATTCCCTCCACACCACCCAACTCGACTTCATGCCCCACCACCTCCCCCACGATCCAACTCCCGCCACCGCGCGTGTCCCTCACTTCCCTCCTTGTAACATCTCCTTCTCCGAGTACACCCCATGCGAGGACGCTCGGAGGTCACTGAAATTCGACAGGGACATGCTCATATACAGACAGCGCCACTGTCCCGAAAAGAACGAGTTGTTAAAGTGTCGGATACCAGCTCCGTACGGTTACAAGGTTCCTTTTAGGTGGCCTGAGAGTAGAGAGTTTGCATGGTTTGCTAACGTTCCGCATAAAGAGCTGACTGTCGAAAAAAAGGCTCAGAATTGGGTTAAGGTGGAAGGGGAGAAATTTAGATTTCCCGGTGGCGGCACCATGTTCCCACGCGGAGCTGGTGCTTATATTGACGATATCGATAAATTGATAAATCTCAAAGATGGTTCCATAAGAACAGCCATTGATACCGGTTGCGGGGTACGTTCTAACATTTTCACGTTTATATTTAATAAATTTTCATAAAATCAAACCTTGGGTTGCCGATTTTGACCTTGTTTGGGGAGATGAAAAAGTAGAGGGATTCATTGGCAAATTATTAATTTCATCGTTTCCTTTTGTTTTACTTCAAGTACATAGAAAATTAGAAATAATTGGTTTATCTTTTTTTTCTTCCCCTTTTGATCCGTTCTTCATAGCATTTATTTTATAGGGCTGAATTAATGTCAGTCATTTTCAGCTACTATATTAATTTATTGAATAATATTCATATTAGACTGTGATCACATCTATAGTGGATTTAAAATTAAACAAAAAAAATTACTATAATTATGAAGATATCTTTGATCAGGATGATACTGCCAGGTAGGAATTGCAGAATTTTAGCACAAAAGAAGGATTTAGAGGACAATGGGTGTAATCGGAAATTAAAGATTGCCAGAAATGAGGAGAATATTGCATGCATGTTGTGTTTAAAACCAAAGATTTAAGTAAAATACATCATAAAGTCAAACTTAGATGGTTATTTAGGCAACTTTTACAGTTGGAAAGAAGTCTTCATTTTCAAGTAAAGTGGTTCACCAACAACAAATAATTTGTTGGATCATGCACTACCATTTATCACTCTAAATTTGCCCCACTTATAACCCCACGGTGAAAGGTTTGGTTTGCCCTGAAATATATATAGATTCGAATTCATATTAGAATTGATAGGTCTATAATAAACAATTTTGCAACTCAGTCATATCATTAACTTTAAACTTTGTTCTAAAGAATTAACGATTTAATTAACGGAACCAGGTAGCGAGTTGGGGGGCATACTTATTATCAAGGAACATTATAGCAATGTCATTTGCACCAAGAGACACCCATGAAGCTCAAGTGCAATTCGCTCTGGAGCGTGGAGTCCCTGCCTTGATCGGAGTCCTTGCTTCCATTAGGCTTCCTTATCCTTCAAGAGCTTTCGACATGGCCCATTGCTCTCGTTGCCTCATCCCTTGGGACAACTATGGTAACCCTCCCCATTTGGTCCCTTCAACAACATTAATTACTGCCATGCTTATTGCTTCACTTTCCATTTACTCCATTCCTAACTGCTTTTTATTATTTACTAACTTCGATTTTATGACAGATGGGATATATTTAATTGAAGTAGATAGGATCCTACGCCCTGGTGGGTATTGGATTCTATCAGGGCCACCAATCAACTGGGAAAATCATTGGAAAGGTTGGAATAGAACGGCTGATGATTTGAAAGCAGAACAGTCTAGAATCGAGACTGTGGCTAAATCCCTGTGCTGGAAAAAAATTATACAAACGGGTGATATTGCCATTTGGCAAAAACCCACCAATCATATCCATTGCAAAGCAACCAGGAAGGTTTTCAAACAGCCAAGGTTTTGCCAAACTCACAACCCTGACATGGCCTGGTGAGTATTTTTTTTTGTCCCTTTTTAGTTCAATTTTAGTGTTTTTAACAATCAGAGTCAGTGTCAATAAAATGTGTCCAAATTTTGTTTAGTAAATTTTTTGTCCCTTTTTAGTTCAATTTTAGTGTTTTTAACAATCAGAGTCAGTGTCAATAAAATGTGTCCAAATTTTGTTTAGTAAATACAAGGAGACTGAGTGAGTGACTTGTGAATGGAGAAAAGGATTATTTTCAACATCCAAAAAGCAAGTTCTTACTTCTTACTTACCACTTTGGCAGTTATACCAAAACCAATTGATTGGGAAAGGCATGTCCAAGTGCTATCATTTTGTCATTCTTAGTCTCAACACCTTTTTCATATTTAAAAACTGCTTTTACTTGGAATAAGAAAAAGAACTATTGATGTCGCGATTCCAACCAAATCTATTAAATGCCTAATGTTGAAAGGGTTACATACATACATAAAACAACGGAGTTTTTCTTTTTCACTCTCAACTAAAAAGTTATTCAATTTGTGGAGCAGGTACACAAAATTGGAGAAATGTTTAACCCCATTGCCTCAAGTATCCGAAATAAAGGAGATTGCAGGTGGGCAATTACCAAAATGGCCACAGAGGCTGAATGCAATCCCTCCAAGGATCAGCAGTGGAAGTTTAACAGGAGTTACAGGAAACAAATTTGTAGAGAACACAGAGCTATGGAAGGAGAGAGTAGCATATTATAAGAAAATAGACTATCAGCTAGGACAGACAGGGCAATACCGCAACTTGTTGGATATGAATGCATATTTGGGAGGCTTTGCAGCAGCTCTTGTCGATGACCCCGTCTGGGTCATGAACGCTGTACCCGTCGAGGCTGATCAGCTCAACACTCTTGGAGTTATCTATGAACGTGGATTAATTGGAACTTACCAAAATTGGTATTTTCCTTTTTTCTCTACCCTCAATCAAGGTTTTCAGAACCAATCATACCATTCATTTGTCAGTCCAACCGATTCAATTAAATAAATCTTTAAAAAAACATAAAAAAATGGTTGAACAAACATCAAGCGGTCCACATCAATTAGCAAATTAACCAATCTAATGACTCTCTTCAAATCAATTTCCAATCCAACTAGTCATTCCGGTCAGTTCGATTATGTTTTTGGTGGTGGGTAATAGTTTAATTATTCATTGGTGTTTCTTGATAGGTGTGAGGCAATGTCTACTTATCCTAGAACCTACGATTTTATTCATGCAGACTCCATTTTCAGTCTCTACAAGGACAGGTAACAAAGAAACAATTAAACAAACATTATTTATGTATTATCGATACGAGAACTAATAGTTGGACAATGCAGATGTGACATGGAGGATATTCTTCTAGAAATGGATAGGGTTTTACGACCAGAAGGCAGTGTAATCATTAGAGATGATGTGGACGTGTTGTTGAAAATCAAAAAAATCATAGACGTTATGCAATGGGAGGGAAGAATTGCAGACCATGAAAAGGGACCCCATGAAAGAGAGAAGATTCTTTTTGCAGTTAAGCAATATTGGACTGCACCACCATTGGCACCCAAACATGACCAATAAGGAATTAATAACGCTTCATAGCTGCCATAAAAAGTTTGTTCTGCTTTCTTGTTTCTTTTTTCTATTTTTTTCTTAATTATTTAATTTTCATTTTTTTTATGCCTTAATTCTTTTCCCAGTAATGTGATGGTTGCATAGAAATGTATCATGGCTACCTAAATCATTTTCTTGATTTCTCTTCATTTTTATGATCTCAGCACATTCAAAGACTAAGGTCTAATATCATTTGTAAAAACTCAAACCTAAAAGGAAACAAAGTCAGCAGGGGTTATGGTACCTGGCCAAAAACTACAAAAGCTCATGAAAATAAGGCAAAACAGTCGATGCTATATGAATTCCAGAAACAATGCTTCCTGTTTGCCTGTCAGACCAAGTTGGTTGAAACTTAAAGAGCAGTCAGCGGCATCAAAAGCACGGCGAGGATATGGCCTTACCTGTTAATTAATGGAAGCGAATAACAAATGACAATGTATAATTAGTAGCTCATATTACATTGTTAATACCATTGAGAGAACAGGAAAAATAAATCTATGATACCAATTAGAGGAATTGAAAAACTGAAACCTCAATAACCACATAAAGAGATTAAACACAAAGACTAGGTAGCACTCACCACTCTGTAAGTCCCTGGCTTCACCACTTCCCCAACATCTATGAAGTCAAAAAGAAGCTACAATGGAATGAAAAAAAAATCAGAATAGGCAATAAACGAATCTATAGTCTTAAATTTCAGAAAAAATTTTACCTGGAGCTTGTCTGACTTGCGAAAGCGACGTCCATGGCGGGTGCCATCTGGCATCCTAACAAGTATAGTTATTGCATTGTCATCATCTATTGCTGGCTCTGGTGGGAGTGAAGTACTTTTTGCTGACATTACCTTGTTGACTTCCTGCCCTCAGCGAAATAAACTAGTGATTAGACTATGTAATTCACAATCCAAATTGGAAGTGAACCTGTAACTAGGATGATCCTTTTAAGTTCAGATACAAAAGGGGATTATTCATGTTTAGAATGGCATTTCGTACTGTTTATTCAAACACAAGCCCATTAGATTTCTTAAAGATAGACATAGCAGTATTTCATAATGACATTAGATTGCATAGTTGCAAAGTAACTTAGAAAAACTGATAAAATAAACGCAAAACTGCTCAATAACTTTTAAAACTTAAGTAGATCCAAAATCAATTTGGCTTCAGGACAATCTCACTGATGGCAGATCAGCAGAAGAATTCGATATACCCATTTATGTTGTGGCAAAGAAATATTAATTTCAGTTTTAGCTTGTGAATGCAAGAAACATATACATGATCTAAGATATTTAAATGAATTTTTGAATATAGTTTTTACAGTGACTGGAAAATACTTCTTACAGGCATCATCACAAGTTTCCTAATCATATAACAAATAGTACGTAAGAACAAATGGACAAATCAAGAATATTAAATGCATCTTTTATCCTACATAGGTAAAATATATATCACCTCTCCTTCATGTTTCCTTCTGAGAGATTCTTCTTTCAAAATATGATTTTCAGCTTTCTTAAGAGCATTCATCTCCTTTTCTTTGTCAGCTAATAGAGATATCAGATACTCCTCATCCTAACAAGTGAAATTTGTCCAATTCATCAGAAGTAAATATAATCAGTAGACGATATTATGTGTCATTCTAGGAGTCATCTAAACCTGCTGTTGCCGCAGTAAACATTGGTCCATTAAAGAGGATGGTTGTGGACCAGATACAGCCTCTAGACCAGGATTAATGCTTCTACCTGGACCACCTTGCTCATGAGAAGGGAGATACGAACCGCCTTCAGGAATCTGGCTAAAAAGTTGGGTCTCCAGCATAATTGCTTCATCAAGCTCTTTCTGTGAAATATCAACCCACTTTTCCCAGAAAAGAAGAAATCAGTATAATCAGTAAAACATTAACATGGTCCTTAGCTCGAGAAGCAGAAATTTTGTGATATTAGAAGGTTAATACCTCATTAGAATTCAAGGAATCTTTACTCAGAAGATGATTTTGAGTATCATGGACAGATTCATGAGTCACTGGTAGTTGTCTAAGTGATGAGTTTCCTATCTTGAATTCAACACACTTCTTATTAACAAGGAAAAGGTGCTTCCATGAGAAACAAGAAGCATGTAACACTTTTAGCTAGAGCATTTGAAACTTCCCTTATCTTACTGTTCCAGAGAGTTAGGATATTCACTTTAGAGTTTAGACCTAATCAACTAAAAGAAAGATAAATTCTAATATATAGAGCTAAATAAACTAAAGTAAACAGAAGGTTAAGCTTTACATTTCTGGTGCTCTGAACACCTTTAACCGCCACAAAAGCAAACAAGACATTTGATCTCAGTCACAGAATATGAAATGGATTTGTTTCTAAAGCACACAACAAAAATATAAGTCGAAAGATTAATTCCCAAAACAGATAAAGCTACTAAACTGAAGATCAAGCCTAACATTTCTAGTTCTCTGAACTCCTCGTACCAACACAAAAGCAAACAAAACATTTTATCAGCGTCACCGAATATGCAATGGATTTGTTCTAAAGCACACAACAAAATAATAACTCTAATGATTAACTGCCAAATTAGATAACATGAGACCTGATTGTTTCAGAAAAGCTGCTATTAAGTGTTGATATCAGTTTCAGTAAATGCATTCTACTGCATTCCCAATAACTGCAGGTCACTGCATTTATGAGAGAATGCACCTGTTCGCAGAAATTTTATCTGTAAAAAACTACTGCAGAGTAGAATACACACCTTCGAGCTGTTATTAGTCGTTTCCGTAGTTTTATCATTTGAATCATAAGTTCCCATTTGTTCATAATGATCCTTCGGCATACGCATTGCTTTCTCTTCATCTGCTGTCTGAACTTACTTGATGTTAGAGAGAAACCAGGACCAAAAGTGAAAAAGACACAAGGAAATTCAAATCATGAAACCAGGAAAACAAAGTGAAAACCTTCAAAGACAATGAAATTGCACGAGCAAGCTCTTCATCTTCTTGCTGTTGTTGAAGCCCAACACTAGATGAACCCTGCATCATAAGAATAAGAATTAAGAATCTAAAAAAGCCTAGGAAGAACCACATTGTTCGACAGTACGAGTGTTTACATAGAAAGAACCACGTCGCTCATTCATATATGTCTGTTCAAAATCCCACTTAGAAGCCTCAATTGCAGCTTGCATCATTTCAGATTCTACATCATTGGTATGTTGATGATCATCTCTTGAGACATTGTTGTAAGTCCCCTCTCCATAGTATGATGGTGTTCCTGGTGAATCCATGATGACAGGTCTGACTCCTGAATTCAGAGGATGCTCATTTCGACCGTTAAACCCAACAGGGACCCCGGTCACCTCTCCCATATGAGGAGATGTTGTATAATGATTGAAATTAGGAATGCCGATCTGGTTTAACAAATTTCTCCTGTAATTGGGGTCAAGCAATAATGAAGGCCTAAATCTTCTAACAGCAGAGATGAGTGGAACAATTCCACCTGTTCCAAGTCCACTTTGATTGTTCGTATCAACAAAATTATTCTGAGAAGAAGCAGAAGATACCGGGTTCGTGCTGAAAATGAAAAGTAAGACCAAACACAAAAAAGAAAATGTAAATTAATTCATTTATAAATTAATTACAAATGAAAATATAATTAAGGGATAGAGCCAAACATGCTTCTTTCCAGTTCAAGAAAATGTGCGCTGACAGCCGCATTTAAATTGCCACCATACTCCTATTTACCAATCAAAGCATTAAATGAGTATAATCTTTAGCATATGTACATTAACGACAAATCAATGTAGAACTATCAGTACGCAGAATCACAATAATTATGGATCTAAATCTATAACACTGAAACTACAAGACATGATCACTTTCAAATTAACCAGATATCCAAGAAAACAATTAAAAACGTTGTATTCCACAATATGCATTATATTCCGCAAAGAAACTGGTTGGTTATCAAGAAAGCGAAGTTTTAAGGTATAAAAACCCTAGAAAACAAATCTGTAAAATTAGTAAGTAAAAAGAAAAGGTGAAGAGAGGAAAACAAAGGAATGTACCTCTAATTTCAGTAAAGCAACCGACTCCGATTCTCCAGTTATGCTCTTGAAACTCTCGATTGCATCTCGAGTTGGCGTCGTCATTGCTGTCGATTTTCAGTTTCTTTTTCAAATAAAATGAGCAACAGAAACATAGAATAGAAAGAAACGAAAAAAAAAACGAGAGAAAAAAGAGAGGGAAAAAGGCAATAAATAATAATAAAAGAAAAGAAAAAAGAAAACATCAAATTGTGTTAGTAGTCCCTCTACTATGAGCAAGTTGTTTATTTAATCCTTATACTAATTTTGTTAATAAGCTCGCACTATGCATAAATTTTGTATTTAGCCCCCATTCTATAATTTGATGATTTTTAGAATCTATGATTTTTGAATTTTGAAATTTCAATCCCGTGTTAAAAAAAATAACCCATTAAATCCATTATGTGGAAATAGCTTAGCTAATATCAACTTATACGCGTAATAATATATTTGTTGTATAACTTAATAAAGTTAATAGGTACCTTTTTGGTCAAGTGCAAAATTCAAAATTTGCAAATTAGAGTGACTAAAAATAACTAAATTAGAGGATATAAGGACTAAATTCACAATTTATGTATAACAAAGAGACTAATAACAAAATTGACCGCAAAGAAAAAGGCTATTTGGGGTAATTTAGTTTGTACGTTTATACTTTATTGGGTGATGGGGTTTGCAATTACGTATATCGGCGCTTATATTCAACTCTCGACAAAGCTTGTGCTCTGATCCCACGTGGCTATAAGTGGTAACTTCAATTGAAATGTGTAAGTGAGGAAGAGCTGTTACGAGGCCTTTTCACGATCTTGTACGTTTAGCAAAATAGATAAAAGATTTAGCGCAACCTACACCGGAGATTAAGGGCTATTTCCCTTTTAGGTCATCTAATTATGAATTTTTTAAACTTATCATTCAACTATGGATTTGTTTCTTTTTTATCACCTAACTATGAATTCTTTTTAATTTGGCCACCCAACTAACCGAGATTGTTTTTTCTAGTCATAACGTTAATTGCACTAATGTGAGGGTGATGTGATAGTTAAAAATTGGTATAATAACAAATTTAGCCCTCAACTTTTACATATCATATCGATTTAGTTATAATTTTAAGAAACTAACTCTCAAAATTTTCAAATGGTCTCAATTTGATCCTACCTCTAAAAAACTAAAAGATATATATAAAAATACATAAGTATTTTCAAAAACATATATAATAAATTTAAATTCTATATTAATATTAAATAAAATAATTATATTAATACTAAATAAAAGTTTAAAAAAAAACCTTCCCCTCCCCATCTCCCCCATCGTCCCACCCCCACCCCCGTCCCTCTCCCTGATACATGCATGGATGGGGTGAAATTTATTAAATTCCATACACCGAAGGTGCCAATTTTCAAGTTTGAGAAATCAATTGACTTGTGACGAGTTTTTGGATGGGATCCAGGCATTTTTGGGTTGAGATATCTACATATCTTTTGAAGATTTATCTCTTAAATTCGAAACGCACTTTGAATCACATGATTTCAGTTTGAGAGCTCAAGTTATGATCGTTTTAGTGAAGGTTGTGTGAGTAGAGTTTTTGGATGGGAATATTACGTAAGTTACAAGTTTCGAGCTTTTAATTCGAGTTTAAACATATTGGATTCGATTTTTAGGGTTAATTTTTGTTACATATGAGTTCAATATTGTATTTATTAGGTTTTATTATTTATTTATTCTGAATTTTAGCTTTTTTAAACATTTGAAGTTATTTAGGAGTTTTATATTTCATAGTCAACAAGAAAGTTTAGTTTAAAACAACTTCTTGTTTAGATTAATTACAGTTTCAGTATACTTAAGAGTTTTATTTGGATGTACTTAGCTAGCCCATATAAAGCCTTCTTCATTGTTCATTAGAGACAATTATTTTTGTAATGACTCGATATCCAATGGTGTCGAAAAATACGATTTTGGGACCCCGTTTCAGTAAATCGAGTTTGTAATTATTAAATAAAAATATTTACGGAGTTATTATTATGATGAACTAAATTTTGGATAAGTAATTTAGCTAAATTGGTGATTAATTAGGGCTCAGGGACTAAATTGTAAAGTCCAATTGCTATAGATTTTTAATTAGAAAAATAATTTGAGGACTTAAATTACAGTTAACCAAAGGTCTAAAATAACAATTAGACCATATTAATATATATAATAGTGGACGGTTGATCAAGGTTTTAAGTTTAATTAATTTAAAGTTTAAATTAATTAAACTATGATTTATTAAATTAATAATATATATGTATAATATAGAGAAAGTGAATGAAAAAGAAACATCCCGAAGCAAAAGAGAGAAAAAAACCTAATGAAAGCTTAATCTTTCATCCAACAATTGGTTAGTGCAATTTAGTATTTTTCTTGTAATTTTTATATTTTTGAGGTCATAGGAGCTTTATTTAGCTAGCCCATGTACCAATTTGTAAAATTGATAAATTTTTAGAAAGTTTCCATTGTTGATTAGACATGCACGGGTAGGGTGAAATTTATTTAATTCCATTCACCAAAGCTGCCAATTTTTGAGTTTGGGAAATCATTAGACTTGCGATGACTTTTTGTTTGGGATACATGCATTGCTTTGTTAAGATGTCTTCATGGCATTTGAAGATCTATCTTTTAAATTCGAAACGCACTTTGAATCACTCGATTTTGAGTTAGGGAGCTCAAGTTATAACCATTTTAGTGAAGATTGTGCAAGAAAAATTTCTAGACGGGATTATGACGAGAATTACGAGTTTCGGGCTTTTAACTCGAGTTTAAATCATATTGGGTTCTGGTTTTGGGATTAATTTTTATTATATATGAGCCCAATATTATATTTATCAGCTTTTATTATTTTATTATTTTATTATTCTAAATTTTTAATAATTATTAAGTAGTTTAATTTATTTAGGAGTTTTATGTTAATAGGAAAGTTTAGTTTAAAACTACTTCTTGTTTAAATCAATTAGAGTTCTAGTATACTTAAGAGTTTTATTTAGATTTATTTAGCTAGCTCTTATATATGCTTTTGCATTGTACACAAATCAGACAATTGTTTTTCATTAATAAAGTTTTCAACTCTGGGAGTTTGATTTTTGTACAAGATTTTTTTCTTGTGATTTTTAGAAGTAGCTTTCTTCTCGATTTTCTTCAAGGAGTCATGGGAATTCATTCTTCACCCTTCAATTTGCCAAGGATTATTTCTTGGATGGTTGATTAGAGCCATTAATTGAGTTTGTTGGGATTTATATCTCAAAGGGTTCAATTTGACATTTATCCTTATATCCATCATATCCATCGGTTTATTGTTCCATCTTCCACTTTACTTTAATATATATTTTCACTATTTAGTTATTATTTTGAATATTTATCCTTTATTTTTTTAAGTTTTATTATTATTATTATTATTGTTATTTTCTAAATTTATTTGGTTCTTTCTTTCAGGTCACATTCAAAATTTTCCTTATTAAGTCAAACAACTTGAATTTGATCTTTCTTTTGCTTCCTCTGCTCCCATTTTGTATCAGATGAGTTATTGAAATTTTAGGTGTTAAATTGATAGATTTTAAGCTTAGATGTGAAAAAGGATTAAATTGTAAAGCTTAATTAATAGTTTTGTACATTAGGGACCAAACTGAATAAAATATAAAATTGATAGTAGGAATAAGAAATAGGAGGTCCCTAATGAATTATAGTGACATCAAAATTCAATTTGGAACTTTAAATTAAAAGTTACGTTAGTCTTGGTTTTAAGGACTAAATTGAATAAATTGAAAAACTTGCATAAATTGTTATTTGATTGTGAATTGGTCGGTAATTGATAATTATATATTTTTTTATGTCAATCTGTAGCTAAATTTGACCTGGATTCATTGAGAGGGAAAGAAAAATCCAAAGTCGTCGACGAGTAACTCAGAATTTATGGTTTGTATTTATATGATTTAGGAACACTTAAGTTTTTGCATGTGCATGACATTTTGTGTTATATGGGATTCAAGGTGAGTTATTGAGGATTACTTGAATTGATTTGATGTATTTGAGATTGATTTCCAAGACAAGGACTAAATTGAGTAAAGTACAAAACTTAGGATTTACTTGGTATTTGATAATTGACTTGTTGAATTATGTTATATAAGTTATGAGATTGTGATATGTTGATGGATTATGATTATTGAAATGTAAATTGAACTTTGTATAATGAATAGGAAACGAAATACCTTACTAGCTATTTGGACTGAGTCGAATATAGTTAACATGCCATAGGGTTAGACTATTGAGTAAAACCATCGTTGTCGGACAATCTGGGATGGTAGACATTATGCATTGAATTATTTTTTCCAGGCAACCCGAGATGATAGATTGATTGAGTTGAGAAAACCATTATTGTCGAGCAACTCAGGGTGGTATTATGTACCGTTATAGCGTCATTATTGCGGGGCAACCTGGGGTGACGGATCTGTGTATTTGTACCAAGTCTGTGTCTAGTTAATAAGGTTAAAAATACATAAATTAGTTAAATGAAAATGAAATGAAATGTAATGAAAATATGAAATGCGATATTATAAGAATTGAGTTAAAAACGAGCCCGGGGGCTACTTGAATGCGATTGAGCTTATAGACTCGAAAAATTGTTGAATTGATAATATAGAATTGTACATATATGAATGATTAATGTATACAATATGATGAATTGATGCTAGTGATATAATTGGTAAATTTAGATCACCTATGTGATGAGAAGAAGTTGCAAATAGAAGTATTTGGTATAATGAGATGAAATTGAATACTAATTGAACGTGTACATTTGCATAAGCTTAATTATTTTATTTTGAGTCATATATTTACCACTAAGTGACTAGTTTAGCGTATGATCTATTTTTCGTGCGCAGATTAGGTTCAATTCATGATCTTGAGCGTGGACTTCAACATCTAGGCAAATATCCCAGTCTCAACGATGTTTGTATACCTCTTTTACTTGTTGTTTGGCATGTACCTAGGTTGTGTTTATTTGATTACCCAACTATGTTTACATACACTTTTGGTTTTAAATGTGAGACATATTTTTGGTTAAATTTTTAGTAGATTGTAAATATATATTGAATATAAGATTGAAATGGTACAAAATGCTAATGGTTTTAGTGAAGTAGGTATAAATGTTTATGTTATAATTGATTTGCATTGGAAGTTGGCTTTTTGGTGATGTAATTGCAATATTGTTGAATATGGCATACGTGTTCTACTAACTGACATGTATTCCTTGTTTGGTAAATGATTCATGGTATGAAATGTAAAGATCAATTGATGTTTAAGTGATTAATGTCTTGATGAGAAGTTGTAGATGGATATCTCAATTTATTTGGTATGTTTTGATACAAATGGAATACGTAAATCGATGATCATGTGTTAGTCTTGGTTGGACATTTTGATTTAGGTACCAAAAAGGTGCATTTTGGCCAAGTATAGGGACTTAGTGGTCTGTTCCCAATATTGCAATATCGTACCCTCGATATCACAATATCAACCCTATTTTATTTTGAAAACTTTGCAATTCGGTCTTCAGGTTGAGAAGTTTAGTTATTGTCTTCGAAATCGTGATACCAAATCCGGGATATTGTGATACCCACTTAATACTTTTTGAAGTTTGGTCACTATCTTTGAAATCATGATATCAAGCCTTGGATATCGCGATTCCCACTTACTATATTTTGAAAATTTTCAATTTAGTCCTAATTTGACCTCAGATTAGTATTAAAGCTTTTATAAGCTTGTATAAGACTCTGAAATGTTTACCTATCATAATGATTACTTATAATGTTTGTATTTAATTTTTAAATGAATAGAATTATATTTATTTTGATCGTAGTTGCTCCAGCAACAAATGTGATACACTGTAGTTCAGACCCGACGATTGGGTTGGGTATAGGGGGTTGATCTGATAAAAAAGACTAAAGAAAAAGTGAAAGTAATTCACGATAGTTTTAAAGTAGCATCGGATCGACAGAAATCGTACACAGACTTGAAATGGAAAGATATTGAGTTTCAAATCGGGGATAAAGTGTTTTTGAAAGTGTCACTGTGGAAAAAGATATTACGGTTTGGTCAGAAAGGGAAATTGAGTCCGTGATTTATCGAACCGTATGAGACTACTGAAGGAGTTAGACCAGTGGCATATCGACTATCTTTACCATCCGAGTTAGATAAAATACATAATGTGTTTCATGTATCGATGCTTCGACGATACCGATCTGACCCTTCACATGTTATTTCCTCGATCGAGGTTGAAATTTAGTCTGATATGTCATACGCTGAAGAACCGATTCGAATTTTAGCTCGTGAGATCAAAGAACTGAGAAATAAGAGAATCGCATTAGTGAAAGTATTATGGCATCGACACGGGTTGAAAAAGCTACATGGGAACCCGAGGATGCTATGAGAAAACAATACCCAAACCTATTCACTGATAAGATTTTTGGGGACTAAAATCCTTAAGGGGGGAGAGTTGTAACAACCCGTTTTTAGTCAAATCGGAATTGTGTTTTTGGGACCACAAATCTGAGATCAAAATATTTATTTTATTATTATTTTAAGGTTTACAGTATGATATTTTGTTGGTGTGAAAATTTCGTTAAGAAATTTTATCGTTTGATTAGTCAATTTGATAAAAAAGACTAAATCGCATAAAGTGTAAAATGCATGTTCTATTAGTTAAAGGTGTTAAATAGTTATGGATTATCAAAGTGGAGGTCCTTATGTGGTAAATATACCATTTTTAATGTTAGTGGACTTTTATGGACATGTATTAAGTGTTTTTAATGATTTCTATGTTTTTGTGATCATTGTAGCTTAGTTTAGCTAGCCTAGGGACTAATTTAGAAAACTGTTAAAGATTTTTAATGATGCCATTTTTGAATATATGTGTATTTTGAAGTTTCTTGATAGATTATGAATGTTTGTTAATAGATATACAAGTTTTGTTAAGTGATTTTTAGTGAAAATGCAAAATAGGGATTGAATTGAGAAATGTGTAAAGTTAGTGGTTAAAATGTGAAATAAATGAAAAATATGGGCTGCTAGGGGCATATAGTAATTTGGATAGCATGGGCATATTTTAAATTTACTAATTTGTGATTTTATGAAATAAGGACTAAATTGTGAAAAATGTGAAATATGTGGGGCAAAAGTGTAAATGTGTTTTAAAGTGTGTTTTGGACTAAATTGAATGAATAGATGATTAAATAATTTAATTTTAAATATATTTAGATCAAGAAAGGAGAAATACGAATTTGGATCAGGGAAAAGATAAAGTTATCGACTAATCAATTCGATTCGCTGATTTAACATCCGAGGTAAGTTCTTATGTTATAATTTTATTTCAAATGTATTTTATGTGCTTTGATATAGCATGAATTGTGATTATGTGATTACGGACAAGTTCAGAAATGATTCGACGAAGATTCGATAGTTGGAATCCCGGTTAAACCTTAGGAATAGTTTAGGATGCTAGTGACATGTCATTAGGGATACCTTCAGTTGGCTTTGGGCCATAATTTAGCACTTTGGGTGCAAGATAAACCAATTTGGCTTTGGGCCATGCATATCGGCTGATTTGGCTTCGGGCCATGATATCAGTATTTCGGATAAGATACCTTGATTTAGCTTCAAGCCATGGTATAGGTATTTATCGTGTGAGACCTTTGAGTATCCGACTTCTATTCCGAATGGTTCAACGGGTAAATGAAAGACAAGAATGTATATGAGATTGGTACGAAATGGTACAGGTATGTGAATAAACAATTTTAGGTTTGAATCGAAGAAATGATGATGAGAGTATATAGTTTTGTGAATGAGTACTTGAAAGGTTTGATAGTTAATTAATGTTACATATTGTTTTATGTTTATGTGATTACATTAAGTTTATATCATACAAGCTTACTAAGCTTAATAGCTTACTTTGTTTATTTTTCCCGTGTTTTATAGTGATATCGAGCTAGCTTGGATTCAGGGATCGTCGGAGATTGCATTACACTATCTACCTATCACTTGGTATCTTTGATATTTGGTATATTAAGTACATGGCATGTATAGGGACTTTGAGTCATGTTGATTATGTTTGGTAATGATGTTGGCCAAATGAATTGGCATTGTAAATGTTTATATTTTATTTTGTATATACAGTCATGAGTGATGACTTAATTTTAGTATACTTGGTATGTTTGAATCATGTGCATATATAAAGGTTTATGCCTTGTGTATATTGAGTTGGTTGTGATGATTGATGGTAATAGGTATCATGAGTGTTAAATGATTGATTAGTGAATTTTAGTATGTTTTGAATGAATAAAACATGAGTTTATAAGTATGTTTGTGGTTGATATTGAAATGGTACATTTAGACTTAATTTGGTTGATTTGGATGGTATATTATGCTATGGTTTGATGTCATTTGTATAGGTGAAGGTGTGTAACAACTCGATTTAGACCCTAGTCGGAACGGTGGTTTCAGGACCACGAATTCGAGCCAGAAAAATATTTAAAAATTATTTTCTGTGTTTATTATGTGTGAATTTATATTTGTGAAATTTTCGTGCTTTAATTTTATCGTTTGAGTGCTCGATTAAATAAAAGGACTAAATCGCGTAAAATAAAAATTTGGTAGTTTAATGTGTAAGGGGCCGAATTGCTATTGGCTTTATAAATGGAAGCCTTTAAGTTGTAAATAGCCTATTGGCATATTGAATGGACAGTATTAGGCTTATATTATATAGTTTTGTTATAAATTCATTAAGGTTAATTTAGTAAACTAATAATATAAGCTATTATAATATAAAATATATCATAAAACATCAATGTTCATATTATTTTCACCATTTTTGAAACTAAATAAGAAAGAAAGGAAAAGAGTTCTAGGGTTCAGCCATTTCTAAGCTCAATCAAGGTATGTGTTTAGCTCGGTTTTTGATAATTTTTACGTTTTTGAGATCGTTGCTAAGTTATCTTCAAGACCCATGCTTGAATTTTTATTTTGATGAATATTTTGAGTTATGCCATTGATGAGAGCTTGCGATTTTTGTTGTTTGATGATAAAATATGAAAGATATGTTTTAGTTTAACATGTTTTGTATTGGAGTTTTTGATGATTTTGAGTAATTAGGACTAAATTGCAAAAATAATAATTTGAGGGACTAAATGTGAAATAAATGAAATATATGGACTTGTATAAGTATGGGTAAGATTTAGCCTAACATGGGTATAGAGAAATTTTGCATATTTTGTGTTTTGTGCAATAGGGAATAAATTGTAAAAAGTGTCAAATATCAGGGGTAAAATGGTAATTTTTCTATTTATGTGTTTTTGGACTAAATTGAATGAAAATATGTTTGAATGAGCTTAATTTGAACATGTTTAGATCAGAACCAAAGAAATCAGATTTGGATCGGGGGAAAATGAAAGTTGTCGATTAGCTGTCCCGTTCCGTTTTACATCGTCCGAGGTAAGTGTATAAGCAAATAGATGTACCTAATTATAATTAAATGCAAATTATACTTGCTGAAATGAAATATGTGATTTTATATATGCAATAGCCGAATGTGAGTAAGCTTGGTTACTATATTTTTGAATTCGCTTCGACCGAGTTACGATGTCCAAAAGCCCCGTATGAACCTTAAGAATAGCTAGAATACATATGTCATGACATAGAATTCCGATATGTGATGTGCGAGTAAGACCATGGCATCAATATGTGATTCTGATATATGTGTGCGAGTAAGACCCTGTCTGGGACAGTGGCATCGATTTGTGACTACATGTAAGACCATGTCTGGGACGTTGGCATTGTACGATATATGTGTGATTATCTGAGTGTCCTATCCAATTCCGAATGGTTCATCGGGCAACGTTAGGTTGTGAGAAATTATGCAAAATGAGCTACGATGATCAGGTATGAATTGGGTTATCACCTAATTGAATAAGGTAAGTAAGTTACTAATGTGAACACGTGTACTTGGTGTAGTATATTCGGCCATTGTTATGTAAATGTATACTATGTCATATTTTGATTCAAGAATATGTGTATATGTGTTAAAATAATGATAATTAGCTTTGAAATTGAAAGATATTTTGTTAACATTTATATATATGTATTCGGCTTTAAGTAAAGCTATTTGCAAAAGTACATGATATGTGAAACCATGAGATGTTGGATTAAAACGATCATGAAAGTATAAATAGACTTGTCTTAAATAAATTGTTCATGTTATTAAATAGTTTACTTGCTTATGATTTACTAAGCTATAAAAGCTTACTCTATGAATATAAGTGTTTCTGTTTTATAGATTTTGGATTCAAGTTACGAGCTTGGGGATCGTCAGCAAAGTCTATCACACTATCAACTGCCTTCGGTATTTTATAAGTTGAATTTTCGGAACTATGGCATTTATAGGCTGGTTTACATTTTAAAATGATGAACTTTGGTTATGTATAATTAAAGCTATGCGAAAATGGCTTTACTTCTAAGCTTGGTTTTGATTATGTTTGATCATGGTTTAAACTGTTTTGGTTATGATGTTATGAGTTATGAATGAATGGCATAGGCGATAGATGATATATGTTTTGGAAATGGTTTGATAGTGATATAAGTTTGTGCATTGAAGTTGGTTAATGACTTTGGACAAGGTATGAATGAATCGATCATAAGTATGTTGGTTGGTTTGGATGTGTTTTATACTAAGATAAGGTATATATGTGAAATTGCTTATTATGCTTAGTCTTGGTTTGATATTTTCTTAGTTATAATGTTTAATGAGTTTAGTTTTGGTAATTTGGTGATGGAAATTTTAGATGTTAATGCGGTCTTAAGTAATAGGATCGGTTATGCAAGGTATTAAGTAAATAAAATGTTCCATGATTGTTTTAGTCAATTGTTTTGGTATGAATTCAAAAAAACGTGGCTTTGATTTTTAGGATAAGTACACACTATGTATATATATGCCTTATTAGCATGTTCGGTCATGTTATATTGTATTAAGTTGCATATGCGATTGCTAGTTAAATTATTTAATAAGTTTTAAATGGTTTTATTATGTGCATGTGCTAAAGTTGTTAATTGTGTCCGAAAATGGTTTAAGTTAAAATAATGTAATGTACTTGAGCTCGGTGTAATATGTCGCCTTTCTTGTAAGTTAGTTGTTTACTAAATCGTAAATATGACTTGCTATAAAGCTTTACTCGAGTATGCTTAGATACCCGTATTTATAGATGCATATATTCGAATGGATGTTTTAAATTATATTAATGTATGAGATATGAAATTCACATTGACTAACATGGTAAAATTGCATAAACAAATGACAAGTATAGTATGGAAGTTAGTTACATATATGGTACAACATATACGTGTACAAGACTTCTATGAAATAAAAAAAAATTGGTTGATATTTCATTAACGAAACTGTTAATTTGTTATATGTTCTATTTATAAATATTTAATATGTTTTAATATATGTTGAATCATGACTTAAATATATTATCATATGAACGATATGAATTTTTACGATTCGATATTTGATAATGTCATGAGCATTGATGTGTTTAAAACATTAAAAATTGTAAAATGTAATACATATTAGTATGAACTGTGATATGATCGGTAATGCCTCATAGCCCTAATCAGGCGACGGATACGGGTTAGGGGTATTACAAGGTGAAATATCAAATGGGGTGGCAAAATGGCTTGGTAAATAGCCTAGTTTTGTCCACATGGGTAGAAACATGAGCATGTGTCTCAGCCATGTGTGACACACAGTTATGTTGCATGGCCGTGTGTTCCCTGGTGTAGTTTTAGAAATGAAGTCAGTATGCTCTACACGGTCTCACACACGAGCGTGTGATCAGCCATGTGGCACAAGTCAGTATACCCCCTAAATTGCACACAGCTTAGCACACGAGCGTGTGACTTGGCCGTGTTGCATAAGTCAGTATACCTAACAGGTTTGGCATGGCCTGGCACACGGGCGTGTTGTAACACCCCTCACCCGTATCCAACGCCAGGACAGGGCTCGAGGTGTTACCAGACTTAAACATTTACAAACATACAAAACCGGGTCACTAAATTTTGCCCAAATTTAAAACTTTTCAAACACATGCATATTGTCCATTATACAGGCCTTCGAGGCCTAAAACATACATTGGGGCGGTTCGGAACAAAACCGAAAACATTCGATAAACTTTGGGCCACTTAACAATTTTCTAGCTTTGGAGAGTCACACGCCCGTATGGGTGGGGTCGTGTGGTCACACATGCCCGTGTGGCTTGGGACACGCCCATGTCCTCAGTCCATGTAACTCTCTGTTTATTCTACCAGCAAAATAATTTATACCACACGGCCAGGCCACACGCCCTTGTACTAGGCCGTGTCTTCCACACGGTTGAGACACATGGTCGTGTAGCTAACAGTTAGACTATTTTCCAAGCTTTATGTTGACCTTATTTTTCCCCCATACTTTTACACATCATAGGCACAAATTATAACATCAATTTAATGTTTAATCAACCTTTAGTGAAATTCAATTAAATAATTTGTATGCTGTCATATATGTGTTTATTACCCAACACTTAATCTCTACACATTCAACAATTGTCCATGTTCAATCATTATTATCTTACTACGATGCCACACATTCACTCCATGGCCACGACCATCTCAAAAGGTCCTAGGGCATTCATCATTTCATGTGCCATATATTTCTCATTCATAGTGAACAAGTATAATCACATAACCACATCACAAGACATTAACACATACCATGGACAAATAGGCTTACAAGCCAAAATCATTATAAGCCACATCTCATGGCTATATACAATGAATTAATATAAGCCAACATCTTGGCCAAAACATAAAAACACATATCAATAATTAAGCTCCTACACATGCCACTCACTTGAAGATTTTTAAGGCTTATCGATAACCCATATTGATAGCTCGATAGTGTGATGCTGTCTCCGATGATAACCAACCCCGAGCCAACGAGAGGACACTATAAGAAATGGAAGGGGGAGTAAGATTTACACTTAGTAATTCTATATGAAAATAATAAGCATTATAACAACATATTTCCTTAGGTAAAACAACTATAATTACACTTTTATTGATATTTTGGTCAAGCTGTCTACTAAAGTCATAGCCCATGAATTATTTATAACTCGAGCTACAGGACTCCAAATTAAGATCTGTTAATTTTTCCTGAAACTAGACTCATATATATTCTTACCATAAAATTTTTAGAATTTTTGGTGTAGCCAATAAGTACAGTTTATTCTTTAAACTCTCCCTTATTTTGCTGTCAGACAGCTTCGACCTCTATCTTCTAAAAATCAATAATCTCATAGTACGAGACTTGGATAATGTTATTGTCTATTTCTATTGAAAATAGACTCATTAAGTATTTCTTTCATATGAATTTTAACTTATAATTATTTTTGTACAATTTCTAGTGATTTTCTAAAGTTAAGATAGGGGAGTTTGGAATCACTCCGACTATGTCTCACAAGAACTCAAATATCTCATAATAGAAAATTCTTTTGCTTACACCATTTTCTTTATGTGAAACTATACTCATTAAGCTTTAATTTAATATATTATTCATCCTATAATTCGACGTTCACTATTTATGGTGATTTTTCAAATCGGGCTACTGCTGCTGTTCAACACTATTTCGATGCAAAAACCACAATAGCTATCATAATTTCATTGGCACATTGATCATGGACTCATTATTTCATAAATCCCATATTCAATTACACAGTGTAAGTTAACATGATATTGCAACACAGTTCATAATCATAAGCATAAGGATGACTCGTCTTTTAAATCCTTTCACTTGTTCATCATGTATACATATACATATGCATGAATTCGCTTACTCATCATTTATCACATTTCAATAAGGTATCACTTTTGAGTATAATGTACGTACCTGTACATACCCATAGCATAACAATTAACTTTACCTTTATCACCATGCCCATCTTGGGACTTTCATCGCATTATTCATTATAATACCCGTTGAATTTCTCAGAAATCTCGATGGATAGCTCATTTACCGTCAAGTCATACAAGTGATCGTTTTCAAGCAAACACTCCTGCGAACCTCACATCTTACGGCGGGATTACCAGTCCAGGCTAAATCCCTCGTAATATAAACTCATAGAGTGATGTCGGGATTACCAGTCCAGGCTAAATCTCTTGTAGTGACAAACACTCTTAATGAGCTCGGATCTGAATTACTAGTCCAGGCTAAATTCAGACCCTAATTGGATTACCCATCCGGGCTAAATCCATAATGCACAAATATTCTTCGGGAGGCTTGATCACTCAAGGAACACCCGTCCGGGCTAGTTCCTTTCTATACTGATATCAATGGATTACCCGTCTGGGCTAAATCCTTTTCTGCAACACATGCAGGATCTCGTATCATGTATGAATAGCATATCCATCATATATCCCTTTTTATTCAACCGAGATTTTCTCTTTTCACCAAGTGTACCAATAAGAATAGCTGATCATACAATGTACATTCAATTCAACACATTTTCATGTTTATCTGGACATTAGTCCATGAAATAAACATGGTATTGCACATAATTATATTTAGGCATTTGTTACAATATATAATCTTCATATTAACTAAATAAATATCCATCACACAATGTTAACTCATCAATTTAAGTTCAAGTATGAACAATAATAATATCATTGCATTATCATTAACATATGAACTTACCTCGGTTTCGAGTACGACTATTTATTTCGAGTTTGTGCTTAACCTTATTCAACCTCGTTCTAAGCCCGAATCTTATTTTTCTTAATCTATAATATCATATTTAGCCTACTAATTAGTCACATTATTCATATGGATCCAAAAATCATATTTTTACAAATTTACATTTTGACCCCTAAACTTTTGCATATTTGCACTTTTGCCTTATGCTCATAAAATGATTTTTATTCAATTTCCTTGCATTTCAAGCCTAGCCGAATCACTTTCATAATTGTGGCAGCCCCTAATTTCCACTAAATTACCCTTTTATGACTAATTTTACAATTTTTACAAAACCGCTTAGTAAAAGTCATTTATTACACACCGAGCCTTTATATTCTACCATTAAACATCAAAATACATGCATATAATTCATGGGTAAATTTTTAAACACAAACCCTAGCTCAAATAAATGGTAGAAATAGCTAGAACATGTTATCGGGACTTCAAAAATGCATAGAACGTTAAAAATGGAGCTTAAAGTCACTTACTATTGAGCTTGGAAGCTTGGCCAAACCCTAAACATGGCTGCTCTTGGTACATTCGGCTGAAGCAAGAAGAAAGGGACATATTTGAGTTTTAAAATTTGTCTTTTAATTCATTTTACCCCTAAATGACCAAAATGCCTTTTTTACTATTCTTTCAAAATTTACCCAACCAAGGCCATTTTTGTCCAACAAGTTATAAAATGGTCTAATTACCATTTAAGGACCCCCATTTAAAATTTCATAACAATTAGACACCTCTAACAAGTAGAAATCAACTTTTGCTCTTTTTACAATTTAGCTCTTTTTACAATTTAACTCTTTTAACCAAATTGAGTGCCCAAACGTCAAAATTTTCGAACGAAATTTTGACGAAATCATTCCGTGAAATTGTAGACCATAAAAATTTAATAAAAATAATTTTTCTTACGTCAGATTTGTGGTCCCGAAACCACTGTTTCGACTAGGCCCTAATTCGAGATGTTACATTTCTCCCCCTTTAGGGATTTTCGTCCCCGAAAATCTTACCAGAAAAGTGGTTTTGGCTTTTCACTTGGATTCCTCAATCCTATAATCGATGTAAAAAAACTTTCACTCAAGCTGAGCTTTTACTACCTATCTCTTTAAATTCCACATACAAAAATCAGGAGTGGTATTCACTTTACAACACTTTCACTAAAACTTAATCTCTATCAGAAAACTCATGTACTCAAAAGTCTAATCCATACCATCATGTTACATATACATTCGCACCCGAATCCTTTCGGATTCGAATAGTGAAACTAGCGAATGCATCTCAGCCTCATACTATTTATAATTCCACACAGTTTGATTATTTGCCAAATCAACTCTCAGTTACCTTTCATTTCAAAGCCTCCTCTGGCTTTCCCAAGAAATCATAATATGAAACCCGGATCTCAGTCCAATTAGTGGATATTTAAATTCCAAGACATCCAACAATCATAAAGACACAGAATTCTATGAATCTAGTGAGCTGACATTCAGGCATACCCGCAAAATTTTACAGATCTCATGACGTTTAACAACACTACATATTACTTTCCTCTTTCAAGGACAAGAATAATCTAGACAAGAAAATCCATATTAACATTCTCTATCTCCATTCTAATGTCCAAACGGTAAAAATAATTTTGATGATTCTTGCTATACATCATCAAACTTTTAACATTTCAAGAATTTATACACAAAGATCAACAATGATCGTTTCATTGTCTTTTATACTCAGATCTTTCTATTGAATCCAGGTCTTCTAAGAAACATACACCTCTCAATTAGACTATTCATCTCTTTTACCCGTGAAGAAATAAAATCTTATTCTCAAGCATGAACATATCATTAAATTCTAAACATATATTCCACATAGATTAAACAGTCAAGTCAACCTTATTTATCCGTAATTGATATTTCAAGAATTTCTCTCTTCTAGTCAACAGAACGATTCAACATGCATCATTCCATATTCACTCATCATGCTAATCGAAGACCATAACAAATGTATTAGCATAAGTAATACTGATATCTCACTTGAATACATTAGCTCTGATTAGCTCATTTGAGAAAAGAAATTCCATCATACAAATTGGGACTTGAAGTTTCACCACATTATCATAATCAATTTAGAGGTATAGTCATACTTGTTCTTTATATATATCAATCACAAGATGGAGGTCATGCTTTAAATGCAAGCCATGATCAACAAGTTACAAGATAAAAATGTCCAGAAAATCCAGGATAGAGAAATTCGAGATAGAGAAGCCCAGAATAAAGAAATCCAAGATAAAAAAATCCATGATAAGGAAATCCAATTTACAACACTGCATAAGAAGACCGAGAACCAGACTCATAAAAATATGAAAGACCCTAATGGTTTTTCAAAGAAAAGAAATCCAGAATAACATCATTCAAAACCATTGACAACAAATACGACCGGAACTATATACTTCTCATATATATATAAAATCAGTCAGTGCAATGATCGGTAGGGACTAAATCATGGCACCATACACAATTTCTCATCGACTTCCAACAGGCAGAATATAACAAAATACCATAGAAAAACAGAACCATGCAGATCATAAGCCAATCAGACTGACAACGTATTCGTCTAATGTTAAGATCAGGGAACATTTTCATAATATAAGAATTCATCAGAGATTAGATAGTCCCAATAACATTTCTGAGGTCAAATAATCTCATATAATATCTCAATAGATATAGTCACAAACTATTCACTGTAATTACCATACTTGGACATTTTAGATTTCGTACATTATTCTTTTAACTATTTCTGTCATCCCAAATTCCATAATATTCCTTTCACTAAGAGAACCAGTTCACGAGAGAATTTCAATCAATACATTTCTCGACATCATACCAAGATAGATCGTTTTACCAAAATTAACCTTTTTCACTAACTACGATGTTGCGAAAATTAAACAATCTTTCGGTCAATCCGATATCTTTCTAGCTCATGTCTATACTTATTACCCATTCTCAATCTCTAACCATGCTTATAACCATTCTATCATTGAACTCTTTGGTTTCTCAATCGGAAACTCATTCAACAGAAATCTCAGGAATTTCCATTATAAAACTCCACTTTGGTAAGGGAGAGGGGGTCATAGGGCCTCTGACTCAACTCTCATATACATATACATGTAACACAATTTTCATCATCAAAATCATGTCATTCATTTCAGGGAAACTAAATATCATATTGATTTTACGCCCACTTTCCAGTTATCTCATTTTAACAAGTATACTTATACATGCATTCCATGTTTTCTGGATAACTTTACTTATCTATTCATTTAATCATACAAGTCATGGACATGATATCATATATGGGCCAACAAACACAGATAAATTTATCACAATCTATACTTTTACCTCGTACACCATCATTTAGACATATTGTTACAATAATATAAATCAGTCCAAGTAATTTAACACATTTACTTAAGCTATATGAGCTTATCAACCATAATCTTTCATATAAGTGTACGTGAATATTCATTCCACCTACATCTTTGGTAAGTTATCTAAACACATACATTTACTCAAGCAAATCGACCATTTACATCATAGAATTATCTATTAATGATAAATAAGTTCATTCTACCATATACACATTCCATAAATCCTCATTCGTACCTTTCCAAGGTTCAGTTCGTCATGACTATACTTTACTCGAATATTTTAGCATCACATTCAACATGGTCGGTGTAGCTCGGTTGGAGAGTACCTTTGTCTAAACAAAATGGCTCTCATGCGCATCGGGAGACATCACACTATCACAGATCGGTGGATGTATAGCTGAACTCTCATACATATATTAGGTTAGTCCGAGAACTGACTAAACCATAGTTCTGATACCACTAAATGTAACACCCCTTACTCGTATCCAATGCCGGGACAGGGCTCGAGGCGTTACTGGACTTAAACATTCACAAACATACAAAACCGGGTCACCAAATTTTACCCAAAATTAAAAATTTTCAAACGCATGCATATCGTCCCTTATACAGGCCTACAAGGCCTAAAACATACATTGGGGCGGTTCGGAACAAAACCAAAAATATTCGATAAACTTTGGGTAACTTAACAATTTTCTAGCTTTGGAGAGTCACACGCCCGTGTGGGTGGGGTCGTGTGCTCACACACGCCCGTGTGGCTTAGGATACGCCCGTGTCCTCAGCTCGTGTAACTCTCTGTTTATGATGTCAGCAAAATAATTTATACCACATGGCCAGGCCACACGCCTGTGTACTAGGCCGTGTCCTCCACACAATTGAGACACATGGCCGTGTCTCTGTCCGTGTAGCTAACAGTTAGGCTATTTTCCAAGCCTTATGTTGACCTTATTTCCCCCCCATACTTTTACACATCATAGGCACAAATTATAACATCAATTTAATATTTAATCAACCTTTAGTGAAATTCAATTAAATAATTTGCATGCTGTCATACATATGTTTATTACCCAACACTTAATCTCTACACATTCAACAATTGTCCATGTTCAATCATTATTATCTTACTACCATGCCACACATTCACTCCATGGGCACGACCATCTCAAAAGGTCCTAGGGCATTCATCATGTACATGTGCCATATACTTCTCATTCATAGTGAACAAGCATAATCACATAACCACATCATAAGATATTGACACATATCATAGACAAATAGGCTTACAAGCCAAAATCATTATAAGCCACATCTCATGGCTATATACAATGAATTAATATAAGCCAACATCTTGGCCAAAACATAAAAACACATATAAATAATTAAGCTCCTATACATGCCACTCACTTGAAGATGTTTAAGGCTTATCGATAAGCCTTATTGTTAGCTCGATAGTGTGATGCTGTCTCCGACGATATCCAACCCCGAGCCAACGAGAGGACACTAAAAGAAATGGAAGGGGGTAAGCTTTACGCCTAGTAATTCTATATGAAAATAATAAGCATTATAACAACATGTTTCCTTAGGTAAAACAATTATAATTACACTTTTATTGATATTCTGGTCAAGCTGTCTACTCGAGTCATAGTCCATGAATTATTTATAACTCGAGCTATAGGACTCCAAATTAAGATCCGTTAATTTTCCGTGAAACTATACTCATATATATTCTTACCATAAAATTTTCAGAATTTTTGGTGTAGCCAATAAGTACAGTTTATTCTTTAAACTCTCCCCTGTTTCGCTATCCGACAGCTTCGACCTCTATCTACTAAAAATCAATTATCTCATAGTAAGAGACTTGGATAATATTATTGTCTTTTTTTCTTAAAAATATCATTAAGGATTTAATGCATATGAATTTTAACTTATAATTAGATTTGTACAATTTCTAGTGATTTTCTAGAGTTAAGGCAGGGGAGTCTGGAATCACTCCGACTCTGTCTCACAAGAACTCAAATATCTCATAATCAAAAATTCTTTTGCTTACACCATTTCCTTTTTGTGAAACTATACTCATTAATCTTTAATTTAATATATTATTCATCCTCTAATTTGACTTCCACTATTTATGGTGATATTTCAAAGTTGGGCTACTATTGCTGTTCAACACTGTTTCGGTGCAAAAACTACAATAACTATCCTTAATTTCATTGTCACATTGATCATGGACTCATTATTTCATAAATCCCATATTTAATTACACAATGTAAGTTAACATGATATTGCAACACAATTCATAATCATAAGCATAAGGATGGTTCGGCTTTCAAATCCTTTCACTTGTTCATGATGTATACACATACATATGCTTGAATTCACTTACTCATCATTTATCACATTTCAATAAGGTATCACTTTTGATTATAATGTACATACCTGTACATACCCATAGTATAACAATTAACTTTACCTTTATCACCACGCCCATCTCGGGACTTTTATCGCATTATTCATTATAATACCTGTTGAATTTCTCAGAAATCTCGATGTATAGCTCATTTACCGTCAAGTCATACAAGTGATCATTTTTAAGCAAGCACTCCAGCAAACCTCACATCTTACGGTGGGATTACCAGTTCAGGGTAAATCCCCCGTAATATAAACTCATAGAGTGATGTCGGGATTACCAGTCCAGGCTAAATCCTTTATAGTGACAAACACTCTTAATGAGCTCGGATCTGAATTACCAGTCTAGGCTAAATTCAGACCCTAATCGGATTACCCATCTGGGCAAAATTCATAATACACAAATATTCTTCGGGAGGCTCGATCACTCAAGGAACACCCGTCCGGGCTAGTTCCTTTCTATACTGAGATCAACGGATTACCCGTCTGAGCTAAATCCTTTTCTGCAACACATGCAGGATCTCGTTTCATGTAAGAATAGCATATCAATCAGATATCCCTTTTTATTCAATCGGGATTTTCTTTTTTCACCAAGTATACCAATAAGCATAGCTGATCATGCAATGTACATTCAATTCAACACATTTTCATGTTTATTTGGACATTAGTCCATGAAATAAACATGGTATTGCACATAATTATATTTAGGCATTTGTTACAATAGATAATCTTCATATTAACTAAATAAATATCCATCACACAATGTTAACTCATAAATTTAAGTTCAAGTATGAAAAATAATAATATCATTGCATTATCATTAACATATGAACTTACCTCGGTTTCGAGTACGACTATTTATTTCGAGTTTGTGCTTAACCTTGTTCAACCTCGTTCTAAGCCCGAATCTTGTTTTCCTTGATCTATAATATCACATTTAGCCTAATAATTAGTCACATTATTCATATGGGTCCAAAAATCATATTTTTACAAATTTGCATTTTGACCCCTAAACTTTTGCATATTTGCACTTTTTTCTCATGCTCGTAAAATGATTTTTATTCAATTTCCTTGTATTTCAAGCCTAGAAAAATCATTTTCATAAGCCCCTAATTTTCACTAAATCACCCTTTTATGACCAATTTTACAATTTTTACAAAACGGTCCTTTCAGATGTTTTCATCAAAAACCGCTTAGTAAAAGTCGTTTATTACACACTGAGCCTTCATATTCTGCCTTTAAACATAAAAATACATGCATATAATTCATGGGTAAATTTTTAAACACAAACCCTAGCTCAAATAAATGGTAGAAATAGCTAGAACATGTTACCGAGACTTCAAAAATGCATAGAACGTTAAAAACGGAGCTCAGAATCACTTACTATTGAGCTTGGAAGCTTGGCCAAACCCTAACCATGGCTGCTCTTGGTACATTCAGCTGAATCAAGAAGAAATGGACACATTTGGGTTTTAAAATTTGTCTTTTAATTCATTTTACCCCTAAATGACCAAAATGCCCTTTTTACTATTCTTTCAAATTTTACCCAACCAAGGCTATTTTTGTCGAACAAGTTATAAAATGGTCTAATTATCATTTAAGGATCTCCCATTTAAAATTTCATAACAGTTAGACACCTCTAACATGTAGAACTCAACTTTTGCACTTTTTACAATTTAATCCTTTTGACCAAATTGAGTGCCCAAACGTCGAAATTTTCGAACAAAATTTTTACAAAATCATTCCATGAAATCATATACCATAAAAATATAATAAAATTAATTTTTCTTACGTCAGATTTGTGGTCCCGAAACCACTGTTTCGAGTAGGCCATAATTCAGGATGTTACATGTGTGGTTGGCTGTGTGACCCACGTCAGTATGTATGCCTCGTTTCCATATTGCCAGAGGCACGGGCGTGTCTGGAGCCGTGTGAGGCACATGGCTTGTTCACACTGGCGTGTGACCCCTGTATGGTTGAAATTTTTCTAAGTTTTCAAAAATTTTCGTATGTTATCGGTTTAGTCCCGAACCACTTCAAAAGCATATTTAAGGTCTCGTAGGCCTTTATAAGGGATAATGTGATTATGTTGAATGATTTATGAGAATTAATGCTTTATGTTTGATAAATATACGCTATATGTTGTGAATTGATCGGTAATACCTTGTAACCCTACTTCGGCGATGGATATAGGATAGGGGTGTTACATTTTATTGGTATCAGAGTAACGGTTTAGTTGATTCTCGGACTAACATAGCGTGTGTGAGAGTCTAGTTATACATGCCATATATATATACTCTGCGATAGTATGATGATTCCTGACAACTTAAATTATGTTTTCGTAAAGTAATGGATCCCAATTGAGCTATAGTCGATGAGGTTGAGAGTAATGCGCCTGCTCCCACGCAAGGGACAATGCCATCTGATTCTAGATCCGACATGGGTAGTCAGAGAGGAGAGTCTAAAGAAGCTTTTTTTTCCAAATGATGAATGAATGGTTCACTCAATACATTCGTACAAACCCGGCTACTCAAATACCTTTACCCCTATCTATTCCTCAACAAATCCCTGTTATTTCTCAAGTTATAGATCCGATACGATTGAATAAGCCTCCAGTTGACAAGATCCACAAACACAGGGCTGAAGTGTTTAGAGCTAATGATGATGATGATGCTGAGAGATCTGAGTTCTGGCTCAAAAATATGATTCGAGTATTCGATGAATTGTCTTATACTCCTGATGAATGTATTAAGTGTGCAGTATATTTACTGAGAGACACCGCGTATCAATGGTAGAATACGTTGATATCTGTGGTTTTGAAAGAACGGGTTACTTGGGAGTTCTTTCAATCTGAATTTTGAAAGAAATAATTTAGTCAGAGATTTCTCGATCAAAAGCACAAAGAGTTTCTAAAATTAAAACAAGGCCGAATGACTGTAACCGAGTATAAAAGAGAATTTGTATGGTTGAGTAAGTATGCTAGGGAATATGTTTCTACTGAAGAGATTATGTGTAAGCGGTTTGTTGACGGGTTGAACGAAGATATAAAACTATCGTTTTGGTTGAAAGGGCTTGTAAAGCCAATGATCTTAGAAAAGAAAAGAGAAAAGTAGATTCATAAGCTAGAGACTTAAAAAAAAGATCGATGAGTAAGCCGTATCAATCTTCATCAAGAAATCCAGAGATTCGTATGCTCGCCCAAATGCTTCAAATGAATATTCAAACAGAGATTGCAGAAAACAATACTCAGGTTTTAAAGCTCAAGCTACATCAATATCGAGTGTTGGCTGTGTGAGAGACAACAAACTCGAGTGTTAGCAGTGTGGGAGAAGACATTTTGGAGAATGCTGGAATAAAAGTAATAAAGCTTGTTACAAATATGGTTCGATAGATCACTTCATCAGAGATTGCCCTAAGCTAGATGAGAAAGATAAAGTTCAGAATGTGAGACCAAGTAACACGTCGAATAGAGGCAGACCATCTAGAATTGCCAGAAATGTAAGTGGTAGTAGAGAGGCGACTCAGGATTCAACTGTGAGATCCGAGGCCAGAGCACCTGCTAGAGCCTACCCTATTCGTGCTTGCGAAGAAGTGCCATCTCTAGATGTTATCACCGGTACTTTCACTCTCTATGATACTAATGTGATTGTATTGATAGATCTGGGATCAACTCATTCTTATATATGTATAAATTTAGTATCTAGTAAGACTTTGCCTATAGAGTCTACTGAATTTGTCATTAGAGTATCGAACCTCTTAGGCAAATGTGTTTTGGTTGACAAAGTCTGTAAGAATTGTCTGTTAATGAATCGAGATTTTTGTTTTCCTATTAATCTGATGTTGTTGCCATTCGATGAATTTGATGTGATTTTGAGTATGAATTGGCTAAGGATGCATGATGCTATAGTGAATTGTAGATGAAAGACAATTGAACTAAAATGTTACAATAATGAGACTATTAGAATTGAATCTGATGATCTGAATAGTTTCCCAATTGTGATCTCGTCTATGTTAGCTCAAAGATTTGTGAGAAAGGGGTATGAAGCTTATCTTACTTATGTACTTGATACGAAAGTGACAGAAACAAAGATTGAATTAGTACCAATTATGTACGAGTATCCAGATGTATTTCCTAAAGAGTTATCGGGTTTACCACCTATTAGAGAGGTTGAGTTTGGTATTGAATTAGTACCGGGAACAACGCTAATATCGATAGCTCTGTATAGAATGGCTCTGACAGAGTTAAAAGAATTGAAAGCTCAGTTGCAAGAGTTGACAGATAGAGGTTTTGCTAGACCAAGTTTCTCTCCCTGGGGTGCACTGGTGTTATTTGTGAAAAAGAAACATGACACAATGAGGATGTGTATAGACTACCGACAGCTCAACAAAGTGATGATCAAGAATAAATACCCTTTGCCACGAATAGATGATTTGTTTGATCAGTTAAAAGGAGCAATAGTGTTTTTGAAAATTGATTTGAGATTGGGTTATTACCAGTTGCGAGTTAAAGACTCAGATGTGCCAAAGACTGCATTTAGAACAAGGTACAGACACGAGGAATTTTTTATTATGCCTTTCGGACAAAGAAATGCACCTGCTGTTTTTATGGACTTGATGAACCAGATTTTTTAGCCGTATTTAGACCGATTTATAGTTGTGTTTATTGATGACATTTTGATTTACTCTCGTGATGAACCTAAACATGCCGAGCATTTGAGAATCGTGTTACAAACTTTGAGAGATAAACAGTTTGCAAAGTTCAGCAAATGTGAGTTTTGGTTACGAGAGGTTGGTTTTATGGGACATATAGTTTCAGCTGCGAGTATCCGAGTTGATCCGAGCAAAATTTCTGCGATTATAGATTGAAAGCCTCCTAGAAATGTATTCGAAGTCTGTAGTTTTTTGGGACTAGCATGCTATTATAGTCAATTTGTGAAAGGCTTCTCGATTATTGCAACTTTGATGGCACGATTACTTCAAAAAGATGTTAAATTTGTGTGGTTAGAAAAGTGTTAGCAGAGCTTCAAGTATTTGAAAGCATTATTGATAGAGGCACCATTGTTAGTTCAGGCTGAGTCAGGTAAAGAATTAGTAGTTTTTAGTGATGTATCGTTAAATGGCCTGGGTTGTGTTTTGATGTAGGAAGGCAAATTTGTAGCTTATGCCTTGAGACAGTTGAAGCTGCACGAAAAGAATTATCTGACGCACGATCTAGAGTTAGCCGCGATAGTGTTTGCATTGAAAATTTGGAGTCATTACTTGTTTGGTGAGAAGTCCCACATTTATACCAAACATAAAAGCTTGAAATATCTGATGACTCAGAAAGATTTGAATTTGCGACAGCGGAGATGGTTAGAATTGCTAAAAGACTATGAATTAGTGATTAACTATCATCAGGGGAAAACGAACGTAGTTGCTAATGCTTTGAGTCGAAAGTCCTTATTTGCTTTACGTGCTTTGAACACACAATTAGCTTTGTCTGACGATATTTCGATAGTAGCCAAGTTGAAAGCAAGACCATTATTTCTATAGCAGATTTGTGAGGCTAAAAAATTTGATAATGAATTACAAGCAAAATGAGCTCAGTGTGAGTCGACTTCTGATTCAGAGTTTCGAATAAGGCCTGATGACTGTTTGATGTTTCGTGATAGAATATGTGTACCAAGAAATTCTGAGCTCATTCAGAAGATTTTAAACAAAGCACACAATAGTTGTTTATCAGTACATCCGAGAAGCACGAAAATGTATAACGATTTAAAATAGCTTTATTGGTGGCACGACATGAAACAAGATATCTTAGAATTTGTTTCGAAATATCTGATTTATCAGCAAGTCAAAGTTGAGCATCAAGTGCCGTCAGGTTTATTACAGCCTAATATGATTCCTAAGTGGAAGTGGGATAGAGTAACAATGGATTTCGTATCGAGCTTGCCCTTATCTTCAAAAAAGAAAGATGCAATCTGGGTTGTTGTTGACAGATTGACGAAATCAGCTTATTTCATTTCAGTACGTACAGATTTCTCACTTGATAAATTAGCTGAGTTGTATATTTTCTAAATTGTGAGATTACATGGTGTTCCCCTATCGATTGTTTCGGATAGAGATCCAAGATTTACTCTGCGATTTTGGAAGAAATTACAAGAAGCTTTGGGTTCAAAGCTGCATTTTAGCACTGCATTTCACCCACACACGGATGGTCAATCTGAACAAGTTATTCAGATACTTGAGGATATGTTGCGTTGTTACATTTTTAAGTTTGAAGGTAGCTGGGAGAAATATCTACTGCTGATTGAATTTGCTTACAATAATAGCTTCTAATCGAGTATAAAGATGACACCGTACAAAGCTCTATATGCTCGTAAATGTAAAACACCACTATACTAGAGTGAGCTCTGCGAAAATAAGATTTACGGGGTTGATCTGATCAAAGAGACTAAAGAAAAAGTTAAAGTAATTCATGATAATTTAAAAGCAGCATTGGATCAAAAGAAATCGTAAGAGGAATTGAAATGGAAAGATATTGAGTTTCAGATCAGGGATAAAGTGTTTTTGAAAGTATAGCCGTGGAAAAAGATATTGCGGTTTGGTCGGAAAGGGAAATTGAGTCTGCGATTCGTTAGACCTTATGAGATTACTGAATGAGTTGGGCCACTGGCATATCAACTATCTTTACCGTCTAGTTAGAGAAAATACATAATGTGTTTCATGTGTCTATGCTTCAACGATACTGATCCGACCCTTCACATGTCATTTCCCCTATCGAGGTTGAAATTCAATCTGATATGTCATACGCTGAAGAACTGATTTGAATTTTAGCTCGTGAGATCAAAGAACTGAGAAATAAGAGAATCACATTAGTGAGAGTATTACGGCTACATAGGAACCCAAGGATGCAATGAGAAAACAATACCCGAACCTATTCACTGGTAAGATTTTCGGGGACAAAAATCCCTAAGGGGGAGAGTTGTAACAGCTCGTTTTTAGTCAAATTGGAACAGTGGTTTCGGGACCACAAATCTGAGATCAAAATATTTATTTTTTTATTATTTTAAGGTTTAGTATGATATTTTGTTGGTGTGAAAATTTCGTTAAGAAATTTTATCGTTTGATTAGTTAATTTGATAAAAAAGACTAAATCGCGTAAAGTGTAAAATGCATGTTCTATTAGTTAAAGGTGTTAAATAGTTATGGATTATCAAAGTGGAGGTCATTATGTGGTAAATATACCATTTTTAATGTTAGTGGACTTTTATGGACATGTATTAAGTGTTTTTAATGATTTCTATTTTCTGTGATTGTTGCAGCTTAGTCTAGCTGGCCCAAGGACTAATTTGCAAAACTGTTAAAGATTTTGAATGATGTCATTGTTGAATACATGTGTATTTTGAAGTTTCTTGATAGATTATGAATGTTTGTTAATAGATATACAAGTTTTGTTAAGTGATTTTTAGTAAAAATGCAAAATAGGGATTGAATTGAGAAATGTGTAAAGTTAGTGGTTAAAATGTGAAATAAATGAAAAATATGGGCTACTAGGGGTATATTAGTAATTCGGGTAGCGTGGGTATATTTTAAATTTCACTAATTTGTGATTTTATGAAATAATGACTAAATTGTAAAAAATGTGAAATATGTGGGGCAAAAGTTTAAATGTGTCTTAAAGTGTGTTTTGGACTAAATTGAATGAATAAATGATTAAATAGGTTAATTTTAAATATATTTAGGTCAAGAAAGGAGAAATACAGATTTGGATCGGGGAAAAGATAAAGTTATTGACTAATCGGCTCGATTCGCTATTTAACATCCGAGGTAAGTTTGTATGTTATAATTTTATTTCAAATGTATTTTATGTGCTTTGATATAGCATGAATTGTGATTATGTGATTACGGACAAGTTCGGAAATGATTCGATAAAGATTCGATAGTTGGAATCCTGATTGAACCTTAGGAATAGTTTAGGATGCTAGTGACATGTCATTAAGGATACCTTGAGTTGGCTTCAGGCCATAATTTAGCACTTCGGGTGCGAGATAAATCGATTTGGTTTCGGGTCATGCATAACGGCTGATTTGGCTTCGGGCCATGATATCAGTATTTCGGATAAGATACCTTGATTTGGCTTTGGGCCATGGTATAGGTACTTATCTTGTGAGACCATTGAGTATCCGAATTCTATTCCGAATGGTTCATTGGGTAAATGAAAGACGAAAATGTAGATGAGATTGGTACGATATGGTACAGGTATGCGAATAAACCATTTTAGCTTTGAATTGAAGAAATGATGACAAGTGTATATAGTTTTGTGCATGAGTACTTGAGAGGTTTGATAGTTAATGAATGTTACATATTGTTTTATGTTTATGTGATTACATTAAGTTTATCTCATACGAGCTTACTAAGCTTAATAGCTTACTTTGTTTATTTTTCCCGTGTTTTATAGTGATATCGAGCTAGCTTGGATTCATGAATCGTCGGAGATCGCATTACACTATCTACCTATCACTTGTTATCTTTGAACTTTGGTATATTAAGTATATGGCATGTATAGGGACTTTGAGTCATGTTGATTATGTTTGGTAATGATGTTGGCCAAATGAATTGGTATTGTAAATGTTTATATTTTTGTTTGTATATATAGCGATGAGTGATGGCTTAATTTTAGTATACTTGGTATGTTTGAATCATGTGCATATATAAAGGTTTATGCCTTGTGTATATTGAGTTGGTTGTAATGATTGATGGTAATAGGTATCATGAGTGTTAAATGATTGATTAGTGAATTTTAGTATGTTTTGAATGAGTAAAACATGAGTTTATAAGTATGTTTGTGGTTGATAATGAAATGGCACATTTAGACTTAATTTGGTTGATTTGGATGGTATATTATGCTATGGTTTGATGTCATATGTATAGGTGAAGGTGTAATACCAAATGTGGTGGCAAAATGGCTTGGTAAATAACCTATTTTTGTCCACATGGGCAGAGACACAAGCGTGTGTCTCAGCCGTGTGTGACAAACGGTTATGTTGTATGGCCATGTGTTTCCTGGTGTGGTTTTAGAAATGAAGTTAGTATGCTCCACACGGTCTCCCACACAGGCGTGTGATCGGCCGTGTGGCATAAGTCAGTATATCCCCTTAAATTGCACATGGCTTAGCACACGGGCGTGTGGCTTGGCCGTGTTGCATAAGTCAATATACCCTACAGGTTTGGCACAGCCTAGAATACGGCCTGACACACAGACGTGTGTGGCCACTTCGAAGGGTACGCGGGCTAGACACACGAGCGTGTGGTTGGCCGTATGACCCAAGTCAGTATGTATGCCCTGTTTCCACATGGCCAGGGACACGGGCGTTTTTGGAGCCGTGTGAGGCACATGGCCTGTTCACACGGGCGTGTAACCCCTTTATGGTTGAAATTTTTCTAAGTTTTCAAAAATTTTCGTATGTTATCAGTTTAGTCCCGAACCACTTCTAAAGTATGTTTAAGGCCTTGTAGGCCTTTATAAGGGACAATGTGATTGTGTTGAATGATTTATGAGAATGAATGCTTTATGTTTGATAGCTGTATGCTATATGTTGTGAATTGATTGGTAATACCTCGTAACCTTACTTTGGTGACGAATATGGGTTAGGGGTGTTACATTTTATTGGTATCAGAGCTACGATTTAGTCTATTCTAGGACTAACCTAGTGTGTGTGTGAGTCTAGCTGTATATGCTATATATATACTCCGCGATAGTGTGATGATTCCTAACAACTTAAATTGTATTTTCGTATAGTAATGAATCCCAATTGAGCTATAACCGATGAGGTTGAGAGTAATATGCTTGCTCCCGCGTAAGGGACAACACCATCTGATTCTAGACCCAAGACGGGTAGTCAGGGAGGAGAGGCTAAAGAAGCCTTCTTCTAAATTATGAACGAATGGTTCACTCAAGACATTCGTACAAACCCGGCCGCTCAACAACTTCCACCCTCACCTATTCCTCAACAAATCCCTTTTATTCCTCAAGTTATAGATCCTATATGGTTGAAAAAGCCTCTAATTGACAAGATTCGCAAACACGGGGCTGAAGAGTTCAGAGCTAATGCTGATGATGTTGCTGAGAGAGTTGAGTTCTGGCTTAAAAATACGATTCGAGTGTTCGATGAATTGTCTTGTACTCCTGATGAAAGTATTAAATGTGCTGTATCTTTGTTGAGAAACACCACGTATCAATGGTGGAACACGTTGATATCTGTGGTTTCGAAAGAATGGGTTACTTGGGAGTTCTTTCAATCCAAATTCTGAAAGAAATACATAAATCAGATATTTCTCGATCAAAAGCACAAAGAGTTTCTAAAAATCTGTATGTTATCGGTTTAGTCTCGAACCACTTCTAAAGTATGTTTAAGGCCTTCTTGGCCTTTATAAGGGACAATGTGATTGTGTTGAATGATTTATGAGAATGAATGCTTTATGTTTGATAAATTTAAGCTATATGTTGTGAATTGATCGGTAATACCTCGTAACCCTACTCTGGCGACGGATATTGGTTAAGGGTGTTACATTTCTAACTCTACTCAAATTGTTAGTTTACAAATAATTCCTAAGATTCGACTAAGGGCTAGCTGAGGCTAATTCTAGACTATAGAGATGTCGTATGGTTATGCCAAAGTAAATTTTGAGGCGAAGCCTCCAATAATACCCCCTTTCTACATGCATGACTCTATTTGCTTGCGATCTCCACACCCGCAACATCTGACTTGGTCCATCTTTGAAGTCCTTATTCTACCTCGCAAGTCCTGCGAGAAATGCCAATCACTTGTAAGTTCGAATGAACTTAGTGAGTTCCTTTACTATACATGATAACCCTACCACATAGGGGTAATGAATGTAAAATAAAATAAATAAAATAAATTTGACTCCCTGCTCGCCCAAGGTGATTATTTGACATCTGAGTGGCAGACCCCACTCGATCCTTTGAGCTACGGGGCTCACCTTGAGACTTTCATTTGGTTGAATTCTCTATTCGACCATAACCTAAATACCTCGCCATGTCAGTGTATCCATGCTTCGCATCTTTCTTTTTCTTACACAGGGTGTTTGTTTACCCTCAGCATAACTCGCTACTCTGGTGAACTCATTCTTGTTCCACCTTATTGTTTGTTGTGTGGGATTACTTTCGGTAATCCTTCCTTTGTTCCAGGCCATACTCAGGGTCTCATCTATCTCATACGTGAGGATTGCTCTCCCTAGTTGAACTAACAGGTTACCGTTTCTTCGACTATATGAGCTTGTCATCCCATTTGTTTGTTTCCTTTCTTCGAAGCCATACTTTTTATGGTGTACCCGCACTAGAATTTTTTCAAAGAGGAATAGTTGTTATCCCCGAATAATTTTCCTTTCCTACTTTTCCATTAATCAGGTCAGCTTCCCCATGGCCTATCTTTCTCTAATTCTTATCAGATCTTTGCCTATGCTTCGTTGGCTTCTATGTCTATCCTTAACACTTTTATCACTTTTGGCAGATTTTCGTGTATTATGCTTGTAGTGTTGCTTCATTTTCAACATGTTGATTGACACATCTTCCTTATCATCTGATTTGTTGATACTATCAACTAGCTTATTGATCTAATGATCTTATTTTGTCATTGGCGCAGTTGATTTAGGTGGGACAAGTGCAGTAGCATTTGCAGGTGGTGCAGAGGTTGGGTTTGCTTCTTCTGCGTCATGGTTAGTCTCAATACTCACTAATTCAGTCTTCTCCTTGTCTCCCTCTGGTCTTTTTGTGGCCTTCTCCTTAGTGGCAGGGTATGTGGGGTAGGTCCAGTCTCATTAACATCTGCTTCATCATTTTTCTCATCCTTTGCATTAGAGAGCAATTCCTTGGAGAAGCTGAGGAACGTAGGCATAGGCTTGGTTAAATTCTTCTGAAGGGATTTTTTGATTGAAGGCTCTATTGTATTCTAACGAGGTACAAAAGGGTTTGTATATCTTCAAAAAATCCTTAATAAATCTTCGATAAAATCCTGCATGGCCAAGGAAACTTCGAATACCTTTGATAGTGGTAGGTGGCTGAAACTTTTCGATCACCTCAATCTTTTATTTGTCCATAGAAATCCCTTCCTATGATATTTTATGTCCCAGAACAATGCCTTCACAAACCACGAAACAATATTTTTCCCAGTTCAAAACAAGATTAGTTTATTTACAACGACAAAGAACTAACTCCAAATTCTTCAAACAGTTCTCTATAGTATAAAAAAAAAATAGAGAAATCATCCATGAATACTTTAAGAAACTTTTCCACTATGTTTGAGAATATCGCTATCATGGAACGCTGAAATGTTGCTGGGGCATTACACAACTCGAATTACAGTCGTCGAAATGTGAAAGTTTCGTATGGACACATGAAAATGGTCTTCTCTTGGTCATTGGGAGCTATGGTAATCTGATTATACCTCGAGTAACCATCCAAGAAAAAATATAAGGCTTTTCCAACTAACCTATCCAATATTTGATCGATGAAAGGTAAGGGGAAATGGTCCTTTCGAGTTGCTTTGTTAAGCTTGCGATAATCCATGCATACCCTGTATCCCATGATAGTACGACTTGGAATGACTTTGTTGTTGTCATTGTTAATCACAGTGACACCCCCTTTCTTGGGTATACATTGAATAGGGCTCACCCAAGAACTATCAGAAATAGGGTATATTATGCCAGCATCGAGCCATTTGATAATCTCTTTCTTGACAACTTCCTTCATGATGGGGTTCAACCTTCTCTGCTGCTCAATAAAATTGCTATGAAAATCCTCTAGTAAAATCTTATACATGTAGATAGCAGGGTTGATCCCCTTGATACCGACGATTGTCCACCCTAGTGCCTTCTTAGATCTCCTCATAACATCTAGTAACTTAGTCTCTTGATCAGGTGTCAACTCTGTAGAGATAACTACTGGCAGAGTGTTTTTGTTTCAAAAGCAAGTGTACTTTAAATGTAGCGGCAATGACTTTAACTTAAATGTGAGAGGTTCCTCTATAGAAAGTCTAGAAGGCTTAAAAGAATTAGCTGATAAATCCAAAGATTTGAAACTCTTTCCCGGTCTATCTTCAAAGCTCTTGGTCTCCATAAATTCACCAAGTTCTTCAGTCATTTTTGCTTCATTCAACTCAAATAGATCTGTATCATCATTATCAGAATTGCTGTGACAGAATTTTGCGAACTCTACTTTCGCTGCTATTTCGATAAACCCAATGACGTAAAATTTTTCATTTTCATCTGCACACTTCATGGTATAAAAAAACATTAAAAGTAATTTGCTGGTCATTAACCCTCATTGTTAACTAACATTTCTGCACATCTATTAACGTTCTACCTGTAGCTAGAAAAGGTCTTCCAAGAATAATAAATACTTCTTTATCAACTTCACATTCTAAAATAATAAAATCTACTGGAAAAATAAATTTATCTACTCTTACCAGTAAATTTTTAATTTTACCTTCCAGATGTGCATAAGAACGATTAGTTAGTTACAGCGTGACAGTGATAGGTCTTGCCTTCCCAATTCCTAACTTCCTAAAAATAGACATTGGCTTTAAATTTATACTTGCTCCTAGATCACATAATGTCTTTCCAACATAATGATTTCCAATTGAACAAAGAATAGTAAAACACCTTAGGTCCTTCAACTTTGGACGCAATTTGTTCATCAGCATCACTGTGCGCCCTTCAGTGAGAGCAACAGTTTCCAAATCCCCCAATCTTCACTTTTTTGACAAGATGATTTCATGAATTTTACATAGTTGGCATTTTCTCCAATGCTTTCTCTAACAGTATGTTGATATGGAGTTGCTTCAAGAGATACAAAAAATTTTTGAACTGAAAATCTTAGATTTATGAAATCGTTGAGGAAAATGTGGCGATGGCCTTCCTTTAAATTATTGATATTGTTTTGCTTTGGCATTTTTATTGGCAGCATAATCTGATTCTGTTACAATATTCTTTTAATTGGTCCAATCAGTTGTAAACTGCTCCACAAATGGGTCTAAATTATTTCTATGTATGAGATTTGAGCTGTCCTTGTCTGTAATGGCATCAATAACATCTTCAGGTAGTTGAGTACCACTTCTGAGCGTAAGGGCCTTGCAATGCTCGTTACCTTGAGATCTTGAATTTTTAATGTCACTTGACAATGCTCCTTGAGGTCTTAAGTTTAACGCATTGGCAATCTGCCCTACTTGATTTTTCGAAGCTCTTAGGGATGCAACTTGACTTTGGATCATGACATTATTTTTGGCCATATATTCCTTTAATAGAGCTTCCATAGATGAAGAAGATTATGCTGAACTTTGTTGAATATTTTTTCGTGGCATGGGTTGATTATAACCAAGTGGTGCATTTGTGGCATTCTTCCGAACAACATTGTTAGAGTTCACCATTCCTTGATTATTCCAATTGAAGTTTGGATGTTGCTTCCACCTTGGATTGTATGTGTTGGAATATGGGTTATTGTTCCGATTGAAATTACCCATACAATACACAGAGGCTGGGTTTGATGGGAATTCATCAAAAACATGATTTTCCCTACAATAAATACATGATAGCTTGACTGTTTTCATCTTCTGAACTGCAACTGGTTTATTTAGTGTTTTGATCATATTAGCTAAGAATAAAACCTGAGTCATTATAAAGTGATTGCATCAAGCTCCATTATGCCAGCAACTCTTTACACAATGTTTTGATAATTATTGTTGGCAATCCATTCCAAAATCTCATACGCTTCATTATATGATTTATCCAGTAACGTACCATTGGTAGACACATTAACTACCATTATTGTATGCACGTTTAATCCATTATAAAACATTTCCATTTGTGTCTAGTGTTTGAAACCATGCATTAGACATTTCCTAAGTAATTCTTTGAATCGCTCCCAAGCTTCATAGAACTTCTCATCCTCTGATTGCCAAAAAGATGTGATATTAGTCCTTAACTTGACATTCATATATGGAGGATTATACCGTAGTAAAAACCTTTGACTAAGATCATTCCAAGATGCCACCATCCCTGACGGCAAAGAGTTCAAACATGCTTTAGCATGATCTTTTACTGAAAATGGAAACAAGTTAAGCTGTAGGGCGTATTCAAGAACACCCTGTTGCCTGAATGAGTTACAGACTTCCATGAAAAGTCTTTAGTGCAATTAGGGTTCTTCAGTAGGCAATCCACTGAACTGGCCTACCATTAGCAGCATTTGAAACATTACCGGTTTCAACTCAAAATGATGAGCTTGAATGTGTGGCTTGACTATTCCTGGATTCAAATCATCCAAAATTGGCATAACATGCTCTTGAATGAGTCTGTCTCTATCATCCATCACACAAGGGATAGGCAAATCAACATCTCGACCATCGGATGTAATGGATCTTTCCTACCTGGATCATTTCCAATCCCACCCATATCTTGCAATTCTCGTCTCCTTCTTCTCAAGGTTCTCTCGATTTCTAGGTCAAAAGTATACTTTTTGTTAGCGAAATGCCTCTACTCATGCACTAACATCAAATTTGTAGAAATTAAAAACAATAAATTTAAATAAAACTAACGAAATTATATAAGAAAATAAATAAACTAAATTTCACCAACTTACTGATCATCGAAAATGGCGCCAAAAACTTGTTGCGCGTGAATATAATATGCAACTGTGCAAGTGTACACGTCGAATCAAGTAATAAAGTAGTAAGTAAGATCGTCTCCTCAGGGATCGAATAGGATTAATTTGGTTAGGCTATTACTATAAACTATATGAATCTGGCTATGGCAAAAGAGAATAACGATTTGTAGAGGAATAATCATGCATGCAATATTAAAATCAAATAACTAACTTAAAATGTTGTGGCAAAGATATAGAGACAAATTTGAGAGGATCTATACTGTTGAATGGAAAGGTTGGGATTACTAAGACTCTTTCCTCATAATACAATAATGCCATGGATAAATCTTAACCAATCTACTATTAATATTAAATCTAAGGTAGTCTGTTTCTTTCGAGAGTCAGACTTCAAGTTACCCTACCTAAGGTTTTGCATGTCTACAAGCCTTAAGAAAGATGCCCAACGCTGTTTCTTCCTTTATCTGTATAGAGCGCAGCTCTATGTCTAGAGTACTATGAGTATTCTATTGAATGTTTGCTTGTATCATTCAATCACACTCCAACTAATCTAACCTTTTCATATTTAAATCAAGTTTATGAACATACCATACATTCATCTATGTCTAGAGACTGCATGCATATATTTTAAAATTACGCAAATAGAGTGAAATAGTAAATCTAATCAAAATAATGCCTTGGTCATTAAAGGAACTAAAGATTCGTCTAGTAATCCCAATTTGATGAGATTAGCTCATGAGTTGGAAATTAAAATCCAAAATAAAAGTATCATTCAACAACATATTTCCTCAATTAAAATTCATAGAAATTAATTAAGATAATGAAGGAATAACTTCAAGAAGCTTTCGCCAATCCAACCTTTAACTCTAGTGCTACAATATCTTGCGAACCTAGGGTTGAATGCTTCTCCTTCTTCCTTGTGTTGCTGCTCTGTTCCTTAGCTACTACCTTCTTTCTTTGTGTCTCTGGATCTCCCACGAGAAATTGTGTGAGAGGAAAAACCAACTCCTTCCTCTCTTCCTTTTTCTTCTTTTCATAGGGTAGGTCCCCCTCTCAGTATACACTTTTTTTCTCCTGATTTTTTAGGTGGATATTTCTGGTACAAGTACAGTTGGCTAAGTGTGGCACAGACTGGCAACTAAGTTAGCATCTTTCTGGAATTACCATGACATTTGTGCTGGCAAACTATCCAACCTTTTATCATGACGAAATTTCACTATTTCACTTCTTTTCCTCCTTTTTACACTTGTTATAAACAACACACAATTCCTTTCCTCCCATAAGTAAAAGTAACATATACAGACATTGAAAGCAGAATCCAAGCTTCATGATGTAATGTTTTAAAAATACTAATATAATTTCCTAAAATGTAACTAAATTTACTCAAGTACGAACAATTAACCAAGTTTAGAGGCCTGAAATATAACTCTTTTCAAGAGTTATCAATGACCTATCTTTCTCTAATTCTAATCGGGTCTTTACCTATGCCTCGTCGGCTTTCATGTCATCCTTAAGACTTTTATCACGTTTGGAGGAATCTTCAAGTTTTGCTTGCTACTACTTACACATTCCTTTAACTTTTCTTCCACTTACGTGGTTTCCTGTGGTTTCCCATGCTTCCCTACGGAGTCACCTCGTGTTTTCTATCCTGACGGGCTATATATTATGTGTTTATCATTTGAGCAGACTATTTATTTTGTATATACTATCCCAATGGACTTACCTCATGTTTTCTGTCTCGGTCGACTTGCTTTGTTCCGTGTTTATTGTCCCAGCGGACTTACTTTGTGGATAAAATTGAGTCTTTCATCCATGGTCTTGTACCGTTCCGCCATTTTGGCATATTACCTTATGATGTCATGTCATCTTTCTTCTATAGTCTTACTTATCATACCTAACTGTTATAGCGTCTTTCATCTATGGTCTTACATCGTATACCTTATACTTTATACCATGCCGCCACAACATCTTTAATCAATGGTCTTATGCTACGTACTTTATACCATAATACCATAGTCTCTTTTATCTATGGTCTTACACTATATATCGTCGTCACAGTGTTACCCCGAAGGACCAATCGATACCGCCGTCATGATAAATACCATTCTATTATTTCATTTTCCCCGAATCCTCCTCCCATTACCTCCTTTATACTACCTAAAATTGATGTTCAAACACCGTAGTATTCCCTCCACAAGGTCTAGAGCTTCGCCTGAGGTGGTATTTAATAGGTTCTCTCATTATTCCCATCTTAACTTCCTTTATTCCCTTAAGGTTTACCTACAATCATGCAAATACATGTACATCTCATCATGCTTTGTGCTTATGCAAACATGGCATGCTTAAACATCGTAAACCATAACAGTGGGTTTGAAGTCTAGAACTCACCTAAAACCTTATCGTTCTTATAGCTTAGTCCTTCTCTCAAACATTAGAGCATCCATTTTCTAGGCAGTAGCTCGCAACCAAAAATATACTAGTTAAACTTATGCTTCATCTTAAAAGCTTAAACTTTAATAACATGCAAAACCCTTAAAATAGTTCTAAAGCTCCATAACTTTATTTTTTAACTCTTACGTACACAGAAAGGTTAAGAATCTTACCCGCTTATTGTTTTTCCTACTTTTCCAGCTTCATTCTCTTTATGTTTGTTATTCCTGTTGGATATGGTGCCCTAAGTGTAGTATTTTCGTTAATAACCACTTGTAATTTTTTTGAACAGATTGGTTAATAAAAGAAATTTATTAATTAAATTAATATACTTTGTATAAATTTTCCTCAAATGGTTTTTGTAGGCAAAGAAAAATGGAAGCAATTGTTGCTCATTGGTTGTCTAATGTTTAGCTAATATTAAGCGGTATTACGTGGTCGGATTGTGATACGAAAAGACAACTTGTATTAGTAGACGAACCTAAACATGTCCTTAGTCTAATCAGAAATGAGCAAACTGATTGAAAGAATAATATATCATCTATCAAGTCCAATTAGGAAGATGCCTTATTTTGGGCATCGAAGCGGATGACTTCTAGAAGATAGAGACGTATATGTTGCTGACTGAGCTAATAGTACATCAAACAGGACCCAAGAAGAATAGATCTTGAATCCATTTATAAATTTATTCACTTGTGACATTGATAGTGTAACATACCTAAATCCTGAGTGGGTTGTGCACTATGTATGTGTGACTCGTACATATTGATGTAAGTAAAAGCCTGAGTTCAAATAAAAAAGGAATCGAAAGCTAGTGCATTGGGTGTATGACTTCTGCAGTATGTAGTGTCATTCACAATAGTGGAATTCATAGCCTGAGACATGGGTAAATGATATCCTTTCATAAGCATTACATGGTTGATGAAAAGTAAACATGGCCATAGGTTGTTCATCTTTGTGATGGATGACTTGATCATTGTTTGATAATGATTGACTTTTCATGAAAGAAGATGTAATTATTACCATGAGATAAGATAGGATCATATTGGGAGAGTAGATATTATCCCAAAGAGATCAAGGATATCTTATAAGGGTAACACACTTATGACAAGATCATTGTATGAGCACTGAGTAGTTGCTTTCGTAATGGTATATTGTTAGTGAAAACTCAGTCACGATACTATAGTGGACTGACTTCATGACTAAACAAGTTTATAATTAATAGGAGAAAATCCAGAACTTATAAATCATTTGAGCCCTAATTACATATGTCCAATCGGTCCTTTCACTAGCTCGTTGAAATCAAAAATTAATTACGAGTTTGAATAGAAATGAACAGAATGAATAAGAACAGAGAAATGAAACATATTCAGGAATGATTACGTTTTTTTTTTGAAATAAAAAATGGAATCATTTAAAAATGAATGTAGGATTCCAAAAAATAGAAATGAAAATAAAAATGGCCCATTTACAATTCTATATGGATTACTTAAAAATGATCGAAAAAATGAATTTATGTTTTTGAGATGCTTTGAAGGCCGAAAATGGAAAAAAAAAACCATTTGGTTATAGTGAACATGCTAAGTTATGAAATATTGAACATATTTTCTATATGGATTACAATGAGTAAAATTGTCAAAATTTTAATGGGGATAAATAGGGATGAAAAAATTGTTTAATATAGAATATTAAAGTTTATTCAGGGACCTATAGTTTAAATTATTAAGATGTATAAAAAGACTGCTACCCTAGCAAGTTGAAGTCTGCCGCCGCTGGCATGATTATTTAGGTCTTATTTTTTCTTGTCTTTTGTCTCATATTTCGTCCTTTTACAATTTGTGCTTCATTAAGTCACTTTTATTCTACATCAACGGAAAACGAGTTAACAGATCTGTCACTCAATGAAGAAGAAGATGAAATTTTGCAGATTCAAATAGATCCTGTCTCGGGTAACGAAAGGGGTGAGTTCCAATTAGTAGGCTATTTTCTAACGACAAGTATTATCCACTTTCCAGCTATGAAAAGCACGATGGCAATTCTGTGGCATCCGGTCCGTGGGGTTCAGATATGGGATTTGGGAGAAAAACGATATTTATTTTAATTTTTTCATGTTATGGATATGGAAAGGGTTCTCAAGGGATCCCCATGGACTTTCAATAATCATTTGTTAGTCCTTTATAGGCTACAGTGGAGGGAAGACCCACTAAAAGTTCCATTAATTTTTTCTCCTTTTTGGGTACAAATTCGTGATGTTCTAGTTGGTTTATACTCAGAAAAATTAGCCGTACAGCTGGGTAATTTTTTGGGGCATTTTGTGGAATATGATGGCGCAAATCTGGGAATGGAGAATCGTAATTATATGTGTATAAGGGCTCAGATTGATATTAGACGACCATTGAAAAGGAAAAAATAGGTTATGTTTAATGGAAGATGTTCATATGTTAAATTTAAATATGAACGATTATATTTGTTTTGCTTCTATTATGGTCGGTTGGGACATAATGATTCGTTTTGTGAAGCTAAAATGTTGCTTGGGGTGGAAGTTGCTGAATTAGGTTGGGATCTATCTCTGCGCGCTCAATCACGTAAAGCCTTATCGATGAATAGTATCTGGCTTAGGGAGGATGATGGTGGCAAACATGAAAAGGATAAGAGGTACATTCGGGGCTTAACGAATAGAATATGGGGTGATGATAATAATGCAGGAGGTGGAAAGGTTATTAATCCAATCTTGGGCTTTAATCTGGAAGGGGGGTTATCAACTCTTGATCAATAAAAAGAAAATAGGACATCAGATTTGATGCATACAATTATGGAGTGTGATCTAGAGGAAGGAGTCATAATTGGAGAAGAAGGGAAGAAGAGAGCTAAAGGAGCTTTAGAAGATGTATCAGTAAGAGAAGAAACTGATAACTTATTGGCAAGGAATAGAAGATTGGTGGAGTTCAATCATTTAACATCGGCGATTGCCAAGAGGCAAGCCGACCGGTCACAATGAAACTCTTAAGTTGGAATGTCCGTGGTTTGGGGAGACCACGAACGATTCGGTGACTTTAGCATATGCTGAAGGTGTATAATCCCCAAATTGTCTTCTTTATGGAGACTAAGCTGGGTAATAAATAGATGGAACAAGTGCAACGAAAATGCGATTTTATACATGGTTTGGAGGTTGATTTAGAGGGTAGTAGAGGAGGCTTATGTATGGTATGGAGAATGGATGTCTCGGTTATACTTCGATCTTTTTTAAAAAGACATATTGATGTGGAGATTGAGGATACTGAAATACGAGGAAAATGGAGATTTACAGGTTTCTATGGGTCCCCTTATGCACAAGATAGGAATGGCTCATGAGATGTCTTGAAAAGTCTAAGTACTGACAACGACACACCTTGGTTTGTTTGTGGGGACTTCAATGAAATAATGTATGGGTCCGAGAAGAAAGGCGGATTACCTAGTGATGAATGAAGAATGGATTTATTTCAGAGAACTTTAGAGGAATGTCATTTGATTGATGTCGGATATTCTGGCAGATGGTTCACTTGGGAGTGAGGCAATCTTCCGGAGACAAATATACGTGAAAGGCTTGACAGAGGAGTGGCTAATACTAGATGGATATCCATGTTTCTGGAGGTAAAAGTACAACATTTTGTACATTCTTTTTTAGACCATTTTCCTCTATTAATTAACACATGTAGTGAAGAGGAACGGTTGGAAATCAAATTCTTCAGATTTGAAGCGTGATGGCCGTTGGAGGATTCTTTTTTCAATGAAGTTAAACGAATTTGGGAGATGTCTTCAAGGGCCTTATTACAAAGGTTAGAAGATGTTAAGAAGGGATTGGAAAACTGGGCTGGACAGATCCAAAGGAATCGAAAGAGGAAGAAGTAGGTCCTTACGACTAAGTTATCAGAATTATATGAAGCAGATAGAGATGATAATAACCAGGCAGAGTTGATCGACACAAAAATTCAGTTAAATTTCGAGATTGAGAAGGATGAACGCTACTGGGAATAGAAGGCTCGACTGAACTGGTTGAAATTTGAAGATAAAAATATAGCCTTTTTTCACAGTCAAGCAACTCAACGAAAAAAGAAAAATCTTATCCAAAAGTTGCTAAATGAAGATGGTAGTGAAATAGAGGTATTACAGGAATTGGAGGGGGTTGCTCGCTTATATTTCCAGAAGCTATTTTCGACATGACAAATGGGTGATTTGGATCATTTATTATCAAACGTTGCTCGGTGCATCAAGGATGAGGACAATAAACAACTGACTATGAGCTATATGAAAGAAAAAATGGAAGCGGTGGTGTTCGAGATAGGACCTTCGAAGGCGTTGGGAGAAGAAGGACTTCCTAGACTGTTTTATCAAAAATACTGGCCTATCATTGGAAATGAAGTCACTGGATTCTGTCTACGCCTTTTAAATGGTGATATGGAGGTTAGTTCAATTAATTCTAAAAATATTGTGCTTATCCCAAAAAATTCTAATCTTTCTAATATGACGCATTTTCGTCCGATTAGTCTTTGTAATTTTCTGTATAAAATATTGGCAAAGGCTATTGCAAATCATTTTCGAGAAGTGATTGGAAAATGTATTAATGCTGCACATAGTACTTTTGTGCCAGGAAGATTAATATTTGATAACGTGCTGCTAGCTTACGTAATTCTGAATACGTTGAAGCAGAAGAGGGTGGGAAGAAAGGGTTCATGGCAGTAAAACTAAACATGAGTAAAGCTTATGATCTAGTACAGTGGAATTTTATAAAGCAGATAATGATACGAATGGGCTTTGCAACTAGATGGATAGAGATCATTATGAAAGGTATTACTACTGTTTCCTATTCAGTGGTCATGAATGGATAGCTAGGAGTGAAATTTCAGCCACACAAAGGACTTCGGCTGGGTGATCCATTAAGTCCTTTTTTATTTCTTCTATGTGGTGAGGGCTTATCAAGTCTAATGCGATTAGCAACAAGGGAAGGTCTTTTGAAAGGAGTAAAGGCTAGTAGGAATGGTCCGCCGATTTCGCATTTGCTATTTGCAAATGATTGTATCCTCTTTGGGGAAGCAACAATAAGAGGGGCACAATTATTCAAAAATATTTTACAAGAATATAGACTTTGCTCGGGTCAGTGTGGGAACTTCGATAAATCAACAGTTTTTTCAGTAAAAACACAAGGAAGGAAGATAGGCAAATGGTAGTTAGTCTATTGGAAGTTCGAAGTTCAAGCGAGCCTGAGCGCTATTTGGGTCTACCGAATAGGATGGGGAGGAGGAAGAAGGAAGCCTTTCAAAATTTAAAAGATTGCGTTAAAAAACGTATTGATAACTGGAGTACCAGGTTTCTATCACAATGAGGGAAATGAATTTTTATAAAATCTATTCTCCAAGCTATTCCTACGTATATGATGGCCTGTTTTTCATTGCCTAGTTCTTTATATGGTGATCTCGAAAATATCATAGCGAAATACTGGTGGCAGAAGAGGCATGGGAAAAGGGGAATTCACTGGTGCACTTAGAAGAATCTTTATTTTTTAAAAGAAAATAGTGGTTTAGGTTTTCAAAATTTGAGCCAATTCAATATTGCGTTGCTTGCTAAACAAGGATGGAATCTGATTAATTATCCTAATTCATTACTAGCCAGAGTTTTAAAAGTGAAATATTATCCAAATTTGAATTTCCTAGAGGCTCAGTTAGGAAGTTTACCTTCACTCACCTAGAAGAGCATATGGGCAGCTAAGGGTGTCCTTCAGAAAGGCTTATGTTGGCGAATTGGAAGGGGAGATAAAGTCTCCATCTGGAAGGATTGTTGGATCCAGGGGGTTGAATCATTGGAAAGGCAGAATAGTTTAGATAATGTACAACTAGAGTTAGTATCAGATATTATTGATAGGGTAAATAAAAATGGAAGGTAGAGTTGATTAGTAATACCTTTCATTCGGAGGTTGCTTGGAAAATTTTACAGACCCCATTATTGGAACCAAATCACGAGGATTTCCAAGTTCGTAGCGCTTACAAACTATTACAAAATGCTAATCTGGATCCTAGCAATTATTTATTACAGACCAAAAAAAGAAGTTTTTTGGAAAGCTATGGAATCTACAACTACCATCTAAGATTACAGTCATAATTTGGCGCACTGCCTGGAATTACATCCCTACTTTATCCAATATTAGATATAGAAGAATAGTGACGAACGCTGTTTGTCCTCATTGTGGTTATGGGGAAGAAGATTGCCATCACATTTTCGGGCAATGTCCTGTAAGCATAGAATTCTGGCAATTATTAAATTTGTCTTGGATCACAAATATTATGCAACAAAATTTCTAGGAGTGGCTTACTGCGGTTTTCAAACAAGGAACAGATGAACAGTGTATATATTTTTGCTATACTTTATGGTTGCTTTAGTACTCGAGAAATCAGCTTATGCATGAAAGATTATACTCAACAGGCACAGATCTCACACAAAAAGTCCAGAACCACATAGTAGAATATGAAGGGGTCAGAGCAAAGAAGAACCTATCAAATATGGTGTATAATCAAAGAACTATAGAGAACCTACTGATTATAAAGATCCAGTTTGATGCTACGTTTGATACCAGAAACTTCAGATTGGTGACTGGGCTGGTGGTTTGGGGAACGACAAACAAGTACTTGGCCTCAAAATCGATTCTTTATTATAATATTGCATCTTCGTTTGCAGCAGAAGCATATGCAGGATTAGAAGTAGTTAAGTTAGGAATTGAAATGGGCCTTCAGGAAATAAAAATTCAGGGAGATTCACTAACAGTAATAAAGAAATGCCAGTCAACCATAATCGATTATTTAGTTATTGGAGAAATTATCAGAGACATTCAGGTTAAGAAATCGTGCTTCCAGAAGATAGAGTTCAGGCACATCCAGAAAATGAAGAACATGAGTGCTCACAATATTGTTAAGGAAACATTGAAGAGAAGTGAAAGAGCTTACCTAGAGGATGTAGAGACGAATCGCCATAATGGTGGTGTCACGAAACAATGGGCAAAAAATCTAGATTAAGAAGATAAGGGGAGATTTTTTTTTAAAAGTAGATAGCAAAGAAAGAAAACCTTGGGCAGTGCTATTGTTAGACGGATGGAGCAGATTGGACGGGTGAAATGAAAAGACGAGAGGCTTAATGGTTTCCAGTCGTTGAAAGATTGACTAAGGGTAAATTTAGGCTTTCTTTTTCTAGGCATAATAATTATCCGTCGCCATACTTTTGCTTTTTCATTTCTTTTTATTTTATTGTTTCTTTCTGTTTTGATAGTTTCCTTCTAATATGTAGTAGGCCGGACTGTTTATCTTTTGGGCTTGTTTTAACAGGCCTGAATCCTTTGTCTTTTTTTAATTTATTTCAATAAATACCCAGTCAATCCTTAATAAAAAAAAGTTTCTTTAGGGAAATTGAAAAATTGATTCGGGTTGGATCACATAACAGAGTACTCAATCAAAAGGCCTAAGAAATACTCGTAATTGGACCTGTCCGAGTCCCCATCATAATACATATGAGGGGAAGCATACCCTATTAGCCCCCCTCTCTCTCCTAGTTGGACTAGGAAGTTATTTTTCTATTTGAAATAAACCTCTACAATTCAACAAGGGTTCTACCTTCTCTTCTTATAAATAAATGGCACGGTAGAGTTATTTACACGACTTTGAGAGATTGTTATTCTGTTAAAAAATTGAGAGAATTTATTCCTAACAATTGTAACACCTTGATTCTGGCAGGTAAAAGGTTTGACATGTAGCTTGAAATAGTTTAATTTGTAGAGTGGTATCAGCCTATGAACATCTTTTGGCTTATAGAGTGGATGTTTGCTTTAAGTGTGTAAGTTAATGGTAGTCTAATATCAGAATTTCTATGTTGATTAGATTAGAGCATTTTGCAAGTTAAGTTGTAAGGATTAAGAACCAATTGAATATGTGTCTGGATAGTTAGAATAAGGGGTAATCGATTAGGTTTCTTGGAAAGTGATAAACATTTAGAAAAGACAATTCAGTAGGGATGTGACACTTATCAAGTTCCAATAAGGACTTAAATTATAATAATAAATAATCAAGAAAAAAAAGATAGAGTTTTCTTTTTTCATCTTCAAGAAGCACTACTATCTAAATCTTAAAAAAACCCTAAAGTTTTACCTTCACTCTAAGTTGGAGTTGCAAATCGAGATCTTTATTAGTGACTACTCTATGTCAAGGCAAGTATTATGACTCCGTAAGTTCAAGTTATGAAAGATTAAGTTTGAATAAATGCATGAATAGTACGATGAAGAAATAAGGTTTTATGTATGGGTCATTTGGGTTTGTGATAATGGTAAAGGTTAAGAATGAGTTTTAATGATGTTCTTCAATTTTATAAGCAGTGGTTGTTGCATTTCCTTGTTGGATCTAGAGTTTAAGTTGCTATTTGTGGTTTTTAGGCGAGTCTATCTGCTGACTCTTGTTTGTGTACTATCCTTACCAAAAGATCTACAGAAAATTAGTTAAAATAGTGATGTCGAAATATTGAAAGTTATAGTATGATATGCATGTGATTATATAAGAGATTATTTAAGGATATTTATGGTTGTGTGTTTGTTTGTTGAGGATGATAAATACATTTGGTATAGATATGATAAGTTCAAGTAATGTGATGGGAAGTATGATCATGTATGTGTGTCTCAAACGTATGTTATGTAGAATGTTCTGTTAAAAGTCTATGTTTGTCTTTGCGGTATTGTTTAAACGGGTCCGTTGGGACTTTAAACATAAAATTTGAAAGGCAAATTCCATGGTCATGACACTTTCCGAAAAGAACTAAAGGATAGTGATTACATAATAGGGTTCTCTGCATGTCCTAAGGCGATGATGGGCAGACATCACATAACGTGAGTTTAGGAAAATCCATATTGTAAACACATCAAGAAAGAAAAGCCTTTGTGGAAAAATATGAAAGGAAAGATTTTGTAGCGAAATATAAAAGAAAAGCCTTTGTGGCGAATCATGAAAGAAAAGCTTTTGTGGCGAATTATGAAGGGCTAGCCTCTATGGAGAACCCTGCAAGGATAGCCTTTGTGGCATACTCTGAATGGACTGCCCTATGGCATGTCTTAATCGGACTCTCGAAGAAGAGCTTGAAGGATGTTCTTTGTGGCGTATCACGGTAAGGCCTTCATGGCGGATTCTAATGAATCTCTCTGATGATGTATTTTGTATGGCTCTTAAGTGTAATCAGTGGATTTAGTAAGGACAAAGTGTATCTATGGACTACATGGTAAAGTATTATATAAGACTAAGGCTTTATAAAAAATAATGAATTGAAGAGAAATATAGATGTAATGTGTTAGCATTGAAAATGTATTCTGGCTAAGTGCATGAATTTGTATGATCAAAGGAAGTACCTATGATCTGTGTATGTGTTTCTTCTGGAATTGTGATAAGGTGATGACTCAAATATTGAAGGATGTAAGTGATGCATCGGAGACATTTCTTAAGAAAAGGAAATAGTCTCAGAGTGATGTATAGTATCGAACAAATATAACTGAATAGAACTTGAGGAAGTATTCGTCAGGGACAAAGTTGAAGGTTAAGAACGATGAGATCGACTATATAAATCACCGGTTGCAACGTGAAAATATGACTCAGGTAAATGATAGTTTCTTATAAACTTATCTGTGTGTTATGTTACAAGTGAGTTGATGTGGGTGTAACACCCCAAACCCGGCCTAGAAGTTAGGCCCAAATCTGACATGTCACATTGAAGTGTTTTTCGAAAACCATGTTTTCATTAAAAAACCCTTCTTATTTGAAAACTTGAGTAAAATCCTAGTTATGTTAGTTTATTTTATGAAATGGTACATTGAAAAGTTATTAATTCTATTCCCAAAATTTCTTTTAAGTTGCGAAAGCTAATTTTAAAAGTAACTGATTTACGAAAACGTGATGTTAAAAACTAAGTTGCGAAACCATTTCGAGAATGTTGCGGAAACGTAGTGTTGTTTAAAAGCAATTATAAATCGAAGAGGCCTTATTACAAAATTTGAAAACCCAAAACGGAATCTAAAACATAAATAAAGTCCAAACACAGTCGTGTGGCCATCTCCGAGTCCCTCGCAACACCGATCCTCCTAATGTTGGGGATTACCTGCACAGTTAATAAACGGGGTGAGTTTATGAAAACCCAGTGTGTAATCCCCTTACTAGAGTAGCAGTCAGTATACAAAAATAGAAACTAGAACAGTCTGGGCCTAAGCCCTTTTAACAGTAACAGTACAGTCTAGTTCAGAGCATACGTGGGCCGAAGCCCACTACAATATCATTTGGGTCATAGCCCATAACAGAATCAATTGGGCCTAGCCAAAACCAATAACAGAACAAGTGGGCCTAAGCCCAATACAGTGACAGATCTCATAAACAGATATGCAACAGTATGAGGATGCATCCCACCCCTATCCAGCCAACACACCACCCGTACAAACCCTATACTTACGTAGGGATAAAATCAACCCACCCAGCCAGCACACCAATGTTAGCACCGATTGTGGCACTAACCGAAATCGCAGCAAAGCTACTAGTATATATGCAGTTCTAAGCCTTCAGTAGTGGGATTATAATTCGCACAAAGCCATAGGTAACTGTATTTTGTTTGGCACATAGCCATCACTGACGGTAATATAATCGACACATAGCCTTGGGTAAATATGATCGACACAGAGTCATCAACAAGTATGTTAGGCACATAGCCATGGGTAAATACGTTTGGCACAAAGCCATAGTCAAGATGGCACAGAGCCATTTTTAGGTTAGCACAGAGCCATAATCAAATTACGCGGCTTTAAGCCATTCGTTGGTCCACAATCGTCTTGTGCAACCCATGCGACCTTAACAGATCAATACTGGGTCCACAGTCATCTCGTGCGACCCATGCGACCCTATCAGAACAGAACTTCCTCCATATCAATGTCCCAACCCCATGTAATATGTCGTGTATGTCATGCTCAATCATCACACGTGTATGCAGAATGGCCATACTCAGTAATAGTCATTTAAACATATATTAAAAGCATATCAGTCATACAACCACAGTCAAGTAAATTAAAACGCAGTCATACATTCACAGTCAAATCAATCATAGCCCAAGTCAGTCATTTACCCACAAGGGCAAAACAGTCATTTTACTCTTTAGGGCAAAACAATCATTTTACCTTACAAGGGTATTTCGGTGATCCTACCTTACAGGGGTATTTCGTACCCTATAGGGGTATTTCAGTAATCCTACCCTACAGGGGTATTTCGATAATTTTACAAATCGGGGGTATTTCGTAATTTTACAAATCGAGGATATTTTGATAATTTCAAAAATCAAGTGTATTTTAGTAATTTCACAAATCGAGGGTATTTCGTTAATTTCAGAAATCGAGGGTATTTCGATAATTTTACAAATCGAGGGTAATTTAGTAATTTCACAAATTAGGGATATTTCAGTAATTTTACAACCTGGGTATTTTAGTAATTTTACAAATCAAGGGTCTTAACGACCAAACCAAGGGTCCATTGTCGCCTCGAGCGACCTAAGTAACCTAAACAGACATAACGGTGCAAGTGGGCCTAAGGCCCAATACTCGGCCTAAGTGGGCCCACACACTCGTGTAGCCCATTTAGCCCAAACTTAGATACGGTTATGTGTACACCATAGCTCGGTTCATTAATAGTCACTTACCGCAGATTTTATCTGTGTGGCCCCACGAGCCCATTGGGCCCACACAGCCCATTCAGCCCATCGAGGCCCAAAACAACCTAAGTCATGTGCGCGACATGACAAGTCCATCTTAAGCGGGCCCACAGGCCCATTGGGCCCATATGGCCCATTTAACCCAGAACTATTCACAGTTGTACGAACGACGTAGCCCAGTCCAAAACTTACCACATAACATACATTTTATCCGTGTGGGCCCACAAAACCATTGGGCCCACACAGCCTAGTTAGGCCCAACGTGGCCCAGAACGGCCTATGCCATGTACGCAACATGACAAGCCAACCATATTCCACCTAGCAGCTGATTTGATACAAGCAGGTCCACTGGCACATTGGGCCTATTCGGCCTATTTCGTGGCCCACTACGGCCTAATCCCACGAATTCGCTCATGGTGGCCTTCCTAGTCGTACGCCCACGTTCCGTGAGCTTGGTTCACCATACGCACGATCGCACGCTCGTGTGGCATCATATGCCATATTTCTGGCTTTTTGGAATTTTGCCGATCTACAGTCATAGTAGAGTAAACAACACACACATTTTCGGCTTTTCAATCGATTATCAAAACAAGGCATACGGTTACACACCTTTTCGTGAAGTTGAGAGAACTGCTCACACCTAAAGCCTTGACCGAAAGGAGTGTGGCTAACTACACCTAGATTGGTTAAAGCCGATCACATGTACCCTGCCACTTAACTGCATACATAAGAGATTAATAGATAAAACCCGTTAAGAAATAGCCTAAAACCCATAAAGATAATACTTAAAGAACTAAGAGTATTCGGCCTATACCCAAACCAACAAGGTATCGGAATTACCTTAACCCAATATTGAAAGACCGGGTTTCGATTCTTCGAGAACGTTTTGTGCCCTTCACTCCTCAATAATACCTGGAATCCACGAACATACATCATGGAAGAAGGGGGTCACCATTCAGGAATCATAGAGAATTAGGAGAAAGGGTATTCGGTTTAAAGAAGATAATAGAAGAAGCAAAGTTGACAGATCGCTAAACGGTATACTTACTGATTCGTCAGAATGCTTGCAGTTAGAAATGTTTGATCGATAGAAAAGGGAAAAAAGAAAAGAATGAAGGTAGAGAAAGAGAGGTTGAATTCGGCTCACATCAAGAAGAATAGGAAATAGGGAGAAGAGAATAAAGAAAATCAATGGGAAGAAATCGGTTTAGGTAAAGGAAGAAAAAGAAGAAGAAGTACTCGAAAAGAAGGACAATTCGGCTAGGCAAGAATAAAGTAACGAGAGAAGTGATATTGAGAATAATGAGGAAAGGAAATCGGCACCTTATGACTTGGGTTTCGGCAAAGTGACCAATAGAAATTTGAAGATTACTAACCAGAGAAGGAGAAAGACCCGAATGGTCAAAATGCAAAACACACAATAACAAGAATAACAAAACTCCAAAAGAAATGCCACAGAAACAAAATGGAAAACTACTTAATGACTTATACTAATTCGGTACCCCAACACCCCCAAATTGCTGAAAAATGCACCATAATGGACCCTTAGCCGAATTTTCCTAAACAAACTCCCCAAATCAGCTCCAACTTCTCCCATTTCAAAATCCTTCAAAAACTCCACCAATCCCTCCACCGAATTTTCTCCTTGATTTGCTCCAACTCCCCATTCAAATTCAATTCAAATTCTTATGACCAATTCAACCATAGAGTTCCAGTCCAGTTCCAACACCCCCCTAGCTCAAGTAGTAAAATAAACATACAATTGCGCACGCCATGCCTCAAACCTCAGATTCCTTCCCACAAATGTAGTGCCACCTTGCCACTAGATCCCTTCTCTCTTTGTGTCATAAAACAAACACTAATTATTATAAGTCCTATAAGCTAACATCCAGGTTTACTTAAGAGCCCAGAAATTAAAATTTTGCAAACACCAAGACATGAACCCAGGCTTCTCAAGCACTCCCAAATATGCCCAAATACTTAGCCACTAAAGCTACACATAATTTGTGATATTTCTCGCACACCTAAACTTTTATGCGTTCCCACACTCAAGGCCCATTCCTTCTAGGCCCAAATTTGGGGCGTTACAATGGGTTTGCACCGGGAGAAGGAATGTCAGGATTACACCAAGAAGTGGCGTTTTGGGTTACTATGCATACAAACCAAGTTTAACAGCGTGTTCAAGGTCTGAACGGTCACCCAGAAGTCCCTACCTTGGGGTATCTGTAATAGAATATAATTTCAATTTAGATATTGTTGTAACTTATTTACAATGTGTTGTAGTTATGTTTACATACTGTATATGTATTCATGTATTTTAATTTGAAACTTGTAGTTAAGTTGCAAGCAATTGTAATACCTATAAGTAGATTAAGTTTTGTCTGTATTCATTAGTAATGCCCAAGATCCAGGTTCGACAAATCGGATCGGGTTGAGGGTGTTACAACAATTCTACTGGTTTCTATTAAAGAAAAGAGAATTTTCATTTTCACCCCTAATAAAAAAGAGAAAAATGTTTCTAGTTCTATGCTTTGATTCAATTGGTTCAAGCCCACACTCGAAGTAGTTCGTGGTATGAGAATAGCGGAGAAGATCATTCGGTTGAAAGCTAGGAACAATGAACATCCGCTAAACCGAAAACACAAGTATGAATTCAGTTAGGTTTTATTTCTATAAATATTAAAAATAAGGTCGAGTTTTAAAATTTTATTTTTCGCTGTGCAAGAAAATCATTTTCAAATAGGATTTTTTTTCTAATAATTGGCATCAGAGTACCAGGTTATGCTATATTTATGGTGTAAATCGAGACTGAATCTCTCTCTTTATCTTATTTGATTAATATGTGATAAGATGTGCCATTCTTGTAATTATGCACATGTTTAGGGGAATGCATGTGAATGAATGCAATACTATATATTTGTTATATCATTATTATTTTTTGCCAATGTTGTGGTTATTAGGAAATAGACCGTACACTATTATCTCCTTAAAGGAATATTTTTTATTTATAGAATTCTTGTGAGCCGAAAACAGACATAGGGCATAAATTTAATTTTTCCAAAAATGATTTCATGATAAGGAGAAGATGGAGCGACGGCGGTCGAAGACATAATGAATGCTTTATGGCGAAAAACTATGTATTTTTTTTTGTTTTTCATTTATTTTCTAGAAATAGAACCATGGAAACCTTGGTTGACATTTTTTTTACTACCCATCTCTTTATATATCTGTTTAATAATTATTTATGATATAGTTGTAATATATATGTATGAGATGATCCACAGTTGATCTATTACAGACAATAAGTGTGGTAATGAGAAAATACATGTCTTGTATTGTTCCATTCACTTCTTTAGGTTATTCAATTACTATGAGAAGTGTGGTAATGAGAAGGTGCATGTCTAGGATTGGATCTGGCAAGGAAAGGCTTGGTTTTTAAGTGGTCAAATACGACTCACCTCCCTTTCCTGGGAACCTACCTGGTGCACGATTCACATTCACTTTTTCAGTTTTTCCCTTAAAAGAAAAACTGTAGAGAATCAAAATTGTTTGATTGACTCTTGTGAATAATTAAAAGTGAAGCCATAGAGTTTAGGAAAGAATGCCACATGTACTTGTCATACATAAGTTGATCATACATGACTGAAACCGAAAATTATAAAAACATTGCATGTTTTTTAAAATATTGAGTAGGAGAAAGTCCCTAAAAAAGACCTACGACCTCCATCAATGATCTCTTGTGATGGCATGGCAAGTGTACTACCCCACGATAAGATTTCTATGTGGATTTTAATGAGGAGATTTTTGGAAAGTAAAAAGAATTATCTTGTTATCAAATGATAATTGGACTGGCCCTTGTGGTAGGCATTATCATGCGATAGGTCAAGAAATTCTATCTTCAAAAAAGGACAACTAGTCAAAGCATGCTACTCAGTGACATTGTCTCACGATGACTCATTTATGGTGCATGATGCGATAGGTGTTGAGTTAATGGTTATACATTCAAGATCTTCTATTTAAGTAACTCCCCACGGAGCTCTACTTAAATTAGAATGATGGCCAAATGTTACAAGAATATTAGTACGTACAAAAGCCTAAAGAATTAGGTTCATGTGCTAATTGGATGGAAATCCATGTTCTTACCAATTAATCATGATCACCTTACGGTGGCTTGATTCAATGGGTGTGGGAGTTATCATTGCAATATCTTATAAATATTTTCAAGGTTTAATGTAAGATGCATGTATCATCTTAATGCATATCGTAATGTTACAAAACATTTTCAAACATTTGCTTAATACAAAGATATTAATATATGAATATTTTTATTTTCAGTTCAAAAATGGCACCAACTCCCTTATTGAACATATTCACTAAAAACAAATTGAATGGAAAAACTATAAGGAATGGAAAAGGAACTTGATAATTGTCCTGAGTTGTGAGAAACTTAAAACAGTTCTTGATACTAAGTACCCTTCGGTCGCTCAAGCTGAGGCTAGAAAATGCAGGGAAGAGTCTAATGAGATAGCTCGTTGTTATATCAGATAACATTTTTATTTACTATTAATATAAATTTATTATTATATATTTTTGAAAACATTTACGTATTTTTATATATCTCTTTGAATTTTTTAAAGTTTGGATCAAATTGATACCATTTGTAAATTTTAAGAGTTAATTTTTTGTAATAATGACTAAATCGATATAATATGTAAAATTTAATGGTTAAATTTGTTATTATACTAATTTTTCAACTACCACGTTACTCTCTCGTTAATGCAATTAACAAAAATGAACCAAAAATACAACAAAAATGGACCAAAAATACAATCTCGATTAGTTTGGTGACACATTTAGAAAAATCCATAATTGGGTGACCAAAAAAGAAAATGGCCTATAGTTAGGTGACATTTGGTATAGTTTACCTAAAGATTTAATGGCTCATCTAGCTAAGGCTTTCTTTTTTTTTTTGAAGAAAATTATGGGCTTTGTAATACGACTATTATCGCATGAAAAATAAATGAAGAAATGGATCCATTTTGCAAAACGAGTCAGTCTTTGTATAGGATATATTTCGTCCAAGTTAGTTCAATACAATTTCTTCTATTATTACTAAAGATTTAATCAATTTATTTTCTATTTAACACTAAATACACTCCTGTTGATATATTTTTTGTCAGATCTATTGCTGATGGGAGTGAGTAGGATGGTACTGGAGCGAGGTAAGATAGATATAGTTTGTAGATATTTGGTTTTGAGTACTAAAATTTTATCTCTTCCTCAAGATGAATAATATTATATTTCAGGAAATTGTGCTACCAAGCGTGGAATTACTAACATCGTCGTTTCACTTAATAACTCTTTTAGAGCAACAACTATTGTTTAGAATAGTTGTTGTTCAAAACAGCAGTTGTTCAATAATAGTTGTACCCATAATAGGGCATTAGTTAGAATATCTATCATCTAGTGTAGTTATTTGAGAAGAACTAAAGTTTGAAACAACTCTTGTTTAGAATAATGTCATTTCAGGAATAACTATGTTTAGAACAACTATTGCTTGAACAAGTTTTCTTTTTCAGAAAAGTCATTATTCAAAATAAGCTCTACTAAGAAAAGCATCACCATAGAACAACTCTTGTTCAAAACCACCTCTACATTTAGAAAAACTATGTTGAGAACACCTCACATTTTAAACAAGTCAAAATAACTATTATTTAGGAACAACTCTCATTGGACAATCATCGCATTGCATTTCAAGCGATGTTCAACAAAAAATCTTTTACATGGTACCACTTCACCAAAGTAGAAGAAGTGGAAGTAACCCCAAAATATGATAGGGTTCTTGGATTATCTTAACACTTGGGATGTTCCAGAGAGCTTGGTTTTATGGATCAAATATGGAGGTAATTAAGAGGTTTTCCTTTTAACCTTTCTCTTTAAAAGGTAATTAATAGGTAATTATTATTCAATATTTACTATCACCTATAAAATCATTTCATAACAAAAAAAGAAACATTAATGCATTTGTAACTGAAAAATATCTAACATTACTCTCATCAATTACCAGCTATATAACTCCTATTCCTAAAACATTATATATAAGAGTCTTTCACAACAGGTAAAAGGACTTCTGGCACTTTAGCATTCTAACTTTCAAAGCTCTTTTTAAAATTCCTTCAACTTGTTTTCTTTGTTTAGTGATATTATCAGCCATATTTCCCTTTCTCTACCTTACCAATCACCACCTACTATTGCACTTAGTGTTACCGAATCTACTCCAAGCTTCCTCTTTGTAACATCCCAAATTAGGGCCTAGTCAGAATAGTAGTTTCGAGACCACAAATTCGAGATGGAAATGATTATTTTATGGATGTTACGAGTTCCATGATATATATGCATGCCTGTGTGAAAATATCGATGAAAAATTTTACCGATAAAGTGTCCAATTGAGTTATTAGGACTAAATTGCAATAAGTGAAAAACATGTGTTCTAGCTGATTTAAGGGCTTAATTGTGATGATATTTGAAATTTGAAGTTCTTATTTTGCAATTAGACCATTATATGTCACTATGGACAAAAATGGACATCTGAGGGATAAAATATCAAAGTTATAATAGAAGGGCATTTTGGTCCATTGGTTAATAAAAGAATAAAAGGGAAAAATAGTCAAAATTTGTGTCCATCTTCATCCCCCTTGGCCAAATTTCACAAGAAGCCATAGGTAGGGTTTCTTTCATCTTTCAAGCTCAAAGTAAGTACATTCTATCCCCGTTTTTAATGTTCTTTATATTTTTGAAATCCTCATAGCTCGATTTAGCTATTTCTACCCTTAATTTGAGCTAAGGTTCATGTTAAAAAACATAACCATGAATGACATGCTTGTACTTTGATGTCTAATGGAAGAATATGGGGGTTTGAGGTGTGATAAACAACTTTTACTAGGTGGTTTTTTTGTGAAATTGCTAAAAATGACCTAATTGTAAAAGTTGTAAAAACTATGTGTAAATGTGTGAATAACTGAAAAATGTGGGTTGGTATAAGAGGCAAAATGATTCAGCTAGGCTTGAATAACGAGAAAAATGGGTACTTTTCATTTTATGAGCCTAGGGGCAATTTTGTAATTTTGTAAAATTTTAGGGGAAAATTGTAATTTTTGGACTGAAATGAGTAATGCGTGTAATAAATAAGCTAAATATGCTATTATAGATTAAGAGGGACGAGGGATAGACCTTGACCGAGGAAAAGGCAAGGTAGTGGACTAAATCGCAAATTTGTCATATTTTGCACCGAGGTAAGTTGTGTGTAAATAATTCAACAACTCCAATATTACGTATTTAATATTTGACATTATATGATACATGTATATATGCTTTAATAAAATTGACTTGTGATGATCCAATGGAAGTTTAGTGATAGCCTCATGTCTCAGAAGCCTGAGTGACCCAAAGTAATACTTAGGACTTGGATGTCGTGACATCGTGCTAAATGTGCCTGCGTAAGACCATGTCTGGGACATGGCATCGATGATGATATGTGTGCCAGTGTAAGATCATGTCTGGGACATGGCATCGGTGATGATATGTGGGTTCATGTAAGACCATATAGGGGACATGGTATTGGTACTTTAATTGGTGTATGACAATCCTGAGTGTCCTTTAGTATTCCGGTGGCTCAACGGGCCATACAAGATGTTGGGTTAAGAAGTGGAGTGATATGAATAAGAATGTACGATACATGTATGTACGTAAACCTCATGAGCATTGAACTCGATTCATGATGGGAAATTTAGCATGAGTAGAAATAAGTAGGATAAGCTTGATGTTTAATGACATTTAATGTCAATTTTGACTACGTTCATGTGTTTAGTATGATATTGTGGTGACAAATGATAATATGTTTAATCCACGAATATCTTGACTTTTGTTGTTATTTACATGCAACTTATTAAGCCTTGTGCTTACCCTTCTCTCTTTTCCCTTTTCTTTTAGCATTGTCAAGCTAGCTCGGGGATCGTGGACGTCAGAGCTTGAGTCACACTATCAATAAATATTTTGGGGTATAATTAGTTTACTACATTTAAGTATGGCATGTATATGAGACTTAGCATTTTGTTATATGTGTTATATTTGTTAGCCAAAGTGATGGCTCCTTTTTGGTATATTATTCCATTTTGTATATGGCCATGAAATATGGTTCATATTGATTATTGGATTGAAATCCTTAAATATTTTTACATGCATTAGATGTGTTATATTGATTATTGGGTTGAAATCCCTAAATATTTTTACATGCATGAGATGTGTTATACTTTTGTGGTGTGTGCCAAATGGTTGATAAAATGTGGAATTTAAGTTTGATGGATAAATGATGGCAATTGGTATGGTCACTATATTAATAAAGGTAAAGAAATGTATTGAATGAACTTAACAAGTCAAGGAGTCCCAATTAGGTAAACTTGATATGAATTTATCATGCATGAGTTAAAGCTATGGATATCTAAGTAACTCTTTTATGTCATGTTAACCACCATTGGCATATGAGTCTGTGTTGGGATTTTTAAGGGTGACAAGAGGGCTTGGAAAATAGCCTCAAAGTTGTCCACAGGGGCAGACACACGGGCATGCACACACGGCCAGCCCCATGGGTGTGTTGTCCGGTCGTGTGTCTCCTACACCCTAGTTTTACAAGTCAGTATGCATGGTAGTAAACACACGGGCAGAGACACGGCCGTGTGTCTCAGCCGTGTGGAGGACATGGCATTAGGACATGGGCGGGTGCCTAGGTCATGTGAAGTCTGCACTTTATATGCGAAAATTAAATTTGCCACACGGCCTACCACACGGGCGTGTGACTTGGCCGTATGATATTATATTTATGCTGACGTCATAAACAGAGAGTTACACGGCCTGAGGACACAGGGCACACGGGCGTGTCCTTGTGTCTATACAGGCGTGTGACCCCCTGTTTTAAGAAAATTTTTCTAAAGTTTACGATTTAGTCTCGAACTGCCCCCGAAGGATGTTTTGGGCCTCGTAGGCCCATATAAGGGACAATATGCATGTTCTTGAATAAATTTTAAATTTGAACGAAATTTTATGGTATGGTTTTACATAGTAGTGCATGTTCAAATCCGGTAATGCCTCGTATCCTGTCATTGGACACGGGTAAGGGGTGTTACACTTTCCGCCTTCTTTCGGTACATTATGTTTACTTGTTTGCAACACTTCCTTCCTCCATAAAAAAACCATAGACATTGTCAAATTCATTACTATATCATTATTGGCATATTCTACCTTAATCTCAACTCTATTCTGTTGTGGATCATAATATGTTACTTAGTTAAAACATCGAGAGAGAAAAATCCTAGTGAGAATAAAAGGTCAAAATATGTTTGTCAACAACTTATTGACTGAATTTAGGAAAATATTTTGATGATACCAATGATACAATACAATAATTAAAGGTATGATTGAAGTTTGTTGACTAAAAGCTAAAGAATTAAGGAAAATAAGCTTTTTTCTTGAACAGAGAGCAATAAAGTGCTATTCAAAGAGCACGAATGTGCTAAATAGAGAGCACTAATGTGCGAATAATCGGAGAGCGCGCTAAGGTCCCTTAATGGCAAGCCACTAATATCCTAGTATTTCTAAATTCCGTCTACTTGGGCATTAAAGTTGAATTTCATACATTTAAATACTTTACATAAATATTTCAAAAAAGATTTCTCATTTCTCCATCATCTAAAATTTAGTCCTCATTTCACAAATCACAAATCTCACACCTTTTTCACACATATTCTTTTACCACAACATCATTACTTAATGTTCAAACAATATACCATTTCATATTCTCCACATATAATTTTCTTTAAAAATTTCATAATTTCATAATCTAATCTTTTTTTTATCTATTTACAAATTTAAATATATATTTTACATTTCTATTCTAAGTAATTCCATACTACAATATATGCATTTAAATAAAAATAATTTAAAAATCTTATAGTACTTACAACAAAAAGGTTGAGATGATGTATTTTCTTCTTCCTTCACTGCATAGCCTTCTCTTTCCCTTTTTTCTTTAATTAGGTCCTCTCCTTTCTTTTCTTTCTCTTCAATTTCATATAAAACATATAACATTTATATGTTAAAAAACCACAATCAAATGACTTTCCTATGCTATTTAATAAAAACAAGCATGTACGGTATAATAATTTCATCATTTCTTACCTTAGCTCTTTGATTTTTACTAAGAAAATTTCAAAGAAAAATGAAGGTTTGAAGCTTGGATGGTTCAACGGTAACACCCCTCACTCGTATTCAATGCCGAAATAGGGTTATGAAGCATTACCAGACTTACGAAACAATTAAACAACCATTTAGCATACATAACATCATTTCATACAATCATCATTTAAACTCAATCAATTTGTCCTTAATACAAGCCTATGAAACTTTCACGAAACTATGAAAACTTTTCTCAAAACAAAGGACACACGCCCCTATGGGCAGGCTGCATGTCTCACATGACCACCAAACACGCCCATGTCACAAGCCGTGTGAAAATAGGGGGTACATACTGATTTGGGCCACACAGCCAACAACACGTGTGTGTGTGTCTAGCCCGTGTGCCCTTTGAAGTGGCTACACACGTCCAAGCTGTGTACTAGGCCGTGCCAAACTCGTAAGGTATACTGAATTATACAACACGGCCAAGTCACACGCTAGTGTGCTACGCCGTGTGCAAATTAAGGGGTATACTGGCTTGTACCACACGGCCGATCACATGCCCATGTGTGAGACCGGGTGGAGCATACTGACTTCATTTTAATTTCAACACCAGGGGACACACGGTCATGCAACATGACTATGCGTCATACACGGCTAAGATACACGCCCGTGTCTCAGCCTGTGTGGACAAAAATAGGCTATTTACCAAGCCATTTTGCCAACCATTTTGCACATACTTATACAAGCCCAATTGGTACCATTTTAAGACACAAATATGCAGCCAAAAGTCATCAATCAATACACAATTATACTATATCCATTCAACCATTTCAATACTCAATTCAATGTCATTTACCTATTCAAGTACATATCAACTCAACTTGTTGTACTAGACATAATTCACATATATAATTCATATGGTTAAACCATTCTAACATACATTATCAATTCAACTCCATTCACTCAATATAGGTCAATTACCTAACTCAAAACAAAGCCATTTGCATACTTATATACATCATCAAATTCACCATTCAAAACCAACTCACATGACAATATATATATATACAAACTAAACATAATCATTTACAAGCCATTCCAAATGGCCAATATCAATACCAAAAACATAGCTAAAATGACCCTTATACATGTCATTATACCAAACCTTAAGTTTAAAAGTACCAAAAATGATGGTTGGATAGTGTGACGATGCCTCTGACGATTCCTGAATTTGAGTTAGCTTCGATATCACTATAAAACAAGGAAAAATACACAAAGTAAGCTAATAATCTTATTAAGCTCATATGATATAACTTAACTAATCACAAACACAACATTCATCAATCTAAACATATTATTATGTACTTTATGATTACTAACAAACCTTTCACTTCCATAATCATAAGCTTATATACAAGCTTTATTACTTCTTCGATTTTAAGCTCATAATATACATATACATACCTATACCAATCCATAACAAGTTCATACATACACAGAATGTTGTTGAATACTCAATGTCTCGCACACTAAATGTCATACTCAATATCTCACACACTAAGTGTCACACTCGATATCTCGCACACTAAGTGCCGTACATAGTCGAAGCTATCTCAGATTGCACACTAAGTGCCATATATATAGCCGAAGCTATGTCGAATCGCACACTAAGTGCCACAAACAGCCAATTTGTCGTCGAACATAACTGTAGTCCCGTATATACAATTTATGCAATATCAAAGCACTAAAAGCATAAATATTACAATGCTTAATACATACGAACTTACCTCAGAAATGACGAATCGAGTCGATTAGTCGATAACTTTATCTTTTCACAGATTCAAGTCCGTATTCCACTTTTCTTGATTTAATTGAAGAATTTAGCTTAGCCGAATGAAGAACCCTAGTTTCTTCTTGTTCTTATTTAATTTCGGTTCAAATATGATAATGGAAGCCTTTCATTTGGTTTTTATTTTATTTATTTTAAGTTAAATTACCAAATTACAAATATAACCTTATTAAATAACCATTTAAATCATCCATTCTATGCCCATACATGTCCACTTATAATTTTACTGGCCTAATTACAACATAAGGACTTTTAATTTAAGGTTCTATAGCTATTAGATACTTTTAGCTAATAGAACTCTACTTTTGCACTTTACGCGATTTAGTCCTTTTTATCAAATTGACCATTTAAACAATAAAATTTCTTCATTAAATTTTCACACATACATGCTATCATGTTGTAAACATTAAAATAATAATAAAATAAATATTTTGACTTCAGATTTCTGGTTCTAATACCACTGTTCCAATTTGATTAAAAACGGGCTGTTACAACTCTCCCCCCTTAATGATTTCCGTCCCTGAAAATCTTACCAGTGAATAGGTTCGGGTGTGTTTTCTCATAGCATCCTTGGGTTCCCATGTAGCTTCTTCAACCCAGTGTCGATGCCATAATACTTTCACTAATGCGATTCTTTTATTTCTCAGCTCTTTGACCTCGCGAGCTAAAATTCGAATCGGTTCTTCACTGTATAATAAATCTGACTGTATTTCAACTTTAGTTAGAGAAATAACGTGCGAAGGGTCTGCTCTATATCTTCGTAGCATCGATATGTGAAACACATTATGTATCTTTTCTAACCCAAATGGTAAGGATAGCCAATATGCCACTGGCCCAACTCGCTCAGTAATCTCATACAGTCCGATGAATCGCAGACTCAATTTCCCTTTCTGACCAAATCGCAATATCTTTTTCCAGGTGATACTTTCAAAAACACTTTATCCCTAATCTAGAACTCAATATCTTTCTGTTTCAAGTCTACGTATGATTTCTATTGATCCGAAGCTACTTTCAAGCTATCACGAATTACTTTCACTTTTTTTTCAGTCTCTCTGATCAGATCAACCCCGTGAATCTTATTTTCGCTAAGCTCACTCCAATACAACGGTGTTCGATATTTACAACCGTATAGAGCTTCATAAGGTGCCATCCTTATACTCGATTGGAAGCTATTACTGTAAGTAAATTCAATTAGCAGTAGATATTTCTCCCAGCTACCTTCAAACTTAAGAATTTAACAGCGCAACATATCCTCAAGTATCTGAATAACTCGTTTGGATTGACCATCTGTTTGCGAGTGAAATGCAGTGCTAAAATGCAGCTTTGAACCCAAAGCTTCTTGCAATTTCTTCAAAAATTGTGAAGTAAATCTCTATCCAAAACAATAGATAGGGGAAAACCATGTAATCTTACAATTTCAAAAATATACAACTAAGCTAATTTATCAAGCGAGAAATCCGTACGTACCGGAATGAAATGAGATGATTTCGTCAATCTGTCAAAAACAACCCAGATCGTATCTTTCTTTTTCAGAGATAAGGGCACACCCAATACGAAATCTATTGCTACTCTATCCCACTTCCACTCAGAAATCATAATAGGCTGTAATAAACCTAATGGTACTTAATGCTTAGCTTTAACTTGCTGACAAATCAAACATTTCGAAACAAATTCTGAGATATCTCCTTTCATGCCATGCCACCAATAAAGCGGTTTCAAATCGTTATACATTTTCGTGCTTCCAAGATATATTGATAAACAACTATTGTTTGCTTTGTTTAGAATCTTCCGAATGAGCTCGGAATTTCTTGGTACACATATTCTATCACGAAACATCAAACAGTCTTTAGGCCCTATTCGAAACTCTGAATAGAAGTTGACTCACACTGAGCTCGTTTTGCTTGTAATTCATTATCAAATTTTTGAGCCTCACAAATCTACTGTAGAAATAACAGTCTCACTTTCAACTTGGCTACTATCGAACCGTCGTCAAACAAAGCTAATTGTGTGTTCAAAGCACGTAAAACAAATAAGTACTCTCGACTCAAAGCATTAGCAACTATGTTCGCTTTCCCCGGATGATAGTCAATCACTAATTCATAGTCTTTTAGCAATTCTAACCATATCCGTTGTCGCAAATTCAAATCTTTCTGAGTCATCAGATATCTCAATCTTTTGTGGTCAGTATAAATATGGAATTTCTCACCAAACAAGTAATGACGCCAAATTTTCAATGAGAACACTATCGCGGCTAACTCTAGATCGTAACTTGAATAATTCGTTACGTGCGGCTTCAACTGTCTCGAGGCATAAACTAAAAATTTGCCTTCCTGCATCAAGACACAACCCAAGCCATTTAACGATACATCATTAAAAGCTACAAATTCTTTACCCGACTCAGGCTGAGCTAACATTGGTTCCTCTGTCAATAATGCTTTCAACTGTTCGAAGCTTTGCTGACAGTTTTTTGACCATTCAAATTTAACATCTCTTTGAAGTAACCGTGTCATCGGTGTCACAATCATCGAGAAGCCTTTCATAAAAGTCTATAATTGCCGGCTAGTCCCAAAAAACTACGGACTTCGGATACATTTCTGAGAGCCTTCCAATCTATAATCGCAGAAATTTTGCTCGGATCAACTCGAATACCCTCGGCTGAAACTATATGTCCCAGAAATCCAACCTCTCGTAGCCAAAACTCATATTTGCTGAGTTTTGTAAACAATTGTTTATCTCTTAAAGTTTGTAACACGATTCTCAAATGCTTAGCAAGCTCAAATTCATCATGAGAGTAAATCAAAATGTCATCAATAAACACAACTACGAATCAGTCTAAGTACAGCCTGAAAATCCATTTCATCAAGTCCATAAAAATAGCAGGTGCATTTGTTAGTCCGAAAGATATAACAAGAAATTCTTAGTGTCCATACCTTTTTTTAAATGCAGTCTTTGGTACATCTGAGTCTTTTAATCGCAACTGGTAATATCCCGATCTTAGATCAATTTTTGAAAACACTGTTGCTCCTTTTAACTGATCAACTAAATCATCTATTCGTGGCAAAGGATATTTATTCTTGATCGTCACTTTGTTGAGCTATCGATAGTCTATACACATTCTCATCGTGCCATCTTTCTTTTTCACAAATAACATCGGTACACCCCAGGGAGAGAAATTGATCTAGCAAAACCTCTATCCATCAACTCTTGCAGCTGAGCTTTCAATTATTTTAACTCTGTCAGAGCTATCGATATTGGCGTTGTTCCCGCTACTAATTCAATACCAAACTCAACCTCTTTGATAAGTGGTAAACCGAGTAACTCTTTAAGAAATACATCTGGATACTCATACACAACTGGTACTAATTCAATCTTTTTTCTGTCACTTTCGTATCAAGTACGTAAGCAAGATAGGTTTCACACCCCTTTCTCACAAATCTCTGAGCTAACATAGACGAGATTACAACTGGAAAACTATTCATATCATTAGATTCAATTCTAATAGTCTAATTATTCTAAGATTTCAGTTCAATTGTCTTTCGTCTATGTAACACCCCTTACCCATATCCGACGTCGGGATAGGGTTCGACGCGTTACTAGTAATTCCCTTTTTACACACTTGCTAAATCAGGTCACCAAAATTCAGGCCTTATACAGGCCTTCGAGGCCTAAAACACACCTAGGGGCAGTACGGGACACAACCGAAAACATTCGATAAACTTTGGGCACTTTAGAATTTTTTTTCCTTACTTTGAAGTGTGACACGCACGTGTGATAGGGCCGTGTGGTCACACATGCCCGTGTGGTTTAGGACACGCTCGTGCCCTCGGCTCATGTGCAACACTAACTTCAACCTCATCATTCTGTTAAAAACACACGGCCAAGACACACGCCTGTGTGCTTAGCCTGTGTTCTAAACTGACTAAAAAAAATTTAGGTGCAGAGGACGCACGGCCATACCACACACCCATAGGGGTGAGCCGTATGTCACACACGGCCTAGACACATGCTCATATGTCCACCCATGTAGACCTTATTAGGATATTTTTCAAGCCTTAAGTCACCCTCTACTAACAAATTAAGCTTATAGATTGCTATAGTGCATGTTTAGGCCAAATTATACATTTATAAATATGAAACATTGATTAACCTCATTGCAAGTGAACCTCATGTCATTGGTTTCATACATGCTAAGTTAATTCTCATCTTGCATTTAAGGATTTCTATGTCTACTTGACATATTTAAGGTTGGCTCATTTTTATAACTCATTGCCAATTATAACCAAACCATCATATGTAAACATAAACATGCGTAGATTTGTAGGTCATAGCCTACTTCAAAATAAGCCAATTTTCATGGCCATATACAAAAAGATAAGTATGGCTTTACATGCCTTTACCTTAGCAAATCAAATGACACATATAACAAAATACTCAAGTTTTATATTTGCCATTGAACAAAACATAAGTGTCTATATACCAAAGCTGATCTAGTTGATAGTGTGTTGATTCTCTAACCGTCTTCCAATCTATAAAAGAGAAGGGTAAGCATTTACATGCTTAGTAAGCTCGGAATAATTGGAAAGTAAACTTACTGATTATTTAGCATACATCCTTATTAAAAAATGAAACCAACAAGTATGGAAATGATTTCCCTATTACAGGCACTCAAGCAATGAGTTAGTCACACAACAAAACACCATGTTCAACAAGTCATTTGTACATATACCTCGTGTTAGTCTCGTTGAGTTTTTAGGAAATCTTGATAGATCATCCAATCACCGTCAATTCATATGAATGATCATTTCAAGTATGCACTCCCGCAAAGCTCACATCTTACGGCGGAATTATCAGTCCAGGCTAAATCCCTGGCAATATAAACTCATAAGGTGATGTCGGGATTACTAGTCCAGGCTAAATCCCTTACACGACAAACACCCTTAATGAGCTTGGATCTGAATTACAAGTCCAGGCTAAATCCAGACCCTAATCGGATTAACCGTCCGGGCCAAATCCACAATGCACACATATTCTTCAGGAGGCTCGCTCACTCAAGGAACACCCGTCCGAGCTAGATCCTTTTTATACTTGAGATCATCGGATTACCCGTCCAGGCTAAATCCTCTCTACAACACATGCAGGATCTCAAGCCTCATGTAAATCATGGTTTATCCATTGAATTCCCTTTCTAACCTCAACCGAGACATTTACCAATAAATTATTATCAAAGATACATTTCATGCATTTTCATGCCATCAATAATGCAATCATCATGTATTCATAAATCATACAATTATGCATGTTATGAGTTTACTTTAAGTTATCCGAACTTACCTGGTACTTGTTTTGGTGATGTGTTTCAGTTATTCTGAAACCTTTCGTCTTCCTCGATCGACCTCTGGAACTTGTTCCTGGAGGGCTAAAACAATAAAATTAAATCATTAACACTCTACATTATACTTTTTGAGCCTAAATTTCACCCCCAGTCCAAATGACCATTTTGCCCCTAACCTTTCACATTTTTATGATTTAGTCCTTAGGCTCGTATAATGATACATATGCAATTTCTATCTTACCCAAGCCTAGCTGAACACTTTTCCTTTCCATTATTTTTACATTTCTACAATATATTTAACAACTTTTACAAAAAGGTCCCTTTAGGGGTTTTTCATGAAAATCACTTAGGAAAAAATGTTTAACACACCTTCAACTTTCATGTCCCTCCATAAACCATCAAAATACAAGTAACTCATGCATGGGTAAATTTCTAAACATGAACCCTAGGATAAAATATGGGTAGAAATGGAGAGAGTAAGCTACTGGGATTTCAAAAATACAAATAACATTAAAAACGAGGCTTGGGAGCACTTACTATTGAGCTTGAAAAGCTTGGAAACCCTAGCTATGGAGACTCCTCAATTTTCGACTGAATGAGGGAGATAAATGGCTGATTTTTGCCTTCTTTTTCCCATTTTATTTCATTAAAAAGCCAAATGACCAAAATACCCTTAAGTCATTTCTTTAAATTTTCATCCACACAAGCCCATTGTCCAAAAACTTAGAAATTGGGCAAATTGTACTCTAAGACCTTCTAATTTATAATTTAAAGTAATTTCAGACAAATTACTTTTAGAATCCAAGTTTTGCAATTTATTCAATTTAGTCCCTAATTTCCAATTGGACACCTTACTCAAAGGATTTCTTCATGAAATCTTAACACATGCATATTCTCATATTCTAGACCTCATAATAATCATAAGATCAATATTTTGATGTCAGATTTGTGGTCCCGAAACCACTATTCCGACTAGGCCTTATTTTAAGATGTTACATTTCTTTCCCCCTTAGGGACTTTCGTCCTCGAAAGTCTTACCAGTAAATAGGTTTGGATATTGGTTTCTCATGGTTTCTTCTGGTTCCCATGTAGCCTCTTCCACACCATGTCGATGCCATAAAACCTTTACAAAAGCCACATTTTTATTTCTCAACTGTTTAACCTTACGAGCCAAAATCTTGACCGGTTCCTCTCCATAGGTCATGTCTGGTCTAATCCCAATCTCTGTTGGTAAAATCACATGAGAGGGGTCTAATCGATATCGCCTTAACATGGATACATGGAACACGTCATGAATCTTTTCCAATTCAGGTGACAATGCCAAATGATAGGCTACTGGTCTAACTCTTTCATGATCTCATATGGTCCGATAAATCGCGTACTCAATTTACCTTTTCGACCATATCTCAACACTTTTCTCCATGGAGACACTTTCAAGAATACTCTATCTCCAACTTAGAATTCAATCTCTTTTCTTTTTAGGTCAGCATATGACTCTTGCCTATCCGATGCTGCTTTTAAACAGTCTCGTATCACTTTAACTTTTTCTTCAGTATCCTTAATTAGGTCAACTCCATGAATTTGACTTTCCTTGAGTTCTGTCCAGTACAATGGAGTTCAGCACTTTCTGCCATACAAAGCTTCACAAGGCGCCATCTTCAAACTTGTTTGAAAACTGTTGTTATAGGCAAATTCTACCAATGGCAAATACTTTTCCCAGCTACCATGAAATTTGAGGATGCAACATCGCAACATATCCTTAAGAATTTGAATCATCTGCTCAGATTGACCATCGATCTGAGGGTGAAAAGCCGTACTAAAATTTAATTTTATACCCAGGGCTTCTTGTAACTTCTTCCAGAATCTCAAAGTGAACCTCGGGTCTTTGTCAGAAATAATCGACAACGGTACCCCATGTAATCTCACAATCTCAGATATGTACAAGTCATCCAATCTATCAAGAGAGTAGTCTGTTCTTACTAGAATGAAAAGAGCTGACTTTGTCAACTTATCCACCATAACCCATATAGCGTCTTTCCTTTTCGGAGTCAATGGCAATCCTGTCACAAAGTCTATGGTAACTTTGTCCCACTTCCATTCGGGGACCATTACAGGTTGTAACAAACCTAAAGGCACTTGATGTTCAGCTTTAACTTGCTAACATATCAAGCATTTCGATACAAATTCCGAAATGTTTCTTTTCATGCCATTCCACAAGTACATTTTCTTCAAATCGTTGTACATCTTGGTACTTCCCGGATGAATAGACAAACGGTTTTTATGCGCTTCTTGCAAGATTTTTCGAATAAGTTCATCATATTTAGGTACACAAACTCTATCTCTGAACATCAAACATCCATCAGGACCGATCCAATAATCTGATTCAATGCCCAACTCACATTGAGCCCTTTTTGCTTGCAGGTCTCTATCATTAATTTGAGCATCATAAATTTCCTAAAGAAATGTCGGTCTAGCCTCTATCTTTGCCAAGACCAAACCATCATCAAGCAATGCTAATCGACCATCCATGGCTCTCAGTCCAAACAAACATTTCCTGCTTAACGCGTCGGCGACCACATTCGCCTTACCCAGGTGGTAGTCAATGATCAGTTCATAATCTTTTATTAGTTCTTACCATCTCCGTTGTCTCAGATTCAATTCTTCTTGAATCATAAAATACTTCAAACTCTTTTGATCTGTGAATATACGACAAGGCTCACCATATAAATAATGCCTCCAAATTTTCAAGGCGAAGACAATGGCGATAAGCTCTAAGTCGTGTGTCAGATAGTTCTTCTCGTGTGGCTTCAACTGTCGTGAAGCGTAAGCTATCACCTTGCCATCTTGCATAAGTACACAACCCAATCCATTCAATGATGCATCACTGTAGACTATAAACTCTTTTCCCGACTCAGGTAATACTAAAACAGGAGCTTCAGTCAGTAATGTCTTTAACTTCTCGAAACTCAGCTGACACTTCTCTGTCCATTCAAACTTAACGTCTTTCTGCAACAACTTTGTCATTGGAGTTGCTATTATGAAAAATCCTTTCACAAATCTCCGGTAGTAATCGGCTAAGCCCAAAAAGCTTCTAACCTCGGTCACATTTTTAGGTGATTTCCATTCAACAATAGTAGATATTTTACTTGGATCAACTCGGATGCCTTCACCCGAAACAATATGACCCAAAAAACCAACTTCCTGGAGCTAAAATTCACTCTTGCTAAACTTAGCAAATAGTTGTTTTTCCCACAAGGTCTGTAACACAGTTCTCAGGTGCTTTGCATGCTTTGACTCATCTTTAGAATAAATCAAGATGTCGTCAATGAATACGACAAACTTATCCAAGTAGGGCTGAAAGGTTCTATTCATTAGGTCCATGAATACAACCGGTGCGTTCATCAATCCGAATGGCACAACAAGAAATTCATAATTGCCGTATCTGGTTCTAAAAGCTATCTTTGGCACATCTGATTCATTAACACGTAACTGATAATAACCAGACCTCAAGTCTATCTTAGAGAATACAGTGGCTCCCCTCAACTGATCAAATAGATCATCGATCCTTAGCAAAGGATACTTATTTTTAATAATTACCTTGTGCAGTTGTCGGTAATCTATACATAGTCTCATTGAACCATCCTTCTTCTTTACAAACAATACGGGGGCACCCCAAGGTGAAAAGCTTGGTCTCGTAAAACCTTTATCCGTCAACTCTTGCAACTGTGCTTTTAATTCTTTCAGCTCGGTTGGCGCCATTCTATATGGAGCAATTGAAATGGGAGCTGTTCCTGGCACTAATTCAATACCAAACTCTATCTCTCTTTCAGGAGGTAATCCGAGTAATTCTTCCAGAAATACGTCTGGATATTCACATACTATTGGCACAGTCTCAATCTTCAACTCCGTTTCCTTTTTATTCAACACAAACGTAAGATAAACTTCGTACCCTTTCCTCATATATCTCTGAGCAACCATTGTCGTGATTACAGCTAGTGACGTGCCCAAATCTCTTGAATCAGCCTTTAGAATCTTACCATCTGGGCATTTCAATTTAATATAGTTGCTACCATAATTTACAATTACATCATGCAGGGCTAACCAATCCATACCAAGGATTCAATAAAATTCATCAAAAGGTAACAACATAAGGTTAGCCAGAAAACATTGACCATGAATCGTCAAAAGACAATTCTTACAGATTTTATCAACCAGAACCGATTTGCCAAGTAGGTTCGACACTCTAACAACAAATTTCGTAGGTTCAACGGGTATGTTCATACTAGTCCAATCTCATGCAAATGTATGAATGCTTCGACCCCGGGTCAATCAAGGCAATAACAAATGTATTAAAAAGAGAAAAAGTACCCGTAACAACATCAGGAGCAGAGGCTTCCTCTCGAGCGTGTATTGCATACATTCTTGCCGAGGCTCAAGCCTCTAATTTTGCAGTGTCTTTGGCTGCCACACAACTGCCACTAGCACTCTCAAGGTGTCTCGGAGGTCTACCTCGTGCCAAGGGAGCACTCGACTTCGGAGTTACTTCCACTTCTTTTTCAATTCGTTCAGGACAGTCCCTAAGAAAGTGGTCAAGAAAACCACATCTAAAACACGCACTGCTCTTTATTCAGCACTCTCCAAAGTGAAATTTGTTACAACTCTTACACATCAGCTTTTGGTCATCTACACTCTCCATACTAGTCACCATCGGGGAGGAAGATGATTTCGTCGTTTAGAGCTTCTCGTTCTACCCGAATATCCTACAGATGAATTGGAGCATTCATGTTGGCTCCTTGATTTCTTTGTAGAAAATGAGAGCGTCCTATCACCAGATCTCTTACTTGCAACTTGAGCCTCTCTCTTTGCTTGCTTTCTTTCATTATTAAGTTCTTTGGCCTTCTTGGCCCGATCAGCTAATGCAACGAACTCCCGTATTTCAAGAATCCCAATCAATAACTTGATGTCCTCATTTAAACCTTCCTCAAAGCATTTACACATTTCAGACTCGGTTTGAACCCATTCAGTTGCATACAGGCTTAACCTTACAAACTCTATTTCGTATTCTGTCACAGTCTTATTCCCTTGTCTGAGTTCCAAGAACTCTTTTCGCTTTGAGTCTTAAAACCTTTGACTAATATACTTCTTCCTAAACTCTGCTTGGAAGAATTCCCAAGTGATATTTTCCTTTGGCAACACCGAAAATAAGGTCTTCCACTAGTGGTACGCAGTGTCCTTCAAGAGAGACACAGCACACTTCAAACATTCCTCAGGTGTGCACGATAAGTCATCTAAAACTCATGTGGTATTCTCAAGCTAGAACTCGTCTCTCTCAGCATCATCTTCAATTTTAGCTCTAAATTCCTTGGCCTCATACTTTCTAAGCTTATCTACAAGGGCTTTACCAGTTCTTACTGGTGCCATACCTCGTGGCAAATCCTTATCAAGTTGGTTAGGGGGCAGGGGCAGTCGTGGTATGTGTAACACCCCTAACCCGTATCCGTTGCCAGAACAAGGTTTCGGAGCATTACTACCATTTGCAGATTACTTAAAAAAATTTAAATGCTTACCGATTCAATGCATCATGTAAATAAATATATTACCATTCAATCAACAGATTAGTACTTGTATAAGCATCAAACAGTAATATTGTTAGTGTACTTGCACATATCTCATATAAATTCAACATTGATATAACTATTTTCTCGACATATCGTACTTGAGTTCAATAATAGTCTCAACTTACATAATTTTCTTGTATCAACATATCAAAGATAATCATATATGTACATGTCATGAAACATATCATGCTCTTACCGCTTCTTCATAAGCATATATGATTCATTTCATTATATTAATATTTCATACTCCATCATTTCCATATATTTTATGTATATTTATTCCGATAATAGCTTATATCAAACCTAACATAATTTATATTCCACGTACTCATACTTATTTCGTTTATCTATCTTCATAATTATTTCATACAACTATTTTGTACATATATATTTCCATATGACCAGTTCTTGTAAACATTACACACAACCATTTCATATAACCATTCGTCATCCGATACATATTACCGGATATCAATTGTCCAACGTATGTCATAGCATCTCCCATCCACGGTCTTATTCATCTTTGACATGATGCCATAGTATCTTTCAACTATGGTCTTACTCATTTTCTCACATGTTGCCATGATATCTTTCAACCATGGTCTTGTTCATTTCATATCACGTTGCCATGGTATCTTTCAACCATGGTCTTACACATTTCATATCAAAGTTGCCATGGTATCTTTCAACCATGGTCTTACACATTTCATATCAGGTTGCCATGGTATCTTTCAACCATGGTCTTTCACGTTTCATATCAGGTTGCCATGGTATCTTTCAACCATGGTCTTACACGTTTCATATCGAGAGAGCACACTCCGTGAACCTCATCCCTTACGGTGGGATTACCACCCCAGTGCTAAATCCTCCCGCAACGACAATTACTCTAATAAGCTTGGATCTGAATTACGACCGAGCTAAATTGCAACCACGATTCGGATTACCCGTCCAAGCTAAATCCATTTTACACATATTCTTCGGAGGGCTATATCGAGATAGGATCACCCGTCCGGCTAGATCCTTTTTACCACAATTCCTTTTCGAGATCCATCGAATTTTTCCTTTTCATTCAACCGAGATTTATTTTCAATTTATTTCGAGTATTATCAATATTTCATCAAATATCATGAATTGAATATTCAAATCATATTTTCATCACATAACCACATATTTCAAGTATTTAAAATACAATTCAAGTTACACAAACTTACCTCATTGCTTGTTTGTGTTTATAATTTCATTAATCCGATATCTTTTCTTTTCACGATCGAGTCTCATATTTGAGTCGTTCGGATCTTTATAAATAAATTTGATCATCATTTTCATTCATTTCATATACTAATGCATTTAATTAATGCTTTAGGCAAAATTTACCATTTTGCCCCCGAACTCTTAATTAATGACGATTTCATCCTTAGGGTCGAGAAAATAAAATTCTTGCAATTTAATCCTTATTTCCAGCTATTATTCTTATATATATTGATAATGATCCATGAATTCTATAAAATATCAGAATTTTCTATAATTTCAACACTTTTCAATTTATTCTTTCAACACTTTTCAATTTAATCCCTAAAACATGTTTTCCCCCGATCTTGAACTAAATTAATAATTTCATTCAATTTTGTAATTTAAATAATAAAATAATCCATTTCATGCAATTTGATCATTTTTTTACATTTTTACAAAATTTCCCATAAAATTTTACTTTTATTCAATTTAGTCCTTGAGCCTAGAATATGCAAATTAGCCATGCTAGATGAATATTCATACATATTTTTCCTTCTCCTCCTCTCCATTCCACATCCTTAATGTAGATAATACACTTGTAAGTAACATTATCCATAATTTTTATTATTTACTTTTATGAATATTCAAGCTGTCTGTCTGCATCATGGTCACTAAATTATTTATATCTGGAGCTATAGAACTCAAAATTAAGATCCGCTAATTTTCCCTGAAACTAGACTCATATATCTTCTTACCATAAAATTTTCAGAATTTTTAGTTTATCCAATAAGTACAGTTTATTCTTTAAAATTACCCCTGTTCTGCTGTCTAACAGTTCTGACCCTTCTTCACTAAAAATTAATTATCTCCTTGTACAGAATTCAAATGATGTTCCCGTTTGTTTATATTGAAAATAGGCTCATTCAGGATTCTAAAAATATAAATTTAAACCCCTAATTATTTTTATCCAAATTTTTATGATTTTACAAAGTCAGAATAGGGGAACCCAAAATCATTCTGACCTTGTCTCACAAAATTCATCATATCTCATGATTTACAATTCCATTGCTTACATAATTTCTTCTATAAGAAAATAGACTTAATAAGATTTAATTTCATATTTTATTCATCCTATAATTAGATTTCTACAATTTTTGATGATTTTTCAAAGTTAGACTACTGCTGCTGTCCAAAACTGTTTTAGTACAAAATATTAATTACCATGTTATAACACCCTTATTTTTTTTTTTCTACACCATTTCTCATCACTTTCTCTTATTTTCTCTTCACTAACATATCATGAACATAGGACCTTATGTAAGAAAACTCTACTATAACATTATTTCCATGCTTTGTCAATAATAACAAACTTAAAAACATATTGAAATCTTGATATACTTACCTTGTTCTATTGATACTAATCTTTAACTTGATTTTCTCTCTCCTCCTTCTTCTATTTCTTGAATCCAACTTGATATTCTAACTCCCCATGGTCTCCTTAACATTTTTCTCTCTTGGTAGCTATGGAAATTCATTTGATTTTTGGGTGAAAATGGTGAATTTTTGGTAAAAGGACTAAATTGTAAAGAAAGCAAAACTTTCTTTCTTCCTCTCTTTCTCTCACGTTAGTGCATGGGAAATATGGATGAGAATTTCTCATCTTTCTTTCTTTATATACTAATAAAATAATAATAAAATATCTTATTAAAATATTAATAAAATAATATTTATCTAATTAAATAATTATAAAATATCAAAATATCTCTAGCATCATTATTACTTTCTAGATTTCTCTCTCTTCCAATTGATCATTTTGCCCTTCATTATCTTTTAAAATTCCATCCTTAAGTCATCATTTAATTTGGTAAAATTGCAATTTAGTCCCTCATAATTTCTTCACCTATTCAATTTGTTCCTAATCCATCCATTTTCCTTAGTTTCTATATTATTCCACTCTTAAAATATTTACACTATTGGTCCTTCAAATTTTTCATATTTACACTTTAACCCCTCAAATTTTGAGTATTTACTCTTGTGCAACAAAACTTTTCTCACTTTTACAATTTAGTCCTTTCTTGAATTAATATATCATAATATACTTCTCAATATTGACATATCTCAAAATTTCCTTTTCTTTTTTTTTCACTTTATTTCCTTATTTTACTATATCAAGGATAATATCTTACTGTAAATATTTTCAGGGTATTACAGTATGTTGGGGCGATTCCTCAGATAATCTCCAAACCACTCGTCCATTATATTAAAGAAAGCGGCTTGGGTCTCTTCCCAGCCTTCAGACATAACCCTTCTACTACTACTAGATACAACACGTTGTACGAAAATTGGAGCATGACTCTCGGCTCCCTCGAACTCATCTTGTGCATGATTGGAAGACATTTACTATATTCAAAACAATTTAAACAGTTAGGAGATATCACACTATCAACTTTCATACAATGGCATGTATAGTGAATCTCAATGCTCTCTACGGTAGTCCTAGAACTGACTAAACCGCAGCTCTGATACCGCTAAATGTAACACCCCTCGCCCGTATCTGACGCCGGGATAGGGTTCGAGGTGTTACCGATAATTCCCTTTTTACACACTTGCTAAATCGGGTCACCAAAATTTGCCCAAAATTAAAACCTTTCAAACATGTACCTCTCATCCCTTATACAGGCCTTCGAGGCCTAAAACACACCTAGGGGTAGTACGGGACACAACCGAAAACATTCGATAAACTTTGGGCACTTTAAAAAAAATTTCCTTACTTTAAAGTGTGGCACGCCCGGGTGATAGGGCCGTGTGGTCACACACGCCCGTGTGGCTTAAGACACGCCTGTGCCCTCTGCCCGTCTGCAACTCTAACTTCAACCTCATCATTCTGTTAAAAACATACGGCCAAGACACACGCCCGTGTGCTTAGCCCGTGTTCTATACTGACTAAAAAAATTTAGGTAGAAGGGACGCACAGCCATACCACACACCCATGGGGGTGAGCCGTGTGTCACATACGGCCTAGACACACACCCAAGTGTCTACTCATGTGGACCTTATTAGGCTATTTTCCAAGCCTTAATTCACCCTCTACTAACAAATTACGCTTATAGATTATTATAGTGCATGTTTAGGCCAAATTATACATTTATAAATATGAAACTTTGATTAACCTCATTGCAAGTGAACCTCATGTCATTGGTTTCACACATGCTAAGTTAATTCTCATCTTGCATTTAAGGATTTCTATGTCTACTCGACATATTTAAGGTTGGCTCGTTTTTATAACTCATTGACAATTATAACCAAACCATCATATGTGAACATAAACATGCGTAGATTTGTAGGTCATAGCCTACTTCAAAATAAGCCAATTTCCGTGACCATATACAAAAAGATAAGTATGGCTTTACATGCCTTTATCTTAGCAAATCAAATGACACATATAACAAAATACTCAAGTTTTATACTTGCCATTGAACAAAACATAAGTGTCTATATACCAAAGCTGATCTAGTTGATAGTGTGTTGATTCTCCAACCGTCTTCCAATCTATACGAGTCCTCGAGCTCTGTAAGATAGGAAAAAGAGAGGGGTAAGCATTTACATGCTTAGTAAGCTCGGAATAATTGGAAAGTAAACTTACCGATTATTTAGCATACATCCTTATTAAAAGATGAAACCAACAAGTATGGAAATGATTTCCCTATTACAGGCACTCAAGCAATGAGTTAGTCACACAACAAAACACCATGCAATTTATCTTAGATGAGCTCATCATTCAACAGGTCATTCGTACATATACCTCGTGTTAGTCTTGTTGAGTTTTTAAGAAATCTCGATGGATCATCCAGTCACCGTCAATTCATATGAATCTTCATTTCAAGTATGCACTCCCGTGAACCTCATATCTTACGGCGGGATTATCAGTCCAGGCTAAATCCCCCGTAATATAAACTCATAAGGTGATGTCGGGATTACCAGTCCAGGCTAAATCCCTTACACGACAAACACCCTTAATGAGCTCGGATCTGAATTACCATTCCAGGCTAAACCCAGACCCTAATCGAATTACCTGTTCGGGCTAAATCCACAATGCACAGATATTCTTCGGGAGGCTCGATCACTCAAGGAACACCCGTCCAGGCTAGATCCTTCTTATACTTGAGATCATCGGATTACCCGTCAGGGCTAAATCCTCTCTGCAACACATGCAGGATCTCAAGCCTCATGTAAATCATGGTTTATCCATCGAATTCCCTTTCTAACCTCAACCGAGACATTTACCAATAAATTATTATCAAAGATACATTCCATGCATTTTCATGCCATCAACAATGCAATCATCATGTATTCATAAATCATACAATTATGCATGTTATGAGTTTACTTTAAGTTATCTGAACTTACCTGGTACTTGTTTCAGTGATGTGTTTCGGTTATTCCGAAACCTTTCATTTTCTTCGATCGACCTTTGAAACTTCTTCCTCGGGGTCTAAAACAATAAAATTAAATAATTAACACTCTACATTATAATTTTTGAGCCTAAGTTTCACCCCCGGTCTAAATGACCATTTTACCCCTAACCTTTCACATTTTTACGATTTAGTCCCTAGGCTCATATAATGATACATATGCAATTTCTATCTTACCCAAGCATAGCTGAACACTTTTCCTTCTTATGGCAGCCCACATTTTCCATTATTTTTACATTTCTACCACATATTTAACAACTTTTGTAAAAAGGTCCCTTTAGGGGTTTTTCATGAAAATCACCTAGGAAAAGATGTTTAACACACCTTCAACTTTCATGTCCCTCCATAAACCATTAAAATACAAGTAACTCATGCATGGGTAAATTTCTAAACATGAACCCTAGCATGAAATATGGGTAGAAATGGAGAGAGTAAGCTACTAGAATTTCAAAAATACAAAGAACACTAAAAACGGGGCTTGAGAGCACTTACTATTGAGCTTGGAAAGCTTGGAAACCCTAGCTATGGAGACTCCTCAATTTTCGACAGAATGAGGGAGATGAATGGCTGATTTTTGCCTTCTTTTTCCCATTTTATTTCATTAAAAAGCCAAATGACCAAAATGCCCTTAAGTCCTTTCTTTAAAATTTCATCCATGCAAGCTCATTTTTGTCCAAAAACTTAGAAATTGGGAAAATTGCTCTCTAAGACCTTCTAATATATAATCTAAAGCAATTTCATACAAATTTCTTCTAGAATCCAAGTTTTACAATTTATTCAATTTAGTCCCTAATTTCCAATTGGACACCTTACTCAAAGGATTTCTTCATGAAATCTTAACACATGCATATTCTCATATTCTAGATCTCATAATAATCATAAAATAAATATTTTGATGTCAGATTTGTGGTCCCAAAACCACTATTTTGACTAGGCACTATTTCGGGATGTTACAGTCTACAATTCACTATAGCATTATCCATCGTAAGCCAATCCATACCCAAAATCACATCAAATTCATCGAATGGAAACAACATTAGATTAGCAGAAAAACAAAAATCCCGATTCATTAACGGACAATTCTTGTAGACTTTATCAACCAAAACGTATTTTCCTAAAGGGTTCGATACTCTAATCACAAATTTAGTAGACTCTCCAGGAAAAGTCTTACTAGATATTAAATCTATATATATATACGAATGGGTTGATCCAGGATCTATCAACGCAACTATATCATTATCAAAAAGAGAAAAAGTACCAGTAAAAACATCTAGCGATGTTGCCTCATCCCGTGCACGAATGCATAAGCTCGGGCAGGTGTTCATGCTTCAGATCTCACAGCAGAATCTCTCATCACACCTCTACCACTGGACACATTCCCCGTATTTCTTGGCAGTCTCTCTCTTATTGTTGTATTACTCGATCTCAGATAAAATGATCTCGCGAACCAAAACTATAACAAGCTCTATTATTATTTTTCATCCAACAATCTCCAAAATGTCATTTTCCACACTGTTGACATTCGGGGTTAACATCTTTCACATTGCCAACACTCGATACCGATGTAGCTTGAGACTTATGACTGGTGTATTGCTTTCCGCGATCTCTATTATAATATCCCACAGAAGCTGTCGATTGGATAAAATAGTTTCTAGATTTCTTCGACGAGGATTGATAAGGTTTACTCATTGATCTCTTCCTCGAATCTCTTGCTTCTAAATCAACCTTTCTCTTTTCTTTGCTAAGTTTCTCGGCTTTGCAAGCTCTGTCTACTAAAACAACAAATTCCTTCAATTCTAAAATTCCAATGAGAACTTTAATGTCTTCATTAAACTCTAGAAACTCTTTATGCTTTTGATCAAGGAACCGTTGACTTATATATTTCTTTCGGAACTCCGTCTGAAAGAATTCCCAGGTCATTCATTCCGTCTGAAAGAATTCCCAGGTCATTCATTCTCTCGGTACTACAGACACCAAGGTATTTCGCCATTGATATGTTGTGTCTCTCAACAGTGAAATGGCACACTTTAAACATTCAACTGGAGTGCATGAAAGTTCATCAAACACTCGGAATATATTTTCAAGACAAAATTCGGCTCTCTCAGGATCATCATCAACATTATCTCTGAACTCTTCAGCCCCGTGTTTACGGATCTTGTCAACAAGAGGCTTATTCTATATTAAAAGCTCAACTCCTTGAGGAGCTACAAGTATCAGTTGGGGATTAGGAGGGGGTGGAGGTTGTTGAGCAGCTGGGTTCATACGAATGTCTTGAGTGAACCATTCGTTCATCATTTGGAAGAAGGCTTCTTTAGCCTCTCCTCTCTGGCTACCCATCCCGGTTCTAGAATCAGATGGCACTGTCCCTTATGCGGGAGCAAACACATTACTCTCAACCTCATTAGCAATAGCTCGATTAGGGTCCATTTGCTATATGAAAACACAGTTTAAAACGTCAAGATTCATCACACTATCACAGTTATATATGGTATGTTGAGCTAGACTCTTACATACGCTACATAGTTATAGAATCGACTAAACTGTAGCTCTGATACTAATAAATGTAACACCTCCTCACCCGTATTCAATGTCAGAATAGGGATACAAACCATTTAGCATACATAACATCATTTTATACAATCATCATTCAAACTCAATCAATTTGTCCCTAATACGGGCCTGTGAGGCTCAAAACATGCTTTGGAAATGGTTCAAGACTAAACTGATAAATCAAGAAACTTTCACAAAACTATGAAAATTTTATTCAAAACAGAGGACACACGCCCATGTGGGCAGGCTGTGTGTCTCACATGACCACCAGACACGTCCGTGTCACAAGCCGTGTGAAAACAAGAGGTACATACCGACTTGGGTCACACGGCCAACCACACGCCCGTGTGTCTAGCCCGTGTACCCTTTGAAGTGGCCACACACGTCCGTGTGCCAGGCCGTGTACTAAGTCATGCCAAACCTGTAGGGTATACTGACTTATACAACAAGGCCAAGTCACATGCCCGTGTGCAAATTAGGGGGTATATTGGTCTGTACCACATAGCCTGTCACACGCCCGTGTGTCAAACCATGTTGAGCATACTAACTTCATTTTAATTCCAACACCAGAGGACACAAGGTCGTGCAACATGACCATGCGTCACACACGGCTGAGACACACGCCCGTGTCTTTGCCCATGTGGACAAAAATAGGCTATTTACCAAGCCATTTTGCCACCCATTTTGCACATATTTATACAAGCCCAATTGGTACCATTTTAAGACACAAATATGCAACCAAAATTCATCAATCAATAAAAAATTATACTATATCCATTTCAACCATTTCAATACTCAATTCAATGTCATTTACCTATTCAAGTACATATCAACTCAACTGGTTGTACTAGATATAATTCACATATATAATTCATATGGTTAAACCATTCTAACATACATTATCAATTCAACTCCATTCACTCAATATAGGTCAATTACCTAACTCAAAACAAAGCCATTCGCATACTTATATACATTATCAAATTAACCATCCAAAACTAACTCACATGACAATATATATACAAACTAAACATAAAAATTTACAAGCCATTCCAAATGGCCAATATCAATACCAAAACATAGCCAAAATGACCAAAGTCCCTATACATGCCATATTACCAAATCATAAGTTCAAAAGTACCAAAAATGATGGTTGGATAGTGTGACGATGCCTCCGACGATTCCCGAATTCGAGTTAGCTTTTATATCACTATAAAACATGGAAAAATACACAAAGTAAGCTAATAAGCTTAGTAAGCTCGTATGATATAACTTAACTAATCACAAATACAACATTCATCAATCTAAACATATTATCCTCTATTTTATGATTACTAACAAACCTTTCACCTGCATAATCATAAGCTTATATACAAGCTTTATAATTACTTCGATTTTAAGCTCATAATATACATATACATACTTGTACCAATCCATAACAAGTTCATACATACACGGAATGCAGTTGAATACTCAATGCCTCGTACACTAAGTGCCATATTCAATATCTCGCACACTAAGTGCCATATATATAGCTGAAGCTATGTCAAATCGCACACTAAGTGCCACAAACAACTGATTTGTCTTCGAACAGAACTGTAGTCCCGTATATACAATTTATGCAATATCAAAGCACTAAAAGCATAAATATTACAATGCTTAATACATAAGAACTTACCTCAGATATTAAAATGGTGAATCGAGTCGAATAGTCGATAACTTTATCTTCTCCCCGATCCAAGTCTGTATTCCGCTTTTCTTGATCTAATTGAAGAATTTAGCTTAGCTGAATAAAGAACCCTAGTTTCTTCTTGTTCTTCTTTAATTTCGGTTCAAATATGATAATGGAAACCTTTCATTTGGTTTTTATTTTATTTATTTTAAGTTAAATTACCAAATTACAAATATAACATTATTAAATAACCATTTAAATCATCCATTCTATGCCTATAAATGTCCACTTATACTTTTAATGGTCTAATTACAATATAAGGACTTTTAATTTAAAGTTTTATAGCTATTAGATACTTTTAGCTAATAGAACTCTACTTTTGCACTTTACGGGATTTAGTCCTTTTTATCAAATTGACCATTTAAACAATAAAATTTCTTGACGAAAGTAAACATTAAAATAATAATAAAATAAATATGTTGACTTCAGATTTGCGGTTCCAAAACCACTATTCTGATTTGACTAAGAATGGGTTGTTACAACAACTATCATGGAAGGACATGTAGGGAATTAAAAGAAAAAATGGATGGAAGTTGGGGTGAGAAGAATAAGTAGTGACGGTTTGTGTTTGAGAAAAGATGATATTTTTTCATCTTTTCTCCACTTTTCTACACCATTCCACTAAAATATCTCACCATTTTAATTTAAATGGTCAAATTGCTACTAAGTCCTTAAGCCATCCATCTTTTTACTTTTACCCATCATCATTACACCTAATAAATATCCACTTGGCTAATTACCACTTTGTTCTTCCTCATCTTTTATATTTCCTAGTATGACTCATACAACACTTTGGTTAAATTTCTTTTTAATCTTTCTTTCCCTTCCTCTACTATTATATATCTCCTAACTTAATATTTTTCTTACTTTGGCCACAAAAATTTCTTTATTCTTTCAACTAAATCAATGTATCTATTTTAAAATTTCCTATCTAAAGAGTATTTTTTATTTTTTATTTTTAAATTTCTTGTTGTATCTATATACTTCCTAATTTAATACTTAAAATCCCTATTTATTATATTTCGAAAATTTTATACTAATTCTTAACCCGACCCATCACTGTACCTAACCCCGAGTTAAAACACGGATGTTACAATTCTCTCCCCATTAAATAAATTTCATACTTGAAATTTACCTAACGTAAATAATAGCAGATATTATTCTCTCATAGTTTCCTCTCTTTCCCATGTTTCTTCTTCCGAATTATGATGTCTCCACAAGAATTTTACCAATGGGACTTGTTTGTTTCTCAATTCTTTTACCTCCCGACCAAGTATCTTAATTGGCTCCTCTTCATAAGTCCAATCCGGTTGGACTTCTATTACTTCAGGAGTAATCAAATGAAATGGGTCAAACCGATATCATCGTAGCATTGAGACATAAAAAACATTATGAATTCTATCCAACTCTAATGGTAGGGCTAACTGATAAGCAACTGGTCCAACCCGTTCTAAAATCTCATACTCCAATGAATCTTGGACTCAGCTTCCCTTTCTTCCCAAATCGGAGAACTTTTTTCCATGGCGACACTTTCAAAAATACCTTTTCACCCACATTATATTCAATAACTTTCCTTTAAATATTAGCATAAGATTTCTATCTATTCGAAACTGCTTTTAAACGGTCCCTGATCAACTTCACTTTCTCTTCTATTTCCTTAATCAAGTCAGAACCCACTAATTTATTTTCACCCAATTTTGTCCAGCACACAGAGTTCTACATTCTCTTCCATACAGTGCCATTTGAATACAAGACTCATAACTGTTATTATAGGTAAATTCAACCAATGGTAGATACCTTTCCTAGTTGCCTTCAAATTCGATGATGCAACTTCGGAATATGTCTTCCAGTGTCTGAATTACCCGTACTGACTGTCCATTAGTCTGAGTGTGATATGCCGTATTGAAATTTAATCGCATACCTAAAGCTTCATGTAGCTTCTTCAAAAACTTCGATGTAAATCTCAGATCCTGATCAGAAATGATGGATATTGGCACTTCGTGAAGCTTTACTATTTCATCTATATACAACTGTGCATATTTTTCCATGGAGAAATCAGTTCGTACTAGTAGAAAATGGCCAGACTTCGTCAATCGATCTACAATTACCCAAATAGCATCCTTCTTCTTCAGTGAGAGTGATAATCCAGTTACAAAATCCATATTAATTCTTTCTCACTTCCACTCTGGTATGGCTATTGATTGTAGCAATCCCGATAGAACTTGATACTCTGCTTACACTTGTTGACAGGTTAAACATTTAGAAACGTATTCAACTATGTCTTTCTTCATCATTTTCCACCAGCAGAATGGTTTCAAGTCATGATACATCTTATTACTCCCCGGATGTAAACCAAATGAACTATGATATGCTTCATTCAAAATATTTTGCTTCAAAACTTATTGATTAGGTACACATAGCCGACCGTGAAATCTCAAGCTCCCTTCACCATAAATCTCAAATTCACTATTTTTCCCTTCCTCAAGTTGTTTCTTAATCACCAATAATTCTTTATCTTCTTTTTGAGCATCTTTCACCTCTTACAACAAAGTTGGTTTCACCTTTAACTCAACAAATAACTCACCATTTTGTTTTATTTCTAAATGTGCATTCATCTTTTTCAAAGCTGCCAATGATTTTCTGCTTAAAGCGTCTGCTACTACATTCGCCTTTCTAGGGTGATAATTAATGATACTATCATAGTCCTTTAGCAAATCAACCCATCTTCTTTGTCTCAAGTTCAACTCTTTCTAGTTTAGCAAATACTTCAAACTCTTATGGTCAATTTAGATATAGCATTTTTTCCCGTACAAATAATGTCCCCATATTTCTAACACAAACACCACTATAGCAAATTCAAGATCATGCGTCGGGTAGTTCTTTTCGTGTGGCTTTAATTGCCTAGAAGCATATGCTACTACCTTTCCTCCCTGCATTAGCACGCAACCCAAACCACTGTACGAAGCATCACTAAAAATCACGTACTCTTTACCAGATTTTAGTTTAATCAACACAGGAGCTTCTGTCAATGCTGCTTTTAATTTCTCAAAACTTTGCTGACACCTTTCTGTCCATTCAAATTTTACATTTTTCTGCAACAATTTTGTTAATGGTGATGCAATCATAGAGAACCCCTCAACAAATCTTCTATACTAACCAACCAATCCGAGAAAACTCCTTACTTCTGTCACATTCTTTGGTGGTTTCCATTCAAGTATAGCTTCTACCTTTTTTGGATCTACTCGAACACCATCTGTTGATACAATATTTTTCTCTCAAAATCTGTAGCACAATCCGAAGATGTCTATCATGTTCTTCTTCTCCTTTTGAATACACTAGAATATCATCTATAAATACCACTGCAAACTTATCTAAATAAGGCTGAAAAATTCTATTCATAAGATCCATGAAGGCGGTCGAAGCATTAGTCAATCCAAATGGCATAACCAAGAATTCATAATGATCGTACCAAGTCCTAAAGGCAGTTCTTGACACATCAGATTCCTTCACCCGTAACTAATAATACCCTAACCTGATATCAATATTAGAAAATACAGCGGCTCCTTTTAATCGATCAAAAAAATTATCAATCCTAGGCAACGGATATTTGTTCTTTACAGTCACTTTATTCAACCAACGGTAATCTATACAAACCCTCGAATACCCATATTTCTTCTTCACGAACTGTAACAGCTCGTTTTTAAGGTTAATCAAAATAATGGTTTTGAGACCACAATCCAAAGTAAAAATACTTATTTTATTATTTTATTATGGTTTAAAGTATGATAGAATGTTCGTGTGAAAATTTCGTAAAGAAATTTTACCGTTTGAGTGGTTAATTCGGTAAAAAGGACTAAATCGCGTAAAGAGTAAAAGTTAAATTCTATAAGTTAAAGGTATTAAATAGCTATGAAATTAAATACTAGGAGTCCTTAAGTGGTAATTATCCCAAAAGTGTTGATAGGGGAATTTTGTGGCTTGGTATTGTTGAAATTTATGATATTATTAAAGGTTAGTTTTGTAAATTGGTTAATAAAGATTAAATAAATAAAATCAAAGTCATTATTTTGTATCCATCATCTTCTTCAACCATTTCTACGTTTCTGAGCTCGTTGCAGCTTAATCTAGCTAGCCCGTATCTCTGTTTTTGAAACTGTTATAGATTTGGAATGATGCCATTGTTGAATTCTTGGTTATTTAGATGTTTTATGATAGTTTATTAATGTTTGAAGCTAGATATACAAGTTCTATAAACTGATTTTTTGACAAAAATGCAAATTAAGGATTAAATTGAGAAAAATGTAAAATTCATGGTTAGATGTATGAATAAATTAAAAATATGGGCTGCTAGTAGTTTGGATAAAATTCGGCTAGCATGGGCTTGTCCTTAATTGCATGAATTTGCAATTTTATGTGATAAGGACTAAACTGTAAAAATGTGAAATAATAGGGGCAAAAGTGTAATTTTTCCAAATGTGTAAATTGTGTTAAATTGAATGAATTAATGATTAAGTAATTTTTTTTATTATATAGATTGAGAAAAATGAGATTTGGATCTAGAACGAGGGAAAACAAAGTATTAGATTAGTCGACCTAATTCGTCGTTACAGCGAACGAGGTAAGTTCGTATGTTAATAAATGTTGTTAAATTGTGCTATAAATTTTTCAACTTTGTTGAATTAAATTAAAATTCTGATTGGAAATGAGTACAAGCACAATCGATAGAGTTATGACATTCGGAAGTCCCGTACGAACCTTAGGAATAGCTTAGGATCTAAATGTCATGAAATTAGGATTACCGAGATGAGATTACATGTAAGACCATGTCTGGGACATTGGCATTGTACTGTGATTACGTGTAAGACCATGTCTAGGACATTGGCATCGTTATATGATTTCGGGTAAGACCATGTCTGGGACATTGGCATCGATATGAGATAACATGTAAGACCATATCTGGGATATGGCATTGTATGAGTTTTATGTGATATCCGAGTATCCTTAGCGATTTTGAAGGGTTCAACAGGTAAATTCAAGACGAGAATGAAAGTACAATCAAATTAAGTGATACAGGTACGTACAAAATCTATATGAGAATCAAATAAATGAAATTTGGTAAGTTCTTAGTGTATCATGTATATGAAATGAGAAACATTTATGTATAATTTCATGCCAGAATGTGTTTATTTGGTTGTAATGAGTTATAAATTAAATGATATGTGAGATATGAGTTATAGTTGTTTTAACTAAATATACATATGGCACATAGTGTGCGAAATATCGTTATTTGATGATATTTCACATAATTCACTTGACTAAAGAAAAGGTGATGGAAATTGAATTGAATAAAGTTTATATATATAATTGTTTATGCATATGAAGATGTGAATGAGTTGATAAGAAGTATTCAAACCATATGTGTTTTGAATGAATAAACTCATAAAAATCTTGATTAACTTTGTGCATGAATTCGAGATAGAATGGTACAATCATATGAATTATATTATGTTTTGAATAATGGTTTTAAATGTAGTTATTTTAATAATATGATTTTATTACCATACGAGCTTACTAAGCTTTATAGCTTACTTTGTGTTATTTTTCTATGTTTTATAGTGATTCGGACGTTCGCCCAGGTTGCAAGTCGACGGAGATCATATCACACTATCTAGTTTTTTATTACGGTATTTATACACTTGTGACTTGGTTATATGGCATGTATAGGCTTGAGTCTTTTTGATAAAGGTTTTGGTGATGTATTTGGTCATTTTATATGGCTTACTAATGACTTATGTTTGATGTGTAATTTTCCTTGTGTAATGGCATAATTTGGTATGGTTGGTGATGGTTCAAGATGATCATTTGGTCATTTGGTATATTATGAGTATTTACTTATGAAAAGCATGATTTTGGACTTGATAAAGGAATGGCTAATAGATTATTTATGAGTCAAGCTTTGTGTGTGATTGATGGTAGTAAAAATACATATTGAAATAGATTGTATTGAAGAGTATGATATGTATTTTGCTATATGTTTGAATAGGTGAGTAATGAGGAATGAATCATGCTAGTTTAGTATTTGATTGAATGTACAAATGGTATTGAATTGAGTATATGGATGCTTGATTATGAAATAGCATTGTTTGGCTGCCTATTAATGTATTGAAATGGCATGAAATGTGATGCCTTAGGTATGCTTAAGGAGGGTGAGAAATGTGGCTTCAACCAAGCCTATTTTCACTCCACACGGCAGAGCACACGGGCATGTGACTTGACCGTGTGTGACACATGACCTTGGTACAAATCGTGTATCCCCTGGGGTACCCTTCGAATTAAGTTAGTATACCATACAAGTTTGACACGGCCTAGACACACGGGTGTGTCTATGGCCGTGTGTAACACACGGGCTGGCACATGGGCGTGTGGCCGGCCGTGTGATCCAAATCAATAACCCCTCCAGTTTTCTCACGGCCATGGCACAAGGATGTGTCTTCAGCTGTGTGTACAAGTCAGTATGTATGCCCTGTTTTCACGCGGCCTAGGACACGGGCATGTCTGGTGGCCGTGTGAGGCACACGACCTGTTCACACAGGCGTGTGACCCCTGAATCCATGAAAATTTTTCTAAGTTCTCAAAGCTTTCAAAAATACACTATTTAGTCCCGAACTTTATCTAAGCATGTTTTAAGGTCTCATAGGACCTTAGATGTGAATATTTTGAATGGATTTTTTTATTACGAATGCGTATATGTATGAATTATGTTTTGATTAATCGATAATGCCTCGTAACCCTATTTCGGCTATGAATATGGGTTAGGGGTGTTACACGAACAATACTGGTGCTCCACATGGTGATAAACTAGGATGTACGAATCCCTTATCTAGTAACTCTTGTAGTTGTGTTTTCAATTCTTTCAACTCAGTGGGTGTCATCCGGTAAGGTGCTATAGATATCGGTGCAGTGCTAAGAATTAACTCAATCCCAAACTCTACTTTTATTTCTAGGGCAAACCCAATAATTCTTCTGAAAATACATTGATAAAATCTCGAACCACTGGTATCTTTTCAATCTCAGAATTTGTTGTATGGGTACCTAAAATGTAAGGAAGAAAAGCAATGTTGTAAAATCCTAAATTTGGGCCTAGTCAGAATAGTGGTTTAGAGACCACAAATTCGACATTAAAATAATTATTTTATGATCATTATGAGGTCTAGGATATGAAAATAAGCATGTGTTAAAGTTTCATGAAGAAATTCTATGTGTAAGATGTCCAATTGGAAATTAGGGGCCAAATTGAATAAATTGCAAAACTTGGATTCTAGAAGCAATTTGTATGAAATTGCTTTGGAATGTTAATTAGAGGTCCTTAAAGAGTAATTTTTCTAATTTCTAAGTTTTTGGACAAAAACGGACATGCATGGAAAATTTTGAAATTTAGTAAGGAAGGGCATTTTGGTCATTTGGTAATAAACTAAATAAAAAGAGGAAAATCAAGCTAAAATTAGCTCATTTTCTTCTCCATGCTGCTGAAATTATAATGGTCTCCATAGCTAGGGTTTTCAACATTTTCAAGCTCGATAGTAAGTGCTCCCTAGCCCTTTTTTAATGTTCTTCGTATTTTTGAAATCCTCGTAACATGCTCACTTTTTCTACCCATATTTCAAGTCAAGGTTCATGTTCAAAAATTTACCCATGCATGAGATGTTGGTATTTTGATGATTTATGGAGAAATATGAGAGTTTAAAGGATGGTGAACAACTTTTACTAAGTAGTTTTTCATGGAAATGGCTTAAAGGACTAAATTGTAAAAGTTGTGGAAATGGGTAGGAAAATATGGAATGAAGAAAAAAATAGGCTGTTATAAGTGTGAATAAAATTCATCTAAGCTTGGGTAGCCAAGGAATTACATGCATTTCATTATACGAGACTTAAGACAAAATTGTAAATATTGTGAAAGGTTAAGGGCAAAATGGTCATTTCGCCTATGGGTGAGTTTTAGGCCTAAAACGAATAATGTGATGTATTAATAATCTAATTTTATTGATATAGACCCCGAGGAATCAATTCTGGAGGTCGACCGTGGTAAACGAAAGGTTTCAGAATAACTGAAATACAAAACCGAAGCTATTACCAGGTAAGTTCGTATAACCCGAAGTAAACTTTAATATACTTGAATATGCATGTCCTTGAATGTATGAAAATCTAGATATTCATTGCATGATAATCCATGAAATATACTAGTGTAAATGAAGGATGATAAATGTCCCTATTTAAATAGAAAGGGAAATCCAATGGATAAATTATGACTTACATGACATGAGATCCTACATGTGTTGCAGAAAGGATTTAGCCCAGATGAGTAATCTGATGATCTCAAAATAGAAAATATCTAGCCCAGACGGGTGTTCCTTGAGTGATTGAGCCTCCCGAAGAATATGGTTGCATTAAGGATTTAGCCCGGACGGGTAATTCGATTAAGGACTAAATTTAGCCTGGACTGGTAATTTAGATTCGAGCTTATGAGAGCGATTGTCGTTGAAAGGGATTTAGCCTGGACTGGTAATCCTGCCGTAAGATATAAGGTTCACGGGAGCACGTACTTGAGATGATCACTTGTATGACTTGACAGTCATTGGACCATCCATCGAGATTTTCGAGAAATTCAACGGGATTTATAAGATGAAATGAAGAATGAAAATATTGAATTGATGAGCTCATCTAAGACTAATGATATGATGTATTGTTATAAGACTAACTTGATGATTAAGTGCATGTGATAGGGAAACTACTAACTTGATGATTAAGTGCATGTGATAGGAAAACTATTTCATGCTTGTTAGATTTATTACCTAAATAGGGTTGTATGCTAATTAACCGGTAAGTTTACTTTCCAATTATCCGGACTTACTAAGCATGTAAATGCTTACTCCCTTCTCTTTTTCTTGTCTTACAGAGCTCGTGGACTCATGAAGATTGGAATACAGTTGGAGAATCAACACACTATCTACTTGTCCCGCTTTGGTATATATATGCTTTTATTTTGTTTAATGGCATGTATAGGATTTTTGGTTATTTTGTTATATGTGTCATTTGGCTAACCATTGTAAGGGCTCAAATGGTATACTTATTCTTTTGTATATGGCCATGAGATATGACTCATATGGATGTAGGTCATAAACCTACTAATGATGCATGTTTATGTTTAAATGGTTCATAAGATATGATGATGAGGTTTACCGTGGATGGATGCTTGAAATGGGACTTAATAATTTGATAGTGGACATAGTATATAATGGTATATGGTTATAATATGGCCTAAGTGTAAAATGTAAAATGTACTATGTAAATCCCTAATACGAAAAGGATAATTTAGCGTGTACTAAACTGATAAGATGTGGTTAGCATGCAATGAGTTATTTCAAGGTTGTTTAAGAATATAATTAGGCCATGTTAAATACCATTGAAGCCTATAAGTGTTTATGGATGTTAGAGGGTGACCAAAGCCTTGGAAAATAGCCCTAAAAAGGTCCATACGGGTAGACACACGGGCATGTGTCTAGACCGTGTGTGACACATGATCAGCCCCACGGGCCTGTTGCCTGGCCATGTGTCCCCTGCACTTAAAATTTTAGGTCAGTTTGCATGGTATTAAACACATGGGCAGAGACACGGCCGTGTGTCTCATCCATGCAGAAGACACGGCCTCGACCACAAGCATATGCCTTGGCTGTGTGCCTCAAAATGAATGATGATGTCACAAACAGAATGTCTGGGTTTTTGGACACAGGCGATGACACGGGCGTGTTTAGGCCATGTGAGGGACACAGGTCAGGCACACGAGCGTGTGCTTGGCCGTGTGAAAACCCCTGTAGATTCAAAATGGAAAATAAATCCAAATAATTGAACATGGGCGGGTCACATGGGTGTGTCCCTAAGCACACGGGCGTATGGTTTACCTCCACACAGGCGTGTGAGGTATAACTCTAGGAATTTTACTAAAATTTTCTATAGTTCTCGATTTAGTCCTGGATTGCTTTTAATGCATGTTTTGGACCTTGTAGGTCTATAGTAGGGACACTATGATGTTGTGTGGTTGGTTTTAAATTAGAATGAAATTTTATAACCCATACTTTTCGAAAGTGTCCGAGTATATGTCTGGTAACGCCTCGTACCTTGTCTCGGTCCCGGTCTCGGGTATGGATAAGGGGTGTTACAAGTATATCCTATTCTCATCATCTTAGAAGCATTTATTATAGACACCACATTCGTCAATGCACTATATTCTTCACCGATTACAATCACTTCCTCTCCATCAGAAGTTTTCAAGAAAATTTTTTTTCTTCTGCAATCAACCATAACCACGTGTTCTGACAACCAGTCTATAACCAATATCACATCAAACTCATGAAACGTAAGTGCCATAAGGTCTGTTGGAAACTCATAACCATGAATTTTTAAGAGACATATTCTACACACTTTATTAACTTTCTTACTTTGTCCGAAAGGGTTAGTAACTACTACTTCATATCCTGTAGGTTCTAGTGATAACTCTGTCTCTTTCATGAATGCAATGCATATATATGAATGCGTAGAGCCAGGATCAATTAGTGCAATTACAAAGAAATTAAATAAAGAGAATTTACCAATAATCACATTAGGAGCGTCTCCCTCTTCTCGTGTTCTGATAGCATAAGTCTGAGGTCCCCGAGATTCAAATCTATCAACTGTTTCTCTCACCGATCTTGTACCACTACTAGAGCCACCAAAAATTCCAAGTTGTCTACCTCTTTGTGGAACCGAGCTACCTCTCGTAGATTGTTCTATAACACTTTCTAACACCTTTGGACAATATCTAATCAAATGATCTTTCGACCCACATCGAAAACAAGCTAGGGAATTAAGTTGACATTTCCCTCAATGATATCTTCTATAATGCTCACATGATAGCGGTGTTGGTTTTCTTCGAGAACCCCCAGTACTGACTATAGAAGTCGCCTACTAAGTTTGTCTTGTTTGATTTCTAGATCTTTGCCCAACAGTAGGAGAAGTGTATTTAGAATCTCTAAAATCCCTCACTCTTTGTGAAAACGGTGGTAGTGTTGAACTAGTTGCTAATCTCTTCCCAAAACTCTTTTCTTTCAAACAAGCTAACCCTTCTTCCAATCATTGTGCTCTATCAACCAAAATAAGAAATTCTTGTAGATGTAATGGTATAAAAGGAATATAATTTCTTCATTAAATCCCCACTCAAATCTCCTACACATATTTGCTTCATTTACTATTAATTCCTTGCCATATTTACTCAATCTGATAAATTCACACTCATATTCAGCAACAGACATGTTGTTCTACTTCAAATCCAGAAATTCTATTTTCTTCTTCTCAAGATAAAGTTGACTCACATATTTCTTTCTAAATTCTGACACAAAAAATTCCAATTAATTTTCTCTGCAAGATGAATATTCATGACAATGGTCCACCATTGGTAAGCCTCACCCTTTAATAAAGATATTGCATATTTCAACTTTTCATCCCCTGTACACTGCAATTCTTCAAATATCATTTGATTGTTCTCTAACCGTTCTTCAACTTCAGCTGGGTCATCATCTTTCTTTCCTTTAAACTCTTCAGCTCCATATTTTCTTATTTTCTGTAAGGGAGATCGATGATTAGCTGCAGACGGTTATGATTGTGGAGTAGTAGGAGGAGGAGGTGGTGGTGGAACAGGTGGAGCATTATTAGTTCTCACAACTAGTTGCAATAACTGATTCATTGTCTGTAACAAGGCTACAATTGGAATTTCTTCTCTAAGCGGTATTGTTTCAATTTCAAGTTGAGTTGTTTCTTCCAATTCAGACTCCCTATCATCCCCTAAGTTTACCGATTCACTCCAGGCTTGGGCTCTATGTTGATCTCTTTCCTTATCAAGGTTTGGCGCCCTACTATCTATTCATTTTTCGACTCTTCACGAGGTCTATTTGACATATTTAAGTTTCTACAATATTCATAAATTACACAATTAAATAACTAAACCTCATCTTATCACATCAATATACAAAATGTCATGTACAGATAAACTTATTCCTAACTCAAGAATTCAAAAAACCTAGGCTCTGATACCAATAAATATAACACCTCTACACCCGGTCTGATTGTATAGACCCAATATAAGACTATTACATTTGGTGTCAAAATGGTTTGGCTAAATACTATTTAATTTAAACAATTATACATAGTATTTTAACTTACCAAACCACATTTGCAAACATACTTATAGTTTCACTAATCATTTCATATAAAATTAAAATACTTCAAGTAAAACCAAAATGGATAGAGTTTCAAGAGTTTGTATTTTAGTCCTTAATACATGGGAACACATTTGGTATACCTATGTACATGCCATTTTAATTCAAAATATAGTACCTACTCTTGAAGCTCTTGAGGATGTGATGAGATAACAGATCTACTAGCCCGACTCTACCTCTTCAAGTCTAATTGTACCTATGAGTTAAAAATAAACGCGTTAAGTCGGTGAAGGCTTAGTAAGCACTATAAGAATTAAATAGATAAATGAAACATAACATAAAATTTTAATCTTATTCAACTAATACATATTTACACAACTTATTCAACTAATACATATTTACACACATACAAGTTTCTTCAACTATACCTTACTTTAATGAAATTTAACTTACCTTTTGTAATTATCAAACTTACCTCAACACATTGATGATTCACTTTTGTTTACAACTCATATTCTTAGCCCAAAGTAGACTTTATAAAACACACCGAATATACGGAACAAATATAGAGGTGCATTATTATACACTATTGAACAGAGAGCACTAAAGTGCTATACAAAGAGCACAAATATGCTAAACGGAGAGTACTAATGTGCTAATAATCAGAGAGCGCGCTAAGGTCCCTTAATGGCATGTCACTAATATCCTAGTAGTTCTAAATTTCGTCTAATTGGGCATTAAATTTGAATTACATACATTTAAATACTTTACATAAATATTTCAGAAAAGATTTCTTATTTCTCCATCATCTACAATTTAGTTCCCATTTCACAAATCACAAAAATCACACCTTTTTCACACACATACCTTTACCACAACATCATTTCTTAGTGTTCAAACAATATACCATTTCATATTCTCCACCTATAATTTTCTTTACAAATTTCATAATTTCATAATCTAATCTTTTTTTATCTATTTACAAATTTAAATATATATTTTACATTTCTATTCTAAGTAGTTCCATACTACAATATAAGCATTTAAATAAAAATAATTTAAAAATCTTGTAGTACTTACAACAGAAAGGTTGAGATGATGTATCTTCTTCTTCCTTCACTTCATAGCCTTCTCTTTCCCTTTTTCTTCAATTAGGTCTTGTCTTTTCTTTTCTTTCTCTTCAATTTCATATAAAACATATAACATTTATATGTTGAAAAACCACAATCAAATGATTTTCCTATACTATTTAATAAAAATAAAAATGTATGGTATGATAATTTCATCATTTCTTACCTTAGCTCTTTGATTTTTACTAAGAAAATTTCAAAAAAAAAATGAAGGTTTGAAGCTTGGATGGTTCAACTATGATGGAAGGACATGTAGGGTGATTAAAAGAAAAGTTGGATGGAAGTTGGGGGGAGAAGAAGAAGTAGTGACAGTTTGTGTTTGAGAAAAGATGATATTTTTTCATCTTTTCTCTACTTTTCTACACCATTCCAGTAAAATATGTCACCTTGTTAATTAAAATGGTCAAATTGCTACTAAGTCCTTAAGCCATCCATCTTTTTACTTTTACCCATATCATTACACCTAATAAATGTCCACTTGGCTAATTACCACTTTGTCCTTCCTCATCTTTCATATTTCCTAGTATGACTCATACAACACTTTGGTTAAATTTCTTTTTAATCCTTCATTCCTTTCCTCTAATATTATATATCTCCTAACTTAATATTTTTCCTACTTTGGTCGCAACAATTTCTTTATTCTTTCAACTAAATCAATGTATCTATTTTAAAATTTCCTATCTAAAGAGTATTTTTTATTTTTTAAATTTCTTATTGAATATATATACTTCCTAATTTAATACTCAAAATTCCTATTTATTATATTTCAAAAATTTTATACTAATTCTTGATCCGATCCATCACTGTACTTAGTCCCGAGTTAAAACATGGATGTTACAAGTTAGCACAAGATACATAATTCTATCAACAACAGGATAAATCTCTAACTTTCTTGTCTTTGCTAACACTTAGAACAACTCTGCAATTCTATTAAAATTGCATAAATTATTTAATAAAGCTATCATTAAAAACACTGTGTAATAAACTATTTGACAAACTACATGACATGGCCTAAATTTTCACAATGATCAAACAAACAAAATTCACAATTCACACCAACGTCTAAGTGATAGATTATAGAATACTTGCATAAAAATCCTCTAAGATGATGACACCACTTCAATTGGTTTTTTTTTTTTTTTGTTTGGATCTATAGCTTTCTTTTGTTTAATTAATACCCTTTTTTTTAAATAAATTGTTTTAGGGATGGGGAGAGATGTCAGAGGGGCTAAGCCATTGATGACAAACTCGTGATAGGGAGAGAAACGAAAAAAATTGTTAAAAAAAATATGTTATAATAAAGGAGAACTTGATAAAATAACTGGGCCTTATATATCTACTTTTAATGTGAAATATAGTTATTGGACTATAAAACTTATTTTTGAAACAATAATTTACATCAATATATAGTATAATTAATATTAATATCTTGAATTTAGAAATAAAAAAAATACACTCCCAAAAAATAATATATAAATTCGAAGTAACGGAGGCAAATTGTTAAAATGAATAAAAAATGTAATAAAAATTTATATATAAAAATTGAGAATTTGAAAAATTCAAAAGAGGCCACCACCCTACAGCCTTAAATCAATCTTGTTTCGATTGAGTATGTACGAGGTCCATGTATGATAGGAGTTGGATCCAATTATTTTGTCTAGTATTAAGTGGATCAATTTAGTCTTTATACTATTTAAAAAGAATCAAACGAGTCTAAATTATAAAGGATTTAACATTTACTATATAAAAAATGTCTTGAAAATTATTATTTTTAATTGCAGTTCAATTCCAAACAAAAGATTTCATTTACAAAACCATAAAGACTTTAAAAATATCAAGTGTGTTAAACAATAAATATTAACTCTATTCCAATTTGGCCTTGATTCTTTCTAATAGTACCATTTAATAGTAAAGTCTCTATAATCAGGGATGAAATTAGAAGTTTAATTTTGGAGGGGGAAATTATAATTGTTTGTTATTTTAGAAATTAAACTGAAAAAGTTGATTTATTTTTTACCATTTAAAAAGATATGGGCTTTCTATAAATCGGTTTTTAAAAAATATAAACATTTGGTTGGATGAGGTGAAAGGTTGAAAAGGCGGATGGATCCCAAACGAAGTATGGGTGTGGGGTGAGTGAAAAAGAGATGAAATTAAATGCAAGCAAAACGGGCATATGATTAGATTATGGCCTTACCCCTTCATTCCCAGACAGATAAATTAATATATTTCAGAATCAGACTGCAAATTACCAACTTTGTTGACAGGTTAAATGGTTTAACCAACTCCTATACCCCTCTTGTGTTTAATTTTGAGGCTTCCTGTCTGTTTGGCTCCCAAATCTTCATGTTTGCTGCCATTGCATTAACTCCATTTCACAACTAAGCCATAAACACATAGACTCACACCCACCCTAAAGGGAGAAGAAAAGGGTCAAAATTACAAGGGGGAGGGTTACGTCATACGTAAATCTCACAAGGGTATTTGCATGCAATGTGACAAAGAAAAGCTTCAATAATGATGAAACATGTGTTTGTAGAAATGCGTGAGTGGGTTTGACAAATCCATAACAGTAGCAGTATTATTTTTCCAGGGAGACACGAGACAAGGATACCTTTTCGGGAAGCTTTTTAGAAAAGTATGAAAATGATTTTTTTTTTTTTTTCAACTTTGATGGGCCTTTATATTTAAAGCTAGAAGATAATTGGAGCTTTGAGTTTGATGTTGCAATTTCATTTTCCTTGCTTGGAAAGAAAAAGGGTACTCAAAAACATAAATGGCTTTTAATGCAAATTGGAAGATGATTGAGTGGACAAAATTAGCAGCATTAATGCAACGATAGGAGTGTTGGATGGACGTTGGGTGGGGTTTGGCCTAACTGTGAAAGAAATGTATACTCTCTAATTCTACCTGGATGGATGAGTTGAATTGGCCTCTCAATAATCCAATCTTCACCATAATTACCTACTTCTTTAGGGTGGATGTATCCCAATTTTTCAAATATGATTGAGTATGGGTTACAAATAAATTAAATTTATGAGAAGTTACAACCTAATAAAAGGTTTGGGTTTGGGTTTGGGTTTGGGTTAGAGTCATTGGAGTTTTTAACTTCACAAATAACATAGAGTGATGATAAGTGTCTTATAAAGATATAATAAAATATTACATAAATAAAACAGATATATGACAAACCTTTAACACTGCTTGTGGAACCAAAATATATATATACTACGAATGTACCAAATACTAATCATTTAAATAGATTTTAGAATAAAACTTAAAAAATCATGATTACCTTAATTAAAATTAATTTTTTTCTTTAATTTATAATTATTTTTATTTTTTATTATATAAAAATAAACATTTTATCTTTAAAATAATAAAAATAACTTCAAAAATTCTATATAAAATTATTTTTCCAAAAAAAAATATAACAGTTATTAATTATTTTTTATTTACTTCAAAACTAAGTTTTTAGAGATATTTATATAAAAACAAACTATGAAACTTCATTAAATAATATGTAAAAGTGATAAAACAAAACCTATTTCATTAAAATAAATTCAAGAGACATAAAAAATAAAAAATTCAAATCAAATTTTTATGAAAAGTTTTCAAAATTTAAAAAATATTAATAATACAAAAAATTATTAAACAAATATAAATTTAATTATTAAATTATCAAAATATTAATAATACAAAAAAATTATAAAAGTTTGTAAACTATTTGTGCCGTGCATTATTAAATGACAATAGATAGTGCATATTTGTGGATATACAGTAAAATGTCCATAAAAGGATATTCAATAAATTAATAATCTCGATTAAATAATAATTTTTTAGGTCTCGAACTTGAATTAAGGAAATAAAATAATAACCTCGCTAAATACATAAGATAATACTTTTTAAAAAAAATTGCTTAAGGACCGAATGAAAATATAAAATAATAAATCATTAAATATACTAAAAATTATATATACAATAAATAAAACTAAAGTGCCTTCTAGGCAACTCTTATTTTTTTTCAATTTTATTTTTTGTTAAAATATGCATCTATAGTTAACTACTTCTTCTTTGCATGTGAATCAAATACAATTTTATCTTTAATTGGTATATTTTTCTCGTGTTGTATTAAATAATTCTTCAAGATATCCATAGTTAGAAAAGCCTCTTTTAGAAAAACATGTGGTAAAACACTACTATCATTTGGATCTTGTTCGTCATTAGTTGGCACATCCATTACTCCTTGAATAATTTCTTCATCCGTAGGCATTTTCACTTGGATAATTCAAAATCTACTCAACATCCATGACATTTCTATAGTGTAAATCAGAAATTATTGCTTTTAATTTATGAATGCCTTCAATATCACCAATTTCTTGTTCGAGAGATATATCCTCCTCGGATTGAATTTTGCAATGTTAGAAACAATTTACAATAGTTGTAGGCTTCACATCAATATTTCAAGCAGCATTAGTAAAATGGATTGCATCCAATACATTAATTTTTTCAGGATTTATTTCTCCTTTCTCATAACCTTTCAAGATGCTAGAATAAAAGCGATGTCGATAATAAATCTTAACAGCTCTAATAATTCCAGCATCACATGGTTGAATTTTTTATGTTGAATTTGGAGGCAAAAAAAATAATTCAACGTTTCTTAAGCCTTCGATAACATTGGGATGGGACGAGCAATTGTTTACTATTAGCAACACCATTCTACCAATCATTCTAGCATCAAACCAGTGAACAAAATCTTGAAAAAGTAATCCAGTCATCCTTGGTTTTTTGTTGACTCGATAATGACAGTTAAGATTGTCAATATTCACATGTTTAAAACATCTAGGAGTAGCAAACTTACTAAAAACCCAAAGAGGCACTTTATCTGAACCATCCTCATTGCAACAAATCACAACAATAAGTCTTTCATTGTCCATTTTTCGTCCTTCTAATTGCTTTGTAGCCAGTGAATGATCTGCTTCCAAATGATAAAATAAGACTGTTTCATCCATATTATAGATATCCGTCCAATCAAAATTTTCCAGTTTAGCTCTTATTTGAGGTAAAGCATCTATATATTCTCCATAACAACTGAACCACTTTCACCAAATCTTCTATAAGACTTTAATCTCATGTCTTGCCTTAAACCGTTCTAGAACCAACTGAGAAGTTAAATTCAGAATTTGCATCACCATACATTTTCTATAGAAACTCTTTTGCTTTAGTTTGAATCATTTCTCCAGTCATGTTTACTTTCGCTTGATATTGGAGAAACCGCTCATATAATACCTTCTCTAATTCAGGATATTTGGCTTATTTGTGCCTTTTAACATTGTTATTCTTTATCTCTTTTGACAAATATTCAGATGACCTTTTAAGAGTATTTGATATTGTTAATTGGCTAACAAAAAGATCAAATGTTTGTTGAACCCACTGTTGCAAATCTTTTTGACTTGCAGAGGGATGCTCATTTTTGTACCAACATAATGCTTTTTTCATCTCATCTGTCAATATAGACTTTTTTACACCTTTCAAATGGGAAGCCATGGAGGAAAAGTTTATATGAATTACAATATTTTGATACGTACATACGTTTATTTATAATAAAATATTTAATCTATCCAATGATATATACGTATTGGATTTTGAAATTATTAACTCTTTTTTTCTTTTTGGTTACATGAACCAATTAATTAACTCATAACAAATTTATATATATAAAGATAATTATATTTTTGTAGGGTTTGAAAATGGTTATATTTTCATTTTCTTAAATACATAATAGTGAAAATTGACTAGTTTCTTTTAACAATCTTATTATAGATTTTGATTATATCTGCTCTTTTTGACATAATAGCTCTTGCCTAACCCATAAATAGGAAGATAATGTATTTCAGCGTACTCGAACTCACTCTTTATGCATTGACAACAATACCAATACCAATATCAATTGAATTAAGACTCTTATATTACCAGTGAAACTTGTATAAATTTTTTCTAATAATTGGCTTTAGGTGAAAATATACATCAAACATTGAACCAATTGTTAGTTAAATGTGCCATAAATTAGGTTGATAAGCATAATGTTGAAAATTGTGCACCTCTTTTTTTCTGTCCTTTTAACATTTTGCCCAAGCGTAAACAAAATAATAATAACAATTGATTAAGTAAATTTTATGAACATTTTAATCATATATTTATTATTGTTATTATTATAAGTTGAGAAAAATTAATAATTTACCTGTTGATATTATATTTTGTTTATTTGATTCTACCTAAAATGTTACATTTATAGTAATTTACCATTCGTCGTTTATATATATATATATATATATATATATATATATATATAATTTTTAATCAAAATTACCCTAAACTCATAACAAATAACATGTTTTAATAAAAAATATATATATTTCATTCTTTCTTTCATGTCACTTTGATCCTACAGAAGCTCTACCTACTTATTGCTTTTCTTCAATTTCAATTTATTTATTTGAAAATGAGATATGAAATTAATGTATTAGAGAAATTTATTAATTTGCTAATCAAATAAAAAAATGCTATAAGCTTAAAACATTATGTTGTAAAAACTCAAAAAATGAAAATTTAGTAATTCATCAATCAAACAATAAAATTTTATATTTCAATTAAATAAGTCAAAGAAGATAATACAAGATATTCAATAATGTACTAAATAATCTTACTCGATAATGTGTTAAATAATTTTACATTCCAATAATTCTACTAAAAAATAGTGTACTATTCTACTAACCAAAGAATTTTTGAGTGAGGGGATGAAGAGGGAAAAATATGATAAAAGGAAAATATGAATGTAATAAAAGTTAGATAGTATAAATATATATATATATATATATATATATATAAAAATGAAACGTATTATCAAAAATAGATAACAGCATATAGCTGGTTAGCTGTAGGTATACGAAGGCAGTGTCGGCAAAAACATAGCATGTGGGCTTGTAGACCAAAGTCACGTAAAGGGTGCAGGTACAACAACTAAGCGCGAAGCATTTAGCAGCTGAATTGCTCAATCATGTGTGGTAATTTCCTTTCTATTCATATATCCCATGTCAGATCCTATCCCTTCAATAATTTCATTTTTAGTTTAATCTGAAAAATATTTTTAACATATAGATTGTTGAGGATTAGCTTGTACAAACTACGACAAAAAAGAATAAAGAAAATCAGGCACATAAATTTATGTAGAAAATTCCTCCAAACAAGAGGATAATAAACCACAAGCAAAGGAGACTTCACTAATGAGCAAGCAAATGAAGAGTATACGATAGAAAAATTCAAAACAAACCCTAACCCTAAGTATAAAGCTCTAAGCTAAAACACAAAATTCCCTTAAAGCTCTCTAAAACTCTCTTGATTTTCTCTCTAATGTTGTGTTATGAAGATGTCTATTCTAGGGTTACCAAGTAGGGGAGCAGTTTGGGGGCTGGCACGAGCCCCCGCCTCCCGTAAAATGGAAAATTTTCCATTTAGACCCATTAAAATTTTTAAAATTTTAAATTAGTAAAGGTAAAATTACACTTTGACCCTCCTAGAAATGATAAAATTTTAATTTAATCCTTTAAAAATTATAAAGATATAGGCTATTAAAATTATAAAATTACAATTTTACTATCGTAAAAATTACAATTTAATTTTGGTCCCCTAAAAAAATTTTCTAACTTCGCCCCTGTTACTAAAACCCTTTTTATAGGCTAAGATTAGAGAACTACTTTAACTAAAGAAATCAGAATTTAACTGGACACTTTCTTTTGTTGAGTCTCATTGCCTTCCTTACCCACCAAATATTTTACTTTTATTGCAATTTCATCCCCATTCTTCTGTTCTCTTAAACCTTTCAAACCCGTAGACTCAATCATGGGGAAACCACATAAAATCTACTAACACTAATAATTTATGATTTGCTCCCCAACCCCCAAATAAAGTATTTGAATTCCATTTAACTCAACTCATTTTGTGGAGACCTCTAATAATAGGAAGACACCCATTATAGATAGGACGGTCCATCCCCCTATTGCTTTTGTTTATTGTAATTGGAATTCATTTTTTTATGAATTAATTGACACAAGCTTTGATTGCAAAAGTTAAATTCGTGGATGTTAATATAAACTGAGGTGATGTGAATTTTGAGAAATTAAAGTATTTTCAATTTAAATTTATTCTGATTTTAATTTTTTTTATAGTATTAATTCTAATTAAAATTATTCGGACAACTACTCATATACTTATATAAAGTCATCTTCTTTATATTTTTATGATGATGAACTTGTTAAATTAAAAAGGTTGAGCTATACACAAAAACATTGTAAATCCAACAAATTTTCTTTTTCTTTTTTTCTTTAGCAACCATGTTTATTTAATTAGCATTAAGCTAGCAATCTAAATTTGATAGTACCATATGCTTTATTAATGTAGGAACATAAATCAACAATTACTTACTTTTGCAAACAAACAAACAAAAAATCTGTGGTATTCTTCATCGTACAAGCATATATTTATATGCTCATTAAAAAGAATTAAATCCAACTATTAAAATAAAGGGATTTAAGTTGCAAAATGTACCATTTAACCAAGGGTTCAAAGCAGTCTTCAACCATCCCTTAATTTACCAATTCATCATTTAAAATTAAACCTTAAAAAAGTTGTATTTCATTATTGAAAGTTGTTATACGTCCTCAATGTCTAAAACTGAATTCATGAATCCATGAGAGAGGTGGCATTTTAGTTTTGGTACCCTTCATGTTTCTTTACGGTACTGTTTTGATATATATTCAATATTGATACGTATCTGTTCATTTCATTTCTACATATCGAAATATGATGAATTGTTTAGTGCAAAAAAAAAAAAATTTGAAATTTAAGATATAAATATAAATTTTTTTATTAGCTATTTTGGATTTGTTAATTAATTTATTGTTATATGCATTGTATGTGATTTATGAAATTTATTGAAGAGTATTTTCTATTTGAGATTTATTTAATCTCATTATTTGATATTTGTAAATATTTTTATATACATATATAATAATTTTAGAAAAATAACGATAAATTTGAAATAATATATTGAAATATACAAAATATTAATAAATAAATAAATAAAAACAGTACTAACTCCCTTAAGTTTATGACATTGATGTTTCTCTCCCGTTATATGACCAATGTAAACATGCTTTCCCATAATGTAAACATGTTTTCCAATGTACATAATTAACTTTCACGTCCAAGATACATCATTACTTGTGTAAGTATATGATGAATCTCATTATCAAGATCGAAAGAGAAAAAACCAAAATGATAAATCTAAACCAAGATCAAATTTCAAATAAAAACAAAGCAGCAGGTCATCCAAGATAGACCTCAAGTAATTCGTTTGGTTTCTCTAATAATGGATCAAGAAGGAAGTAATGATACATCCTCTATACCAAACCTTTGTAGAATTTTTTAAAAATTCCAAATCATTCTTTCATGGAATCATCTAAGACATGAGTGTTGAATATTTGAGGTGCATTATATTAGGTTTTTTGTGCCTTTAGTGTAATAATTTTATCATATTTGATAAATTATTGAAATGACAAACTGATTATTTATGCAAATAAACAAATGTTATCCATTATCGGTGATTTTTTAAGTAAAGAAGAATATAAGTAAATATTGGCTCATTGTTTACCTAAAATTTAACTAAAATTAAGTTGCATTATATGAACAGATTATAATGTAAGAAGAAAACTTATATTAGTAAGTAATCTACATTCTCCATAGTTCGTAAAATCTAATTGAGCAAATGATTCAAATAATTGGGGACTATTATGTCATTTATAAATCCAATTGGGGAGATAGATTGCCTTAGCTATCAAAGTAGGATTTACTCCAAGAGATAGAGGCATAGATGTGATCGTTTGGACTAAAAATACATTAGACAAGACCCAAGTTGAATTAATCTTACATCTATTTATGAATTTATTCACTTGTGACATTCACTGTGTAACTTACCTAAATCCTGAGTAAGTGAATGACCATGTGTGTGTAATTCTTGTACTTTGATATATTGAAAACGAGTGCTCTCTCATGATAGTAGGGCCAAAACTTGGTATGTACATGACTTGTATATTTTATGACATCACTTAAAACAGTTGACTGCGCCACGATGCACGAATGCCAAACAAAGAATCAACATAAAATTATCAGGAATTAAAGTGGCTTGATTGCAAATGTGACAGGTCAATTGTAATATTTATATGTTACAACAAGATATGAAGTATTTCGAGAATCGAACCCAAGAGAAATCGAGCGATAAGGTGACTAAAAATGATTATGCATGCAACTAAGAAGTCTAGGTAGCTAATAACTAAGCATTATATTACGACAAATTGTTATCAAAGATTAATTACACTAAACTACACTTAGGAGGACTAAATTGAATACCATACAAAAGTGCACAAATATTAATCCAATGAGATACAGCGGTCGGTTGATATTCATGTTGCTAGTTAATTCTTTGATTAAGGATCTAAATTTATCAAACTACTAATTGGTCCAATTTTACCTTTTAGTCCCCATTTTACCCAATTAGATAATTTAGTTCGGTTTATCTCTCAACCTTACTAAACTAAATCGGGACAATCAAAATGGTTTGCAATAGGCTTTCCTCTTAGTATCACTTATCTAAACATTCACCTAAAGGTGTCAATTCTAGGTTTTGAAGTCTATTCAATTTAGTCTAATTTTACGATTTAGTCCTTGACCCAAAAACTAACCACGCAAAATTTCAATCAACCAACCACCATAATATTTAGTGCATATTCATCATCAACATACAAATATCAACCAAATTTATGCTTAAATGAATCATCAAAGAAAATATAAAAAGACAATGTTAAGGATTTCTTGAGGACTCTTGGAGGAGTTTTTGTTGAAGATGATAACAACACTGAAAGTGAGGAAAATACAACCAAAGTTGAGACTTTTACACTTTTGAAATTTTTCAATGATAAAATCTATTAGATACTTTAAAGAGAAATCAATATAACAAGAGAAAATTTTGTATCTAATTGAAAGAAAGTGAAAGCTATAGTAAAAATAAAGAACTACCAACTATTAACTAACTAAGCTAAGAAAGGAAAAAATGAAAACCTAAAAAAAATGGTGAAAAAAATAAAAAAGAGAGTTAAAAGGATGATAAAGATGGCTTATTTTTGTTTGGCATCAAGTATACCTTTAATAAAACCAAGTTTACAACATTAAAATTTGACAAAAAGGCCCTTGGAGTGCATGAGTTAACTTGAGTTAGTGTTGGACGCAAAATTTCCCTTGTAGTATTTTTCACCCCGTCAGGCTTTAGTGTTGCAACACCCAAGCTCTAGTGTTGTGACATCCTTAATAGTAAGCACAATCTTAGCTTGGGGGTTCTTGATGTTGCAACACAAACCAGTTGGTGTCACGACATCCTCGATAATGGCCCTGAGATCCTTCACTTCAACCATCAGTTTGGAGTAATGAGGCCGAAGACTTGGAGTCGAGACATTGGGGCTCAATTTCATGGTACAACATAGCTAATGTCGCGACATCCTTGGTAGACTTCTCTAGGTTGGTTTCTCATTGAAGTTTTACTCCTTTGAGGTGATGGAAGGTCAGTGTCGCGACACACATGCATCAATATCGGGGCACCTAAAATAGTTAATGTTTTTCTCAAGGTTTGGCCATAGTCATTTCCCTACACATACTCAAATAAACCATTACACTACCAATGGCATATCTTTGCCAATTTAGGTCTTAAAATGATCAAAATGTAAGAAAAACTACCAGTAACACTAAAAACTAAAAATAAAAAAAAGCATCGAAAAGACTCATAAATTTCTTGAGAAAAAACTCACCATGTGTTCGAGAGACCCTAATTTGACATATCAAATCATGACAGGTCAAACTCCCCTAAACTTAAGTATTTACTTGTCCTCAAGCAAACACTTAATATACTAACACATGCAACTAGACGACTCTTAAACAATGGTGAGACAGGAAAATCAATTAATGGATATATATAGTGCAACGAATTCTTCTACTATACAACTTAATAATGATGAATCGTGAATTCACAACTTTGAAAGAAAATCAACCTAGTTCACAAAGCTACAAAATAAATAGATATAGAGGCAATCATAGAGAAGCATTATACTTTATATTATTCCTTCAAAATAAGTTATGCAAATATGATGCATATACATAAGAAGGAATTTAACTCATTCATTTCTCACTAAATGTTGCAAGTTATGGTTTTGTAAACAGAAATGTTAAGGTAGCGTAGGACTTTTAGGCTTGTAATGTTCTAAGGCTTAAGACGGTAGGGACTCAAAGAAAAGATCAGCTCAAAACGATTCAATCACTAAAAATAGTATAACACATGACATTGTCCCTGTTTCCCTACAATTTAATCATTAAGCTCACCACATTATTTCTCATTCTCTCACCTCCCTTTTCTCTCTAAAAATGTGAAAGATATAGTTCAATATTAGCGAGTACAAGTAGCTAGTGAGTAATTATGCATTTTAAAAGTGAAACATATATCTTAAGCTCAGGAATTGATTTTTATTTTGAGCACATTCTAAAGATTTTCACTCTTTTCGCTCACAATTCTTTTGACTCTATCCATACTTTTGTCCACTCGCTTTGCTTTTTACCCTCACATTGCTTTTGTTTACTCAACATTTTTCATTCTAAGCATATTTTAGCAAGATTCTATACGCACCATATCAAAACATTCCTTCATTATTCACTCAAATTCATTTTAAAACCACCAAAATGTTTTTACCTAACCCTCAATTTTCTTGGCATGACGTCTATTTCATAGTGAAAATCAAGTGTAGGCCAGAGAAAGTTTGAGATTTATACTCAATTTGGGCTTAATGTTTCAAAGAATAAAGATTCATCAAAAAAGGTTTAATAAAGATTCAAATTAAGGGAACTAGGAATATATAACATATAGGTTGGTCCTTTAAGGCTCTTAGCTATTCAAACAATGCCTTATTTCATTCCTAAACATCTCAATGAATATAAAACCAAAACATACTTCTAATTGTATTTCCATGAATAACATTAAATTCTATTACATCCATTTACAGATCTAACCGCATACTTATTTATCACATGGTCTAAAATTAAAAATTTATTCATATGTTGATCACCTCTACTTTATAACAAAATGTAACTAATTGAACTACGTGATCAAACTCACAAAGAAAAGAATTCATTAGTCATCATTCAAAATTTTCATGAATCAAATGATTAATTACACCATATCATGTCTGATAAGGCAGCAAACGAGGATCGTATTTAAGTTGTTTGACTTAAGAAAGAAAGATTCGCATCTGACCTAAAAAGAAGAAACCAAATAGATATAGGAAAGCAAAGAAAAAAAACTAAAAGAAGAAATTAAGAACAAAGAATAAATATTTAAAACAATAAATTAATAAAAGAAAGGAAATATTAAAGAGTGAAAGATGGATTGGATAAACCCATAGAATGATGGATAGATGGATAAGTGTCCAATTGAACCTTTTGAGATATAAACTTCAAAAAATTCAGTCAATGGCTCTAATCAACCCTCCAAGAAATAATCATTGGAAAATTGAATGATGAAGAATGAATTCTCACGAGTCCTCCAAGAAAATCGAGAAGAAAATTGCTTCTAAAAATCATAATAAAGCAATCTTGCACAAAAGAAACTAACTCCTAGAGTTGAAAATTTTATTAATGAAAAACAATTGTGTTCTTAATGAATAATGAAGAGGCCTTTATATAGGCTAGCTACTTACATCCAAATAAAATTCTCAAGTATAATGAAACTCTAATTAATCTAAACAAGAAGTAGTTTTAAAACTAAACTTTTTTGTTGATTAGGAAACATAAAACTCCTAAATAACTTAAAATAATTAAAAAAATCCTAAAATTTGGAATAAATAAATAGTAAAATAATAAAACCTAATAAGCACAATATTAGGCTCATATATTATAAAAATTAAGCCTAAAAATCGAACCAAATATGATTTAAACTCGAACTAAAACTCGAAACTCATAATTTCTCGTAATAATCCCGTCCAAAAATTTTGTTCATGTAGTCTTTACTAAAACATGCATAACTTGATCTCCCAAAAATTCAAAGTGCATTATGAAGCTAAGAGACAGATCTTCGATCAATATGAAAACATATTGACTCAAAAATGTCTGGATCCCATCCAGAAAGTCGTCACAATTCCATTGATTTTCCAAACTTAAAAATTGACACCTTCTGTGAATGGAATTTAATAAATTTCACCCCTCCGTGCATGTATAACATATCTTCAATCAATATGAGGAAATATTGACCCAAAAATATCAGGATCCTATCTAAAAAGTTATCGCAAGTCAATTAATTTTCCAAATTTAGAAATTAGCACCTTCAGTGAATGGAATGTAGTAAATTTCACCCCATCTATGCATGTATCAATGTCACATCAACCATTTTTAGCTCTCACTTTCATTCCAATATTCCAACAGAAATGAGATTTTTCATCAAATCTGACACATAACGAACATCATGTTATGTTATTATTGATTCATCATGATTTCTCAATTGAACAAAACCAATCCCATATATGCTAAGAAGAGTATTGTTTGTTGTATAGACATCTCCACCCTTTAGTTCTTCAAAATCGAATAACCACTCCAAATAAGGACACATATGATTGCTACAAGCTGAATCCAACATCCATACATCAAAATGGCTAGTTATTAATATAACAAGTAAGAAATCTGAATCTTTATCCTCACACTCAGCTGGATTTGATTTTGCTACAACTTTCGTTTTATCAGATTTACACTTATTTTTCAAGTTTGGGTAATCTTTCTTCTAGTGTCCTTTTTCTTGACAAAAAGTACACTTGTCTTTACTTGGTTTCCCCTTCGACTAGGATCTCCCATTCTGAACTTTACTTTGGGTGTGTGAATGACCTCGGACTACCAAAGTTTCTTCATCTCTGGTTGAATTTATATACTTTTTCCTTCTTTCTTAATTAATTACTGTAAAAAGTGACACACACTTAACTAAGATATATATCAGCCTTCTCATGAAGTAGCATTGTTTCGAAGAACTCAAACTCCCCAAGAAGTGACCCCAACAATATCAAAGTCAAATATTCATATTTGAAAATCTCATCCATATTCACCAGATTAGTGACTAATTGATTAAAATTGGTGGCGTGATCATTCATAGTGGTACTCGGAACATAAGTGACATGAAACAACATTTTCTTCATGTGAATCTTATTTTGATTGTTTTTCATCAAAAAAAATTGTTTTAGTGTCAACCATAATCTATTTGCAAAATTCTCTTTTGATAAAGCATACATTTGCTCTCGAGAAAGGGATGATCAAATTGTACCACATGCCAAACGATTAATAGTCTTCTAACCTCTATATCATCTGGTTTCTTCTTATCAATGGCAATTCAATGGCAATGTCTAGACCTTGCTGAAAGGAAGCATCTAATACCTTATTTTGCCACATACCAAAATGACTTGTGTCATCGAAGATCTCTAATACCAATCTCGTATTTGCCACTACCTGTCTTGCCCATGTGGACGATGTTGAAGTTATTAGATTGTCCACCATTTCAGCCTTAATCTTTCAATATGTCAAATAAAATCTTTTTTGATGTGGAAGATCAGTTTAAACCGCAACAACAGAGCATACTTCAAATAACCTTCAACTCTGATACCACTTGTTTTGAAAATAGGATATAAGAGAGTAAATTATTGTACTAGAAAATCACACCAGATTCAATTTCCAAGAAAGATTGGAGGGTCACAGACGATCCCGCTTAAAACCCAGCCTCCTAGACAAAATCTCCCTCTAATGTAATTTAATAGCACAATATATCACCACAAATGTACTCTACAAAATATTGAAAGAGAGACAATAAAGAGCACCAAAATTTTAACGAGGTTCAGCAAATTATGCCTATGTCCTTAGACACTACCAAATATATTTCCTTGTAAAAGATACATGTGAAAATTTTAAGAGGGAGAAATTGCCTTATGAAGGAAATGACAAGTTTTGGGATGATTTAAAGGTGGAGAGACCACATCTATTTATAGTAGTACAAACACTCCACAACCTTGTATTTTTTTAAATGTAGAATTGTGCTATTTCAACAAAAAAACATAAACAATTTAACTTATTGAATTTTAACTTAGTTGACATTTTTGTTATTGCAACAACGATGTGGACATGAATTTCAACAAGCTTAAACATATATTATCTTTCGATTTAAAAGTTGAAGGGTTTATAGATAATTTAAAGCTTATATAAAGCAAACAAAAATATTTTTTTTGGTATTGTCCATGCTTATTTTACGGTACATGTTTGTGGTTTATGGTTGCTACTCCCAATAATGTCATTTCTAAGATTCAATCTTACGTTTTTCCCATGGAATTGCAACGTATCTTACCATTGCACTTGACCACTTGTTAGTAACAAAATTAATTTTTGTCCAAAGATATATTCGAAAAATTTTATTCTAAAACCTAAGTAATTATTCTTGAAAATCTTTTATAGAAGTATGCAAGTAAAATCTAGCAAACCTCCAACACCTAATGGAAATGGTAGAGAAAAATAAGTACCACAAAACCTCCTGTATAATACATTAGATTATATTTTAGCCCCTCTACTAAAAAAAATGAGCAAATTACCCTTATACGTTAGATGAGTGTGCAAAACAGCTCATGCGTTAAAATTTGGTATTTATATATAAGGTATAATATCAAATTTATTCCTCAACCTTCACATACAATTTGACCCCTACTTTTTATTTGGAAGTAAATTAAAAAATTTTGAAACTAATAAGGCTAAATTGTCAAAAAGGCCTTAGTAACAAATTTTAAAAAATCAATTAAACTCTTTTAAAATTTAAAAATTATTAAAAAATCATAAAAATTATAAACAAATTTAAAATTATAAATTTTTTTATTAAAAATAACATATCAATCCATTTAAATCTTATAAGGTTTTAAAAAAATTTAACCCCTACTCTTTTATTGGACCAATATATTTTTTAATAAAAAATTTTATAACTTTAAACTTTTTATAACTTTTGCTTATAATTTTTATGATTTTTTTAATAATTTTGAAATTTTAAAAAGGTTTAATTGAATTTTTTTTAAAAAAAATTGTTATTAAGGTCTTTTTGACCTTTTAGCCTTATTAGTTTCAAAATTTTCTAATTTACTTTCAATAAAATAATAAGGGTCAAATTGAATAAATGTGTAAAGGTTGAAAGCTAAACTTATTATTATACCTTATATATAAACACTAAATTTTAATGGAAAAATTGCTTTTCTCACTCATATATCCTACAAAGATTAATTTATTTATTTTTTAATAAAAAATTAAAATACAATCTAAAATATAGATAATACATAAAAAAATCCTTAATGTCTTTGGTGTTTTTACAAATCCCTATGCATTGAAATTTGTACGGAAAGAGAAAAAAATAGCAAATCTGAAGCACAATGTCACATGGGGGTTTTTAACTTTTAAAGAGAAGTGTGAGTGACAGACATTTTAGTTTTTAAAGAAAAAGAGAGAGAAGAGTCAACTCACGTTTTCCTCATTTTTTCTCTTTTTTCTTCTTTTTGGTGTTATGTATCTTCTTCACCTTCACTTTCTCACTATTTTATCTTTATTCAGTAACTGTTGCTGATATTCACATCATTTAACCATTATATTAGTATCGTTACCCATCACATTAACATTATAACTATTAATATTAGTCAAATTATTTATTTAATCAATTTTATTAGTTTAACTTTTTTTTAACATCATTTTTTATTGCCCAATGTTAATAAATTTTATTATAACTTAAGTTTATATATTCCTATTGTCCAAACTTTTTTTAATTTGAAAATTGGGGATCGACTTTAAAATGAAATATGGAATTGTCACCAATCTTTTTTGTTTAGGTGTGATCGGGTCACCTAATAAAATATTTTATTTTATTAAAATATTGATTTTGGCCTACGAAATTCAAGAAAACGGGTTCGGGAGTCGATTATGTACGAGAAATGATTAGCACCCTCGCAACGCCTAAATTTGGTACCTAATTGATTAATCAATGTCCTAATGTCGAGGATTTGAAAAGATTTTAAATCTCATTTAAAAATGTTTGAATATACTCGAATTGGATATTAAGATTCTTTTGCTCTAAAGGAATAAAATATTACATCCAGTACATTAGGATACGACAATTTAAACCCTCGAAACCAAGATCATCTCATGGTTTCCAAAACTCATGCATTGAAATTTTAAAAGGATATTCAGTTATTTGGTCAAACTATAAATCGAAACTCAGCACGTTAGGGCACGATTTCTCAAATTTCTAAACACGAAATATTGCATTGTTTTGAGAAGTTTTTAAATAAGCGATTATAAAATCGGCTCAAAATGCGTTTATTTAGGTTGTTTGAAGTAAAAATGAAATGACCAATTTTGGACCATTAAGTTGGAAATTTCAATGCGATACTCGGAAATGAAAGGTAAAGTTACAAACATGGAACAATATACATGGATAAAATACTATACAAATGAATGACAAAAGTATGAAAATAAAAAAAGAGTAAATTAAGATACACACAATAGCAATAAGCTCACATCCTACATTATGCAAATACTAACGTTAACATTCAAAGACTTATGAATCAAAGAAACGATTTTAAAAGAAATATAAAGCCAATTAACACAAATAAAATGCAACAAGTTTTAAAACAATGATAAATGAGTTTGAAATTAATAATGTGAAGAAATAAAACATTTGAAATTATAATACATACAATAATTTAAAATTATTTTATATATAATTTTAAAATAAGTAATAAATGTGAAAGTTTGAAATAGATCAAAAAGATAAAAATAAATAATATACGAAGTAGTAATGTATAAATGAATTTTAAAACAAATATTAAAAGAAGAAAATTAAAGTAAGTAATATACAAAATAATATACATTAATTTAAATTAATAATATACATAAATTAAAAATAGTTTAATATAAATAATATATATATAAATAATAATAATGTATAAGACCATTTAAATGAATATTATATAAATTTTTAAAACAAAGAAATATAAAAGAGAATTTTAAAATAAATAGCTATATAATAAAACAAATAAAAAAATATATACAATTGCTAGTATAAAATAACATACTAAAACAATGTAGAATCGATAACATAATTCATAATTATATGTTAAAACAATTTTAAGAAAAACTAAATAATAAATAAATTAAAAGAAATAAAGAATTACATAAACTAAAATAAACAAACTCAATTGAGATAAATACAAACTAAAAAGGGTAATTAATAAATAAAATAAACCATTGAAATAGAATTAAGGACTAAAACACAATGCGCGCAAACAAACGAGGATTAAAAATGCAAATGTCCCAAATCCCAAAAAGCGGCGTTCCAATATACGCATTTAAATGGCTCAAGGACCAGATCGAAACAAAAATTAAATTTCTGGGCCAAATTAAAAAATAAAAGAAAAATATAAATAGGACGAGATTACATAGCAATGAAAATGCTGAAGGACATAAGGAGCAAATTGTCCATTTATTAAAAACACGCGGATCCTCCCCGGGTCGGGTCACATGCGTGGATCCCCCTTTAAACAACGCCGTTTTGCACTTTAAAAGCTTAAGTGAAATGACGCCGTTTCACGAAGGCTATTTAAGCCATTTTTTAAAAAAAAAATCATTTTATTCTTTAAAATAAAAAAAATCCCAAAAACTCTCTTCCCCTATTTCAACCCAGGCGATTTCCGGCCTAACTCTGGTATAGTCCACCGCCGTGCGCGCCACAGTCGGCACCACCGTATACGGCGACCGGATGGCCGAAAACCTCCGTTTTCAGGCGAATCGAAAAGGTAAACTCCTTCTCTTTTTTTGTTTTCGGATATATAAAAAAATTAAAATAAAAGAAAATCAAAATAAAAGAAACTAGATGAAATAGATAAAACCAATAGAAATCACCTTTAATCTTTCTGAGTATATTTCTTTGGTATCGTAAAAAAATATGCAAATTGATTTCGGCCCTATTATAGCCGAATAAAAAGAAAAATTAAAAAAAATATATTTTTTCTCTTTAGATCTTTCATTATTTGCTATCAATTTGTTGTACATTGTTGCCCCCTTTTTGCTGTTATTTTATTTCTTTTTTTACAGGTAAAACCACCGTACGGAGGGCTGCGGACGTGGCAATGATGCGCTGGGGACCCTTGCTGAAGAGCTGCGGCACTGGTCCTAGGGTTTCAGTTTCTAAAACCAAAATTTGGGTCGTTTGAGCTCGTTTTAGGATTGGGCCATTGGGCCATTAGGTTAGGGTTATTATTTTTTACATTTGGGCCTTTGTATTCAGGTCTGTAAAAAAATAATTAGGCCAATCGGGCTTTGTATTTATTTGGGTTTTGTAATTAATGGACTACTACAAATTTGGACTTTATTTATTGGTTTTTTTATTTATACTATTCTATTTATTATATTTTTGGGTAATTTATGGGCCTGGGCGAAATGGGCCTATTACACCTATATCATAATATTAATTATTTAAATAACTTATTTTTAATATTTTTATTATAATTTAAGTTTATATAGTCTATATATTATAATATTAATGAATTTAAATATCATTTAAATATATATTTTCTACTTTACAACATTATATCTACAAGAGATCTTTTATATTCTTAAAAGTACTTTTTAACTAGCAATGATAAATAACATCAATTTTAAATAAAAAAAATTCAACCACTATGATAAACTAGCCCTAATGGCTACTTCTCCATTACTATTACAGTTGAAAAGTTCTTTTTACAAAAAATGTTCAACCTCCTAAGGATGTTGATTCTTTTTTGAGTTAAATGTTAATTTTTTTTTGTTTGAATAAGGTAAATGTTTGCTTAATGCTCTTTCACTTTGATAATTTAAATATTAATAGGTTAAAATACACCATAAGTTTATTTACTATTCGTAAATTTGGAATTTAGTTTATGTACTTTTATAGTTCATCTAGTTTTTTATATTTCAAAATTCAGTTCCAACTGTTAACATTGTTAAAATTATTTTGTTAAATTCAGGTTCATTATAACGTCATTTTTTTAGTCAAATGGCTACCAAATGGGTTTTTTTGTAAACTTCAAAAATGTTAAACCAACAAATTTAACAAAAAAAAAAACCGTGTTAGCAATAGGACTTGAATTTTGAAATCTAAAAATAAAGGGACTAAATTCCTAAAAATAAAGTACATGGCCTAAATTTTAAATTTGTGAAAAATACGAGAATTTATAACATATTTTATCTATTTTAATATTATTTATTATTATGTGTGTATGTGAGTTATTTCTCAAAATATATTTGTTTTTGAAAAAATACCTCGACAACCACGAATGTCAAGTTTGATGTGCGTGACAATGTCGCCAAGATTTTCACACTTTTGGAATCAATATAATTATTATGATATGACTACTAAACCTCGACAATTGTCTTTATCAAGTTCATTATGCAATATTTAAGAATCAAACAATAATAATAAAATTTAATTTTGAAACGGTAGTGGGTAACATATAACCCTAAACTTGATATCTACAAGTGTTGAGTTTTGAATACTTTAAAAAAAAAAAGATGTTGTCATCTAATTAAATATTAAAGGAAAAAAAGTTGAGAATCCTAATAGAAATCTAAATTTAAAATATATAAATAGGCGATCATAGTTGTTAGTTTTTCACACACACAAAAAAAAAAATAGCCTGCTACGTTCCACTATAAAACCTACATAGATAAGTACATCTAAAGTGCAACTTCCAATTCTATCGTAATGGCTGTCAATTTCTTGACATTCGAAAAATGACATCTTTCCTAAGATGCTATGACATTAAAGTATTTTCTTATGGATTGACTTCATAGAAATATGATTATAAGTCCGCCTGATGTGAGAATCATTTCCCAATTAACGGACGTTGGATTCTATCACACAAACCAAATTAAAAGAGTTACTTATATATCTGTATTCTTATCTACTTTGGTTGAAAATTGGAGATCGAAGATGATACCAAATGATATGACATAGCAGATAGGATTGAAATTCAAGTTGTTTAAGGCTAGGGAAAACCAAACCAAATTAAATTGAACCCTAACTTGGCGAGAAAATAACCTAAAACTCAAGAACAAGCCAAGTGAGAAAGGGTATGACCTCCTCCGGACATACCAACGTCTAGAGTAGAAATCCTGAACAAAATATATGAAGAAGCGGTGTCCGCAAGTATATGGGTTAGGTCGTAATATAGTTACAATGGAGTAGATGAGTACTTCGAGGATCATACCCAAGGGAGGCGAGCACTAAATTAATTCTAACCTAAGCATAAATAGATTTAATTATTACTTTAGATGAATTATATTACAATCAAATAAAAAGAAAGATTTTTAGGATTCTTAATAATGATAAAAAGAAAAAAGAAAAGAAATAAAGAAATAATGAGAAATCAAATAGTAAATTTATCAAATCTGAGCATGGGTGATTAGCTTGCTTCGGTAATCATAATCAACTATCATTTCAGGTTTTCTTATTCAATCAACTAGTCGATATCCTATCGGGATCTACTGATATTTTACTAGAATAATAAGTCTGCAAGAACTACTTATCTCTTAACCTCACAGTCCAGATCAGTTCAGGGTTAAGGTGTTCATAGATAGGCCATACCAATTTTGGGTTAATTCCCACCTTAATGACTTCCTAGGGTTGTCAGGCTTAGCATTTAAGTTCTTCCTTTCCTGAATAGTTTATCTACTTAAAAGAACCCTGCAAAATAGTTAATTAATCATACCTCCACTCAATAATCCCCCACAGGAGGATTAGTTTCTTATGGATATCATAAACAATATAAACTTGATAGAAAGAATAGGCATGAACAATAATTCAAGAATATAAGGTTTAGAAGAAACCTGATTTGTATTAGAATAGAGTGTTGAATCCTCACAGAGTTTGATCACGTTTCACAAATCTAATTTTTTCCACAAAACAAAGAACAAAAACTGAAATAAGCATAAACCCTAAGAAAAGAGAAAGACTAAAGACTAAAACTAAGAAGAAAAAATATACAATATGAAAGTTGTCTATCACATGTGTTAATTGAGTCTATTTATAGACTTTAGCGTGGTCGTTGTCTTTAACCCTAGGTCACTTGTCGTCCTTGTGCTTAATTTTTGATTGTGTGGACCAAAACACTCATTGCTCATAATTATTTTATAACAGCCCATTTTTAGTCAAATTAGAACAGTGGTTTTGGGACCACAAATTTGAAGTCAAAATTATTATTTTATTATTATTTTAATGTCTATAGTATTATATTATGTTGGTGTGAAAATTTCGTTAAAAAATTTTATCATTTGATTGGTCAATTTGATAAAAGGACTAAATCGCGTAAAGCGTAAAACTTGAGTTCTAATAGCTAAAGGTGTCTAATAGCTATAGAACCTTAAAGTTAAGGTCCTTAAGTGGTAACTAGACCATTTTAATTGGTAGTGGACATTTATGGACATCTTTAAAGTGAATTTCAATGTTTTAATTAAAGGTTAAATTAGTAATTTATGTATTAAGTTAAAATAAAATAAGAAAAACTAAGCCATCATCTTTTAATTCTCTCTTCAACCGATTATTCAAACAAAAATGAAGCCATTGGAATAAACTGGGGTTCGGTCACTTGTGTGCTTAATTCGTAAGTGATTTTAACTCGGTTTTTAATGAAATCTATGTTTTTGTGATCATTGCAACTAGGTCTAGCTAGCCCAGGGACTAATTTGAAAAATTGTTAAAGATTTTGAATGTTTTAATTGATGAATACATGAGCATTTTGATGTTTAATGATAGACTTTGAACGTTTGATGATAGTTATACAAGTTTTGTTAAGTGATTTTTAGTGAAAATGCAAATTAGGGGTTAAATTGTAAAATGTGTAAATTTAGTGGTTAAAATGTGAAATAAATGAAAAAATGGCTGATAGGGGCATAATAGTAATTCAGCTAGCATGGTTTGTGGTTAAATTGTGATATTATGAAATAAGGACTAAATTGTAAAAGTTGTGAAACATTAGGGGCAAATATGTAAAAGTACTTTAAAGTGAATTTTGTACTAAATTGAATAAAGAGATGATTAAATAAGTTATTTTGATATTAATAGATCAAGAAAAGAAAAATTTAGAATTAGATCGGGGAAAAGAAAAAGTACTTGATTAATCGACCAATTTTATCGTTTTTGAACCCGGGGCAAGTTCGTATATTATAAGTTTTAATACAAATGTATTTTATATGCTTTGATATTGCATAAATTGTGAATACGAGACTATGGATATGATCAATATTGATTTGATGACAATTCAATATTCGAAATCCCGGTTGAACCTTAGGAATAATTTAGGATACTAGTGACATGTCATTAGGGGTTACATGGATTTGGCTCAGGCCATGATATTAGCACTAGTTATACTGATTTGGCTTCGGGCCATGAATATCGACTGATTTGGTTTCGGGCCATGATATCAGTATTTCAGATATAAACTACCTTGATTTGGCTTTAGGTATTTAGTGTGCAAGACTCTTGAGTATCCAACTTCTATTCTAAATGGTTCAACAGGTAAACAAAAGATGTGATTGAGAATTAGAATGATATGAGATGGTACAGGTACGTACGTGACATGTGTAAGCTTAGGTTCGAAGAAACTTGTGAAGAATGTGATTAATATCATTATTGTGTATATGAAAGGTTTGTTAGCTAATATATGCTAAATGTTGATATATTTATTCAAATTGTTGAATTATAATCTTGAGATTGAGTTGAGTTTATTTTATACGAGCTTACTAAGCTTTATAGCTTACTTTATTTATTTTCCTGTGTTTTATAGTATTATCAAGCTAGCTTGGATTCAGGAATCGTCGGAGATCGCTTCACACTATCCACCTATCACTTGGTACCTATGAACTTTGGTATTTTGAGTATATGGCATGTATAGGGACTTTGGTCATGTTAGTTATGTATTGGTAATGATTTTGGCCATTTGAATTGGCTTGTAAATGTATATGTTTTGGTTTGTATTAATAGCCCTGAGTGATGGCTTATTTGGAGTTATTTTGGTATGGTTGAATCATGTATTGATATGTGTGTTTATGCTTTGTGATACGAGTTATATGATGGTTGTGTGATGCTTGATGACTATAGGTATTATGAGCATCAAATGGTTGAGTTAAAGATAATGGTATGCTTATGAAATTAGGCTTGATATTGCATATTTGAGTTTAGCCATTTGTGATGATTTAAGGAAGTAAAGTTTGGTACAATTGATAGGGTATGTTTTGGTGATTTGTGTATATGTAAAATGGACGTATGGAATGCGCAGGATTTATGTTTGAATTGGCTAGTTTAGATGATTAGATATGCTATGTATTGGTGATAATTGATGTGGTGTAGGTATATATGTAAGTTTGGGTGGTAAAATGGCTTGGTAAATAGCCTATTTTTTGTCCACACGGGCATGTGTCTCAGCCGTGTATGACACACGGTTATGTTACACGGTCGTATGTCCCCTGGTGTTGAAATTAAAATCAAGTCAGTATGCTCCACACGACCTTACACACGGGCGTGTGACTTGGCCGTGTGGCAAAAGTCAGTATACCCTACAGGTTTGGCACGGCCTAGCACATGGGCGTGTATGGCCATTTTTAGGGCACACAGGTGTGTGTTGGCCGTGTGACCCAAGGTAAAGAGTTACACGAGGTCGGACACGAGCTGGGACATATCCATGTGCTTCCATTTCGAGTGTCCACACGGCTTGTGACACGGGTGTGTCTGTTGGCCATGTGTTTCACACGGCTAGGCTATACGGGCGTGTGTCCCCTGTTTTTGAGAAAATTTCTTAAGTGTTCAAAAAGTTTCTAAAATTATCCGTTTAGTTTTGAACCACTCCCAATGTATGTTTATGGCCTCATAGGCTCGTATTAGGGACGAAATGTTAAATTGTGATTGAATTGTTTATGAATTGATAAATTTTATGTGATTGGTTATGATTGAATTGTCTTTAAATTGATAATTTGTATTTGAAATGTATGTTCAAATGTTATATAAGTCCGGTAATGCTCCATAACCCTATTCTGGCGTTGAATATAGGTGAAGGGTGTTACATTTATTGGTATCAGAGCTGCAATTTAATCGATTTTAGAACTAATGTAGCGTATATGAGAGTCTAGTTATAAATGCCATATATAAACTGTGATAGTGTAATGACTCCTGACATTTTAAAATGTGTTTTTATATAGTAAATGGATCTCAATCGAGTTGTAGCTGATGAGATTGAAAGTAATGCGCCAGATCTCGTTCAAGGAACAACGCCATATGGATCTAGACCCGTATCTGGTAACCAGGGAGGAGAGGCTAAAGAAGCCTTCTTCCAAATGATGAACGAATGGTTCACTAAGTATGTCCGAACGAATCCGGCTGCTTAACAACCTTTATTCCCTCTTAATCCCCAATCGGTTCCTGTAGCTCTACAAGGTTTGGAACCTTTGCGATTGAACAAGCCACCTGTTGATAGAATTAGAAAGTATAGAGTTGAAGAGTTCAGAGCTACTATTGACGATGATCCTGAGAGAGCTATGTTTTAGCTTAAAAATACAATTTGAGTGCTTGATGAGCTTTTTTGCACACCGGCTGAGTGTTTAAAATGTGTTGTATTACTTTTAAGGGACACTGCATACCAGTGGTGGAATACTCTAGCATCTGTAGTACCTACAGAACAGATCACCTGGGATTTTTTTCAGACCGAGTTCAGGAAGAAACTTATAAGTCAAAAGTTTTTAGATCAAAAGCACAAAGAGTTTTTAGAATTGAAACAATGATGTATTACTGTAGCCAAGTACGAGAGAGAATTTACGCGGTTGAGCAAATATGCTCGAGAGTATGTTTCTACCGAAGAAATCATGTGTAAGTGATTTGTTAACGGATTAAATGGATATATTAAACTTCTGGTCAAAATTTTAGACTTGAAAGAGTTTGTTGTCCTGTTGATAGAGCTTGCAAAGCCGAAGAACTTAGTAAAGAAAAGAAAAAAGCTGATTCAGAGACTAAAGATTTGAGAAAGAGGTTGATGAGTAAATGTTATCATTATTCATCAAAGAAATCCCAAGATTTGTATAGTCGATCATATGTTTCAGTGGGATATCAGAATAGAGATCATGGAAATCAACATGTGAGTCCTAAAGCTCAAGCTACTTCCGTCTTGAGTGTTGGCAGTGCTAAAAACAACAAACCTGAGTGTCAACAGTGTAGGAGAAGCATTTTGGAGAGTGCTGGAATAAGAGTAATAAAGCTTGTTTCAAATGTGGCTCGCCAAATCATTTTATTCAAGATTGCTCAGAGTTATCCGAGAAAGTCAAAATTTAGAATACAATACCGAGTAATACGACTGCAAGAAGGAGACCACTGAGAAATATGGGGAATGTGTCTAGTGGCAAATGTGTGACTAGGGATTCAGCTGTGAGATCCGAGGCTAGAGCACTAGCCAGAGCTTATGCTATTTGCGCTCGCGAAAAAGTGTCGTCACCTGATGTTATCACCGGTACATTCTCTCTTTATGACACTATTGTGATTGCATTGATTGATCCTGGATCGACTCATTCATATATCTGTATGAATTTAGTGTTTAGTAAGAGTCTGCCTGTTGAGTCTATCGAATTTGTGATTAAATTATCAAACCCCTTAGGCAAGCATGTTCTAGTTGATAAAGTTTGCAAGAACTGTCCTTTAATTACTCGGGTTACTGTTTTTCAGTTGATTTGATGCTACTACCTTTTGATGAGTTTGATGTAGTTCTGGTTATGGATTAGTTGACTCTGCATGATGCCGTTGTAAATTATAGATGAAAGATAATTAAATTGAAATGTTAGAATAATAAAATTCTTCGAATCAAATTAAATTAGTCAAGTGGGTTACCTATTGTGATTTCGTCTATGTTAGCTCAGAAATGTGTGAGAAAAGGTTGTAAAGCTTATCTTGCTTATATAGTGGATAAGATGACTAAATTGAAGATTGAATCAGTGCTGATAGTTTGTGAGTTTCCGGATATGTTTCCAGAAGAATTGCCTAGATTACCACTGATTAGAGAGGTTGAATTTGCTATTGCATTAGTACCGAAAACTACACCGATGTCTATAGCTCCGTACAGAATGGCTCCGACAGAATTGAAAGAGTTGAAATCTCAGTTGCAAGAGTTAACAGATAGAGGTTTTGCACGACCTAGTTTTTTCACCCTAGGGTGCACTAGTTTTGTTCGTAAAGAAGAAAGACAGGTCAATGAGGATGTGTATTGATTATCAACAACTCAATAAAGTTGCAATAAAGAACAAGTATCCGTTGCCAAGAATAGATGATTTATTTGATCAGTTGAAAGGTGCAATAGTGTTTTTGAAGATTGATTTGCGGTCTAGTTATTATCAGTTACAAGTTAAAGAATCGGATGTGCCGAAAACTGCTTTCAAAATAGGGTATAGACATTATGAATTCCTTGTTATGCCTTTTGGATTAACTAATGCTCCTGTAGTCTTTATGGATTTGATGAATCAGATCTTTAGATCGTATTTAGATAGATTTGTTATTGTGTTCATTGACGACATTCTGATCTATTCACGAGATGAGTCTGAGCATGCCGAACATTTGAGAATTGTGCTTCAAACCTTGAGAGATAAGCAAATGTATACTAAATTCAGTAAATATGAGTTTTGGCTCAGAGAAGTCGAATTTTTGGGGCATAATATTTCAGTGGAAGGTATACGAGTTGATTCGAGCAAGATTTCAGCAGTTGTTGATTAGAAACCACCGAGAAATGTATCCGAAGACAGAAGTTTTCTGGGACTAGCTGGCTACTATCGATATTTTGTAAAAGGATTCTCGATGATTCCTACTCTTATGACCAGATTTGTAACACCTCCTAACCCTATACCGTCACCGGTACAAGATTACGGAGTATTACCGATCACTACAGTGCATTCATAAACAGTACAGAAATAATTATTAGATATTTCAGAAAAAGTATTTTTACTATCTTTTTTTAAAGACCCAAAATAGAGATTAGAAACGATTTAGGACTCAATCAAAATCTTATATTACTTTTAAAAAATTTTAATACTTTTTACTTATGAACAGTACCACACGCCCGTGTGGCCTAAGAGACACGCCTGTGTTAACTACTCGTGTACCACACTGACTTATTACTCATGAACAAACTAGTTTCACACGGCCAAGTCACACGTTCGTGTGCTCAGCCCGTGTGAAATTATTTTCAATTCGAGCCTAGTGCAGTTTTCACACGACCAAGCACATGCCCGTGTACTATAGCCGTGTACTTCACACGGCTGAGACACATGCCCGTGTCTCTGCCCGTGTGATAAAACCTTGGTATTATGTTTACAAAATTTAGGTGCAAGGGACACACGGCCTAACAACATGCCCGTATGCAAGCCGTGTGTCTCACACGATCTAATCACACGCCCGTGTGATAGGCTGTGTGGACTCAAAATTGAACCTTTTAACTCAAGTTTACCACGCTGCAAGCCTTGAATAAGAAGTAACTTAAAAATCCAATCTTTCAACCAATCCAAAACATGATTAAACACATCTAATACTCATTAAACCTCTAGTATAACGATTTAACTCGTGTATTTTCAATAACTATTTAACATAGAATTTCCAAACATTATACTTAAATACCATCCAAATCAATTCAAAATAAACTATATAAGTGACTATATTATAAACATAAATTTTGCTTATATAGATTAACCTTTATCATTCTTACACTAGGAACATTCATGCTCAAAATAACATAAAAGACAACCTAGGTACATACCATTCCTCAAGATAAGATACATCACCAAGTATTTGAGTCCGGGAGTTGGCTTGGATGCTGAGTTGTTAGTCGCTTTCGTACCTAACCTGCACACGAAAATAAACTGTACGCTGAGTATGCACTCAGTGGCATTTCTATAAACCAATACTTAATTTATGCATCTATACTTAAACCATAGAATTCAACAAACAAACACATCATGAATATTTAATTAATTTTTTTCATTTCATAATAACATTTATCATTAGAACCGAAACCAGTAAGATATTCAATTCAGTCAGTATCATTCAGTCTTCAATGTAGTAATTTACCCTTATTAACATAACTCGGACCTGGACAGATACATGGATCCAACCCACACACCAGTATAACACATAGTGTTTCATCGGCCGAAACTAGAATAAACAGTAACAGTACAGTACAAAGTACCTCATCGAAATTAATCCGAAATAGTAATAGTAACAGTACAGCACACAAGATGCCTCATTGACTCAAGTTCGATTATCCCTGAACACTTCCAATCCTATGGCATGCCAATTATATCCAACTAGCCCGACACCGTTAATAGGGTTTTTCAGTTACTTTTCAATTTAAACATTCACATTTCACATCATAAATCAGTACAATAAGATAACGATACTTACCTCATCCAAATTTTCCATGCAATTTAAATAATAATTACAGTAAATAACTATTAAGTTCGGTTTATAGAAATACAAACTGTAATTCTTGAGTTACTCTTCGTCCACTTTCTCTTTTCCTTTCTTTGTTGACGTTTTCGGTACTACGTTAGCTACGAAAAATTAAACAATTAAAAATTATCAATGTACCATTTCACACTATACATTTCAATTTCTATAAAACTTTTACTTAAATTCTAATTTAATCCCTAAGCCATTTCTAACTCTTTTTCTTCAAAACAAATCCCATATTTTCATTCTACTCTATTTTTAAACAAGTTTCAACACTCAATTTTCACCATAAAACATTAGTTCTACAATCCTTCCAACCTAATCCCTACTATAACAAAACTTATATTTCTTTTTACAATTCAATCCTTCTCCCACTTCTAACTTAAATTTCTATCACTTTATCTCATAATTCATTCAATTGTTTAACTTAATCAACATCTAAAAATTCACTAACTTTTTAAATTTCACCATAATTCAAGTAGGTCTTTGTTCTAGGATTCCAAAAATATCAAAATTATAAGAAAATAGACTAAATTGACTTACCAAATTAAGTTTCAAGCTTCAAAACCCTAATTTCCCTTTTTTCTTTTCTCCTTTCTTTTTCTTTCCTATTTCGTTCCACTTCTCTGTTCTTTTTCTTTATTGTTTCTTTATTTCTTTTATTTATTTTAACTATTATAATATATTATTATATTTTAGTAATTATTATTATTTACTTAATAATAAGTAAACATTTACTTATAATACATATGTATGTATTATACTTTATACACATGTAACTAGTTTTTACCACACATTTGTCACTTATGGTTTAATTGCTAATTTAATCCTTTGACTTTTCTTTATTCTACAATTCAACTTTTACCCTTTATTCAATCTAATCCTTTTACTAAATTAACCTTAATTCAAGCTAATTCACTTAACTAAAATCTAATTAACCATACATCTAACTTCGTAAATATTTCTGATAAATATTTACGAATTCATTTTGTGGAAATAATGACCCGAAAATTCAATTTTCTGATACCCGTAAACTTTGGGTCATTACAAGATTGCTACAAAAAGATGTGAAATTTGAATGGTCTGAGAAATGTCAATAGAGTTTTGAACAGTTGAAAGCATCATTAACTGAGGCACCAGTGTTGGTTCAACCTGAATCGGGTAAAGAATTTGTGATTTACAGTGATGCATCATTGAACGGTTTGGGTTGTGTATTGATGCAAGAAGGAAAAGTTATAGCATATGCCTCTAGACAGTTAAAGCCGCATGAAAAGAACTATCTAACGCATGATTTAGAGTTGGTTGCTATTGTTTTTGCATTAAAAATTGGGCGACATCATTTGTATGGTGAAAAATGTTACATCTTTACCGATCATAAAAGCTTAAAGTATATTATGACTCAGAAAGATCTGAACTTGCGACAACGGAGATGGCTCGAGCTACTAAAAGACTATGAGTTAGTAATCGATTATCATCCGGGGAAAACTAATGTAGTTGTAGATGCTTTGAGTAGAAAATCTCTATTTGCTTTGAGTGATGAATACGAGATTGACTATGTCCGATGATGGTTCTATTTTAGCGGAGTTGAAAGCTAAACCGATTTTTCTTCAGCAAATTTGTGAAGCTCAAAAATGCAATACCAAGTTACAAGCTAAAAAAATGCAATGTGAGTCGAATAGTGATTCAGACTATCAAATCGAAGCCAATGATTGTTTAATATTCTGAAACAGAATTTGTGTACCAAAGAATTCTAAACTAATTCAGAAAATTTTGCACGAAGCACACAGTGGTTGTTTATCTGTTCACCCGAGAAGTACTAAAATGTACAATGATCTGAAACGATTGTATTGGTGGTTGGGCATAAAACGAGATATTTTAGAATTTGTATCAAGGTGTTTGATTTGTCAGCAAGTGAAAGCCGAGCATCAAGTGCCTTCGGGTTTACTTCAACTTGTGATGATACCAGAGTGGAAGTGGGACAAAGTTATGATGGATTTCGTATCGGGATTGCCCCTGACTTCAAAAAAGAAAGATGTTGTTTGGGTTGTCGTTGATAGACTTATAAAATCGACACATTTTATACCAGTACGTATAGATTATTAACTTGATAGATTAGCTGAATTAGACATTGACGATATCGTTAGATTACAGAAGGTGCCAATTTCGATTATTTTGAATAGAGATCCGAGGTTTACATCGTAATTTTGGAAGAAATTGCAAGAAACTCTAGGTACGAAGTTGAATTTTAGTACGGCTTTTCATCCGCAAACTAACGGTCAGTCTGAGAGAGTAATTCAAATTCTTGAAGATATGCTTCGCTGTTGTGTTTTAGAGTCGAAGGCAACTGGGAGAGATATTTGCTATTGGTTGAATTTGCGTATAACAACAACTTTTAATTGAGCATAAAGATGGCACCGTATAAAGCTATCTATGGTCGTAAATGTCAAACTCCATTGTATTGGACCGAATTGAGTGAGAAAAAGATTAGCGAGGTTGATTTGATCTGAGAAACAGAAGAAGAAGTGAAAGTAATTCGCAACAGTCTAAAAGCAGCTTCAGATTAACAGAAATCGTACGCGGACTTGAAAAGAGAAAACATTGAATTTCAGATTGGCAATAAAGTGTTTCTAAAAGTATCTCCGTGGAAGAAAATACTAAGATTTGGTCACAAAGGCAAATTGAGTCCACGTTTTATCGGGCCGTATGAGATCATTGAAAGAATAGGTCTAGTGGCATATCAACTAGCCTTACCGACTGAGTTAGAGATAATCCATAATGTGTTTCATGTGTCGATGTTGCATCGATATATATCGGGTCCATCACATATAATTTCTCTGACAAATATTGAAATTCAACCCGACATGACGTATAATGAAGAACCGATCTGAATTTTAGCTCAGGAAGTTAAAGAGTTAAGAAATAAACGAATAACTTTAGTGAAAGTCTTGTGGCAACGTCATGGAGTCGAAGAAGCTATGTGGGAACCCAAGAAAGCTATGAGAAAACAGTACCCTAACTTATTCACTAGTAAGATTTTCGGGGACGAAAATCCTTAAAGGGGAGAGTTGTAACAGCCCGTTTTTAGTCAAATCAGAACAGTGGTTTCAGGACCACAAATTCAAATTCAAAATTATTATTTTATTATTATTTTAAAGTCTATAACATGATATTATATTGGTGTGAAAATTTCGTTAAGAAATTTTATCATTTGATTGGTCAATTTGATAAAAGGACTAAATCGCGTAAAGCGTTAAAACTTGAGTTCTAATAGCTAAAGGTGTCTAATAGCTATAGAACCTTAAAGTTAAGTTCCTTAAGTGGTAATTAGACCATTTTAATTGGTAGTGGACATTTATGGACATCTTTAAAGTGAATTTCAATGTTTTAATTAAATGTTAAATTAGTAATTTATGTATTAAGTTAAAATAAAATAAGAAAAACTAAGCCATCATCTTTTAATTCTCTATTCAACTGATTATTCAAAAAAAAAGGAAGCCATTGGAATAAACTAGGGTTCGATCACTTGTGTGCTTAATTGGTAAGTGATTTTAACTCGGTTTTGAATGATTTCTATGTTTTTGTGATCGTTGCAACTAGGTCTAGCTAGCCCAGGGACTAATTTGCAAAACTGTTAAAGATTTTGAATGTTTCCATTGATGAAGACATGAGTACTTTGATGTTTAATGATAGACTTTGAAAGTTTTATGATAGTTATACAAGTTTTGTGAAGTGATTTTTAGTGAAAATACAAATTAGAGGCTAAATTGTGAAATGTGTAAATTTAGTGGTTAAAATGTGAAAAAAAGGAAAAATATGGGCTGCTAGGGGCACAATAGTAATTCTGCTAGCATGGGTTGTGGTTAAATTGTGATATTATGAAATAAGGACTAAATTGTAAAAGTTATGAAACATTATGGGCAATTGTGTACAAGTGTTTTAAATTGAATTTTGTACTAAATTGAATAGAGAGATGATTAAATAAGCTGGTTTTGATATTATATAGATCAAGGAAAGCAAAATTTGGAATTAGATCAGGGAAAAGACAAAGTACTTGATTAATCGACCAATTTCATCGTTTTTGAACCCGAGGTAAGTTCGTATATTATAAGTTTTCATACAAATGTATTTCATATGCTTTGATATTGCTTAAATTATGAATACGAGACTATGGATATGATCGATAGTGATTTGACGATGATTCAACATTCGAAATCCAGTTGAACCTTAGGAATAATTTAGGATACTAGTGACATGTCATTAGGGGTTACATGGATTTGGCTTCAGGCCATGATATTAGCACTAGTTATACTGATTTGGCTTCGGGCCATGAATATTGATTGATTTGGCTTCGGGCCATGATATCAATATTTCAGATATAAGCTACCTTGATTTGGCTTTGGGCCATGGTATAGGTACTTAGTGTGCAAGACTCTTGAGAATCCGACTTCTATTCCAAATGGTTCAACGGGTAAACAAAAGATGTGATTGAGAATGAGAATGATATGAGATGGTACAGGTACGTACGTAACATGTATAAGCTTAGGTTCGAAGAAACTAGTAAAGAATATGATTAATATCATAATTGTGTATATGAAAGGTTTGTTAGCTAATATATACTAAATGTTGATATATATATTCAAATTGTTGAATTATAATCTTGAGATTGAGTTGAGTTTATTTTATATGAGCTTACTAAGCTTTATAGCTTACTTTGTTTATTTTCCTGTATTTTATAGTGTTATCAAGCTAGCTAGGATTTGGGAATCGTCGGAGATCGTTTCACACTATCCACCTATCACTTGGTACCTCTGAACTTTGGTATTTTGAGTATATGGCATGTATAGGGACTTTGGTCATGTTGGTTATGTTTTGGTAATGATTTTGGCCATTTGAATTGGCTTGTAAATTTATATGTTTTGGTTTGTATAAATAGCCATGAGTGATGGCTTATTTGGAGTTATTTAGGTATGATTGAATCATGTATTGATATATTTGTTTATGCTTTATGATATAAGTTATATGATGGTTGTGTGATGCTTGATGACTATAGGTATTATGAGTATCAAATGGTTGAGTTAAAGATAATGGTATGCTTATGAAATTAGGCTTGATATTGCATATTTGAGTTTAGCCATTTGTGATGATTTAAGGAAGTAAAGTTTGGTACAATTTATAGGGTATGTTTTGGTGATTTGTGTATATGTAAAATGGAAGTATGGAATGTGCAGGATTTATGTTTGAATTGGATGGTTTAGATGATTAGATATGCTATGTGTTGGTGATAATTGATGTGGTGTAGGTATATGTAAGTTTGGGTGGCAAAATGACTTAGTAAATAGCCTTTTTTTTGTCCAAATGGGTAGGGATACGAGCGTGTATCTCATTCGTGTGTGACATACGGTTATGTTACATGGCCGTGTGTCCCTGGTGTTGAAATTAGAACCAAGTCAGTATGCTCCACACGGCCTCACACATGTGCGTGTGACTTGGCCGTGTGACATAAGTCAGTATACCCTACAGGTTTGGCACGGCCTAGCATACGGCCTGGCACACGAGTGTGTTTGGCCATTTTTAGGGCACAAGGGCTAGCCACACAGGCGTGTGTGTTGGCCGTGTGACCCAAGTCAGAGAGTTACACGGGGTCAAACATGGGCTGGGACACGACCATGTCCTTTCATTTCGAATGTCCGCACGGCCTATTACACGAGCGTGTCTGTTGGCCGTGTGAGACACAGAGCCGGGACACACGGGTGTGTATCCCCTGTTTTTAAGAAAATTTCTTAAGTGTTCAAAAAGTTTCCAAAATTATTGATTTAGTCCCAAACCACTCCTAATGTATGTTTAGGGCCTCATAGGCTCGTATTAGGGGTGAAATGTTAAATTGTGATTGAATTGTTTATGAATTGATAAATTTTATGTGATTGGTTATGATTGAATTGTCTTTGAATTGATAATATGTATTTGAAATGTATGTTCAAATGTTATATAAGTCTGGTAATGCTCTGTAACCCTATTCCGGCGTTGAATATGGGTGGGGGTGTTACATATTTTCTATATAGGGGTGATGTCACGACACACCAAGTCCTATTTCGGGACATCAAAGGTAGTATGATTCATCTTCAGGGTGTCTTCAGGGGTGTGTCTCGACATCCTAAGGCTGTGTCGTGACATCGAAGGCAGTCTTGAAATTCTTCTATTCTGCTCCCTATGTTGCGACATCCAACTCTCCATGTTACAACACAATCGACCAGTATCGAATTAACACGTCTTCTAATGATCTCCTGCACGCTCACAAAGTATATTAGCTCACCCTTAGGTCTCTTTTGGCCCCTAAGGTTAATAAAAGATTCAAATTACACACTTTATTGAATTTAGATAATATTACGAAAACTTAACTACAACTTAACAAAAGTACTTGTATTCAAGCTCCTAAAATGCAAAAACTAGTTTAATCTGCTACACCAAATTATGACAAATCAAACTCCCCCACACTTAAATCATTGCTTGTCCTCAAGCAAAGGAAACAAAAACAGTAAATGAAAAGATGACCTTTAAGCCGATATGGTACAAATGTCAGTTTTGGAGCACATGAATAAGCATTTCACATTAACACATAATCTCGGCATGATATACTGCTGACTTACCACTTTTGATATTAAATACTTAAGTTCAGTATATTACAAAGCATATAAATATTAAGGGTCTCAAATGTAAGAATCCATCAATAAATTATACAAGCAATTTGATTATCCTAGCAGAATAGAAACAGCCGTAAATGCAATTATTCAGTATGATTTCAAATTGTGAATAAGTCTACCTAGATCACATACGGCTTTTTAGGTTGTAATGTTTTGAGGCTTGAGACAGATATAAAATTCAAGAATAGTAAGCATCAAATAGTTTCAAGCACAAAAATAGTTTGGCATATCATATTGTCCCCTATTCTTTCTCTTAGTGACCCTTTCTCATTCATCGCCTTATTTCTCCTTCTCTACTTATTCTTTTGCATAAATCTGATTCCATTCATCTACTTATTCATCCACGACTAGTTCTCAATCTTCAAACTACCCAAAACTATACAGATTCATGGTTCCAAAATTTTTTAACATACTATGGTAATTTTTACGAAAATTCAATAAAATGTTGGGATTCTCTAACGAAACTTTAAGAAATGTTTAAAAACTTTCTAATCACATCAAAACCAATGGAAAAATACTTTAAAACCTCGTTTTTATTCAAAATCCCAAAATCCACCATTAATGATTCAATTTTCGACATATATTCAAAATATTCGATTCAATAGGTAAAAACTCAGTTTTAAAGGCTAGATAACATTAAAAACTAATAAGAAATCGAAACCTTACCTCAGTTGAAGGAGAATCGACTGTTTAACAGAAAATCTAAGAAACCCAAAAGTTTGAGAGATGATAAAATCAATGGTGTTTTTAATGGTTTTTATGGAATTTTATGGAGATTTAATGTTATGAGAATGAAAGAAATCGAAGGGATGAAGTTTGGAAATAAAATTAGAAGATTAGTGCTTAGAAAACTCAAGGGATGGCACAAAACAAAGAGAAGGAAGAATTATAGTGAATAACCTATAGGTGGGGGAAATATTAGGTTAATTTTAAAGTTTTGGGCTATTTGCTCTTTTAATACTCCCAATTTTAACCCCCATTTCAAAGTGGTCATTATTTTAAAATTAAAGATCTTTTGAACATCATTTCCAAAAATTAATTTGATTTTTTAAAAGCCATAGACGAAGACATATCTGGTTTACCATGCTACAAAAGTTTTAGAGCACATTAGAGCTAAAAGTCCTAAATACCCTCAAAACTACTAAGCTCAATTTTGGGGTGTGACATGATGAATGAGACTTTATCGAATATTTAAAGAGCAAAATGTGGTGCAACTCACCGACAAAGGGTGACGACCTAATTAAACTAAACTTGAACTAATGGGTGTTGAGGTTCTTTCAATCAGTTGTCTTGTCAAATAATAACCTTATTAGAGATCTCTACAAAAGGAAATTGAACATACAATCTTATTGAACTCAAAACCAATAGGTCAAAAATTACCGTGCTGGTTAAGTTCCTTATATATGTTATGTTCAACTCGATGATCTAAAGCTCAGCCCATAGTGCATGCTCTAGTAGCCAATGCTTCTACTACCCCCTCATATATATCCTTCAAAACCACTCAATGTTTTGAGCTTTCATAAAAATTTTCTGAATGAACTCGAACTAGTGTTTTACCCAATCAAAATGTTGCCAATCTATAATGTCGAAACAAATTATGGGCACCATGTGCCTTGAACAACACATACTTCTCAAAAGCAAAATCTAATATAATGGTAAACATCGCTTTGTCCAAGTATAACATCCATCGAAACTGCAAAAACATACAAATACATTATTATTCATTAACAAGAAAATGGATTTCATTGAATATGAATGCAACATTAACATGCCTTTTTACTGGCTCGTTGATCAATTTCTCGTTGTATCATGTTAAGTCCCTTTTATAGCACGTATGATTTGAGAGACCTTAAATTTGTTCCAATATTCAATGCAATAGGATATTTGAGGTACGAGTACTAAAGCACCTTTTAAAATAATATACAATATGATATTTTTACCTTCTAATAAGAGGGAACTCCCATGGCTAGAAAGGATAAGAGCTAACTACGGTATTTGTCTCCATGCCCATGTTTGCAATAGCATGTTGTGACCATTTATTTAGTAGATCGATTTAGGGGCTGCCTTGCAAAGCACCCTATATAGATATTCTAGAGTTGTAACATTTTGGTTGAACCTACCTACTACTTTAAAATCTTTAAGTAGAGGAAGATACATACAATGACCTTGTTACCAGGCTTGCTTGGCAACAACATTCGCCCCACTCTCCAAAGCATCAAAGCTCTGGCATATTGATCTATCTCCTCTATAGTTGCATGCATGTGACAAGCCTCTCCAACTATGTGCACTTCACACGACACCTGTTTAATTCATTATCCAATCTCTCCTTAAAGGAGATGAAACCTAGCAACCAATGACACTTGTACTTTGGATCGTTGTTAATGGGTCCGATTACAATGCGCTCTTCGATTGGAATATCATTATTAAAGTGACATCTTCAAACATAATAGTCGTTTCTCCGCATAAAAAAAATAAAATGTATGTGACTTCAATCTTCATCTTTCCAACAATACAACAAGCAACTCGAGAATACACAATTGACATTCTTCAAGCATTCTGCGATATGTCCATTAGGCTCCGAAAATTTTAAATTGTGTTTGGCATGAACAACTCGATCATCTTGTTATTTAAAAAAAATCACAAAATAATAATGTAATATTTTGAAAATATTAAAAATATTTATGAAAAAATTACAAAATAAAAAAATTAGTTGAAAAATTCACCATATTAACGACGTAGTTGTCTAGTTGACAATGTGTTCTTTTGGAAACCTTGGTTCTGTCATTTTTCCATAAAAAATAAGAAAAAAAATAACAAGCTTTTTTATGGAAAGTTAAAGAGGATTTTGGGTGGAAGAAAAGAGGAAGAGATGGGGTATATAGAGTGGAAGTCGAGTTCTATGGTTGTCAACTTCCACTGTTTTAATAGGTTGATTGAGTTAGCTACTAAATAAGTTTTTGGGTTGAACTATTGAACCATGTACTGAAGTACCATGGTTATCAAGTCACTATTAACTACATTTTGCACTATTTCTTTCTTGACATGTATTGCAGAAATTCATATAATGATTTGACCACTCCGTAAATTCAATACCCATAGGTGTCAAAGTATCCTTTAAAAACTTATTTTGAGAAATAATTTCCGCCATATATATATCTTAATAAATAATAAAATGAAGAATATAAAATTTAGAAAATCAATACCTAATAATATTAGATAAACTATTTTGTTTTGCCGATTGAGTCTCAACTCGACTAGCATGAACATTATTGTTAATGCAGGAGGACGTGGATTCGAATGCGTTGAAGCGCATTATTCTCCTATTTATGGGTTGAGGAGAGACTATTTATTAATATATCTTACCATTGTACCCAATACTTGTGGATAATAAAAAATATATATTAATACATGATTTTAAATTTTAATAAAATAATAAATTAAAGATAAGGATAAGGGAAAACTACCAAAATAGTCACTTTTTGTTTGTCTCAGGTTACATTTTAGTCACTTATGTTTGAAATGTTATGTTTTAATCACTTACATTATCGTGTTGTAACATTTTAGTCATTGAGCAGTTAATTATCGTTAACGGTGTAACGGTAAGTTGACGTGACATGTTAAATAATCATTTCAAACGAATATTTTAGGTTAAATTCTATAATCGGTCCATATATTTTTTCATTTTGAGAAATTTAATTTTTTCCTTTTATGTTTTTTAACTTTCATTTTCATTCTCATTTTTATTTTCATTTTCATTTTCTTCTGCTTCTCCCTCTATTTTCCTCCATTCTTCATTTCTTTTAATGTAGTTTTTCTATGTTCTCCATTTGTTAAAACTAGTACACAAGTTCGCCTCACTTGAAAATTTAAATTGTTCAAAAAAAATTAAAGTATAGGGACTAGTTTTAACAAATGGAAAATATAAAAAAACTATGTTAAAAGAAATTGAGAATGGAGGAAAATAGAGGGAGAAACATAATAGAATGGAAAATAAAGAAAAAAGAAGAGTTAAAAGAACATAAAAGAAAAAAAATTAAATTGCTCAAAATGAAAAAAAATATAAGAACAGATTGTATAAATTAACCTAAAATTTTTGTTTGAAATGGTAATTTAATGTGCCACGTTAGCTTACCATTACATCGTTAATGACTCAGTGACTAAAATGTTACAACGCGATAACATAAGGGACTAAAACGTAATATTTTAAACATAAATGACTAAAATGTAATATGAAGTAAATAAAAATGATTATTTTGATAGTTTAGCCTAAATATAATTATAAAATTTGCAATTGAGACGTAAGTCATCGATTGAAACTTTTGGTATTTTTGAAAGTATTTTGTTGGTGATGTTGGGGAGAGGACTTTGATAGTTTGTTTTGAAAAGCTTATTTTTAGTAGTACTTGTGTTTAGCGAAGCATGCAGTGAACGAGACGAGAAGATTAACAGAACAACACCATCATCAACACTCTCAGCCAAAACTAGGGTTCCCATTTATCCTCCTATCTTTGAAAAACGCCCATCCATCTGATTTTAAGCCCTTTCCCTCACTTTTTTTTTTCAGACGTAAACCCGGATACCAAAAAACAGGTTTTTTTTTTCTTTACAGAGAAAGGAAGAAAAAGAAAGAGAGAGAGAGAGAAGGGAATAGACATAAAAGAGTTTTGTCTTGCTTGCCTTCTTTCTCTTTCTCTCCATTAAAAATCACTTCTTTGTAAAGAGGGAGTTCGAGACATTAGGATTTTCTTTATCCTTTTGTCTCCTCCATCCTCTTTTCTTTTTGTAATAATTTTGTTGGTCTTGTTCAAATATAAAGGTGTCTGATAGATTTGTCTTTAATGTACATGTTAATCTGTAAATTTGAGTTTTAGTTCTTTGGAGTTCCGAAGTTACTAATTTCATTCTCATGGCCGAGTCATGGCTCGGTAATGAAGAAAATCAGTCTGATGGGAGTGTAGGTACAGCGAAAGGTTGAAAACTAGCAGTCAGAAGAAGAAACCAAAAAAAAAAAAAAAACGAACAGAAGTTGAGTGCTTGAAAGATAAAAGGAAAAAGAAAAGAAATTTGGTTAAAGAAAAGGGAGTTGCTTTGATGAGTTTTGGGGGATTTCTCGATAACAGCTCAGGTGGAGGCCTTGGGGGTGCAACAATCGTCGCCGACATCCCCTTTAGCAACAACATGGCGGCCGCCGGTGCTATGGCTCAGAACATATACAACTCTCCAGGCCTCTCTCTTGCTCTTGTAACTACAACCACTCTCTATAAGCTTTCTTTGTTCTTTTTGTGTGTGGTTGCTTTTCACCTCAGGGACTGATGTGGGTTTTCCTTTTTTCGATGTTTGCAGCAGCAACCGAGTATAGATAATCAGGGAGATGGAGTTAGAATGGGTGAGAACTTTGATGCAAGTATTGGGAGAAGAAGCAGGGAAGAGGAACATGAGAGCAGATCTGGAAGTGATAACATTGATGGAGTTTCAGGCGACGATCAAGATGCCGCCGACAACCGTCCTAGGAAGAAGAGATACCACCGCCACACTCCTCAACAAATCCAAGAGCTTGAAGCGTATGGTTTCACTTTCATGTTTTTCGCTCCAATTTTTCCATACGGAACATGGCCTTAACAAGCTTTTTACTTTTTTTTCTTTCTTTCTTGGTTTTGGTTTAGTCTCTTTAAGGAGTGCCCTCATCCCGATGAGAAACAGAGATTGGAGCTTAGCAAAAGGCTTTGCTTAGAAACCAGGCAGGTGAAGTTTTGGTTCCAAAACCGCCGTACGCAAATGAAGACTCAATTGGAACGCCATGAGAACTCTTTGCTGAGGCAAGAGAACGACAAGCTTCGAGCTGAGAACATGTCTATTAGGGAAGCTATGAGGAACCCCGTTTGCACCAACTGTGGGGGTCCGGCAATCATCGGTGACCTATCTCTCGAAGAGCAACATCTTAGAATCGAAAACGCTCGCTTAAAGGATGAGCTAGATCGAGTTTGTGCACTTGCCAGCAAGTTTTTAGGGCGACCCCTTTCATCACTAGCTACTTCAATTGCACCTCCATTGCCCAACTCCAATTTGGAACTTGGAGTTGGTAGCAATGGCTTTGGTGGTTTAAGCACAACCTTACCTTTGGGGCCTGATTTTGGAGGTGGGATATCAAATTCTTTGCCGGTGGTTCCCCCTAATGGCGTCGAAAGATCCATGTTTTTGGAACTTGCGTTGGCTGCAATGGATGAATTGGTTAAAATGGCTCAAACTGATGAACCACTTTGGATTAGGAGCTTGGAAGGTGGGAGAGAAATACTAAACCATGATGAATACTCAAGGATGTTCACTCCCTGTGTTGGCATTAAACCAGCCGGCTTTCTCACCGAGGCATCCAGACAGACCGGGGTGGTGATTATCAACAGTTTGGCCCTTGTTGAAACTTTAATGGACTCGGTAAGCCAAGCTAACTATATACATGTATATCCCTCAAATTTCTCACTTTCACTTGAAATTTAAGGCCTTTTTTGTTTCATATATAGAATCGTTGGGCGGAGATGTTTCCTTGTATGATCGCGAGGACATCAACTACTGATGTGATATCTAGTGGCATGGGAGGTACCAGAAATGGTGCAATTCAACTGGTATAAGTTAATTTCCTTCCACAATCAATGCTTTTGCATCTATCTTATCACTATATTATAATTTATTCTCTCTTTTTTTTCTCAGATGCATGCTGAGCTGCAACTGCTTTCTCCTTTAGTTCCAGTTCGTGAGGTGAATTTCTTAAGGTTTTGCAAGCAGCATGCTGAAGGGGTTTGGGCAGTGGTGGATGTGTCCATCGACACCCTCCGAGAAACTTCAGGTGCACCCACAACATATGTCAAATGTAGGAGGCTTCCTTCTGGTTGTGTTGTGCAAGATATGCCTAATGGATACTCCAAGGTAACATTTTAGTTCATGACAGTTTGTTTTCTCTTTTTACATTTATTGTGTCTTGTTCAAGTAGTTGTTTCCAACTACAAAACATTTAAAGAAGAAAATCAATAACAGTATCTTTATGTTATTCACCTGCCCGATGCTTTCATCTGATAGACAAAAATATTGTTCCAATTTCAAGTCTCAAAATCTTGGTTTTTGCTTAATCACAATATAAAATAACCCCCTCTCGAGGTTACTCACTTACTCCCATTAATATTTGTTTTCTAATATCAATGGAAGCCTCCATTTACTCTTCAAAATTTGTGCCCTTTGAACACATTAATTTCATATAAATCCCATTGTAATCCTCTCCTAATGAATAAACTATTGATTTGATGTTTCTATTCCAATCTCTTTTGATGCCTCGGTTCTCCCATTTAACCTACATTTAAGGCAATCTTAACGAGGACCCTTTAGGCCTTTTTAGGAAAAAAAAAAAAAAAAAAAAAACCAGAACTCAAAGTTTTTGTTTGTATGTGAAACTATGAGGCTTTGAGCCGACATTAGTACACTTTCTCGATGTCACACCTCGCGCTGCACTTTCTTCTTTCAAATCTTTCTCTATTATTAATTCATTGTCTTTATTTTATTTTTTCCAATGCCTGAACACAAGGGACAATGTCACCATAAGAGATACCTTTTCTTTCCAAGATTTGCCTCCGATATTTATTTTGTGTTAATCAATATCATTTGTCAATAACGATATTATACAAAAAAAAAAAAAGAAAAGAAAAAAGAAGAGTGGAATTTACAAAGAAAATGTTGTTCAATATTATACTAATTCTAGTGAGATTTCATTTTATTATCCAAAGATAAATTGACTGGTAGATTCAGTTCATTTCACTTTACTATTTTTTTATTAAGCTAATGAAAGCTACATTTTTCTTTTTTTTTTCTTTTAACATTATTGTATCAATGATTGTAAAATAGTCAAAAAGATCTGCATGGAATACTGATGATTGATACCGGAAAATGCAGGTAACATGGGTTGAACATGTAGAATACGATGAGAGTCAAGTTCACCATCTCTACCGCCCTTTACTAAGCTCCGGCATTGGCTTTGGTGCTCAACGTTGGGTCGCCACCCTCCAACGCCAATGCGAATGCCTTGCTATCCTCATGTCCTCCACTGTTCCCACTGGAGACCATACTGGTAACCCCATCATAACACTAAGGAGAACGTATTTATATACATACATACATACACTAATAGTTACATTAATTTTTGTAGCTATAACGGCAAGTGGGAGGCGAAGCATGTTAAAGCTAGCGCAGCGGATGACGGGTAATTTCTGTGCGGGAGTGTGCGCGTCGACGGTTCATAAATGGAACAAGTTGAATGCAGGGAACGTGGATGAAGACGTAAGGGTGATGACACGGAAGAGCGTGGACAACCCTGGGGAGCCACCGGGCATCGTGCTGAGCGCCGCTACTTCAGTTTGGCTGCCGGTGTCACCTCAAAGACTATTCGATTTTCTGCGGGATGAACGGCTGAGGAGCGAGTGGGACATCTTGTCCAACGGTGGTCCCATGCAAGAGATTGCCCACATCGCCAAAGGCCAAGATCACGGCAACTGCGTCTCCCTCCTCCGTTCCAGCGTAATTATTATTACTCATCATCATCATCATTTTTTTATTCACACATAAAAATAAATAGGGGGGAAATGAAATGACATGGGGATGGGTCAGATGAAGATAAAAGGTGAATTAGAAAGGACGAGTATGGAATTTGGAAGTATCTATGAAGACAGCTTATAGCAGGATATGAAACACAGGTTTCGATTTGTAAGCTTTTTAAAAAAAGTCAAAGTAAAGGACGCTTGTTACCTTTCTAGCTTTTTTTCCATTTTTCATATTATATATAAAAGTTTCTCCGACTTCTCATTTTGACTCTTTCTCACCATCTGACACTTTGGGGGACCATCTTATATATTATATTTTACAATTTAAAAAGGGTAGATTCTCGAGGGGATTTTGATTTTCTTTGGTTAATTGGGTGCAGGCCATGAACACAAACCAGAGTAGCATGTTGATATTGCAGGAGACATGCATGGACGCGGGTGGATCGCTTGTGGTCTACGCGCCCGTTGACATTCCAGCCATGCATGTTGTCATGAACGGTGGTGATTCTGCTTACGTGGCTCTCCTGCCTTCTGGTTTTGCCATCATCCCTGATGGTCCAGCCTCTCCTGGGCCCACCACCTCAAATGGGAATGGAGATCCCCACAGGGTGGGTGGGTCCCTTCTCACCGTGGCTTTTCAAATATTGGTCAACAGTTTACCCACGGCCAAACTGACGGTGGAATCGGTGGAGACGGTCAATAATCTCATCTCATGCACCGTCCAGAAGATCAAAGCCGCCCTTCAATGCGAAAGCTGAGGGCAATCGGTTTCTTTGATAGCTCTTTTTTTTTTTTTTTTTTAACATGGAAATGTGTGATGTATTTAGTTGGTATTGTGTGAGAAAAAAAAAAAAGTGTGTGAGTGGGTGAGTTGAGTCAAGAACGAACCTCTGGGGGAGACTCCTTGCAATGCATGGTGATGAAAGAGGCAGTGAGTGGGTGGGGGAGCAGAAGGCAAGGGTGGTGGTTCGGGTATTGACTCAGGTCGACCCGCTCGAGAAGAAAAAAAAAAACCCGAAAAGAAGACATCTTCGCTTTATTAATTCCAAGTCTCTTATTACGTGGGGGAAGAAGAGATTGCTAGCGTTGTATTGAGTTTGTCACATCTAGTGGTTTGGTTTCTAGAAACATACTAAATTAATGCATTAATTTCATAGTTGGTTGAAGGAACGCGCCGCCGATGCAAGTTTAGAAAGGGGTGTGGGGAAGTAAAAAAAACAGAGCCACGCTTGTGGTGGGTATTTGACAAACAGGAAGAGAAGGGGTTTTTGGATTATAATGCAAAGGGACATGTATGGTTGGGTTTGCCAGCTTAGCACTTAAAATCTCCGATGCTGAATTTGGTTGATATGAAGCAGCTTTCAAGTCTGATGTGCTGGTGGCCAGCGGCGATGCTATATATCAAGTAATTTTGAGATTGGTTTTTTCAAAATTATATTGTGATTCAGTTACTACTACTAATGTCTTAATATCATTCTATTTTAAATTAATTTTTAGTTTTAAAAATTGCATGTCAATTATTAATTTTTATTTTATAAAAAAAAAAAAGGAAAAAATGGGCAGAAATTTCAAAGTGATTAATTGGAGTAAAGATGACACAAATGGTCCTAATTTCAATTGAGGAATGCGATGTATCATGGGTTTGGATGGGCGATTGGGTGTGGTGCAGTGTGTTTAACTTACTTTTTATCTCACACTACAGTATCGTTATAATATTTAATTTCATCGCCACTGCTGTTTTTACACTAACTGCAAATAAACGCACCGCTCATCCAAACTCACTCGTAGTCTAATCTTAGTAATGCTTTGTACTCTAAATCCCAAATTCATTATGTGGTAAAAAAAAAACCTGTTTATGTTTATTACACAGCGCTCAGTGTAGAGATTCTTATGTGTAGTAATAAAGCCTCCCTAATTTTTTTCAAACCCTTTTGGGCTGGTTGTTGCTCTGGGCTTATTCAATATTATTATTATTATTATTATTATTATTTTATTTCAATTTATATTATTCTGCTTTTTGTTCTTACTTTTATCGTTTTCTCTAGAAGCATGGATTGTTTTAGTTTTTATATTTTAGCGTATATATTGAAAAAATATTCTCCAAGGACGTTATCATATTTGTAAAATTTAAATCCAAGATGAGGAGAAGGGTAAATATTTGAGACTTCACGTTCTATGCATTATTGATGTGGTAGGTTTCTTAAACTCTTGGCAATGGTTTTTTGGTTAAACAAAGTTCATGGTCAAGTTGGTATAATGATGGCAAGGGTTAAAATGATTTTTTTTGCTGTTTGATCAAAATGATGCATCCCTGGTTTATTTTTAAATTATTCTAAGGTAGTTATTTATTATCAATTTATATTTATCCTCTTTTGAGATTATTCTGCAAACATAACATTTGTGCATCAATTTATACTATCTTAATTATCCTTTTTATTATATACCATATCTTTGTATTATTATTGTTTATGATTTCTATTAATGATATTATTTTATTCAATACATATATTTAAGGGTTGAAATGTTCATGGGTTAGGTTAACCTCATGTATGGTAACGGTATCAATATCATATGTGTGGGGTGTGCCTCGCATTTATCGAACGTTTTGCAAGCACTTATCAGAAACAAACACGCAAAGTTACAACAAGGAGATATGTGACATTGCGACAACGCAACGAGTAAGGGACGACGTCACAATAAAAATCGTCGGGACGAGACAACAATCTCTTAAGGTAGGAGCAAGAGCGACGTCACGATAAAGAGAATAGTATATAAAAAGAATTTAAGTGAATAGCTTAATATTTGAATAGATGTATATAAAAAAGATTAAATATTTATATACAAAAAAGAAAAGCATTTAAGCGGAAGATAGAGGTGAAGATGGGATGAATGTGGAGTTAAGGGGTGGCTGATGAAGACGAAATGGGGATGGCAAACAAGGAATAGGCGGAGTTGCCCATTCTCTTTTATTACAATATGAATATGAATATGAATGAGAGAAAAAGCAGCTTTTTTGGACCTTTTCCAATCACTCAATCTCCCATTTCACACTCCACTCATTGACCCCACCCATCCCCATTCCTATCACATGCTTGTCTTCTGGATACTCATTTTTATCTTTAATCAAATTATTTCTTTATTTCTAAGAGGTAGCTTTATTTTCATAAACAATAAAATAAAATATCTAAGAAATGATGTGACAACTCTCTCTCTCTAGAATTTGAATCCCAAAGATGATGGTAATTTGTAACCCAAGTATATAGTATCATCCTCTCCAATATATATAAATACCAAAAGTTTTGGTTTAAGCAATTGATATAAATCTTAAAGCAATGGATGCTGGACTAACATATTTGTTTTGTTTTGAGGTGGGCTCTTCCTCTTTTGTCTTCTTCCTATTTCATAATTATCTATTCTCACCATTCAATTATTGATCACTTCCAAATACAACTCTATTCTCCTTTTTTTTTTTTTAATTTAAAAATAAATTCCATTCAAAACCAAATTTAATTAATTTATTAATATTTTAATTAAAAAATCATTTATACATCAAATAATCCAAAATAACTTAAATAATTTAAATTTGAAATTTCTATTCGCTTTCAAATTTATCTAAATATAAAATTTCCCTAATAGATTTGTTGAGGGAAGACATCTTCTTGGAACGTCATCTAGGAAGCTGACGAATCTCTCAACAGTAGATGTATTGTGTTCGGTGTGTTTATGCTTGGTTCTATCCTTGAACTTTGTCTTTCCACTTTAAGGGAGAGCCTAACAGGTTCGTGGAGTTTGTGGAATACCTTGCCACCAAAAAAATGTTAGGTATTTAGCTAGTCTAGCCAATCGGTAGTGTTATTACCTACTAATACTACATAAGGACAAATGTTCAAATCCTACCAAAATCAAATGCCTAGCATTTCATTGGTCAAAAGACACTCCCTATGAATTCGTTGGGCTCTCATTGAAATTAAGAGAAAAAATTCAAGAATAAGATCAAATATAGAGACCCTGACATTATGCCTCTCCCTTCAAGAATTCATTAACTCACCAAATAACACTAAAAAAAGATGTCTCCCAAAATGAAACCTACCTCACTAGATGACTCCTTATATGGTACAGGGCTTGTAAGGATCGAAGAACTTGGGTTGGGGCAAGACTATCCAAACGAACAATGTCGATATCGTGGATGTAATTTGATTTTCATTGTTGAATGGGACTGTCGACTGTGGCTTTTTAATTCAAGAAAGGTTCATTCAATCTACAATAAATTGTTAATATATCAATATTAGTAAAAATACAAAATATTTTAAACATAATAATACTTCATGAATATATGAATTCAATTCTAGTGGTGTCATTGTAAGCAAAATCTTGGAAAGCTGATGTTCAACAGATTTATGGGTTTCTCGCCTATCTCATGAAGGTTCCACAATCACCAAATTTCTCCCTTAAACCCGCACACCTGCATAGGATTCACCCTACAAAGTTTGAAGAATTGCATAAAATCGGATTAATTTAAAAAGAGTTGGATATGTGTGTAGTATTCATATTATAAAAGGTGAAAGAATTGAATAAAGTTGAACTAATTTAAAAAGAACCGAACAAAATTCATACATGTGTATAGTATATAACGCACAATGGATGAAGAACAGGATAAAACCTACACACGGTTACGCACATGATGAGAGTAAGACTTACTTATGACAATTGCGAATGATGAGTCTTGAACTAAGGACTGCAAGTCGTGACAATCAAGCTTTGTATGGCAATAATTAGGAAGATGTGGATTCAAATACAATTAAATAGTTTTTTCTCTTATTTAAAGGTTGGAAAAGATCATAAATAAAAGTAGACATTATAATTTTTACGGACTAATGGAATGAGAACAGCAATTATTATAAATAAAATGAGAGTAAAAAATTAAAAAGAAAAATTGAAATTTAAGAGAGGATGGTGGCAGCCCTGGATTTTGTAACCCCTCAAACTCCATTAATATAAAATGAGTGGTAGAGAAAATCAATAACCCACAACCCACATTGTATTTCATTTTCCTTTAACCAAATATCAATATATATACATACAAACATCATCTTGTTTCACTCCACCATTTGTTTGTTTGTTTCTAACCAAACCTCAAATTAAAAATACTCTTGAAAAATTATGGCATACTATCATCTACATTTTGTGCAATTTAACATATTGATTTGTAATGTTAAAATAGAATGAAAAATTATTACTCGCATACTTGTGAGATAAAATTTACGAATAAATTAATTAATTAATTAAAATATTTAATATAAAAATCATAGGTTTATAACCTCAAAAAAAAAAAAAAAATTATATTTGCTTTGAAAGTAATTCTGAAAATGTGTAGTGAAAGAAATTTGTGTAATAAGTTCAAAATTTCTAAAGAAATATGATAATAAATAAAATCACTGCTTCTCCGATTTTTCATACTCACTAATCAAATTATATTAAAACACTACTCAATAAGTAACTGACAATTCCTCCAACTTTTAATTTCACCCCCCCAAATTTTTTTAAAACTTTCATTTCTCCCTCAAATTTTTGAAAATTCTTATTTTATTTTTTAATTAAAATCTTTTAAAAAATTTTAAATTCTCATTAATATCAAAAAAAAAATTTAAAAAATTTAATTAGGCCTCAATTTTTTAATTTTATTTTTTACAATTCTTATTCAACTCTTAAAATTTTAAAAAATTGAACAGGGCCCCAAAATTTATTCCCAAAATCCACCAATGAAGATATGACTTTCCGGTGGCAATCCCACTAACAAACTAATACCTAATTGTACAGTTTAATAAAACAATATTTTACCTTAATTAAATTTAATAAAATACATACATATTATAAGAAAACTTAATAAATTAATAAAAACCAGTTTAGTATGGTTTTCAACAAAATAATATATATTCGGATCAAAAATATTTTTAAAAACAATTAAAAAATCGAAGTTTTGAAAATTCTAAACATCATGATCGTTTGATTTATTTGAAACCATTCAAACTCAAAATTTACTTATTATTTCGATAATGCAAAAAAAAAAAAATGAATTTGAAGAATAAATGTAATACTAAAATGTAAAAACTTGTTTTGTCAAAATAGATTACCAAAAAATTAAGTTTCAAAAGCTTAAACATAAAAAATTATCACAAACCACTCAAGTTTTTTAAGTTCACAGTTTCAACTAACTTATTTTGGGGCTTCGTATTTCTTAGCATAAAGTCATATGATTGAGACAACAATACCAAATAGAAGTACAAACCTCATACTAAGAAAAGCATCTAAATTACAAAATAAATATAAATAAATTTTTAGTGTGTCAAAGCCAGCTACTCGAAATTATCAAAAACTCACATTAAAAACTTTGAAATTTATTTTCTCTTAAATTATTTGATCAAAATAAATGCCACACATGCCGATTGAAAGATCTTGAAGGTATCTTTCATTTGTCACCAATAATATCACCGGAATCTCACCAAAAAGCGATTGAAATTTGACAACTTTTAAAACTAAAATAAATGAGAAATAGTTTATAAACACAGTTTCAAGAAAATCTAAACAAAAACTCACCTTAATCACTAAAATTTACCACCATTTTCACTTCCCCTTCCCTAAAACCACATACTAAGAAAAATACTGTAAAATAATATTTTTAATTTTGTTTATAAGAACCCTATAAAAATACTCATAAAGTTGGGTTTGATAAAAAAAAAAATGGGGTAACGAACCACAAAATCATTTGGCTTTTAAAATAATAATTATTTAAAAATTGTGGGTATTACAAATACATATTAAAAAAAATTCTAATAATATGACTTCTTGAACGATTTAAATTTAATTTGTGATATTATAAAACAAAGGAATAAAAATTCTAAATGCTTTAATTATTAAAAAGAAAAATAAAAAGAAAGAATGCATGGATTAGTAAAGTAATTTATTTCAAATTGATCAGCCTTAAAAGTACGTCATTCAGTCCACACTAGAAATAGAAAATATCTATATTGTTCTTAGTTTTGTTTTAACTCATTTATTCAAACCCTAAATAAAACCACACCAATGCAAAATAAGAGAAAGGCAGAACATAAACTTGCTGATCAACTGCACCCGCACCCGCACCCGCACCATCTTCTACTCTTTTACTTCTTCTGTTTCTTAGCCTTTCCCATGTTACCACTGCTGCAACCTTCACTTGAAGCATGGTTCTTCTCTAACTTCTTTTTTCCCGAAGCAGATTGCTTATCAGACTCTGCTGAACTCCACTCATCTAGAAACTCGAGCGAAGCAATGGGAGGCAACTCGAATGTTGAATCGCTTGAATCCGAGTCTGAGTCTGAGTCCTTGTCGTTGTCCTTGTCCTTCTCGGCTACATCTGTCAAAGACATCATAAATATCAACTCATTGGCTATTAACATTATGTACGAAGAATGTAGAATCAACCAACACTTCATCATGTTATCGTTTAAATATGCCTCATGGTTAATTGCAATGTAATTCTATCAAGTTCAAGCAGTACTAATGGCCTGTTTATGAAAGTAATACAATAGAGACTTAGATACGAAAGAAAACGAAAAGCTCAGGATGGGACAGGGACATTAGATTAGTAAGAAGAATCAAGTTTAGAACTTACTCTGAGCTACTTCAGGTGTGCTAGTTTTTTTCTTTGGTTTGCGGGGAGGTTTCCGGGGACAGAAATCCTACAACAAAGGATTAATGCAAAAGAAAACAAATCCAAACAAAAATAAAATTCAATTATTACTGCATGAAAGGAACAAATTTTATTATTTACACAAATCGGAAACATATAGAAATATTAACGAACAAGGTCATTAATCACCGCATGGATTTAGTAGAAAAAGGATTTTAAGAATATCCAGTAAGGATTACGGACTAAGGAGGTTAGAGAGGAAAAAATCTTAAATCAAATCTAAAGTGGGAACATGACAGTAATGGCATATCTTTAAACAAAACTGAAGCAAGCCCAGAAAGCAAGGCCTACATCACCTTTTAAACGCTAAGGATAATTGTCTTACACTATGTTGCATCCACTTTAGTTGGGGGCCTAAAATTCATGTTCTACCCTTATGAATATGGTAACCACCTATGTCACTTCAGCTCATCATTTTTCATTAAGTACCCATTTTCACTACTTATTTAGACAAGGTATGGGAATATGATCCCTCGTTTACTCTCCAAATATGTGAAAAAACTTGGAAAAAATTTAATGTACCTATGTCAAACACATATCTGCACATGACACACATTAATATATAAAATTCTTGATGACATCATAGGGGAAAATAAGTTTAAACTCACAGGAGAGTAGATGGAAAGCTTAGCAGCTTTTGCATAGTTCACATATCGCATGAGATCTTCATAGGTGTTGAACTTTTGCCCACTCTCAGGACATGTGTAGTACTGCAATAGCCAACCATTTAAAATCACCAGTCAATAAAATTTGTCTTCATACTATCTAATTTTCATCTAGGCCCTGTTTTTATCATAATCAACGTTACTACTACAGATTGTATGAAGAACACAACAAACAATCTAAATAGTCAGAAAAAGGATCAGCATTGCAAATGTAAATCTAGCAGCCAAAACCATAATAGGAGCTTGTTCCTAGCATTCTTGTTAGTATGGTAAAAGCATTTTCTTTAACTCTTCAAGGAAGAGAAGACTGGAATTACTTTTCCAATAGAGGGAATTTTTTATGGAACTCTGGCTTCACAAATGCCAAACCGCTAAAATAACAATAATTGGTTCCACCAACATTCTTACTTACCTATTGATGGCTATCTATTTACAAGGGTTCAATAAGAGATGCAGATGATGGTGAGAAATTCCATATAAATGGAAGAAGTTAAATAGAAGGGAAAAAAATAAAGATCGAAGTGAGGATGCTGAAGGGTGCATGCAGTGGTATTTTGCAGAAAGCAATCCTCTATTATTGTCTTAAAACTCTAAGATATATCATAGAGGTCAAGTAATAGCTTCAAAAGGGGGGATTTACAGTTCCCATTAGTATAGGGTATATTTTTAGGCTAATTAGATCGGTCATTCAGATGGATAACCAAATTTCGTCACAATGGTAACAACTAGCAAATATCCTAGATTTCTCTGCACAATCATAGATGACTACCTTCTAGGTCCAGAAATTTAGTTTAGACTCCAACTAAAGATAAAAATAGTCTACCAAGAGAGGATCAATTGCCAATTTCAAAAGAATATTTCACAACAGCTAGATTTTTAAGATCTTTTCTATCATCTGATTTACATGCAAAAAATGGACTTCGGTTTTAAAATTTCGTCAAGTGCATGCACTTACAAGGGAGTCAAAACTTTTTAAACCACCATATCACAGTTCTGTCACTTTCTTGAAACAGAAAACTAAGGCTCATGCCTAGTAAATGCACGAGAAAATTGCATTCTTGATATTTCATATGAAAAAGTGACATGCATGCCTCTAAAAACGCACATGACTTAACAGATTAGCTAATAAAATCTAGAAAGGAAACACCAGATCTACTTAATCAGTCATCACTAAAACCGAGATATTATTAAGCACTCAACAAGTTAATGCATGTAGAAAGCTTGATTAAAAGGGTTGATATGTATCAGACTTCTTGTGCCAAAATCATATAGATCATAGAGAGATAAACAAAGAACATTTAAACGCTCAATTACCGAAAGACTAGATCCATCCTTCTGCTCCTTAACAACCAGCATCCAGCGATCAGGAATTGGCCTTGAAGAATCCTTGTCTGCCATAGGGAAAATGATGATTTCTCAAGAGTGCTTACAAGAATCCCCCTTTTTCTTCTGTGAGAGAAATAGTTCAGACCTTGGTTTTTTATAAGGAAAAAGTACTTAAAAGGCGATTCTCAGGAAGAGTAAAAATATTTCTAAAGCCATGTGTTTCCGTTCTTTCCACGTGTTCCATGAATGGAAATCTGTAACGTACCTGAAATGAAACGAAACTTACGTGATAAAAAACACTTTATTTGGATTTTCATATATGGAACACAGGTAAGAACATACAGATACTTACCATGTTTGATAAGATGATAGAGAACCAATGGATTTTCAAGGGGATACGGGCATATGGTAAAAACCAATGGACCAACAAAACAACTTCCATATTTACTTTTCAAAGGCAAATTGAGTAGCTTGTCTACAAGTGTGGTAAAAAGAGATGACTCCTCTTACAGCCCTTACAAATTAGACAAGACAGATTATCCCGCCAGGCAAAGAAAAATTATCAAACTAAGAGCAATAGAACAATAGATTATAGGAAATCATAACACACAAGGATCACTTCATCACAGCAGGCCACTGATGAAAAAGTCAAGTAGGAGCTTATCAGATTTAAAAGGGAAATCAAAGGCCTTGAATAGTTGGCTTTGACACCAGACTTTCTTGGGGCTCTTGCTAAGATAGATCATTCAGTCCTCTACTTGAGTCCTTCATGCCTTTGGACTCTTCTCTTTCCAATAACTTTATGCTTGTTGACATAAGCAGAATAAGATAGCTACTGATAGAAAAAATGCTATTACCAACGAGGAAATGAACTGTTAAGTTTTGGACACTCACTAATTAATGCCATTTGATCTCCTAGACTTCAATCGATACAAGAAAATCAAACTGAAACAGAGACACAGTGATAATAATTTACAAGCAACTGATCAAGAGAAAGAAACATACCAATACAAACAATTCTCATCACAACCGATTGTGATATCACTCTGAAATTAGAAGGATCAAAATAAAGAAACTAGTTCCATTATCACCATCAGAAATGAAATCAACATCATTATCATCATCAGTAATCCATCACCAGTCAAGAGAATAGAAAGGATAAAAGCTTTTGCTTCAACTATTAAGCAAATGCAAAAACACATAATGTATTGTGGCTTGCTCATTGTCACAACTGATTACAGCGATTTTGGACCTATAAAGAGTGATAAGAAATATGACTGTAAATTGATTTGTTATTTTCCTTTTTAGGTATTCAATGTTGCTATTGCAGCAAAAAAAGGAAGCAAAGATTATAATATCCCGATGAATCTTTTCACTTTTAACATCTCTCACCTTGATAATACATAGTAAGTATTCCATTAAGAAAAAAAAAAAAAAGAAAGGGAAAAAACATCTCAAATGAAATTAGTAACAATCATAAAAAAACTGTAATTAGAAGCCAATAATTAATTGGAGAGACAAGGTAGTGAAATTATGAACGTGAGATTGTAAAAGCATTGATAATAGTAATAATGATAAACATATTTCCTTAAGGCAAAGTTTTCCATGAAATATATAGAAATCAAAAGTGAAGTAAAAGACAAAAGTGATAAATTCCATTCATTTCCTCTGTTTCAATTTGCAACTAGGCAGAAGTTGATAAAAGAGAGAGAGAGAGAGAGAGAGAGAGAGAGAGAGAGAGAGAGAGAGAAAGGAACTTTGAAGGAAGTCAAAAGCACCACATCATCTTGTTCCTTGATTAGATATCAAGTTATCTTACATTAATTCATTGATGAACAGCATTTCATCATAATCAAAACTGTTAATAGGTTTTCCTGGTGTTTCTTTGGCCAAAGTAAACACTTTTTTTTTCCCTTTATTCTTTCATATTTTTGGAATTGAACTTAAACTCACACTTAAACATGGCTATTGTTACCCCAGAGCTTCTAGCATGCTTGAAAAAGCTAAATGGGATACAAAAATTTGCAAAGTAACTGCTAAAAGTCCCACTATTTTGGTGATAATTGTCACATTCATGCTTTCACTAGCACGAATGACATTTCCCAAGAGTATATATTAAATAATAACCAGTTTTTGGCTTCCTTGCCAAACCTATGCCAAAAATGGTCAATGCATCTTCTATTTCAATCACATATAACCATCCCTAAGTCTTAAAAGTTCAAAAGAACACCAAAGGGCGTAGAAGAGAAAGATGTTTGGAAGTTTGATATGGCATAAAACAAAAACAACCTATTGAAGAGAAAACATGTCCATGATGAGTGCGGCTGCTGTGTCCACATCAACCACAACAATTTCATCGGTATTTTCCTTTCATAGGTGCCCAAGCCACAGGCTTCACCCGATCAGGACACATGCCTAAATCTGAACCTGATAATCAGAAGGGCAAAGCTTAAGCCAAACAGGAGTAGATATAAGCAAATTGTAGAGGAAATTGAAAGAAACTAAGAAATTACAGAAAGTTAAACGATCTATCAGGGAAAGGATTGGATAAGCACAATGTTGATAAGATAACTACAGTCAATTTGAACATGCAACTGACAACATAACATATTCTGCAAATTAGCTTGCAATGAAAAATAGAAAAGAAGATCCTCAAGTGATGCCCTATCAACTTCTACCAACTATTTTACCAGTTACAACCACAATGACAACCAACATGCATTTCAAATAATCTAATCTAAAACATATCCTAATAAAGAAGAATAACTTCAAATCTACTAGGTTTTAAAGAGGCATATAATCTGAGCTAGTAACAGTAGCGGGCTATAAAAAATTTCAGATGATCTGATAAATACAAACACCAGATTGTCTAATATCCTTATTCAATATACGGGAACCATTCTTTATGATCTAAAACATTAAAGCAACAAAAGTAGGAGAAAGCCTCATGAATGTTGAAAAGGGGCTACATTAGAACCTTTCAGAATGAGTACAATTGTTTTCATAGCGTTGAAGGCAAATTGTCATGATTTAAAAAGTTTTCCATGTTTAAAGATATGAAAATTCATTCAAGTTAAAAAAGAAAAAAAATGAAAACTAGTAATTACAAAACCAATTAAGAAAATTCATCAAAACCCATGTCAAATAACCAGCTAATAAGGATTGTATACCTCGAATTCTGCTTTCCTCCAAGGACAGTTGAAGCTTCGTAGCAGCAGCCATAGTCGACAAAGTGTGATTAAAGTCTGTAGGGCAAAACTGGACAGGGGGAGTAGGATTAATAGGGAAGGGTTTGAGTTAGAAAAGATAGCAGATATAAAAGAGAGAGAGCATCTTATTAGAAAAAGAAAGTAAATATTTAAGTTTAGTTATTGAATCTTCATAGTAAAATCACAGAAAATCAGGAAAAAACCATTACTGGATCAATTTTTTCAGTCGGTCATCGGTGTAGGTGTAAACATCATTTTATCATTATAGTATTCATAACTCATTAAAAAAGCTTTTAGCTCCTTTTGCCTTATAAAATGTATTTTATTTTTAAGGTATTTTTTAAAATTCAAAAATACCATTGCTAAATAAAAAAAAATATTTTTAATAATAAAAGCATGAAATATATTTGGTATTTATAATACAAACATGAAAATAATATGAATTTTACCATTATTTTTTAAAATCAAATGAAGCCTTGCATGTAGTATTCATCTACGCAAAATTTAGAGATAATGTGGATTTTAAAAATATATAGAGAAATGTATCATTTTTTCGATAGAGAAGTGTTGAAAACACGTTTTTATCATGTTTTCTGAATTTTTTGATATATCAACCGTTTTAGGTAAATAGTTGAATATTAGTAGTTTCATCCTTAAATTGAAAGTAATATATTTATTAATTAAAAAAATTGAAATAATATGAAATTAAAAATAATCAAATTTAAGTCTCAAGAATAAAATCACTATTATTTATTCATATAACCATATAAACTAATGTGTTAAATTAGTAATTAAAAATAAAAGCAAAGCCTGAAATAATATGAAACAAAAATACAAATGTGAGTAAGAGAAAAATTAAACTTAAGATTTAAGGATGAAACCAGTAACTTAACTATCGAATCAAATAAGCTAACATATGTAAAAAAAAAAAAATTAAAAAGTGCATCTTGTAGGATGCATTTTCTATTTCTTTCTTTAAAATTAACTTATTTCTCTAAATATCGAAATAACAATACATTTTCCTAAATATTTTTTAAAATCTGCATTTTCTTCAAATTTGACCGTTGATCCAAATATAAATAATATTTGGAATACTTTTCTAATTGTTTTAAATATATTGCGCAAACATAAATGATGACTAAATTATGTTTAATTTTCTTTTACCATTTAACTATCAAATATTACATTATCATCATCAATGTTATCAAATTATAACAATTTGGTCACTTATATCTATTAATAGTCATTACCCCTTTAATAAAAAGGTGATATGACACGTTATTTTTGTCACATAAATTTCACTTAAACAACACAATATTTAAAACTTTTATGTTTTATATTATTTTTGGTTCTTTTATTCTGTTTAAAACTCAAAACATTTTATATTGTTTTTCTTCAATTGTTCATCACTGTCCTTGTGCTCTCCATTGCCAAGCTTAAATTCATTACCATTATCACCATTGCAGCAGCTGTCATCACCAATATCCCTAACTCTCACTACACCATCCTTAAGTGCCTCTCTGCCTCCACCATTAAACTATCGTCACCTCCATCAACCAACTCCAATCAACAAATCATTCATCAACCATCATCATAGCACCATACCAACAACCTTGTCATTGAGCAATACCGCCGAACCAAGATCACCACCATCAATCTTACAACTTTATTTTTAGCCCTTTTTTCATAGTTGAAGGTGAAGGAAGCTAACATAGTTTTTACCATCCGACATCTAAATTCACAAACCCATGACCAACATCATCCCCACCCCAACTTTTTTATTTTTATTGGATGAATGTTGCTTTAAAAATATTAACCTCGAGTAATTTCAAATTGTTTACATCTTTTGTCAATTTAGTTTTTATTCTCTTTTTTTTTAGTTAAATTTTATTCCAACCTTTCAAAAAAGAGTCACATAGCTTTTTTTTAATATAAATGTTAATTAAGACATTAATTTCTTTTAACAATGTAGGTGTGACAATATGCATGATAGTCTATGTGTATTCTTTTTAAAAGGTTGATGGTTAAATTAGGCTTTTTTTTAAAAGGTTAAGGACTAAATTTAATCTAAAAAAAACCCAAATTGATAAAAATATAAATGTTGAGAACTAAATTTGATATTATACCATATATATATATATATATAATCCTTAATGCTTATTTCTTTTGTTGTATAGCTCATTCAATTAATTCTTAATAGATACATTTTCTTTTGCTTCATTTGCCCACTTTGTTGTCATAACCACAAATTATTCTCCACACTTAACTATTAAGCCTTTATATTGTTTAATTATAGTGCATTTATCCAAATATAGCTTTTTTTTTTTGTAAATTATAACTCTACGGTTAGATCTTCAACTCCTTTATTCATAGCATCCATTTGAATATTACCAATAATGATCTATTTAGGATTGAATTGAAAAACACAACTCTATACCGGCAATAAATTGAGTTTATTATAAAATGAGATCAATGATTAAATTGAAACTAAATTAGAGTAAAATAGGGGTTGAGTTGAAAAATATACCATTATGAAAGATTTAAAAAGCAAATAACCTAACTGGCAAAGTTAAATTAGAGATTTTTAGCTTTATGTTTCATCTAGACCTATCCATGGCCCAGCCCGAAGATCCATCCAAAAAGTGGGAGGGTTAAGGTAAAAATATAGGCTTGGGCAAAAAAAAAAAATCCATTTAGAAAATAGGCCAGGTCTCGGGCAAGGATTTTTTGGCCGAGTCCGGCCTAGCCCGAATATGCAGCAAAATTAACTGTTTATTATTATTATTATTATTATTATTATTATTATTATTATTATTATTATTATTATTATTATTTTCTTGATATTTTTTACTATTTTGTTATTACTTTTTTTTTTTTACTTTTATGCTACCATTTAACTATAATGTTTCTACTATTTTGTTATTATTGTTTGGATATTGTATAACTCTTGTTTTATTGTTAATTTTGTTACTATTTTAGATCTTAATGCTATTTAAGTATACATTTTTTAAATTTTATTTTCAATTTGTTGGGAAACATTTATTTTAATATTTTTAGTACTTTTGATGTATTATATATATTTTAAAAATTTATATAAAAATTTAATATAAAAAATTAATATGGATCGGTCAAACCCTAGTTTTAGCATTTTTATTCGGGTTAGACTTGGGCAAAATGTTAGACCCATTTTCTGGGTCGAGCCCGGGCCAAAAATTTCGGTTGAACCCAGCCCAACCTATGACACCTCTAGTTTCATCTACTTTATCCCATTTTGTTTCTTTTTTTTTTTCATTTCTCTGTAAACGTTGTAATGCTTCTTTCCACTTACATTTCCTAAAATAAAATGAAATATAACTAGATTATTTTATTTATTATCTCACATTTTACCATTTTTAAAACGATACTTAACTTATGGTATCGATACTTCCTTGCTTCTAATGACTATTTTTGTCGGGTATCAATACCTCTCTATGCAAGACTATAATAACTTGTGCACTTAATGTTCCAAATAACTAGAATCTCCCTCAAACTAACCCAAACAACTAGAAGTAATGAAGAGATATAAGTAGAGTCTCATAAATGAGATGTTCAAAAGATTAAAGATCATTTATTCAACGATTTCACCCTTCATTATTTCATTATTCAAATTTCACTTGTAAACGCTTAGGTAGAGTTCTATTTTTTTTATATTCAAGTGTTTAATTATAATTAAGAGTGCTTAAGTTTGCAAGACCTTACCTTCGAAAGGTTGTTCATTGTTTTCCATTTCATTTAACTATTTGTGAGATTTCTTAAGGTTTTTGGATAGAAAACCATAAGGGGGTTTAGTGGTGTTATCTTATAAATTCAAAAGATAGAGAATTGTAAAATTCATATATTGTCTTTGAAAGGTATCAATTCAAATTAAGTGAATTAGGAACATCCATAGCAAAGGAAAGCTAAAATAATGGAGGTAGGCAATTGTTAAATATGACTCTTATTTTCAGTCAAATTTGAGAAATAATCTTTCAGTTAAACTCTATTTATTTATTTCAATCAAACACTGATTAGTTTAGATTGTTTTATTATTATTTGACCTATGAATTTAGCCTATAAATAGGCTCTTTTACAACCTTAGAAAAACACCCATTAGATATTATAACTCATAACACATTTAGAGAATTTTGTGTTTACGTTTTAAGGGTTCTTTGTTTTCGAGTTTTTGAGGTTTAGTTTGTATCTTCATCTTTTGTACTCTTCGTTCTTTTGCCATTATAGTAAAATTATTTTTGCCTGTAGTTTTTTATCCTCTTTGGAGTGGTTTTTTCACGTTAAATTTGTATGTTCAATTTCTCAATTTATTCCACTATTTTTTCTTGTTCGTTGTTTAATCGGGTCGATCCTAACAAGTGGTATCAGAGTTAGTTTAATTTTCATAGATCAGCCCATTCAGATATGGCAGCAACAAGGTTTGAAATTGAGAAGTTCGATGGTGAGACAAATTTCAATCTGTGGCAAGTTCAGATGATGGCAATTCTAGTACAATCCGGTTTGAAAAAGGTTGTTACTGGGAAAAAGCCTGAGAATCTAAATAAAACAGAATGGGAAGAGCTTGATGAAAAGGCTTTGTCTGCAATCCAGTTGTGCCTCGCAAATACGGTATTGCGGGAGGTATTGATGGAGAAGACCTCATCTGCCTTATGGAAAAGGTTAGAAACTCTTTATGCGACTAAGTCTCTGGCTAACTGTTTAGTGTTGAAACAACGCCTATTTACATTTCGCATGAACGAATGTGAGCTTCTTAGAGATCATATCAGTCAATTCATTACTCTTTTAAATGATTTAAAGAACGTTGAGGTTCATATTAATGATGAAGATCAAGCTATGCTATTACTGTGCTCTTTACCCTCTTCATACAAGTCTTTCAAGGAGACCCTGGTTTATGGTAGAGACAAACTATTGTTCGAAGATGTGAAGGGTCATTTGTTGAGTAAAGACAAACTCGACAATGAGCTTCATTTGGATAGCAAGGTAGATAGGCAAGCTTCCGTTTTGATAGCATCAAAGAAAAGAGACAAAATGTGTCGTTATTGTAAAAAATTAGGTCACGTCAAAGCAGATTGTTATAAATTGCGAAATAAAAGAGCTGCTGAGAGTAACGAGGAAGATGTAGCTGGTGCTAATTTGGCCGATAAAAGAGGTGATGCTTTCTTGTTAGTGTCAATGAGCGATAACTCCAAACACACATCCGAGTGGATCCTAGATTCGGGATGTTCTTTCCATATGTGTCCCAATAGAGAATGGTTCTCCACATACAGTTCGGTTGAAGGTGGAGTTATGTGTATGGGAAACGATTCATCTAGTAAGGTAATTGGTATTGGTACTGTTAAAATTAGGATACACGATGGGATGATTAGGACACTCTCAGATGTCAGGTATGTACCTGATTTATGAAAGAATCTCATCTCCTTGAGTATTTTAGACTTGAAAGGATGCAGAATCAACATCGAGTCGAGCGACATTAAAGTATCTTATGAAGCTCTCGTTTTGTTAAAAAGGTAAAAGAACTGCCAATCTTTATATTTTGGAAGGTTCTACAGTGACCGGTGAAATCGGACGTCCCTCGTCCATTACAGAGTTGAAGTCAACTCATTTGGAGTGGAGGCAACTTGGTCATATGAGGGAAAAATGTATCATGTTTCGTTGAAGAGAGGTTCTCTTTTGGATGCAGGTTTTGAAAAGTTAGAGCACTGTGTTCGTGAAAATTAGACCCGGGTTAGTTTTGATTTGGCCGTGTACAAGTCGAAGGCTAGAAGTCTTCCAGTTTCTAAGCACAAATTCGACTCAGTTAACTCCCTACATAGTTCATGGTAGGCTCATGGCGGGCTTTGACAAAGATGATGTTGTGGAAATATGAGTCAAGATGGAGATTTGTTAAATATGACTCCTATTTTCAGTCAAATTTGAGAAATAATCTTTCAGTTAAACTCTGTTTATTTGTTTCAATCAAACACTGATTAGTTTAGATTATTTTATTATTATTTGACCTATGAATTTATCCTATAAATAGGCTCTTTTACAATCTTAGAAAAACACCCATTAGATATTATAACTCATAACACATTTAGAGAATTTTGTGTTTACGTTTTAAGGGTTCTTTATTTTCGGGTTTTTAGAGTTTAGTTTTTATCTCCATCTTTTGTACTCTTCGTTCTTTTTCCATTATAGTAAAATTATTTTTGCCCATGGTTTTTTATCCTCTTTGGAGGTGTTTTTCCACATTAAATTTGTGTGTTCAATTTCTCAATTTATTCCGCTATTTTTTCTTGTTCATTGCTTAATCGGGTCGATCCTAACAGCAATTGAAGCCGAACTATTATAAATTCTTGTGTTCATTTCTCAACTTTTTATTAGCAATTTTTAATCACCATTTCACCCCTTCTTGATAATTTTGAGCTTACAATAATTTGTAAAAATATTGTGTAGTACACTAATTACAAGATTTTAAGAAGTTGATTTCTGTAGAAGATTCTTTGGTAAAGAATCCCAACCAATCTATTTAATTGACTCCCAACCAATCACATTACAGAACCCATCTTGCACATCTTTCAAGCACACTTGGCGTATCATACCTATGGTGATAACTCGTAAATGGCGTGGCCTTAAAGACACCTTAGCCCTTACAATTTTAACATATACTTAGTAGGCATGTCATGCTCAACCAACATTCTGAGACGTACTCTTCGCTTGTCGTACTTTTTCTTTAATTGAGAATAAATCCTTAAATACTTCTATGAGTGGATACTTTATGCACCAAACATCAGTTCGCCAGAAGCCTAAAAATTGGTAGACTAACTACTATAGTGTATCAAACAACAATTTCACATCTACACGCCTTCTTCTCAAAGCCGCCAAACTTGGGGTGTGACAACTCTTCCCTCCTTAACGAAAATTTTATCCTCGAAATTTTTCCAGCTTCAGAATTTTCTCTACTAAGGATGTATAATTAACACTCCCCACTAGGCATAAAACACTGATTGGTGGAATGCCCTACATACTTATAACTGCTTCTTTTCGGTGACGTACACTCTTGAGATTCCAGTTGGAGAGAATGCCATCAGTTAGTTTCCAATTGCGGATTCCATCTTGTAAGTAAACATTGATGATTACTTTTGTGCTTTCAAATGTCACATAGCTCCAATCTTGACAGGTGTCGAGTTACAATTAGAGGATTTGAATAGTTGCCTTAAATCTTCTTTCAAACGCTAACTTCTTCATAAATACTGGGTGTTTAACTTTTCTCAGACAAAACATGCATATCTACTTATATATATCTACCACATGCTTAGTACTTAAAGTTACTAAGCCATAACTATTCAATCTAAGCATATTAAGTGCCCAAATCCCATAACAATTCTTTTTACTTTTTTTATAACAATTTTAGTCCTACCTTAGTCAAAATACTACTTCACACTTCAAACAAATCATAACACATTTATATACACATGATTCGTAATTTGAATACATAAAAGTTTAAATATAAATATCATATATGAACTTACTTTCTCACATTTTATTTGACTTAACCCGAAGAATGTAGACAACAATATCATATGGCATTCGATAGCAGAACAAATCAATATGTCCCTCATTGGACATAATACACCAATAATGCAAGGCACAATTAAATACATTTACAACATAGTTAAGCCACATTGACGTAAGAATGATTACTGTAGATCCATCGTACGAACAACATCAGGTTTAGCATTTAATCATGAAAACAACAACCTTAAAACACCATAAGTCACCACATTAAGCACTTCCAGATTCAACTCTCAAACATGATGATTTGTAGCATATAAATATAATTATTTTACCATTCAGACATTATTATTTACATCAGATAACACTTCAAACGTAATAAATTTTAGCATTTGAACATCTTTTAACTAGTTATCGAACATCAAGATCTACAACATATAACAATTAACTTCTCACTAATCAGTCCCTTTTTAGAATACATAAGCATTTAACAACCTTTTTGAACAACAATAAGATTCATCGTGTAGTTCATATTAATGGACAAAAGATATTGATCGCATACACATAAGCTACATGCATTGGCAGTTTCCTTGATAACTAAGGATTTTACCCATATCCTCCTAATACCATCACTCATGATAGCTTAAAGATACAGTAAAATAACTAAGGAAGAAAATAGAGAACTTACCAACACTTATTATATCCAGTAAATAGTGTATACAAATGTAGAATTTTTTAACAAGCTTGAAACATTTTTAAAATAGAGAATTTAAATGTTGAAAGTCCAGCATTAAAATACCCAATGGATGACATCAAAATGTCATTTTAGGACAATATAATTAACACAAACTGGACAACATGTTAATATCATTTGGAACAACATAAATAACACAAACTAGACAACATTTTAATATCATTTGGGACGACATACTTTAAATACATTTAATCCACACATTTACACACTTCAATATCATACTTGAACAACCCAATTAACACCATAAGCTCATTTAAGAAACATAATTTATCAACCGTGTTTGAATGTATTATAGTGTATTTGAGCAAACATAATTGCACATCATTAAGCCAAATAGCAACAACTTCATTCAACACCAACAAACAGTTTAATATCAAAATAATCAATTAAATGTGAACTTGAATCAAGATGCTCTATAACCGAGAGTTGCGTGCTAATTAGATAAGGATTTAGGTAGGAAGTTAGAGTTAAAACCTCAAAAATTACAATTTAGACTATTTTAATTCAATACTTACAAGTTGATACCACAAGCATTTGGTAGCAATTTTCAGTAACCCAATTAAGTATTTGATTTTTTATATTTCTTCTTTTTCAGTTCTCATAGAAGCTGTTAAATAAGAATAACATATTCTTAAACCAAAAAAACTTGGTTTCATAACCTATATAACCAAACCTTACCAGCATACAAAAATCAGATTTATTTAAAGCATGAGAACTACATAGTTACCACTTGGAAGACTTATCAAAATTTACTCAAACTCATCCTAACCTCATGCAATTTCTTCTCTTTCTTGCTGCCACTTCCCTATCATTAACAGTATACCAAAGTGCTCTTTACACAAAAGTCCTTAACTTGCTTGAGGGACTAAGCGAGGTTCAATGTATTATGCATACAAGGCTGACTCTCACCTAATTGCAAGAGGATCAGCTAAACCGAGAGCTTTGATACCAATTAATTTGTAACACCCTATACCCGACCCAAATAATTGATTCTAGATATTAAATGTTACAACACATAAACACTTAGCAAGAATTTTAAAATAATCGGCGTAAAACCCTTTTTCTATAATACTTGTTAAATTTTAATTAAGTGCCTTCAAAACAAAAGAATTTTTAAAAAAATTCTAAGAATATATCAAACTTTTAAAATCAATATATGACATTACAACTTAGAAACTTTGCTAAATATGGACTCTTAAATCATAGTGAACTGAATGGATATTCCTTATAATGCCCTCTGTATGCATAATATCGCGTCTTGATCTAACCACAGCGCATTCCTAGTTTGGTCCCTTTCAGTGCACCCACTCATAAGGTGGGACCTACAACATAACCAAACACTTGTAAGTTCAATTAAACTTAGTGAGTCTTAACCTAGATTACCTTGAAGCATTTCTAGATAAATCCCTCATCATAAAGATTTCGAATTTCATTTCTATCCTTGGCGAATACTTTCCTATATCATCGTATACATATTCACCAACTTCCATACCTGGCCTATCAATTCACAAGTCCCTGTTTGGTTTGATTCCAGATTTCACCAATCACTACAGATCTCATTTCTTTTTTAGAAAATCAAATGTACTTCTTAGAACAATATCCATACAGAGCCTACTTTCAACGGATTCTCCTTCAAATAGACATTGAATACTTTCCCCTAGGACGAGTACTCATAGATACTATTCTTGGAGAATAAATAACTAATTGATCTTTTATAAAGAACTTCATACTTATCTTTCCATCTGCGGATTTTCATTTAGATGGTCTTTGAACGCTTATTCTAGAATGGTATACTTACAGAGATTACTCTTGGAGGGTACTCATACTAGCGAATTCTTAAGATGAACTTTATACCTTTGGCGGATTCTCGTAGTGAATTGACAATTTTCAAATTTACCAGTCAGATCATATCTTAATTGGCCCGGATCAGAACTTATTCTGATGGATGATACATTTTAAATTATTCCAGGGAGTCCCAGACAACCATGATATAAATCAGGAGTATGCCCAACTTGGAGAACAACATAAACTCTAGATAACCTCTATATTTGACACGTAAATTTCCTAGGTTTGATGGATACCGGATAATTCAAATTACTTCCTTACATATCATAAGCAAATTCAAATCTGACAACTACTATTAGACTACTTATGACTTTGAACACGCCAAATCACTAGTGTTGACAGATTACTATGAAGGATTTACCATTCAAGGTAACGCCATTGAGGACTCTTTCAGAAGTATCTCTTAGGTCATATTCAAATTCTGCTATAAGACTAACCAACAAAGATACCTTTACACTTACCAAATCTTTATTGTAACACCCCTAAACCTTATCCGTCGCCGGAACAGGGTTACGAAGCATTACCAAAATTTACAGATCAAATACAAACAATTTTATATCATTTCACATTCATATCATAAACCTGTAATAATCAATCATATAGTCCCTTATGTGAGCCCTCGAGACTCAAAACACGCATTAGAATCAAGTCGGGACTAAATCTGATAATCAAAGAAGTTTTCGCGAAACTTCAAAATTTTTCCTGAGTGCAATAGACACACGTTCGTGTGGTCAGGACGTGTGAGCCAAATGACACGCTCGTGTTTTAGGCCGTGTGGGCATTCAAAATAGGGCACACGACCGTGTCACAGCCCGTGTTAGTACCCGTGTAACTCTCTGACTTGGGTCACATGGCCAAGTCACATGCACGTGTGGTAGGCCATGTGAAAATAATATTTTACATTAAATAGGTGTAAGGGATACACGGCCAAGCCACACGCCCGTGTGCCAGGCCGTGTGATCAATTTTGAGTATTTTGTTTTGAACTTTTAAAGATGTAGGGGACACACGGCCAAAACACACGCCCATGTGCTAGGCTGTGTGTCACACACGGCTGAGACACACGCTCATGTCTCTACCCATGTGGACGAAATAAGGCCATTTCTAAGCTATATTTCTCACCCAAAATTTCCTTCCACCTACATAAACACTTAAACATATTCTCAAGCCAATTTAAAACATTTGAATCAAGCCATAACCAAGTCTTATACATATTATATCATCATATATAACCAACTTAAACCATGTTATTATTTTACCTATTAATTAACCATAAATCAATTATACCAAAACATATATCAACTATGATAAGACTATATACTTACATATATATATCAAAATGTATCAAACATAAGCCATTCAAATGGCTATTATCAATCAAACATTTACATGCCACCATTTTGGCTATTTAACCTATACATGCCATTATAACCAAAATGAGTTTACTATTTATACCGAAATGAGCCAAAGGATAGTGTGATGATGCTCCCACCAATCTCTAACCTTTACGAACTTTCGAGTACTATAAAACAGGGAAAATAAAATAGAGTAAGCATATAATGCTTAGTAAGCCCGTATAACATGGAATTTAACTTACCATTTAATCACATTAAAGTAAGCACACAAAACATATTCCAAACAACTTGGCCAAAAGCCTAAACACATATCCTTGTCAACATGTTAGTCATGTATTTCATAGAAATATCAAGGAACATATATGAGCTCATAATAATAGAATTTCCATATACATATACTTTCCATATCATGGATTCATATAACATGTACAAATCATTTCCATATATTTTAGATATATTTAGTAATAATCTATTTTGAATCCATATTATCTCATATAAGAACTTTGCCCGTTGAACTATTTAAAATCTCGATAGATACAAGGGTAGTACACACAAAGTGTACAAAATTGTAATCCATTAATTCATATTCGGGAATGCTCATACGAACACATAAACTGGAAACTCTTTCTCGAGCCATATAACAGAAAGCTCATGTGAGCCATGTAACGGGAAGCTTATCCTGGCTGTATAACGGGAAGCTCATGCGAGCCAATAACGGGTAGCTCTGAAGAGCCATTAATTAGAAAGCTCCGGATAGCCATATATCGAGAAGTTCAAGCAGGCCATATCAGGAAGCTATAGAGAGTCATTAAGCAGGAAGCTCACAAAGGGTTTTTAATCGGGAAGCTCATGAAGAGCCATATATCGGGACGCTCATAAGAGCTGTGGTGTGTCTACAACACATGCAGAATCACAACCAATCGGAATGCTCTGAAGAGCTATTAATAGGAAGCTCGTAGGAACCATATAATGGGAAGCTCGAGAGGGCTAATAACAGGATGCTCTTTCGAGCTGTGGTGTGTCCACAACATATGCAGGACCATAACCATTATGGGAATCCAGTATCCATCGAATTTCATTTATTCAAACGAGACATTATATTGGTCAGACACTATAGGATATGTTATCAATTTCATATAAATGACATTTACACCATTCAATTCAAACATATAAATATACAAAATTTAGTTACACGAACTTACCTCGACAATTGTTCGTGTACATAAAATCTACTAATCCGATACTTTTTCTTTTCCTCGATCTAACTCTGTATCTGGTTTATCTGGATTTATGTAAATGAATTTAACATCAATTTAATACAATTCGTATTCAATTTAATCCAATTCACATCCTAGGTAAAATTACCATTTTCCCTTATACTTTTAATAAATTTCGATTTCGTTTAATATAAATTAACATTTTACTTGGAAAATAAAATTCATGCAAATCCTTATTTCAAGCCTAACCGATTTTTTCATATAACATTAGCAACCCATATATTTCATAAAATTCAAAATTTTTCTATGAATTTTACATCTTTTTAATTTAGTCCCTAAATCATAATTTCATCAAAATTCTCTTTACAAAAGTTGTTTATCTATCAACAACCTTTCATTTTCTACCATAAAACTTCATGATTCATGCATATTCATCCATGGAAAAATCCTAGTACCTTGATAACTTTGCAAATTAATCCCCGAGATAGTTAGATTAAGCTGTTACGATATCAAAAACATAAAAATCATTAAAAACGGGACTTGAATACTCACCTAATTGAACCAAATAAGCTTGCTACCTTCAAGCTCTTCTAACTACGGTTTCCATGTAAAATAATTTGGGAAAGATGATATAAAGTGATGATATTTTCTATTTAGTTAAAATATCATCTTTTATTATTTCACCTTTCCAATTTAGTCCTTTTCTTTATTTAATTTTCCATTAATGAATCATCATACTTATCTACTAACTTATCGTAATGGTCTATTTTCCATATAAGGACCTCAAATTTTGAATTCCATAACTATTTGATACCTATAGCTACTAGAATCCAACTTTTGCACTTTATACAATTTGGTCTTTTCTATTAAATTAAATATGTAATCGGTAAAATCTCTTTACGAATTTTTTATGCGATATTCCTATCATAATGCAAATTATGAAATAATATTAAAATAATTTTCCTTCTGGATTCAAATTTATGATCTTGAAACCACTGTTCTGATTTCACTGAAAACGGGCTGTTACATTTATCATAGTATTAATTAGCAAAAAAATCTCAAAACTTACCCAAATCATGACCTGGAAATGTTTGTCCAAACTTCGCCTCTAGGGCGTTATAGAATACGTCACATGAATACCATAGAATATGCCAAACAAGCTTTATAGAACATGCCACAAAGGCGTCACAGAGAATTACGTGTTTACTGTCCCGCCGGACTAACTTAGAGGATGCCATGGGGTTTCTCCCACATGATCTTATGCATATTTTCATGTTGTTATCTGCCAGTGCAATCCGCATCTCATTAGAGGCATTGTAACACCCCTAACCCATACTCGTCGCTAGAATGGGGTTACAAGGTATTACCAATCATAACACAGTTCAATATAATTACTCAATTCAAAACATGCATGAAAATTATATCAACTTATTTATAATAATTATAAACTCAATTAGTAATCGTCTATTCAATCATATAAATCACAACCACATACATAAGGATTTTATTTATAGTTTATTTATTTATTTATTCGATCTAGTTAATAAACATCATATCATAATACTTATACATTATTACTCCAAAAGCCAAACCATATAACTAATAATCATAACATTCAAATGTCTAAATAATAATCAAACATATCTCATACATATACATTTGTAAATGTCTATTTCATGAGTAACTTACTAGTCATACCACACATATATATATCTAAACACATTCGCATATGCCATTATGTGAAGTCACATTTATGACATAATATATATAATCAAACCTATAAGGATCACAAACATAGATTTTTATATGGTCATACATTATAGCATATTTTACCAAGTTCATATGTATTTCACCATATCAACATTAACCATTTTCAGACACAAATAACAATTCACTTCATATCTAATTCACAAGCTAAAAATTACCATATTTAAAATGCAAACAATTGACCAATACACTAATCAAGCTCTAAACACATGGCATATCCATTTCATATGTTACTTCTCATGTTTAATAATTCATATACAAAACCATTCATCTTTCAATATATATATTCGAACATCCTTAGTAACTTCTTTACGTAACACTTAAAGTACAAATACTTTTTACCATACTAAACCGAACCAAATAGCAACCATTCATCAGATTTCATGAGAACAATTGCCGAATCACAACTAGTTAGTAAATCATCACTTATATTTTATCACCTAACCAATTACAAATATATTTACCTAACACAAAACTTATATACCAAGTAATAAACATATCACAATAATCTTTTACCTTGTTCGGACATAATCAAACACCCATTGTCGCTAAATCACATATAATACCTTAACCGAACACGACTATCAAGTTCATATGTATATTTCATCTATGCATAAACCTATCTGAATCAACCACAATTTCTTCCAAAATCATCAGCCATTTCCAAAGCATATAACACCTATCACAAACACCATTCATTCATAGTACGTAACATTATAACTAAAATGAACTTAAACCATAATCAAACAAAACCGAATTCAAACATAGAAATTAAGCCATTTTCGCATGACTCAAATTATACATAGACCAAAATACAACATTTCAAAAGTATAATCCAGCCTATACATGCCATAGGTTCGAAAATTCAACTTATAAAATACCGAAGATAGTCGATAGTGTGATAGGCTTTACTAACGATCCTTGAGCTCGTAACTTGATCCAAAATCTATAAAATAGAAACAAACATACACACACAGAGTAAGCTTTTATAGCTTAGTAAGTCACAAGCAAATAAACTATTCAATGACATGAACAATTCATTTAAAGTAAGTCTAATTATACTAACATAATCATATTGAACTAAAATCTTAAGATTTCACATATAACATGTTCTTTTGCATATAGATTTACTTATGGCCGAATACACATATATAAATATTGATAAAATATCTTTCGATTTCAAAGCTAAATATCATTATATGAACACAAATACATATACTCTTGTGTAACACCCCAAACCCGGCCTAGACGTTATGGCCGAATCTGGCGACGTCACATGAGAGTGTTTTTAACTAAACCATTTTGATTCATAAACCATATCATTTGTTATCTTCCACTAAGTCGAAAAACATGAAAAAGTCGTATTGTTTTGAAAACGTTTCTTTATCGCGGAAGCGTTGAAACTCAATTGTTGATTATTATTTTGAGAACCCATTTCTTTATGAAAATTCTTAGTTTATTTCAGGAAAACCATAATATTGATATTTGCAATGTAAAATCCACATCCACAGTTCAAACCCCAAATTAAAATCCAAAATTCCAAATCCAAAGCCACATCAAACCCCCAAATAAATAATGAATAAACCAAAGTAAAAGTCATAACCAAAATGTATGCGGATGTGGTCACCATCGAGTGCCCAACTGCACTGATCCACCTACTACTGGGGATTTTACCTGAACAGATAAATAAATAAATGGGTGAGTTTTCGCAACTCAATGTGTACAACCCCACAGTATAGCATGCATACAAACAGATAACAGAATACAATCATAATTCGAGCCTGGGCCCTCACAGAATCAATATCAGATACGGTCTTAAGGCTTCAGCCCATCACAGATATCACATGCATAACAGACCAAAATAACAGAATAAACCCATCAGCCCTGCACACCAACTTCAACCAACCCAACACACCATGTAGGGATAAAATTGACCCACCCATCCCTACACACCATATATGGAGATATAATCGACCCATCCATCCCTACACACCATAAGGTACTGCATTGCAGCACATATCATAAGTATGCAGCTTAGCTGCTAGATAACGGGCTTATGAAGCTCTTCAGGTGCTCCATTTTCTTCATCAAATCCATCCTGATGCAATGCATCATACAAACATGGCATGCTATAATATAGACAAGCGGATCACACGTTTATTTTCAAAACAGATTAGATAATCATGCTAGGTGTAACATGCTAACACATACATCACAGAATTAAAAGTCTAGATAAGGCTTACCGATCCTAAGACAGGTCACAGTCGACTTGGGTGACCCGTGCAACCTTATAGAATATTTCAAATTAAAGGGGCTCACACGCCAGTGTGCCCTGCCCGTGTGGGTCACACTACCCAAATTGGCCTTAACCATGTGGATCACACGGCCTGGCCCAAATTCCCACACGCTCGTATGGGCCCACACACCCGTGTGGGCTACACGACCCATTTACCTGAGCCCGTGCCTCACACACGGCCTACAAGCCATTACTCGCCTGTGTTCGTCGTGCCCGTGTGGCATGCGCACAATCTGGCTCGTCGAACGCACGATCATGTATCACCACACGGCCTCCACACGGGCGGTCCACACGCCCATGTGGCGTCGACAATTTCGGTTTTAGCTTTTGTCGAAACCCATTTTTTGTGCAATCGAGGTTCACATCTGGTATCGTTTCGAAACTAACGCAACCATGAGCACTCTAGAACCTAATATTGAACATTACGCCACTTTGTTAGTCACTTAAGCCGAGTTACTAAAGGCAAGCAAATCCCGAAAGTTACCGACGACCTTACCTTTAACCAAAAACGGCAGTTCCTCGCTGACAAGAACACCGTTTACCAATCCACAGCACCGTAGTTGTCTCCTAAATAAAAGAACAGTCTCTTAACAACCCCATAATAAAAACGAGACCCAAAAGTATCCCTACACTTACCGAATTCGCACCAATCGCAGAGATGGGTTATGATGAAGGAAAATGACCCAAAAACTAATATTAACCGTGAATTAAAATCGACAGTAGCAGGGAAATTTCGGCTAGGGAAGAAAAGAAAGAAAACAAAAATGTGGGGAAAGGGGAAAAATTTACAGAGAGATTTCAGCAGAGAATGATAGCAGAATGTTTGGGTAACTCTCAAACCCCCTATTTTGCTCCTACTAAACCATATCTGTTGCAACTACTCAGTGTTCCAAACCAACTCAACCACTCCTAGGCATTAGCAGTAAAATAAATCCCTTGCTCGCGCAGAGATTTGAACTCCAGATCTCCAAGCACTTAACACACACCTTAACCACTAGACCAGCAGGCCCATTCTGATATAGTCTTACTAGCATTTAAACTTAAGCCCACTGAACAAGAGTATGACTCTATCCATCAAAAACCAAAATTTTTCCCAAGCTAAGGCTTGAACTTGGGACCTCTCCCTCACACCCAGAACACTTAACCACTGAAGCAGATACATAATTGTGTCAAATAATTACAAAAATAATTTAATAAAATTTGGGATGTTACATATTGAATCATAATATGATATCTTATGCATATACATAGCAATGGCCGAATATACTTCACAAGGCACACATGTTCACATTAGTAACTTACTTACCTTATTTCAAGTAGGTAATAAACCAATACCTGATCATTTTAGCTCATTTTGCACATTCGATCACAACCTATCGTTACCCCGATGAACCATTCAGAATTGGATAGGACACTCGGATAATCACATATATCGTACAATGCCAGCGTCCCAAACGTGGTCTTACATGTAATCACATATCGATGCCACTGTCCCAGACAGGGTCTTACTCGCACACATATATCGGAGTCACATATCGATACCAACGTATAAAACGTGGTCTTACTCACACACATATATCGATGCCATGGTCTTACTCGTACATCACATATCGGAATCCTATGTCATGACATATGTATCCTAGCTATTCCTAAGGTTCATACGGGGCTTTCGGATGTCGTAACTTGGTCGAAATGAATTTATAAACATTTCTGCCAAGCTTATTCACATTCGACTAATACATATATATTTACATACTTCAATTAAGCATATATAATTCACATTTAATTAAAATTAAGTACGTCTATTTGCTTATAAACTTACCTCGGATGATGAAAAACGGAACGGGACGACTAGTCGACAACTTTAGTTTTCCTCCGATTTAAATCCGATTTCTTTGGTTCTTGATCTAAACATATTAAAATTAAACTCATTCAAACATATTTTCATTCAATTTAGTCCAAAAACACATAAATGGGAAAATTACCATTTTACCCCTGACATTTTACATTTTTTACAATTTTAGTCCTTATTGCACAAAACACAAAATATGTAAAATTTAAATACACCTATGTTAGGTCAAATGTTCTTAATGTTCATACAAGTCCATATATTTCATTTATTTCACATTTTAGTCCTTCAAATTAATTTTTTTACAATTTAGTCCTAATTACTTAAAATCATCAAAAACTCCAATACAAAACATGTTAATCTAAAACATATCTTTCATATTTCATCATCAAAAAATAAAAATCACAAGCTTTCAACAATAGCATAACTCAAAATATTCACCAAAATCAAAAATTCAAGCATGGGTCTTGTAGATAACTTAGCAACGATATTAAAAACATAAAAATTATCAAAAACTGAGCTAGTTGCATACCTTGATTAGCTTTACTATGGTCGAACCCTAGCTTTCTTTTTATTTTCTTTCTTATTTATGTTTCGCTCATGAGATGAAAGTATGAATACTAGTGTATTTTATTATATGTTTTATATTATTATTACATTTTAATTAATTACAATTATAACCTTTACAATTAAATAACTAAAACATATATTCCAAGGGTACAACCGGCCATCACTAACTCCAATGGTCTATTTGCAACTTAAATGCTTCAATTTAAAAAGCCAATAGCAATTCGACCCTTATACATTAAACTATCAAGTTTTCAATTTACGCGATTAAGTCCTTTTATTTAATCGGACACTCAAACGACAAAATTAAATCACGAAAATTTCACAGATATAAATTCACATATAATAAACACAAAAAAAAAGTAAATATTTTTTTGACTCGGATTTGGGGTCCCGAAACCACCTTTCTGATTAGGGTCTAAATCAGGATGTTACAGGCATCACTATGAGCATTTTCGTTATTGTACAATGCCATGGGTCTCTGCCACATGGTCTTACACATTTTGTTCTCATGTCGTGATCTGCCAGTTTAATTTACATATCATCAGAGGCTACACCATGAGTATTCTTATTGTCACTGTGATTTGCCTATCCGGTTAGCAATATACTTTCCCTATCGAAGGCGTCACAAATGGATGTTTGTTTAACACAGAATGCACTTACCCAGATTTGTTTACATACCTAACTGATTCATACACTCCCATATCAAAATTTTCATGCATACTTACCATACATCATTTTATTCTCATTTATAGACATGCAACATCTTTACAATACTACAACCTATATATACTCATCAGTTTTTCGAGATGTTATCATCATACAAATTTCTACTTGAACAGTTAACATATAGGAGTTAAAGCAAAGATTCACATGATACTTACCAATATTGTTGCTCGGAGTTTAAAACCCAATCGTCCTTCCCAAACAACATCAACAACTACTCAAAGAAACATGGAACCACCATTAAAAACTCATTTACAAACAAATTTCTAACATCTCAATTACAGATGACCCCTATGTAGGGCCTCTTATTCATATCTTATTGTTTATATACTACATACATCCTTACTCTTTCAAAATCCTAACAGGCAGAGTTACCAAACTTACCAAGAGGTTGAAACTTCCATCGATAACCTAAAAACCATAGCTTCCAGTTTAGCGAAGAAAAAGAGAATATTTAAATCGTTAATAAAGCTAAAGCGTAAAACAAAAGGAAGAAAAATATCCACACGTTCCCTTCTTACCACATATATATAATACCTTTTAGTGGATCTTGACAAATGTCAAATACATACATAAATTATCCCTTTAATGTCCTACAAAAATCAAAGAGAGTATATAAAAAAGATCCGATGTTGATGTTATTTGACCAGTTAATCTCTTCAGTTGACTCCTAACTAATCATATTAGAGAACCCATCTTGCACATCTTTCGAGCACACTTGGTGTACCATACCTATGGCGATAACTTGTAAGTGCGTGGCCTTAAAGACACCTTAGCCCTTTATAGTTTTAACATATACTTAGTAGGCATGTCATGCTCAACGAACATTCTGAGGCGTACTCTTCGCTTGTCATATTCTTTCTTCAATTAAGAATAAATCCTTAGATACTTCTATGGACGGATACTATATGTGCCAAACCGACAACTTTACATCTACACGCCTTCTTCTCGGATCCGCCAAATTTGAGGTGTAACACATTTAGTACTTGAAATTTACACTTTTTTTTAATTTGGTACCTAAATTTCTTTTTTTTTTTTAGTTCAATTCGATATTTGGACTTGACATTTTTTCCTAATTTGGTACCTAAGCTTTTTTCTCAATTTGTACCTAAACTTGTCAAACATTATACAAATTGCTCCAATATGCTAATAATATTTTTTTATGAGGTATCAAAAATAATCAATGTATGATTGACATGTGACAGATGACATGATTTTTTTTATTCTAAATGTTCAATTATATTTAGGCTCCGTTTGTTTTCCAGTAAAATGTTTTCCGAAAAATGATTTCTGGAAAATGATTTACTTTTCTGGAAATGATTTACTTTTTTGGTGTTTGGATGAATCTGTGTAAAATATTTTCTGTTGTTTGGCAGATTTCCTGAAAATATTTTTCGAAAAAGCTGTTTTTATATATATTAATAAATTTATATTTTAAATTGTTTTTGCATATATTGTAATGATTTATTTATAAATAAATCAAATTAAATATATAATAATACTCAATTATTAAGCTAGAATATACATTAGAAAATAAAAGGGAGAAGAACAATGCAAAATGTGAAATATTTAAAATTAACCTATGCTGTCAAAGCACAAAAAACTATTACTGCACTTCAACGCGTGTCCTGTAAGACAGAGCTTTGAAAATTCCATTAACCATAAATTCATATATCTTGGACTAGCTTTAATTTATGAATTCTGACAAATAGATCCATAATGCCAAATACATGAAGAGAAAAAAAACATGTATAAATAAGTTTGACATAAGTACAGAACTATCCATTCTTCTTTCAAATCTCTTTAATGAAATATTTACAATACCCTTTTTCTCAATGTCTGTGCGTCTTAATGCATGTTATTTCAAATGTTTGTCATCAGTAACTCAATGCAAGCATTGCTAGCACCAAATAACTTTAAAACTAAAACCAGCCATTGGCTAATAATTGAAACAGCCTATGGCCACCATGTAGAACATGTAATGTTGAGCCTTGAGTTGGTCATCAATGCTAAAGGGAAGAGTTGCAAATCACATCTGTTGTGGTTTTGCCAGTAGAGGAAGAAAACAGAAGTAAGTAACTTGGATGATGTAAAGATTAGCTTCATTACTTGAATAAGCAATATGCCATATACATAACTAGTTCGGATTACATGTGTTGGTTTTTTTCACAAAAAAAACTAAGGAGAAAAAGAAAAATGAATGCAAAGAAGTTTGAACAAGAAGAAAAATGAATTTGATCTCCAAAAATCAACTCTTTTTCATTAACTTGAGAAGCATTTATGTTACAATGAAATATGGCAGTTACCTAATGTATAACTGCTCCCACTAATAAATGACTAAAGCTTTGCTAGAATTACACACAAAATGTAGCTGACATACCAGCTATAACATCAAACATAAATCAACAACTACTCCTACTAACTTTAAGTAAAAATTACATTAGAACTAACTCAAGTTACAAATGAACAAAATAAACAAAATGCTGCTGCTTCTCTGGTTCAGCTTGGATGCTGGTCTACATGCTGGTTTGCTGCTGGTTTGATGTTGTATTTCAGGCCAAAGTTCAACAACATCCTGTACCTTGCTTACTAACAAAGTAGTGCATATTCCTTTTAGTGCATTAAGGAGAATTATGATTATGGTATGTTAGACATCAGAAGAACCTATATATTCTTAAAAAGTATAGATATGAAAAAGCAGAGTGTTGAAATGACTATTCAATGACATTGAAAATAATATCTGGGTGTCCAAAATTCAGATTCAAGGGCATAAGCAAAGCAAATAACAAAGACAATGTCACCACAGAAACTGTAAACTAAATGAAATATCGTGCAAAGCTAATCCAGAGATAAGAAATAAAATCTTTATTTTAAGTTCAAGGTATTTGAAATGAACATACCCAAGCAAGCAACAAGGTATCTTCCAAAGCAATACATTGCAAATGATTCATAACAATCATGTAGTATTGAACAATCAACACTAACTGATGGATGCACCAATGATACAAACTGTTAAAATAATCCAAGTTAGTAAGACTGAAAATAACATATAATTACACCAGATGCATAGTGCAAAATTAACATGTTGTATGCTGTGCCAAAACTATACTCAAAACTTAAATAGTAACCTAAGTTGAATATAGGTCAACTTTTTATGAACAAGAATATCCAATTAACAACCACACCTTTCAATGTAGATTAACTTCATAGCTTCATATAAGCATGTTAGCAATACCAATTCAGGTTGTTAAAGAGTCATAAAAAGAAGTCATAGGAGTCTAACAACAAAAATTCCCACTGCAAGTATATTTAGAAGTAAAAGTTTCCAGTATTGATCATAAAACATTTAGCTAGTGAATTCACTCAGACGTGCATTTCATTATATCGCCAAAGGACCAACTATCACCTAACAATCCATAAAATGGAGCAACAATAAGCAACAATTTCAAGCATTGTAAAAATTTTAAGTTATAATGATTTTAGCCTTACATTATTAGAGACTCTTATTTTAATCAAACAATATGGAAGAAATTAATGCAAAACACTAGGAGTGTCGCGATCTGAATTACATAAAATATGTATCTATAAGATTCAAATGCTTCCATTCAACTAATACAAATAAACTCACCGATTCTACAGAATAACAAGGAATCATAAGAACAACTCCGATCAAGAGCTTTTGCTCCTGTCAATTCAAGAACATAGAATTTTTAGAAAAAAAATGCAAAACCATATAAGGAAAAAAAATGGAAATTTCAATTAGAAAAAAAGAAAAACACAAAAACTTAATAAAATTTCAATTAGAAAAAAAGAAAAACACAAAAACTTACCTCAAGATTCTTGTATGAAGAAAGGTGTTCGAAAATAAGAAACAATGAAAGGGAAATTGTTATGACTGATAAAACTCCAGCAACAAATGTCGCCCAAATAGGAGGTGAATAGCTCAATAGATAATCTGTAATCTTCATCGGCTACTACACTTTCTCTCAATTTGATGACAATCAACATAATTCATTAAAATAAAAATGTTAGAAATCAAAGAATGATCATCGTCTTAAGCCAAGACCCAGCGAAGAATTCATGGTAGATTTGCCTGAGAAAGAGAGGAAACGAAACAGAATATGATAAGAAGAGAAGATATGTGATGGACTTTTACCTAGAAGAGAAGATGAAGAATGGAAGAAGGAAAAGGAATGAAGAACGGAAGAAGGGAAAGGAGCCTTACCTGGATGAAAGAGGAACCGGAAAAAGTCCTTGACCAAACTGATTTGCAACCCAAGGGGAAGGGGAAGGGGAAAAGGGAGAAGAAGGCGTCATTTTCCAGAAAATGTCTTACCGAATTCAAAAGGGTAAGACATTTTCCTAAAAAAAGACCTCTTTTTCCCGTGTTTTGTAAAATATTTTACCGTAAAAAATCATTTTCAGCCAACCAAACATCATAAAAGCCTGAAAAGCTTTTCAAGCTTTTACAGGTTACCAAATGGAGCCTTAGTTCAATTTATTTAATTTATTTTAATGTTTTAATTTAACATAATAAATTTATTTTATTTTGGGGGTTTTAAAACTCTTATTTTTCTTCTTCAATATTCATTTGTTAAGCATAACTCAAAGTAATTTTTTTAACACAAATTTCCTCTATTTTTGATAATATTTTTATAGAATTGAGGGATTTATGAAGATCAAGCTATGTTTTAAGCATGCGATCCCTCTTGAATCATTTATTCCATTAACAGTCAAATTATTCTCAGTCCTTATGAAAAGTAAAATTTGAGCATATTGTTTAATGAAATAAAGAAAACTCCAGATAAATGTAATTGTTCCTACCATTAAATTCCATGTCATTTGCTACATGTTGGTTATACACTAGTTACTTTTTTTCCCATCATAAAAATTGATACAATTAGTGTTTTGGATAATTTGTATAATATTTGATTAGTTCAAATACCAAATTGGACAAGAAAAAACTTAAGTATCAAACCAAGAAAAATTGTCAAGTTTGGGTACCAAAGGTTAGATTAAGCCTTATCTTATTCATAAATAATAAAGGTTAATCTACTGTTTGATACATAAATTTGGCTTTAATGTTCAATTCAGTATTTGAGTGTTTTTGTCCCAATTTGGTACTTGAGTTTGACTTCAAAGTTCATTTTGGTACTTGAGTTTTTCTTTGTCCCATTTAAGTACCTAAGTTTGGCTTCAGTGTTTAATTAGGTACTTGAGCTTTATTTTTTTGTCCCAATTAAGTACCCGTGTTTTTTTTTTTACTAAAGTATACGTGTCAAACATTCATTGGGTTGTTTGGTCTAGGTACCAAATTAAAACAAAAATCATAGATTCCAAATTAAATATTGAAACCAATCTCAAGTACCAAATAATATATTACCCCAATAATATAATACCGATACATTTGAGCATTCTCAAATTAAAATACTTTGAAATTTGAAAGCAATTCAAATTTTAAGCATGGTGACAATGCAATTAACCCTAAAAATAATTTATAATGCTTAAAGCCAGGTCCTTATGAGGTCCGTAAATCCCCAAAACCTGGCCTCCTTCCAGCCATGGGCTCGTACAGTTGTGAAAAGGCGAAAAGTTGGTCGACAAGCACAACAAAATACCGAAGCCCATTTACAAGCACAATGTCTCTATTTGCGAACCAGACTCAGCTGATCCTCGATCCTGGACCTTCCATTTGCCTCAGGTAACCCAAATATTCATTCCTCTTTCGCTCTCAATCCTCGCCACTAAACTTTACTTCTTAAATTTATTTTTCTTTTGAAATATTTCAATCTTCTTACTGATCTAATTGCTTTACTGTTTAGACTTGTAAGAGTTTTCGATAGATCCGTCGAGTAAATTAAGAAAGGATGGGAGGAGGAGAACATGGAGGGCATGGAGCAGAGGATTTCAGGACGAAGGTGTGGAGCATGTCTGGTGGCCCATATTGCCGGCCCAAGCACTGGCGTCGCAATACTGCGATTGCTATGTTCGGCGTTTTCCTCATTTGTATCCCGATCGCCATGAAATCCGCCGAGCTCGAGGTGTTTTAAGTCCCCATCTTTCCTCACTTTATTACTGTTTTTGATTGCTATTTAGAACGTATATTGCCCTAATTATATGAATTGCTAACTGCTAAGTGCTAAGTCTAGGTTTAACCCTTCTGAAAATCTAAAGATTTCGAACAATATAAAGTATTCATGCTAAGATTTCTGTTATGGATTTGCTGGATCCTAATGGAAATTGTATTATAGTTGGTCAGTACTAGTAGAGTCTTAATGCATATCATTTGGAATTAGATAGAAGGGATTGGTAAGGTGAGGCCTTAAATTAAATAGTTCGGTTTTAGTTTGTTTTGATATAAATGTTGGTTGAAGGTGAAACTTGAAATTTTATATATAAATGAAGAGTAGTTACTTATTATTCAGATACTTAGTTGAATGTTAGCTAGGTGTATATCACGGTCCTCTAATTATTATTTTCTACACTGTAATCACAAAGCAAATGCTTTACAAAGTTTTGAAGTTCATAAAAATTGCTGTCAGTTTCATAATAACCCATCAATGTTGTGCAAAAAATTGTTTTCCCTAGTAGCTGCTGGCTGCGTACTTATTCTTGATTGAATACCAATCTGCTTGCTTTTACTTTTATTCATAATGATGCAAGATTGCGGCTTGTTATTTTCTCACCTGGTAACTTGTAGTTTATTTCCTGTATGGCATTTATTCCCTATGGGCAATATTGCAATGTTAGGATGTCAATTATCGTTCACTACATGTTATAGTGTCACTTCATCAAATGATTGAAAAGCCTGTAACCACGTCTTATCTCCTTAAGCGGCCGCAATTTCATTATATCCGTGCTATGCTAAATTCTATTATTTCTAGTAGCATCTAGCTTTGCACTTATTCATTATTGAATCCCAATCTTCAAATGTTTGCCATTTTATGTAATAATCTAAGATTGCAGCTTCTTATTTTCTCATCTGTAAACTTGAAGTTGAATTCCTCCATAGCATTTACTCTCTAATCTTGTACTGGCAATGCACCAATGTTAGAACTTAGAAGGTCTACTGTCTATCTTCATTTCAAGATGGTCAATTTATCATTCGCTAAATGTCACATTGTCACTTCATCCAATGATTGAAGCCTACCTCATTTTTATTGCTTTTATATGCATTTCTTATCTCCTTAAGTGGCTGCAGTTTCATTGTAACCCATTGATGCTATGCAAAATTCTACTTTCTCTGGTAGCTTCTAGCTTTGTACTTATTCCTTATTGAATGCCGATCTTCTATTTACCAGTTTATGTAATAATCTAAGATTTCAGCTTCTTATTTTCTCATTTGTAAACTTGAAGTTAATCCTTCATGGCATTTACTCTGTAATCTTCTACTGGCAATACACCAATTTAGAACTTAGAAGGTCAAGTGTCCATATGGCTTCTTTCCAAGGTGGTCAATTTATCATTTGATAAATGGCACATTGTCACTTCATCAAATGATTGAAGCTCTTATCCTCATTTTTATTGCTTCTATATGCACTTTTTATCTCCTTAAGTGGCCACAGTTTCATTATAACCCATTGATGCTATGCAAAATTCTACTTTTTCTACTAGATGCTAGCTTTGCACTTATTCCTTAGTGAATGCCAATCTTCAAGTGTTCACCAGTTTATGTAATAATCTAAGGTTGCTGCTTCTTATTTTCTTGTCTGAAACTTGAAGTTGAATTCCTCCATGGCATTTACTCTCTAATATTGTACGGGCAATTCACCAATGTTGGAACTTAGAAGGTCAACTGTCCATATGACTTCATTTCAAGATGGTCAATTTAACATTCGCTAAGTGTTGCATTGTCACTTCATCAAATGATTGAAGCCCTTATCCTCATTTTATTGCTTTGCATGCACTTCTTATCTCCTTAAGTAGCTGCATTTTCAACTAACCAAAACTCTCACTGGAGACAAATTGTTGCTTTTCTAACACCCAAGTTTCTACTCAATAGTAGAATGTAAATGCACGTAGCCATGATATCTACTAATTTTTGGTTAACTTCTTCAAAACTTGTACATCTTTATTTATCAGACAGCTTATATTCCCATGATACTTTTAGCTAAAAGGTCATCCTTCTTGCAGCAACGGCCTCATCAGCCTGTTCGTCCAATTCCCTCACAGCTGTGGTGCAAGAACTTTGGAAACAAAGATTATTGATGAAGCAGCAATGATGGTTCAGACAAACCTACGGGTGGCAGTTCAGTTGTTTATTTGCGGTGGATTTGGTAACATGCCCTATGATTTGAATTTGAGACTCTGATCGGTTTAGATTTCTATATGATCAATAAGTTGTGACCGTAACTTTGCCGGTCACCTTCACAAAATCTTAAAACTGGCTTTTGTAAGTGTTTCATGTTTTTGTTATGGTAAAGAAAAATTGGGTGCTTGATGAGTGTGGAAACTAACAAAAATTAAATCTTATATATATATATATATATATATGAAGTCATAGATAGTAATGCGTAATGTCGTTTAAACTGGATTGGCCGGTCGAACCAGGAACTGGCTGACAAACCGGTCTGAAGGTAGTAGTTAAACCATTTAAACCGGGAACTGCTTTAAATCGTTATTGAATCGTGAACCGGATGAATTGGTAAAAAATCGATTCAACTGGTTTTTGGGCAAATTTCATCAAGCCCAAACCGAAAAAATAGCCATCCATTACGCAAAATCAACTGGCCCAAACAATAAACTTAACTCCCACCCTTACTAAGCCCAAAATAAAATACAAAAATGGAATAAAGAAAACTAATGTGATAGAAATAGAGGTGTGCATGGGCTGGACTAGGCTTAATTAAAAATTTAGGCCTGGGTTTGGCTCGACCTGAAAAATAGGTTTAAAATTTTGTTCAAATCCGATTTGATTAAAAATGTTAAAACTCGGGTCAGACTCGGCCCGTTCATATTAATTTTTATATTAATTTTTATATAATTTTAAAATATATATAAATCATCAAAAATACTAAAAACATCAAAATAAATATTTCTCAACAAATTAAAAATAAATTTTAAAAAATATGTATACTTAAATAACACTAAAATAGATACAACTTAACAAGCAAATATCTTTAAAATAATAACAAAATTAATAAATGTCTTTAAAATAATAAAAAATTAACAATAAAATAAGTTTTATACAATATCCAAACAATAACAACAAAATAGTAGCAACATAATAGTAAAATAGTAGCAAAATAGGGAGAAAACAATAAGAAAAAAATATTAAAAAAATAGATTTTTTTATCATTTAGTGAATTCGGGCAAGGCCAGGCTGGGCCCGGGCCAAAAATGCATTACCCGAAGCTCGGCCTGTTTTTTAAACTGGCCTTATTTTTTTCCCAAGCTCATTTTTCGGGCCTATATTTTTGCCCAAACCCTCTCACATTTCGAGCAGGCCTTCAAGCCAGGCCGAGTATCCCGGCCCATGCACACCTCTAGACAAAAATTAGAAAGAGTCAAAAGATGAAACATTTCCTAATCGAATATCTTTGTTTTCTTTGTTTGAATGATGAATAGATGAGAAGAAACAAGTAGAAAAATAAAACATAACAATTGAGTAGAAAAAAAAATCGTATGATTTGAAAAAATGAGTTGAGATAGAAAAATACAACTTCATGGAGAAATAGATAAGAAAATGAAGAGATTTACGGAAAAAACAACTTAATGAGAGATTTTGGGTAATAGTAGAAATGTTCATGAGTTGAGTTCATACATAACATTTAGATCAATTTTTTAAGCTTGATCTGGTTAGAAAAATGAGCTTACTTTTTTGTTCAAGCTTAATCCAATTTAAGAAAGGTGAACCTCAGGCTCGAATCGGCAAGTCTATATTTGATTTTTTTAGATTAATTTTTATTTAATTTTTTTAAAAAATAAGACACTAAAAAAAACTAAAATAAAAGTTTTCTAGCACATTGAAATACATTAAAAAGTATTTATATTAAAAAACATTACCAAAAATATAATAATTGTTTTATTATATTAAAAACACAAATAAATAAAATAAATATTTTATTATATTAAATATAATTTTAAAAATTTTATATTTTTGGTTAGGTTATTTAGTTGGGTAATTTTTTTTTTTTAAGATTTTGAATAATGAGTTTAATTCTTATTAGGTTAGTGATTTAATATATATAATATTTATTTAACATATATAATTAATATAATATTATTTATAACATAATATAATTGAGTTGGGTTGGGATTAGGCTCGGACAAAAAAAATTGCCCAAAGCCAGAACGATATAAGAAACGATTTTTAAATTTTACTCAAGTATATATTTTAGGTTTCATATTTTTTTCAAACCCTTGTATTTTTTAAGTGAGTTTTTGAATTTGAGTAGATGATGGGAGTAGGAGTAGGTGTAGGTAAGAGTTGTAGAAATAAATAACTTCTTTTTTGTGTTTAATAGAAAGAAGGAGTTGAATATATAAAAGAATAAAAGAGAGAAGATCCAACTATTCCACTTTTACTATTTATATTTTTATTATTAAAATTTATAATTTTATCAATCATTGATTCAGTTCTAACTAGTAAAATTTTATTACTTTGGAGTAATCTGAGGTTTTCTTATCCCATCTTTTAGTATAGGAAGTAGTGTTATTTTTGTTTTAATTGTTATAATATAAATTTTCATTCTAAAATATTTTTATTACTTTTAAATTTTAAATTTTAAATTTTAAATATAAAAATATATTTTTATATTATTAACTAAAAGTTTAAACAAACAAAATATATTCAACACCAAAATGAAATATAATTTAATAAATTCAGAGCAATAAAAATTGAATTTTTATTTTTCAAATATAACATTTTGACCCAAATGTTAGAAAACTTTATTATATTAAAATTAATAAAAATATTTGAACAAATAAAGCGCACAAAAATATCTAATTACATTTAGTATTTATATTGAATTGCGCTTTCATTTTATTTTAGAATATTCGTGTTTATAAAAAAAGTGTTATTTAAAAATTTTGAAAAAAAGGGTATGGTCTCTGATGATATTGGTAGAGGATTCCAAGTCTTAGGGGATGTGGGCAAAGGCTTGGGAGATCTGGGTGGTCTATCTGGTGATTCGAGAAGCATCCTGCGCAAGCCCTCAGATTAGGGGGATGGAGCTCTAGGTAGCAAGAGGGTTCAACGTCGGTAACAAGAGGGTTCAACGTCGAAAGGAAATATTAGCTAGTAGATGATGGGGGTGCTGACCAGTTATCTTTTCGAGATGTCATTGCCAATGATGGGGGTCGCAATAAGGGTGTGACATCTATTGTGGAGGAGGAGGACATCATTTTGCTATATGGGGAGGTTCTTACTTATATGATGAATAGTATCCCTTCAATTACCTTCTTGGAGAATGTAACACCCATAATCCGTACCCGTCACCGAATTAGGGTTACGACGTATTACCGTAGAATCCAGAACAATCGATAACATGTAGCATCAAGTTGCCAATTTAATTAACAGAATTTCATAATAATTCAGATCAGAGTAATACATTCATTTATGGGCCTTAATTGAGCCTATGATGATTTAAACAATTTTCTTCAAAGTGTGGACAAAATAAACATTTAAAAAGCTTTGAATTAATTTAATTTTTAACGAGTTTTTGAAGTCTGAAGGATTTCTACCAATACTTAGGTGGACAAGTATCGGTAGAACTAAAAAATGGAAATACCTTGAAAAAGGCTACAGAATTCTACCAGTAGAACTGAGATTACATTTGGTTCACTGTAATGGAATATGACTGTAATTGAATAGAGCTACAATGGAATAGAGTTGTAATAGAATAGAGTTGTAATCAGTAATTCAATTGTTTGGTTGAATGGAATGGAATAGAGCTGTAATAGAGTTCTTGTGTTTGGTTGAATGGAACAGATGTTGTAATAGTATAAGGAAAAATGCTTAAATGACTAAAGTACCCGTAACAGAATTTTTGTAGGTAGATGATTATTGTTATTAAATTTTAATAAGATTATTGATAAATATAATTTAATAAAAATAAAAATAAATAATTTAATCATATTTTAACATAATAATTATTAAATACAATTTAATAAAATAATATATAATTTAATAACATTATTAATATAATTAAAATTATTATTAAGAATATTTCAATGCCTAATATATTTGCTTTAATCTAGCCTCTCACCTGTTCTCTTAGGTCACAATCGCCAATATAAAAATGAGTTTAACATACCATTTGATAATTCTCTCATAACATTTTATTTTAATAGTCAATTTTAATAGAAAATATAATTTTTATATTTTATTTTATCCTTTATAATAACATGATAACAACAATTAATTATAAGGTCTACTCTTTAATAAATTAATTATTTATAGCAATCTTTTGGTGAAATAAAAACCTTCAAATTTTACATAAAAATTACTAAATTTTAGTAACATTAGTTCTTTTCATATGTAAAATAAAAAATCAAAACTCATAGTCCTTTGTTATTCAAAAACCATAGTCCTTGATTTTATGTTATTCAAAAACTCATAGTTCTTTATGTTATTCAAAAACATGAAGAAAATTCGACATAAATACAGAAGGAGCTGAGATCCGTTGGCAAACAATGTATGGCATGGATGGTTATCCTTGCGTGGAAAACCCAAATAGTAACAAGCATTCTTCAACCTTTGCAACTTCCTCCAAACATGCAGACTTTGATAATCATCAGGTGTCAAATAGTTCTCAAGAGTGACATGTAAGCTCTCACAACACCTCTTCATCTCATTCTTAAAAAAAACAAGTGGTGGAAGCTTATCCTCCATAACACGCATATCTGCCATGCGAAAAGTATTCATAACTGAAACTCTTCCAGAAAGAACATCTTCTCTTCTTTTGTTCAAAAGAGATAGCATACAACCAAGCACAGACACAATCTTATCCTCTGCCACTAAGTTTTCCTCTGGTGTGAAATCATATGAAACACTACATTCGCCTATTAGTGGATTGCATAGAGTCTCCATCAAAGCAGTGTGGAGCCTTTTAGCTGCTCTAAATATTCTACAATAAGCTTCAACTTCTGCAATATCCCCAGGAATTGGACCAATCCACCGTAATTGTGATACATCATGAGACTGAGCAGTCTTCTAATCCAAATAAAGCAATGTCAGATGATGCAAGAAAAGAGAACCCAATTTCTTCTTTATGGAAAATAGACATTAAACAAAGCTAACAAAAACAGTCTACAATTAGAAGAGGGAATAGCAGCAATGTAACTCAAATGTATTGATACAAATTATTGGCATCAAAAGACAAAAACAAGGCACCAACAAGCATTGGATGCAATGGTAAGGTACATTGCACTCCCAAGGACCTTGGAGATGACATTGTTGGCAGGGGTAGCCATGAACCCCAAACATAGACGGTTAAATAGACATCAAGGATAAACAAAAAAGATGGAGACAAGGCATTAAAAAAGCTTAGAGAAGGGTAATATTGACCAAATATTGTTGCTGTTTCATTGTGCTCCGCAGATATGCATAAAGAATGTGGTTAATTCACTGGAGGACATGGACTGGATGTCACAATAGAATACCAATAATCACTGTATTTAATCCAGCATGAGTTTAGTAAAATGCTTGAGAGAATCAAGAGACCTTTCTTCCTTTTTTAAAACTACTTCCAGCTCTTTTGTTCATACCAATAGACCTTAATGGCATATTCAGGAACAAATTTACCAGTGCGTATTTTAACAGAAAAATGACAAGGATCATAATTAGCTAATTCAGTGAAAGTAAAAATCACACCATGTTAGTAGCAATAGGAATGACTAGACTTTTCTTACTTAGGTAAAGAAATGAAAAAGTAATACCTGTGCGATTGATGCAGAACCAAGAGGATTTACATCAAAATTCTAAAAAATTTCACCGATGCTTCGACCAAATTCCCCTAAAACAAGTTGAACAGCATCAAATGTCTTAACATATATAGAAAACAACATGAAACAAAGAAGCACATTTCTATTAAATTATGACATCCTCCCCTTATAGAGTTCTTTAATGAAGTAATTCAATAACTCATACCATACAAAATAACCAGTTCTATCATCTGGATAATGATAAATGCGGTGTCACACTCTACATAAATATGGCTTAGATTTAGTTCATTAATAATGATGGAATCATAATTGCAGAATTAGTGGATTTAGCTGAAGATTGACAATTCATGCAACTACAAACAAATTGCAAATGCAGAATGCCTTCAGTAGAGAAAGTCTGGGTTGCTTCTACCATAATTAGTATGTTATCTTATATTATGTTGTATTTAAAAAAGGACGATAAACCATAGCAGTGCATAGATCCATGTTATACTGCATCTAAGCATAAAAGTCAATTTTTTAGGTACTAAAAATCCAGTAACTTGTCCATTCTGCTAAGTTCTTCATCTCTGCTCAATTCAACAAATATAATATGGCTTCATACAATTTACCTGGATATAACTAGCTCCAAATAAAATACCATTTCCCATTTGAAACTGAGACCTATAGTCTTTACCCTATATAAGGAAAAAAAAGATGTCATAAGACAAAAACCAAGCTTGTATCCATGGCAGCAAACACCAATAATAGAAACATACCAGTTCTATCATCTAGATTTAACCAGTTGGTTAATGAAAAAGGTCCCAATACCAAAATCTACAATTTCTAACCTTATCCCCAGACTGCAGTCTTTACAACTAAAAAAATTCCATTTTTCTTCAAAATTCAAGAAAATTATGGAAAAATAATTACTGAACTAGATTTCTCAATATTCTTTTGGGTAATTCTTATAACAATGATAATTGAAAAAAAATTCGAAAGGAAAGAGAAAAAACGGAACCAATAATATAAACATAGTTGAAATTATAAAACAAGAAGGGGAAGAAAAAAATGGAACTTACAGAGGTTCTTACAAAGGAAAGGAAGTAGCTTTGCGGAGGCAGGGAACGAGTCAGAGATGAATCTATGGTTTTCAATGATAGAATCGAGGGAGGCACCACTTTTACAACAACAACAGAATTGACGGTCGATGGGTGAAGTAATACAGGGTAAAATTGTCTAGAGGAAAAATTTTGCTATTACATCCGTCGTTGAATGGGCTATTCTTAACCCCCTTTGCCGAATGATGATTCGGTAAATTAGATGAATAAGAGAGTAATAACCATTCGTCGAATGAAGAAAACGGTGAACCAAACTATGTCTTAACTGTTTATCCAAGAATAATGAGGAAATGGCTATTCCATTCCCTCCAACCAAACGTGGCTTGAGAGTTCTACCGATACAACCTGAACTTCTATCGGTATAACGCACTCCAGTGAGCAAGGTAGTTTTGGCTTGAGACTTGTACCGATACCCTGAGGACTTCTACCAAAACAAGTTAAGATAGTAGTGAAAGTTCAATATTGTAACACCCTAAAACAAATCAATGGCAACCAAAACATTCCAATTATGCTCACCTAAACTTAACTAAATTGTCTTTCAAATTCACATCACATAGTACTTATAATCTTCATCTCTTAAATCAAACATACAAGCCACCATACGCACACATTGAATTTGCTTACCTTGACCTTAAGCACCATGCCTAGATCCAAATCGATTTCTACCATTCATAATCAAACATTGAACACAACTTAAGAGTTAACATGACATACTATAGGATTTTTTAAAGTTTATATCATAAAAAACATACCAACCAACCAACACATAGCTATAAACTTATAACATTCTCATTAACCTTACTACATGCCATATAATCTACCAAAGATTCCTGGATAGTGTGAATCTTTGAGTTGATTCGATTTCCCGATTATCCACAAAATGTTATCTATAAAAAAAACATAACAAACACGAGTAAGCTTTTATAATAAAGTTTAGTAAGTTCGTCGATTAGACGATAAAGCTTATTGAATTAAACATAATAATTCAAATAATAATATTAATAAACCAAGTTCCTGTCAACAAGGTTCTTAACAGAATTCCTGTCAACCATAGGTCACAATAGGTGAGTTTACACATAAACAAGTATGAGATCATTCATTATCAAGCCACAGTGCTATCAGGAGATTCATGAATAATCTTTTAACAATTCTATAACAAGACATTTAACGCAAGAACATTACCGATGAACGATATACGAATACGAGTACACAGTTAACTATCTGAGAACACGCCATATGCTCATATGAGCTAATCCAACCAATAACACTCCTCGGCACTAAGTGCCTAGCCTATAGGCTAACATTTGCCCCCGGTAACACGCCAGAAAACACTGTAATATAACACGATAGTCCGCAACAAATGCAGAACTTTGGTATATTTAGTGAATTGGAAATATACAGGAATCCTCATCACATCTCATATCAAGCCCATGCTGCGCGCAAAATAACCTATTGGCATGCCAATTGTACTCTATCCTACGTTCATCAGCTCAAGAGATATTAACAATAACCAGTGTTTTATCAATCATTATTTCAGTTCTTGATTTTCGGATATCAACACATTAATCAACAATCAACAGATAAATTTTATTTAATATATAATTTTAAAACATATAAAATTAATCGAATAAACTTACCAGACTAAACTGCAGTAACGACAAGGTACAAGGGCTATTTGGTAATTTTCTTTTTTTTCCTCGATTTTCTACTCGTTCTTGATTTAAAATAACATTTTAATTCAATTAAATAATTATAATAGTAAAATTAACTCATTTTATGCAATTAAGTTCTTTTTGACATTTTTACGAAATTACCCCTAACATTTCATTTAATGCAATTTAGTCCCTAGGTCCAAATCATGCAATTTAACCATTTTATATTAATTCTAAGCTTAGCCGATCTATCAAACCCTTCATTACAGCCCATGCTTGCTATTATTTTGCATCAAGTCCTTGTACTTTTACTATTTTCACATTTTAGTCCTTGAACATTAGAATCAACAAAAACTAGTTTACAAAATAGTCCTATTTAGCAACCAAGCTTAATATTCTACCATAAAACTTCAAGAACAACTCAATTTCATCAATGGCATAATCCAAAACACTTGACAATATTATAAATTAGTCTTCGGGTTAGCTAGATTAAGCTAATACGATCTCAAAAACATAAAAATTACTAAAATGGCAAGAATAACCTACCTAGCATGCAACCAAAACTCAACCGAAGTTCCCAAGCTCCATAAATAGAGGTTCAGCCAAGCATAAAAGAAAAATGAAGGAGATAAGCCTATTGTTTCTTTTTTTTCTTTTTATTATTATAATACTTTTACTTTAATTTAATTTAATTAAAATATTTTAATTAATAATTAAATAAATTAAACACAATTCTAGGAATTTCCATACTATTCCCACCATTTTACATTTAAGGAGGGTCTAATTGCACAATTGGTCCTTCAATTATTTTTAATTATTGATTAAACAAGCTTAATTTCAATTTAATCCTAAAATAATTAGGAATAAATGAACAAATAGCCCAAAGGTTTGTGGATTTAATCATGTCACCACCGCTTGGACTTTTTGAAAATGGTTTAATTACCTTTTTGGTCCTTTTACTATATTAATTCTATAACAATTGACTTTTACCTCTTTTATAATTTAATCCTTTTATCACAATTAAGCAATAAATCATCAAAATTCCCAAACCAAACTTCAATTCATATATAATACGACTATGTAAATATTTAGTAAAAATATTTACAGCCTTAAATTATGGAAATGAGGTCCTAATACTTCGTTTTCAATAACCACTTGACTTTTGAACTAAACCACTCATACTAATTTTTAATTCAATTGGTTAAAATTCCTCAAATCAAAATTCAATAAAAATTATTATTACCTTGTATAATTTAAATACTAAAAATACGAACTCACTCGTCGGATTTGTGGTTTCAAAACTACTATTTTTGACACCACTGAAAAACGGGCTATTACAGAGAGGGTAAGGTTGTTGATGGAGCAGAGTATGGCACACACGGTTGTGTTGAAATTGTTGGGAAAAAAATTGGTTATACAATTTTATGGAACAAAACTATGACCTTGTGGAAGCCAACGCAACTGTTCCAATTGGTGGACATTAAGAATGATTATTTTCTTGCTAAGTTTCAAATGTAGGAGGACTATACTAAAGTTTTATCAAAGGGCCCATAGGTTGTGTATGGCTAGTACTTAATTATGCAACCATGGTCCTCGTCTTTACTTGGATTCATTTTCTAGGGCTTTCGAATGCTATGTATAAGAAGAGTTTGCTTAGGGCAGTTCGTAGCATTATTGGGAAGGTGATGAATGTGGACCATAATACGAAGCGACTACGAGAGGATGCTTTGCTAGGTTAGTAGTAGTTGTCAACTTGGCCAAACCATTTGTATCCAAAATGCTTATTAATGATGTACTTCATAAGGTAGAGTATAAGAGTTTTCCAACCATTTTATTTAGGTGTGGGAGGTATAAACATGTAAAGGATGTCTGTCTGAGTACACACATTAGTTTGCAAAATACAGACCCAACCGTTGAGCTTAAACAACCGTTGATTTTATGAAGTTGAGGGTTCAACGTGAGGATTTTGGATCTTAGATGATTTTTAAACATCAGGCATGGGAAAGGAACCGAGTGCAAGAGTAGACAACAAGTCCTAACCCTAGGGTGCTTGTGGATGTTTAAGAGGAGGGCAATGGGATTAGGGAGTAGGTTATAGTGGTGCAGTACCAAACATAGGCATTGAGGTTATTCGTAATTGTTGCACTGTGGAGTTGGATACTAGTGTCCTTAGGGCTTGTTTGACTGGTCTTACTTAAGATGCAATGTTCAGCTTGGGGCTGTGGCAACAACTAATATTTAATTTTTGAATAGAGAAGGCAAAAAGTCAAGGCCTTTAATGGGGAGAGACAAGTGTAAGGGACCAATGGAAGAGAATATTTCTAGACTTTTGGATCTGAATCTAAGGGTTAAAGTGCGACAAGTTCCCTCCACACTTAACCAAGCAAACCATTCGATAGTGGTGATTGATGAGAACGGGGATCCCAATGTCATAAAGGATGGGCAAGGTGGCGTAGTCTAAGTTGAGTCATGACTATTGTTAAAACAAGGAGTGTCATCCTTTTTGACACTGTTAGGGCTAACTAGTGGCAAATTGGGTAGAGCTTATCGAGAGTTTAAGCAACTATTGAAGGGATGAGGGGGCGATGCCCAAGATGATTAGGGTGTGACTGTCGACAATCACACTAAGGCAATCATAAGGTCGTTGGCAATTGGTTCACACGTGGAAAGTGATGATATGGAGGGCATTGATGCCCACAATATGTAAAGTTATGTTGTTCCTTCTTGTTCTTATCTTGTTATCAATGGAGTTGTTTGTTTGGAATACGAAGGGGTGTGGAAGAAGTCATTTTGTCAGTGTCATATGGAAGTATCTACATGAGTATGTGTAACAACTCTTGCCCAGTCCGATCACCGAACCCGAACAAGGTAATGTTACTATTCAATACTTAAACGATTTGAAACATTCAACTTGCCAGAATATGCAATAGCATGAGTTGACGACTTATATCTTTTTTTAACACGTACTTTAAAGTTTACAAATTTTATATTTAATCCATCCATCCATACATATTGTCTTGAATTCAAAAGAGTTTTGACTAAACGCAGTAAAATCATATTTCTTAATTTACTAGTCAGTGGACCACCTCTATATGTACATATTACTAACTACAAATAAGAGGCTCACAACTAAAAACTGAAACTTCTAGCTTAGTCCCTTCATTGAAGTTAAAAATGACTTTTAATACATGAAACAAATAAATCAAGAAGCATGATAAGTTAAAGGTGAAATTAGTGAGTTCATATAATGTTTGCTCACCTACATATACAGCTCGTATGGAGAATAATTTAAACATAAAGACAACTAACACGTTAAATAGTTCACATATGAATATAAGCAACACACATACAATCCGCTTTGTTCAATTAAAATATTTTCCTTTACTCCCAGCAAACATGTGTGTTACGAAAAGTTTAGGTGAATTTACCCAATGCAACTTATACAAGGTGAAATATCTTGGCGAAGTCATACTTGACTAATACACTCTAGACACACGCCTGTGGAATCGCATTCGTAGCTTCATGCCTGCGGACACATACTTGCGGACTCAGGTTTGCAGATCCATACCTGTCCTCGTATATATAAATATATACTTACAGATAGTTCTATTGAACTCATGTTAGATAATTATTTCTTGTGTAATTCTGCTTAGAGAACTTAGACCCGCAGACTTATACTATAAAAATTTGTTCACGTAGATTTGTATTTGGAGGACTTAATTTCATAAATTTTCATAAAGCGATATTCCAGCGGGATGACTCAACATAGGAGCTTGAGGATAAGTCCTACTGTAACAGCCCAATTTCAGTGAAATTGAAATAGTAGTTTCGGGACTACAAATCTGAGTCCGAAAAATGAAATTATTTAAATTTCATAAAATGATAGGTATTATGATAGGAATATTGCATGAAAATTTTTATAGAAAAATTTTATCAATTATTGTCTAATTGCAAAAAGGACTGAATTGAATAAAATGTTAAAGTTGTACACTAAAAGCTATAGAGATTATATAGCTATAGAGTTCAAAATGTGAGGTCCTTATATGGTAAGTAGACCATTGAAGAAAAACATGTAGATATTTTAATGAGTCATCCATGGAAAAATGGAAAAAGGTAAATGACTAAATTGGAAAGTGGAAAAGTTAAATGATATTAATTAAATTAAATGAAAAAGATATCATTTTATCATCTTCTTCCTCAAAAATTCCATGAAAACCCTAGGAGAGAGAAAGAAAATTTCTCAAGCTTGATTTGGTAAGTTCTATGTCCCGTTTTTAGTAATTTTTATATTTTTGAGATCGGGAAAGCTTAATTTCTTTATTTGGATGATTAAATTGAAAGAAAACCAAAGTTTAGAAAATTACCCATGGATGAATATGCTGTAAATTGAAAGTTTTTGATAGAAAATGAAAGATTATTGATAGCCAAACCACTTTTACAAAGTGATTTTTAGTGAAAACATGTGTAGTGATTAAATTGCAAAGTAGTGAAAATCTTGGAAAAATTCTGAAATTTATGAAATACATGTGCTGTAAAAGTTATATTGGAAATTTTAATAAGCTTGGAATAAGGAGTAAATTGCATGAATTTCAATTTCCGAGCCTAGGGACGAAATTGGAATGAATTAAAAGTTTAGGGGCAAAATGGTACTTTTCCCAAAAATGTGAAATGGGCTTGATTGAATGTAAAAATCATAGAATTGATGATTAAATTTATTTATATAGATCCGGAAGTGTCGAACAAAGAAAAAGATCGAGGGAAAGAAAAAGTCTCGGATTAGTAGATACGAACAATTGTTAAGGTATGTTCGTATAACTAAATTAAGCATGAAAATGTGTTGAATTGATTTTTGAATTATGTGCATCATGATTTGTAATTGGCAAGTACATGTAATAAACAATTATAGATTTGTGACTTATATAATAATGAAATGGTGCACGAATCCGTTTGAATATTGATTTCCGATTGGACAGGTGATTACCGTGAATATGAGATCTTGCATATGTTGCCATAAAGGTTGTTCCTAAGGGATAATCTTTTGATCTCATTATGAAAAGGAAATGTACACCTTATGTGTACCATGTGAAAAGTGATAACTTCAGCTATCGAATGTGAAAAGGGATAGCTTCGACTATCGAGTTTGAAAAGGAAAGGTATAATTTGTGTATACCACATGAAAAGGCTATGTACACTTTGTTTGTACACTTAAAAAGGTTATGTACACTTGAAAAGGTTAGATATACTTTGTGTATACCATTTGAAATGGAAAGGTATACTTCATGTGTACCACTTGAAAAGGGAATGTGCACCTCAGGTGTACAATTAGAAAAGGAAAGGTCCATCGAAAATTCAAAGATTCAACGGAAATATATTAACAAGTAAAATAAGAAGAAATGACATGATGAGCTCATCTATGTATATTAATGTTTTTGTACTAACCAATTTGGTTGAATGATTGTGTATAGGTCATATTTGTTAATTTGCTAAATTGATGGATAAATTGTCTAATATGTGATTTACTTGTTATATATGAATGGTAAGTGTAGTTGGTTATATGAACTTACTAAGCATATAGTGCTTACTTGGTTTTTTTTCCCTGATTTATAGTGCTCGAAGCTCGTGAAGGTTGGATTGGGTCGGAGCTATCATCACAATATCAACTATTTAATTTTGGTATAAATGATAAACTCATTTTGATATAATGGCATGCATAGACTAATGAGGCCAAATGATGAAGTAACATGTTTGTATATAAACTAACCATTGGAATGGCTAGTAATATGTATTTTGAGGTAATATCGTATGTTCATGTTCAATAAGATACAAATCACCTTTCATAAAACATGATTTACAAACCAATGTAAAGGTAAGTTTCAAGGTATGGTTAAGAGTTGGAAATGTTAGATTGAATGATAGAAATTGGTTAAATTGGCTGGTATAAGTATGTAAGTTTTTATGCAGGAAAATGGTTAAGTTTGGGTGAGAAATAGGGCTAGAAAATGGCCTTATTTCGTCTACATGGTTAAGACACACGGGCGTGTGTCTAGACCGTGTGTGACATATGGATAGCTCATGGGCGTGTAAAATGACCGTGTATCCCCTGTATCCTTAAATATGAAGTCAGGATAGTACACGGGCAAAAGACACGGCCGTGTGCCCCTCTGATGCTTGAGAAATTGCAAGTTAGAATTCCACACGGGCTAGCCACACGACCATGTCCTAGGCCACACGGATGTGTGCTCCTATCTTCAAGGTAAAATTTCCAAAGTTGCTGGTTTAGTCCCGAATCAGTTTTAAAGCAAGTATTGGTCCCCGTAGGCCCATATTAGGGACTTTATGATGAAATATGTAAAGTTTTTATTTGGAATGAAAATTTATGACTCGATTTTGTACAAATACTAGTGTATAAGTTCAGTATTACCTCGTAACCCTATTTCGGTGACAGATACGGGTTAGGGGTATTACATCTACAGACTATCTTAGCTTGCAATATAGTCCTTAGGGACTCATACTTGCAGATGATTCGACAAACTTATGCTTGGATGATAATCTATGCTGACTCTTGATTGGATGATGGTCTTGGTAGACTCACTCCCAGTGATTTTCATTTGGAGGAACCGAACTTACAAATACATACTTAGAGAACTTGAACACATAGGTTTGTGTTTCACGAATGATCCTTGTGGACCCAAGCTGAGTTGATTATCTTGTATGTAGACTTATTATGGTGCAGATACATACTTGTACACTTAAAGACAAGTCCTTGTGGACTATCATAACTTGCTACTTGAGGACAAATCCCACCACAACGCCGGTCTTTTTTCAATTAAAATTCTAATAGAACACCGATACTTCTTTCAATTAACATCCTATTACTACACTGATACTTCATTCTTTTAACATACTGCCACAACACCGATACTTCATTCATTTAATATCCCGCCATAACACTGTTATTTCATTATTTTAATATTTCGCCATAACACCCTTACTTCATTCATTTAATATTCTGCCACAACACTGTTACTTCATTCATTTAATATTTCGCCATAACATCTGTAACGACCCGATTTTCAGTGGTGACGGAACAGTGGTTCAGGACCACAAATTTTTATCGTGTCGACTCATAATTATTATTTTTAGAATATTTATGGAGTCATTAGAGTCTTATTAAAATTTGGTTCGAAAATATTAATGTTTAGATAGCTAATTAAAGAAAAATGACTAATTTTTAAAAGGTGCAAAACTTAGTAATTATTGTATCTAGTTGATTAAATAGCTTGAAAGTTAATTGAGGAAGGACCTCTGTGGAAAATTATCCCAAATTAATTTAGTTGGACGATTAAACAATTGAAAATGATAAAATAATGTAATTTTAATGGCAAAATTGTAATTAGGTTGAAATTAAAATAAAACAAATGGAATGAATTAGCTTGCTTCTTCATTTTTTCTTCTTTTTAACTAAATAGCCATGGAAATATAGCTTGGGAGAATTGGCCAAGCTCAATTCTTTGCAAGTGAGTGAATTCCTTCCCTGTTTCTTGTAATTTTTATGTTTTTGAGATCGTTGCAACTAGGTCCAGCTAGCCCGTACTTTCGTTTTTGATTTTGCTAAAAAGTTTTGAAGTTTACATTGATGGATATTTAATTTTTTTGATGAATACCATGTTTTTTGAGCTTTGATTTTGTTTGATGATTTTGTAAAGTGATTTTTGTTAGATTTTGATTTTAGGATTAAATTGTGAAAATATAAAAATTTTAGGGTTTGATAGTGAATTTAATGTTCATTAGGGACTGTTTAAGGGCCTAGTATATTTTTATGGAATATTTACTTGAGAAAAATGGTTAATTTGGTGAATTTTGGGTTAAGGGACTAAATTGGAAAAATTGTAAAAGTTTGGGATAATTGTGAAAATTTAAAAAATAAAAGGGTATTAATTGTGAAATGGATTGAAATGTGAAATGTAAGTTGATAATTGAGAAATTTTACATTTTAGATCAAGATTCTGTAGATACTCGTAAAAAAATTTACGGAATAGTTCTTAATGTTCTGCAACTACTACAATTCAGTCCAGGTATATTCGTATAGTGTAATATTTAATATCTATATGACTTGTTGAATAATTTAAGGTGATACAGTAGATATATTTAGTTGTTGCTGATGAAAGGTTAATTGAGAAATGTTATCGAATTTTGATGTTTGGATCGGATTGAATGCGGGGTAGAGTACTATCGAGATATGGTGTGTTATGGGGGTTTGGATTGGAGATTGTTGTGGAGACTATTTCCTGAGTGGACCGAGGTTTAACATTTTTTGTGAACTCTCGTGTTATACTCTCTGTTTTGGTGTGTTTCGGTTGGATTAGCTCTTATGAGCATTGGTGTGTTTCAGAGGGATTAGCCCTTATGAGCATTGGTGTGTTTCAGACAGATTGGCTCTTTTAAGCATTTGATGTGTTTTGGTTGGATTGTCGATATACTTATATCCGTAAGTCCTTCAATGAATTGAAAATCTTGGTAAGGTAACTTGTTTTATGATTATGATGGTTTTGCTATATATATTTGAGTATTGAATTGAACTTTTATGATTTATCGATTGAGGTTGTGGATGTATAGGGAACATTCATGGTTGAATTATTATTATTCGAATTTTTGTACTTACTTTGGTAAGATTTATTATTTTAATACGTCAAACTTACTAAGCTTCATCAAGCTTACTTGTGTATTTATTGATATTGTAGATACTCGGAAGGTTAGACGATTGGATTGGCACTCGAGTCACACTATCCATAAATCTCAGTAGTTTTTGAAATGTTCATTTCGGATTATATGGCATGTAATAGGCTTTTGTGTTATTATTATTAATGTTTTGGGATATGTAAGTATTAAGTATGATCTTTTGTGTAAATTGCTAACTTATATGATATCTGTGAATGAGGTAAGTTCCAATGCTAATATGAGTGATATGTGTTAATGATATGTTGTGATTAAGGTACCTATGATAGGTACATTGGTTAGGTGTTAGATTGGATGAATTGATAAGTTGTGTTTGAAGTTTTAATTTGTTGTATTGTTGTATATACTTGTGGTATCTATGGGGATTTGTTGGTTAGGCACTTAGGATGTTGATTTGGCATGTTTTTGGCTTGTTTAAAGTCACTTTGAATAGGTCTTTTGGCTGGTAAATGGATTGCTTAGAGTCCAAGTAAGCTTGAAATTGTAGACTTGTTGTTAAAGGTTCATTTTGGGTCCACACGGCCTAAGACACGGGCTTGCGACTTCACACATGGCTTGGTGATATGGTCGTGTGTCCCCTGTAGGTTTTAATGCATGCAAGTCAGGCAGTTACACGGCCTGACACATAGGCGTGTGGGGCTATTTTGAGAGTTACACGGCCTGACACATGGGCGTGTGACATGGTCGTGTGACCATATTCAATGAGTTACATAGGTGAGGACACAGGCTAAAACACGGCCGTGTGTCCCTAATTTGATTGTTACACGACCTAAGACACGAGAGTTTGTCTCAACCGTGTAAGGCACACGGCCATGTGACCCTTGCAGTCTAATTTTTTTAACTTTTTCTTTAACTTTCCAAATGTTTCCAATTGGGTTCCAAATTGTTTCTAAGGTGTTTCTAGGGCCTTAAGGGCTCTATTAAGGGACGATATGTATGAGAATGAATGTATTTTGATATTTTTGCAATGATGTATGAAATGTGTGTTTAATATTCTGTTTGTACGGTAATGCTCTGTAACCCTAATTCGATGACGGATACGGGTTAAGGGGTGTTACAACACCGTTACTTCATCATTTAGTATCCCGCCACAATATCGTTACTTCATTCACTACATATCTAAATTTTTGGATACAACATCAAGAAGGCATACACACTTCTACACTAACTTGTATCCCATTTCAAATTGTACAACTCGCCAACACAAGATCAATTCATATACCTTCAAAACACATTCATTCATTAACCATTGGCTCACAAACAAACAATAGTTAACTATCAATTAATACTTCAATGGCTTGTTCAGAAAACAATTATATACGTAAGAAATCTTCAATTTAGACCACTTATTCACAGTCAATACATAACAGTATCAACAAAACTTTCACACAGTGGCAACAAAGTTCAACATCTCTAGATTATGCAACAATATTCTTCTAGAAAAACGTAACCTAACTATGATAGCCCTGCTACACGCAAAATAAAAATAGAAAGTTGGAGTTTAGAAACTCACGCGCAAAACATTCAGACGCTAGAACCCTACACCTGCCTAGCCTTTCCTTTGTCACTCCGGCCTCCTTCTTGGTTAACTAAACACAATGACTAGTCATCAATCAAAATGATAGCTTTCACAAGTGAGACAAACAAAAGCCATTAACATGCAAAATATTTTTATAGGCTATATAATGAGTTTATGTTCACAGCCATGAATTGTATCGTAACTTATAATTTTCTTACCACTTTCCTTCAATAAAAAAAGGTACATGAAGGTTTAGAAAGATTACCACCTTATCAGATTCTTACTTTCTCAAGCTAATATGTCTATTTTTCCTTCATGCATGTTGCTCATTAATTATTTACTATACCAGAAAAGAAGAGGAAAATAAAAAAGACGATTTTTAGAAGAAGAGAGAATGCCTCATTAGCATCTTCAGTTCTCCTACTTATACCCCTCTCACTTCCATTCACCAATTCCCACATTCAATATAAAATATTTAAGTTGTAATCATGTTGTTCCCCACTCATTCTATCTAGTTCAAATGCAATGAAATCGAAATTGAAATTTAACTATCTACCAATTGGTTCACAAGAATCCATAATTCACCCTAAGGCTCTCATGAACTAAAAGTTTCATAATTTGACACCTCTACTTACTGTGGATTTTAATTTAAAATAACCATTTAATAAATGTTGTTCCTAAAATCCCACTACTACCACTACTGCCCTTGAAATTTGAGACTAAGCTTACCTAACAAGATTTGAAATCTAATATTTTACCAAACACAACTACTACCACTAATCAGAGTCATAAAACATTGCTTGTGCACATAAGCAACCAACTAAACAGGTCATTTAACTACCTAAACATATCAAGTTGTCATCTACAATACTTTATTTCAATTCCAACTAGGTATCAATTAAATTCTAATGACACTTAGTGAGCTATCATTTCCATGTAAAACAATTCTACCACTAACAAGTTTCCTAAGAATATCTGGGGTTAGCGGATTGTCAAAAAAAAGAGTCCGTGTAGTGTTAAAAGCTCGGAGATCGGATTTGGTCGGAGATACATCACACTATCAACCTCAGGATTTCGGTATATAAAGAAACTTTATTTTGGAAATCAATGGCATGTATAAGCTAATAAAGTAAATGATTTTGTGAAATGAATGTAGAGTTAGCCATTGGTATGGTTAACAAACCTGGTTTTGGGTATGTGATGATGTTATCTTATAAATATGCATGAATATATTTGGAAAATATGTTGAATTAGTTTAGTTGATTTGGATTGGTCTCGATTTAAAATTTACAGGGAAGGTTAGATATCTATAAAAGGGGATATATTGAGTAAAAAAAAAAATCTTAATTTGTAAACTCTGGTAATACTTCTTACTCTATTCCGGCAATGAATACGGGTAGGGGTATTACAGTCCGCCAAACCTTAGGGTTCGCAAATGGCGAATTCTAGCAATCTGTCCCTAAAAGGGCGTATTGTCGAATTCACGCAATACGCCAATCAAACATTTTAATAGATAAATCGTTAGTCTAATCCTTTTACTACCATTGTCTTATTAAATTATCACCAATAGCATATCAAAATGATCTGCGTTGGGTGGGCTGTTACATACACGGCCGTGTGACAATTGTTTGTAAAACTTTCTTTTTTTTTGAAAAGTTTCTAGTTTGATCCTTATTTGTTCTTAAGTCAACTTAAGAGCTTTCGTAAGCTCATTTGAGACTCAGTTTAGTTTGTAAATCATATTTTGCATGGTCTATGAATTTTTTATTGTTTAATCAAATTTTTTAGCCTAAATTGAATGTGATATGTTTTGGTAATTGTAGTAACATTCCATAGCTCGGGTTTAGTGACCGGACCGAGTAAGGGGTGTTACATTTATTGGTATCAGAGCTATAGTTTTAGTCAATTCTCAAACTAAATCGAGTTTAAAAATTGGGTGTAGAGGTACATGCCAAGGTTAAGTCGAGTTTGAGTCAAGATTAGATGTTGATTGTTATTTAATTTGTCTTATATTTGAAAATATCTGATGAGTTTAGCTATGTTGTGGAGTAGAAATTGACATAATAATCGTTTCGTAAGAAGTGAATACTAAAAGAAAATAGGAGCATGTTACCGGTGTGAATCCTTAGAGCATTTAGTTCGAGTTGCCTGAAAAATAATAAGAATGTTCCTGCTACTATTCAGAGATCTATCCCTGCAGTTAAAGTCGAGGAATCATTATTGGTAAATCAGTAGCATGGGGATTCGATACATATTTATATTATTTAAGATCGATTTACCTATTTATAAATATATGTTGTTCGCATGATTATGGATGAAAATGAGTTTATAATCATCATATAAATTAAATTGTGATTATAGACTCTGAATATTGAGAATTGAACTAAATTGTATAAAATAGAATGTAAGTTGAAATATATTAAGTTGAAACATATCGTACAATTCAATTGATATGTGGTACTCAGTGTTAAATTAAGTTGAAATATATTACATACTATATTCCAATATAGTATGTAATATATTCCAATCTAATATGAAATATATTACATATATGTGGTACTTTGTGGTGCTCGTAGAATGTGAATTGAACCTATAATGAAACTGGAAATTTGTTACCTATTAATTGTACAGGTTATCCTTTGGTATATCCAATGATGTACTGTGTGTGCCAATATATTTTCTTCGATATATTCAGTGATGCACTGTGTCCTTTGGTATTTTCGATGATGCATTGTGTGTGCTAGTATAGTTGCTTCGGTATATCCAATGATGCACTCTGTGTGTCAGTATAGTTGCTTCGATATATCTGATGATGCACTGTGTGTGCCAGTATATTTGCTTCGATTTATCTGATGATGCACTGTGTGTGCCAGTATAGTTATTTTGGTAATTTGATGATGCACTATGTGTGCTAGTTTAGATGCTTCGGTATATCTGATTATACACTGTGTGCCAGTATATTTGCTTTGGTTTATCCGATGATACACTGTGTACGCTAATATAGTTGCTTCAGTATGTTCGATGATGCATTGTGTGTGCTAGTATAGTTGTTTTGGTATATCTGATGATGTATTATGTGTGCCAATATACGCTTCGTATGTTGGAATGTCAGTATGCACTTATGTGCCAATATGCACTATATGTGCTAGTTTTCCTTACTTAAATTTAGCCGATGATCCACTTACGTGCCAATTTTTGCTTTGGTTTATCCGATGATGCACTTACATATCAGTATATTTCCTTCAGTTTATCTGATGGTGCATTTATGTGCCAGTCTATTTGCGTCGGTTCATTTGATGATGCACTTATGTGCTAGTATGATTACTTCAATTTTATCTGATGTTGTATTACAATGCTAGATTAGGATACAAATTGGTTGATCTATGTATCTTACTTGAGCCTAAGCAAGATTGATAGAGTTATAGCATATGAATAGGTTAAATGAAATACAAATTGGATTGATATCATGTGTAACGCCCCAAAATTTCAGGAATTTAATTGTGGGAATCTGAAATAATTAAATTTCTGTATCTGTGGTCCTGTGCTCTGCTTTTGTGTTTAAGGTTTGGGGTTCGAGTTTTATTGTTAAAAATTTTTGTGATTTTTTAAAAACAATCTTCACACATGCATTTCGTAGTTAAGTTCAATTCTAGGTAAATAAGTGTTAAGAATGAGCTTGCTGGTTCACTGGTTAAGCATTTGTCTGTATTCTGTCTGGTCCCGAGTTCGAATCCCGTTGTATACATTAGGAAATATTTTTTTTGCAATTGCCAGAAGGAGGTGGTTAATTTTAAATAGCCTGAAGAATTTCTATCGTATCTCCTTCCTTATGTTTTTTTTTTCTTTTTCTCTCTAAGTCTGTTTTTCAATCATCGTTTTCTTTTTTTTTTCTTCTTTAGTATTAAATTTTGCGTTAATTAAGAGTTCTTTGTTGCCTGTAAAGTCGACTGTGCGATTATTGAGTAAGTTTTACTGTTGCTTTCTTCTCATTTTGCAAGTTTCACCGAGTTAATGATATTATGTCAAAATGGGTTTTGCTCGGTTGTTTGAATGCTTGGTATAATCGTTTGATTGGTTACCTTTTAAGCGAAGATCTTGCGAGAGACGTTAATCCACCGTGTTAGTCTGATTTCCCTATTTCGTACGAGGTGAGTGTGCGAATTAAGTTTGGGTTGCGTCGAATCTTTCGACATGATTTGGCGGTGGGTTGTTTTTGCTAAATTATTTAAATTGATGGTATAATTGATCAGTGAATGATTATTTATGCTCTGGTTAGTCTCTATAACGATTCTCTATCAAAGAAAAATCAGGTGTGTATTGGAAACCTTACTTTTGTAAGTTTTGCGTCGCCGAAAATGGTGGCTGTCGACACCACACGGCCAGACACACGAGCCTGTGATTAGGCCATGTGAGCTACATGGGCGTGTGGCCGACCGTGTGATCGGTCGTGTAACTCACTGTTCATTGAATTGGGCCACACAGGCTGGCACATGGACATTTGTCCAGGCCATGTGTGGCCATGTTAGTGCAAGGCTGTGTAACTCACTGTTTGTGACTTAGGACCACACAGGTATGCATACGAGCGTGTGCCCAGGTCGTGTAAGTCACACGGGCAAGCACGTGACTGTGTGTCCAAGTCATGTAACTTTCTGTTTACATGTTAGAACCACATGGGTAGAGGGCATGGGCGTGTGCCTAGGCCGTGTAAGCTACACGAGCAAGGACATGGCCGTGTGTCTAGGTCGTGTGGTATTATAAAAGAGGCCCGAAACCCATTTTTGAGGCCGTAAATGTGGTCTATGACTGATAATGATTTTCGTATTGTATGAATGATCTGAACTTGACTGAATGAGAACTCTCTGATACTCTGTAACTGACACATGAATATTATAACTGTAAGTGTATTGTGAGTATCTGCACTCTGCATTTGCATGGGTTGGGATGTTGTGAAGAAGGAAGTGATCTACTCTAAATCAGTGGTTAAGCCACTATATAAATAATTTCGATTTTAGCGCTTTGACGCATTATGATCTAGTAGCTAAGTTGTTTTACTGTAAACGTGTCAAATAGATACTTTGTGGTGTGTAGGGATGGAAGAGCATTGAATGTCCTTAACGGTGTGTTGGGATGGTCGAATATGGTAAGTAGCGGATGGGGTTTAGGAATATCTGTATCTGAATCTAATCTGCGATATATATATGAATTTGCATATATATAAATATCTATATACAATTGATCTATTCTGAATTTGAATTATAATCAGTCCTATATCGAATCGAATCTCTGAATATGAACTACTTTATAAATGAATACTAATTGAATAACTTAACTTCTGTTACGCACTGAGTTCACACCTCATTTTGTTTTGGTTAGATTTTAGGTAATCCCCAATCTTGAACAGGTCAACGCAGCGGATGCTCGGTCAAGCATTTACCTTTCTTTAAGTAGTTTGTTAGGATTTTGGTAATTATATTAGGACGAATCTGGAAGGTTATGTACTGAATTCGTTTTATGATGAATGTGTTATGAAGTATGGTTAAATTTTTTATGTGTTATGTGATAATTGCCAAGTGATAAGGTAACTCCTGAAATTTGGGCTGGACGTCCAGACTAGGTTTAGGGTGTTACATCATGATTTGAAAATCGAATGTAAATTGAGATATATAAATATCAGTAGCATGCAAAAGACTATGCGATTCGGTTAAACAAGTCTGAGGACTGATAAGAAAGGATATCAAACTAACTAATTGATTCAGAAATAAAATCCCAGTATCCTCATGTCTTTCTAGGTAAATTTCCAAACAAAATTTCTTAAAGGGGAGAATTGTAACGACCCGGTTTCAGTGGTGCCGAAAATTACAGTTTTGAAATGCCATTTTCATAAACTGTATGATTTAATATTTATGAGGCTAGTATAGAAATATATTAAAATTTGGTTTAGTAATTTTTGCTTAATTGATAATTAATTAAGGTACAAGTGTAATGATCCTAAAGTCAGTGGTATTGAAAAATATGGTTTCAAAACCCCATTTTTGATGTTCGAGACCATAAATATTATTATTCAATTTCTACAAGTTTAGTATAAAGTTTAATTAAAGTTTTGTCCCTTAATTTTATCAGTCGGATAGTTGATTAAGGTACAAGAACCAAATCGTAAAAATAGTAAAAGTTAAGAGCTACTGATTATTATTTGTTAAAAGGCTTATTTAGCAATTAAACAAAGGCCTAAAAGGAAAATTACACCAAATTTGTTTAGATAGTGAACTGTAGGTGTGGTTGTTTATATGTTATAATAAAATTTTAATTAAAATAAAGTAAATAAAATAAGAAAACAAATAAAAGGAAAAGAAGAAAGAAGTGATTCATCATTTTTGCTTCTTCCACTAAAAAAAAGAAAAAAGAAAATAAGAAGCCATTTTTCTAATCTCTTAAGGTTCGACCAAGTGATTTTGGAGCCCATTTCTCGTAAATTTTATTTTAACTCGATTTAGTTAGCCCATATATTGTTTTTCAAAATTCTTAAAATTTCAAAATATTTTCATTAATGAATGCTTGAAGTTTTGGTGTTAAAATATTAGCTTTTAAGCTTAGAAATGAAAAATGACTAGTTTGTAAAGTTTAATTGTTAGCTTTTGAACATAGGGACTAAAGTGTGAAAAACTTGAAATTGATGTTTAATTTCTAGAATTATAGATAATAGAAGGCTTTAGAAGGATGTAATTGAAATTGGATTGAAAATCAGAGTTCAAATTTGTAAGTTATGGTTTCAATTTTAGGGATTAAATTGAATAAAATACAAAAAAATTAAAGAGATCTAAAAAATGAAATTGAATTAATATATGATTAAAATAGACTTTTTTAAGATGTTTGAAATTGATAAATTGTTATATAGATTGAGATTTGAGCTAATCGGAAGATAATCGAAGAAAAGTAGAATTGCAAATTAGTCCTTGACACTTTTATTGCTTGTTATTTTTCCAAGTAAGTTCATATAGGACTTACTTTATTAATTGATGATATATTTGTATTATATTGTTTTGTTTTATAGTTGAATTGTTATTATATAATGTTTTTGGCATCAAAAGGATTAAATCGAAAAATATGAAATATATAATAGATATGAACAGATATGTAGTATCGAATGGTTATGCTGTGAGACAGAAATATTACAAGTTATACTTGTAGCCTTTAATATGGTAATGTGTGATGTTATGAAATATCTATATGTGAAATAAATATTGATTAGGTAGCAGTTGACTATTGGTATGAAGTAATACTATGGAATTGAATGGATTATAAATGGTTGAATGTTATATAATATAGGTTAGATTTGTACAAATTGAATTGGTATAATTTGGTACCATATTGAGGTACATTGGTTTAGTTGAATGGAAATTAGTGGATGTTGATCTTGATTATGAAATTAATATGTATATAGTGATATTACATAGTTTAAATGTATATGTATAGTTTGGAGCTTACGATTTGTAACTCCATAAATGAATTCATTTAAATTTCTATGTGCTTTCATTGCTTAGCATGATCAAATGTTAAAGTAAGTTGAGAATAATTGATGGAATCAAGTTGTTGTGAAATGTTGATTCTCGTGATAAAGGACTAAAATGTATGGAATGGAAAAATAGTGTATTTTGATAAAAATATGCAATTGACTTTGTATTGGATTGAAAAATGTTATGTTAAAAGATGAATTGTTGAATTGAGTTATGAATTTTGGTTGTTGGGATATAATTGAAATTCTATGGAAAATTCATTACTTAGTAAATGTGCAAGTAATGCTTCGGTTTATTCGATGAGGCACTAAGTGTCAATTATATTCTTCGATTTATCTGATGAGGCACTAGGTGCCTATTAAATCGATGAATGCTGGGCGTAATTGGATTACTTCAGCTTGTCAGATAAGGCATTGGGTGTAATTTATTCACTTCGAACAATTGGTATGAAATTTAGAGTATGGGATGCTATTGCGATATAAATAATACATTTGAAATAATGGTATGTTTTAATAAAACCTTGAAAGTTATCTTAAAATCTTCTCATATTGATATTGCTTATAGTGATGTATTTGTATGGATTACTCAATGTTCAGTTATTTTCGTGCACATGTCACACCCTAAAAATTGGGTTAGTAGAATCGGGTAATTAAAACGTGGGCTTGAGTGAGATATCAGATAGTTTCATAAGAATTAAAATAAAATAATTAATCAATTAGTTAATAATAATTGGGTTAATAAAAGTATATTAGTGAGGATTAAATTAAAATGATTTTTAAATTAGTGGTCAAATGTGTAAATAAAAGAGTTTTAATTATCATGGGAGCTATTAGAACAAGGGAGAAAATAGGAAGGGGCTTAGTGGTAAATAACCAAAATCTTAAAAATTGGTTGGTTCTATAAGACCATCCAGTGTCCCTTCCCTTTACACTTTCATCCATTTTAAAAATTTGTTAGATCTAAAATTAGGATTTTTCTCTCAAAGTTCCCTTTATCCTTTTGATTTTCTAAGCATCCAAACACCTTTTCCTTTTCCAATATTTTTTTAAAAAAAATCATCCTTTCTCCTTCAATTTTCTTTTAGCTCGTTTTTGCTTAAATTGATTCAATTCCATTGAGATCTTCAAATCAAAGGTAAATATTCGGATTTATTATGGCTTAAACATATATTATGTAATTTCAATTGAAGTTTTTAGAGATCTAATCAAGAAATCAAAAGATCTATAGTTTTATAGCTTGTTTTAGCTTGAAAATGGTAGATCTTGTAATAGTAAGCTAAGTGATAGGTTTAAAATGATTTTCAACTCATTTTGATATAATTAAGAGGTTTATAAACTTGATTTAAAAAATCCTTAAAGAATTTGCATAAATCAAATGATTTTTCTTCCCTGAGATTAAAGACAAATGTGATTTTTCCAGAAAATGTTAATTAGTGAAATTGTGTAAAATTAATGGCCTAGATCTGTAATTAAAAATTAGATATAGGTTAGAAAGTAAAATTAGAGATTTAATCGAGTCAAAATGAGGTACTTAAGCAAGTTAGTGAATGCGTGAGGTGAGCTCACTAGATTTGTGTGAGTGGCGAGCTATTATATTGTTAAGGAGGTTATTCTATTGTGAACAATTAGTAACTTGCATGTTTTATTGTTATATGTGAAGCCTCTGGTTGCGAGGGAGCATCCATGAGAAAAGAAAAAGGCAACCAGAAGGTGGTGTAGGTTCGACAGTATCAGTGAATCAATCGTGAGTGTTTTTGCATATCGCACTTAAACACCCGTTCGCATGTTAAAGGGTGTCTAGGTAAGGTATGAAAACCCTGTTGTGTTTCATACGAACCTTATATTCATAGTGCAAACCCCACAATATGGTATGCGAACTCTATAAAAATATTGTGCAAACCTTATATAAATATTGGAGCATATATAAGTATGGGAGCCTATATTGAGAAGCAAACACTTATGGTTTGAAAACCCTTGTGATATGTGAACCCTTATGATATGCGAACTCATGTCATAGTGAACCTATGTGTATTGCGGCCATGTAGAAATGCAAGCTCTGCTAAATGCGAACTGTGACGTTGCGAACTATAATGTGCAGTCTTTGCTGTAATATGAGCCTTATTATATTGTATACTGGGGATGTGTTAAAAATTATATGTTGGCATTGTGAACTCTTGAAACCGTTGGATATCATTGGTATGCCATAAGATTATGAGTGCCCACCTTTTTTATTATGTGTTAAGGCATTGTGGCTCAAAGATAGCGTTGGAGAGAAAAGGGAATGTCGAGCATAGCTCCATTCACCGTAGATAGTGTGGTGTGTTTAGAGAGTGTGAGCACTTGTGCTACACTTATTGGAGATAGCGCAAGACTCTTTGAGTCATTTGGAGTGTTTTGAAGATCCGTTTCTCCAATGCATACAAATTATGGTGATGTTTCACATTCACAAATTGCCAATATATCACTATTATGTGTATGAATACTGTATTTTGTACGAACTATTATAGCATGACTAATTTTTAGCATGATTGATGTGTTTATGTGTTGTATGCTTGAGCATTCACTGAGCTTCAATGAGTTCACAGTCCTTGCATATACCTTGTAGATAAATAGCTCGCGCGATAGTGGTGGAGTGTGGGGAACCGATGATCCATTGCAAGGCAACTTCCTTTAAGTATGTCATGTGTTTTCAAACCCCAAAGTAGGAGGCAATGTGAGACTATTCCAAGGGATTAGAATTAGACTTAGATTTTTAAATAAATTTTGATGGGTTGTAATTGAACATTATAGACTATATAGTTTTGGATTTTTGGACTTTATAGTTGCTTGCTTGATTGGATTTTACTACATGTTTAATTAGTAATAACTTGATGAACTAATGAGCTTATGCAGCCTATGGGGATCGCAGAGTATTAAGGTACAACCTTACACCTCTTGTATGTTTGAAACAAAATAATAACTTAGGATGCATGACATGTATGTAGAACATGATTGAATAAACACTTGCAAACCATCTAAGGGGAGTGAGAACTGGAGGTCTCAAGTGTAGGGTATCACAAGTGTTTAAGGGGTTGCCAGGGGGAAAGGCTTCACCTGTTATGAATGAGTTGTTGTATAAATCAATTAAAAGCTGTCAAGTAAAATGAAGTAGAGTTCACCGAAATAGAGAGTTTGCCACTTGGAGAGTTTTCCATAATCACGGGCTCGCCAATAGGGTGTATGCCAATAGGGTATTCGCCAGTCAGGTTAGGATTCACCAAAACTAGTATTCGCCAAAGTGAAAGGTTCGCCTAGATAAAGAGTACGCCAAAACAAGAAGGGTTCTTCATGAATTAGGACTACCAAGAAAAGAGGGTTCGCGAGCTATTCACCTAAGCAGTTTGCTAATACAAAGGGGGATGTGTGTCTAGGTTCGCCGGTAATAGGTGTTTGCCAATTATTGGAGATTGCAGGGTAGGATGTGAACCAGGGGTTCGCAGGGCTAGTTGCGAGCTAGTGCTCATTGGGCATCTACGTGATGTTAGGGTTTCAACTAGGTTCGCTGTAACGCCCTAATTTTCTTATGTCTAATTTTGTATAATTTTAACACAACTATGTAGTTGCTTCAGTGGTTAAGTGTTCTAGGTGTGTGTGGGAGTTCCCAAGTTCAAGCCCTGTATTTGGCAAATTTTAGTTGTTTTTAAATCCGAGCCTTATCCCTGTTCAGTGGGCTTTTATTTAATTTCCTGTAAATATATACCAGAATGAGTCTACTGGTTCGAGTGGTAAAGGGGTGTGGTGTGTTGGGGGTCTTGTGTTTGAATCCTCGCACAAGCGTAGGAGTTATTTTCTTTTTGCTCGGTTATCTGGAAGAGTTTCAGTGGAATTTGAATTTTGAGGATGTTGAGTTTGAGATGTTAGTGGAGGGTTGAGATATTGTTGCTATAAGATTTTTTTTTTTTGGAATTTTAGGTTTTCTCTTCCTCTCAAAGAAATTCTGTTGACAATTGTTCTTTCTCTTCTTGTTACCTTTCTTTTCCGTTCAAACTATTGTCTTTCTCTGCATTGGGTCCTGTGTCTTTCACTTGCGTGGTTTTTGGTAAGTGTTTTGAAAGCTTTGTGCAATTGTTGGATGTTTCATTTATGTTAATGATGTGTATCTTGTTGCTTAGGAGTAGATCAAAGGGTTGGGGACTTCTCATCGATACTGTGGTTACGTGAAATCACTGTGTTCATTTTAAGGTAAATGATTCAGTTGTCTATTGGATTGATGGGAGACTTGGTTTCGGTTTTAGTTTTGATTTAAGCGACTGATCTGGTGGTTTGTTGGTCAATTTTAGGTGCTAGATGGCTCGAGAGTGTTTTCGCACTGAAATCGTAACAGGTGTGTACCCGAAATGTAGAAAAACAAACGTCGACAAAAGTAAAAAAACCTTAGTATCGATGCCACATGGGCGTGTGGTCACCCGTGTGGTAGGCCGTGTGTGAGAATACAACCGTATGGTCAATGAAGGTATGGTCATGCGCAACACACAGACGTGTGGTGGCTCAAGTGTGGCTGTATGGGCCACACGGGCTAAGACAAGTTGGGTGTGTAGGCCCACATGGGCATGACACATAGGCGTGTGGATTCTTGGGCTAGGCTGTGTGGGCCACACAGGCAAGGCCAATCTGGGTGTCTGGGCCACACGGGCATGTGGGTCCATATTTTTATAATTTTTCCTAGGGTTGTACGGGTCATTTTGATCGACTGTGGGCCTACCGTAGGGTCAGTAAGGGCTAACCAAACCCTAAAATTGTGGATCTAATAGTTTGATATTATGTTCTGAGAATGATAATATTATGCATGTCTGATTATGTTGCTATTTATACACATCTGATTTCTGTACGCGAGCATGACTAGCTTGATGATTTTGTATCTGATAATTCTGTATCTGTGACTGGGGTAGGTTTTTGGAATATGTGGAGGAAGTGTTTTGTACGGCGTATAACGCCTATATTCTGGCAGCTTGGTTGCGTAGTATCTGATATGTGTTATAAGGGCACAATATGGTATGTAGGGTTGGGAAGATGTTTCTAACCCCACATGGTGTGATGGGATGGTCGGAGTTGGTGTGTAGAGAATGGGGGTAGGATTTCTGTATATTATGATCTATTTGTCTGATTTCGGTTACTGTATTTGAGATGGGCGTAAGCTCGATTCTGTATCTGTCTGTGTACATATTTTTGTATGTTTGCATGCTTATTTCTATTGGGTTACACACTGAGTTTACAAAAACTCACATCCGTTTGTCTGTTCTGTATAGGTAATCCACAAACTTAGGTAGATCGGTGCGGTAGAGACTCAACGGGGACCACACGACCATAAACAACCTAACGTTATTATTTCCTGGTTTTATTTAATATTTTGGTTTCAATTGAGAGTTTGTAAATTTTGGGACTCTCTGGACTGTATGGGTGTTTAACTGTTGATTTTGGTTTCTTTTTCTCGTAATCGTGCATGCTACAATAAAACGTTTTCTTTAAAAATGATAATTTTACACAAATAAAAGGTTTTTCCTAAAAACACGTTTGCATTTCCTGAATTATAACGATTTTAAAGCTTTTGCTATAATAAAGTTTTGGTAAATGAACAAACTAATTGGTGTTTTCAGTAATTCTATAAAAGTATGTGTGTTTTGGAATATTTATGGTTTGTTAAGTTAACACCATTTCAAAACCCATTCCTTGTGACAACTCCGGATTCGGCCATAACGTCTAGGTCGAGTTTGAGGTGTTACATTTAGTGGTATCAGAGCGAGGTTGCAAAACTCGACTGTGAAATTTAGGTTCCAAAATTGTGTTTTAGGAAAAAATGGTTCACAAATATTTTTGATAAATTGAGAAGTATGTGGTACACCGAGTCTCTAGCGTCGATCCTGTAAGTATTTCTGAAATTTTGATAGAAAACTCTGAAAATACTGTACTTAGTACTCTCTGAAACTGAACTGAATAGTTAGAGACTGAAACTTTTGGAAACAAAACTGAACTTCTGATAATCTATGCATAAAACATCTGCTAATAAATACTGAAACTGATGCATAAAACTTTTAATATAGATTAAAACTTGAATTTACAATGAGCGTTTGTGGAACTCGTGGACGTAGTATTAGAGGCCGTGGTAGAGGCCGTAGGCGGCTCGAGCTGAGTCTTCCTCTCTGGGTTGTATGCCGAACTTGGATACGAGTGATACACCAATTTTGTCTGCTACTTAGTCTGGGTCTTAAAGTCGCTCGGCTGAGGACGACGTATTGTCTCAAGCCATGTTGAGATCTTGAAGAGGGTCGCTAGACCCCATTCTAGAGCTTGAGGCCAAGGGTCAGTAACTGGACGACTCCGGTCTGATGGTGTTGAGTTGTTTAGGGGCGTCACTAGAGTCGCCCCTAATGTGGTCGAATATTGGTTGGAGGCCACTGAGAGGATCATGAATGATCTTGACTACATTCCTGAGCAGAAACTGAAAGGTGCAGTCTCCTTGCTTCGCGATGAGGCTTATCAGTGGTGGTTAACAGTTGAGGAGGGTACCCAGCCTGATCGTTTGAGTTGGGATTTCTTTAAAACTACCTTCCAGAGCAAGTATATGGGAGCCAATTATGTGAATGTTCGTAGACGTGAGTTCATGAATCTTACGCAAGGTGATAGATATGTGGTCGAGTATGAGGCCGAGTTGCTGAGGTTGAGCCGTTACACTCGAGGCATGATAGCAACTGAGTATGAGAGGTGCGTCTGATTTGAGGATGGCTTAAGGGATAATTTGAGAGTGTTGATAGCTCCACATAGGGAGCGAGAGTTTGCGGTTCTGGTGGAGAAGGCGAAGATCTCCGAGGATATTAAGTGTGTGGAGCGCCAGAACAGGATAAAGAGAGGGGTATGAATAAGAGGGATTCAAAGCCCTCTAATTCTGTTCAGAGGCTTAAGAAAAAGGCCAGACCTGATGGGCCTATTAGAGTGGGGGTTCCTGTTGCTCCTACTGGGTTACAACTATGCAGAGATTGTGTAGGTGCCATCCGGGTGAGTGCTGGAGGAGGATTGGGGCTTGTCTAAGGTGTAGGTCTCTAGAGCACCGTATTAGGGAGTGTCCACAGAGGGCTGATCAGATGCAAGCTACATGACTGGGTTTTGCGTAGCCTTAGAGGGTAGTTCAGTAGCCATCCAGGGGCCGTGGATAGGCTAGAGGTGGTAATGGTATGGGTCGTGGGCAGAGAGCACCGGGCTGAGGTGCTAGTCAGACTGAGGCTAATAGCCTACACTGGTTTATACTGCACGACACCAAGAGGATAGGGATGCTTCTAATGTCATCATCGGTACGTTTTTTATATTTGATGTACGTTATACCGTTCTGATAGACATAGGGTCTACACATTCCTACGTAGCTAGTACTGTATCTGAAACTCTGGGGATTTCTGTTGAGAGCACTTCTAGTGAGGTTACTGTACTGAGTCTTTTGGGGAAGTCTGTTCGGGTTAGTAAACTCTATAGGGATGTTCCGTTAGTGGTACTGTAACACCCCTTACCCGTACCCAAGAATAGGATGAGGTACGAGGCATTACCGAATACAGACACGGACACTTTCAGAAAATACGAGTTATAAAATTTCATTCTAATTTAAAACTGATTAAACAACATCATGATGTCTCAATTATGAACCTACAAGGTCCAAAACATACATTAAAAGAGATCCGGGACCAAACCAAGAGCTATAGAAAATTTTAGTAAAATTTCTAGGGTTATGCCTCACACGCCCGTGTGCTTGGGGACATGCCCGTGTCCTCCACCCGTGTTTTATTATTTGAATTTATTTTTTTATTTTGAACCTACAGGAGTTTTCACATGGCTAAGCACACGCCCGTGTCCCTCACACGGCCTAGACACGCTCATGTCATCACCCATGTTCAAAAACCCATACAATCTGTTTATGACATCATCATTCACTTTGAGGCACACAGCCAAGGTACACGCCCGTATGCTAGGCTGTGTCCTCTACACGGTTGAAACACACAATCATGTCTCTGCCCGTGTATTTACTACCATGCAATTTGACCTATAATTCTAGGTGCAAGGGACACACGGCCGTACAACATGCCCATGGGGATGACCGTGTGTCACACACGACCTAGACACATGCCCGTGTGTCTACCCATGTGGACCTTTTTGGAGGCTACTATCCAAGCCAATCGCCACCCTCAACATCTACACACACTTATGAATTTCAATGGTATTCAACATGGCCTAATTATGCCCAATGACTACCTTCAACGGTCTATTGCATGTTAACCTCATCTCATCGATTTTGTACATGCTAAATTATCCTCTTTGTATTAAGGACTACCATATCATATAATACATTTAAACTTGGCTCATTTTATAACTCATTGCCAATTATGACCTAGCCATTTCCAAGTGATTTGGCCACATTCCACATGTCCATTCATGATATACCATATTTAACCATCTCATGAACATTTAAACATCAATATGCACAATTAGTAGGTTACAACCTACATCAAAGTGAGCCATATCTTATGGCCATATACAAAATGAATAGGTATATTATTTAAGCTTTTACATTGACTAACCAATGACACATATAACAAAATAACCAAAAACCTATACATGCCATTGTAACAAAGTATAAGTATCTATATACCAAAGCAAGATAAGCTGATAGTGTTGACAATACTCTAATCATCTTCCAATCTTCAAGAGTCCACGAGCTCTGTAAAATAGGGCAAGGAAAGGAGTAAGCATTAACATGCTTAGTAAGTTCGGATAACAGGGAGGTAAACTTACCGGTTATTTAGTATACAACCATAAAAGATATTCATGCCAAGCATGCATAGTGTAAATCCCCTATCACATACACTCAATCATCAAGTTAGTTTCATCTCAAGCAATATAACGTTAATCTTAGGTGAGCTCATCAATTTAACATTTTCGTTCTCATTTCTCATTATAGTCCCGTTTAATTTCTCAATAATCTTGATGGATGGCCATTTATCATCAAATCATAAAAGTGATCATCTTAAATACGCACTCCCTCGAACCTTTCATCTTACGGTGGGATTACCAGTCCAGGCTAAATCCCCCGTAGTATAAACTCGTAGAGAAATGTTGGGATTACTAGTTAGGCTAAATCCTTTTGAACGACAATTGCTCTCATAATTCCGGATCTGAATTGCTAGTCTAGGCTAAATTCATTCCTCAACTGGATTACCCGTCCGAGCTAAATCCTTAATGCACCTATATTCTTCGGGAGGTTCGATTACTCAATGAATACCTGTCTGGGCTAGATCCTTTTTATATTGAGATCAATGGATTACCCGTCTGGGCTAAATCCTTTTCTGTAACACATGCAGGATCTCGTGTCATGTAAGCCATAATTTATCCATCGGATTCCCTTTTTTGTTTCAACTGGGACATTTATCATCTTTTCATTTATATTACCACATTTAATGGATTATCATATAGTGAATATCTAAAATTTTCATACATTCAAAACATGCATTTTAAGTATACTAAGAGTTTACTTCGGGTAATACGGACTTGCCTGGTAACTGTTTCGGTTTCGTATTTTAGTTATTCTGAAACTTTTCGTTTTCCACGGTCGACTTTCGGAATTTATTCCTTAGGGTTATTGAGCTTGAAAATGTTGAAAACCCTAGCTATGGAGAAACCTAAATTTTCGGTAGCATGGAGAAGAACAATGGCTGATTTTAGCTTGACTTTTCCCTTTTTATTTCATTTATTACCAAATGACCGAAATGCCCTTTTCTTACTAACCTTTCCAAAATTTTCATGTATGCCCATTTTTGTTCAAAAACTTAAAAATTTGGAAAATTACTCTTTAAGGACATCTAATTAATATTCCAAAGCAATTTCATACAAATTGCTTCTAGAACCCAAGTTTTGTAATTTATTCAATTTGGTCATTAATTTCCAATTGGACACCTTACACATAGAATTTTTTTATGAAACTTTAACACATGCGTGTTTTCATATCCTAGGTCTTATAATAATCATAAAATAATTATTTTAATGTCAGATTTGTGGTCACAAAACCACTATTCTAACTAGGCCTTATTTTAGGATGTTACAGGTACAAAGGGGTTGTCTTTCTGGAAAATTTGATGGAGCTTCCATTTGAGGAGTTTGATTTAAACCTAGGGATTGACTAGTTGGTTGAGCATCGAGATAGTTTGGATTGTGCAACTAAGAGGGTCGTTCTGAGGATCAAGGATGATTTGTAGGTGGTTGTGATTGGAGAGCCTCGAGATTATTTGTCCAATGTTAACTCCGCTCTTGTGGTTGAGAAATTGGTCCAAAAATGGTGTGAGGTGTACTTGGCTTACGTCAGTGTTTCTAATTCTGAGGGTTTTTCTGTTGGGGATATCAGAACTGTAAGGGATTTTCCAAATGTTTTTCCTGAGGAATTACTAGGTTTACCTCTAAATTAAGAAGTTGAGTTTGGGATTGAGCTTTTTTCGGGTACAGCTCTGGTGTCTATCACCCCATACCGTATGGCATCAATGGAGCTTACTGAGCTTAAGGCTCAACTGCAAGAGCTTTTGGACCGTAGTTTCATCCGTCCTAGTGTATCTTTGTGGGGAGCGCCAGTTCTATTTGTTGAAAAGAAGGATGGGACCATGAGGATATATATTGATTATTGGAAACTGAATAAGTAGACCATGAAGAATAAGTATCTGCTTCCAAGGATCGATGACTTGTTTGATCAATTCTGAGGGGCTTCATTTTTCTCCAAGATAACCTTCATTCTAGGTATCATTAGTTGAGGGTTAAGGAAGTTGATGTTCATAAGACTGCATTTAGGACTCGTTATGGACATTACAAGTTCCTAGTTATGCCTTTTGGTCTGACGAGTGCTCCGGCTGTATTTATGAATCTGATGAATCGAGTCTTTCAGCCTTATTTGGATCAATTCATCATGGCCTTCATCGACGATATTCTGGTTTACTCTAAGGCTAAGGATGAGCATGATGAGTATCTTAGAGTAGTGCTTCAGATCCTCCGTGAGAAATAGCTCTATGCCTAGTTGAGCAAGTGCGAATTTTGGTTGCGAGAGGTAACTTTTCTGGGGCACATGGTTTTTGCTGAAGGGATTCAGGTTGATCCTCGATCTTCGAGGCTGTGCTAGGTTGGAAACTTCCTAAGAACGTGTTTAAAATCCATAGTTTTCTAGGTCTAGCGAGTTATTATTGGCACTTTATTAAGGGGTTCTCTCTGATTGTAGCTCCTTTGACTAAGCTTTTGCGTAAGGGAGTTCCTTTTGTTTGGACTAATATGTAGCAAATGAGCTTCGAGAAGCTTAAGTCTATTCTAACTCAAGCTCCTATTCTGATACAGCCTGAATCTGGTAAGGAGTTTTGTGGTGTACAGTGATGTGTCACACGTTGATTTGAGATGTGTGCTGATGCAAGATGGTAAGGTGGTGGCTTATGCGTCTCAACAGCTTAAGACACATAAGGGAAATTATCCGATGCATGATTTAGAGTTGGCTACGGTAGTCTTTGCATGAAAATCTGGAGGCATTATCTGTATAGTGAGAGGTGTATTATCTATACTGATAACAAGAGCCTTAAGTATCTCCTTACTCAAAAGAAGTTGAAACTTAGGCAGTGACGATGGATTGAGCTGCTTAAAGATTATGACTGCACCATAGAGTATCATCTTGGTAAGGCTAATGTGGTGGCCGATGCTCTAAGTCGTAGAGTGATGACTAATCTGAAGGCAATTTTCGCTCGTCTTAATTTGTTTGACGATGAGAGTTTGTTGGCCGAGTTGCAAGTTAAGCAGATGTGGATTGATCAGATTCGTGTTAAACAGATGGAGGATAAGTCTCTGAGTTTGTAGCTTTGTTAGGTTGAGAGTGGCAGCACTTCAGATTTTAGGCTGAATAATGATGGTGTTCTGTGTTTTCGAGGATGGATCTGTGTACCGAATGATACTGATCTGAGGAAGTCTATTTTGAGAGAGGCGTATAGTAGCCCTTATGCTATGCATCCCAACGGTAATGTATCGCGATCTCCATGAGTTATACTAGTGGACGGGTTTGAAGCGTGAGATTACGAATTTTGTGGCTCAATGTCTAACGTGTCAGCAGGTTAAGGCTAAACACCAGCTGCGTTTGAGTTTGTTGTAGCCAGTTAATATTCCCTTATGGAAATGGAAACGTGTGACGATGGACTTCATTAGTGGGTTGCCCTTGACATCTACTAAGAATGACTCTAGTTGGGTCATCGTGGATCGATTGACCAAGTCTGCTCACTTCATTCTAGTTCGGATGGACTATTCTCTACAAAAGCTAGCGAAGCTCTACATTTTGGAGATTGTGAGACTGCATGGGGTGCCTATTTCGATCATTTCTGATAGAGATACTCGCTTCACATCTCAGTTCTGGAAAAAGTTGTATGAAGCTTTAGGTTCGAGGTTGGACTTCAGTACTGCGTTCCATCCTCAGACAAATGGTCAATCGGAGAGGGTGATTCAGATACTGCGGGACATGCTTCGGAGTTGCGTAATTGATTTTTGAGGTAGTTGGGAGGATTATTTGCCATTAGCAGAGTTCGCCTACAATAACAACTTTCAGTCTAGCATTCAGATGGTACCTTACGAGGCATTATATGGTTGTAAGTGTCATACTCCGCTGTCTTGGACTGAGTTGGGTAAACATTGAGTTTTGGGTCCTGAGTTGGTTTTTGAGACCGAAGACAAGGTTAGGCTAATTCGGGATCAACTGAAGGCTACTTCTGATAAGCAGAAGTCTTATGTGGATCTAAAGAGACGTGAGATTGAGTACTTTATGGGAGAATTCGTCTTTCTTAAGGTTTCTTCGTGTAAGAAAGTTCTGAGATTCAGTCGTAAGGGCAAGTTGAGCCCTAGGTTTATTGGGTCGTATCAGATTCTGAAGCATATGGGACCGGTTGCCTATCAGTTGGAGCTAGCTCCAGAGTTGGACTGTATCCACGATGTCTTTCATGTTTCGATGTTGAGACGGTATCGGTCTGGCCCTTCTCATGTTGTTTCTGTTGAGGAGGTCGAGGTTAGGTCAGATTTGACATTTGAGAAGAAGCCGGTTTAGATTCTGGATCTTGTCATAAAGGTTCTGAGGAGGAAGTTAATTCCTTTAGTGAAGGTTCTGTGGCGGAATGATGGTATTAAGGAGGTCACGTGGGAACCTGAGGATTTGATGGTCAGCAATATCCTCACCTGTTCTGATCAGGTAAATTTTGAGGTCGAAATTCCTTTTAGGGGGAAGAGTTGTAACGCCTTAATTTTCTTATGTCTGATTCTGTATAATTTTGACACAACTGTGTAGTTACTTTAGTGGTTAAGTGTTCTGGGTGTGTGTGTGAGGTCCCAAGTTGAAGCCCTGTGTTTGACAAATTTGGGTTGTTTTTAAATCCAAGCCTTATCCCTATTCAGTGGGCTTTTATTTAATTTCCTGTAAATCTGTACCAGAATGGGCCTACTGGTTCGAGTGGTAAATGGGTGTGGTATGCTGGGGGTCTTGTGTTCGAATCCTCGCACAAGCGTAGGAGTTATTTTCTTTGTGCTCGGTTATCTAGAATAGTTTTAGTGGAATTTGAATTCTGAAGAAGTTGAGTTTGAGATTTTAGTGGGGGGTTGAGATATTGTTGCTATCTGATATTATTTTTGTTTTTTTGGAATTTTTAGTTTTCTCTCCCTCTCAAAGAAATTCTGTCGGCAATTGTTTCTCTCCCTCTCAAAGAAATTCTGTCGGCAATTGTTCTTTCTCTTCTTGTTACCTTTCTTTTCTATTCAAACTATTGTCGTTCTCTGTGTTGAGTATTGTGTCTTTCGCTCACGTGGTGTTTGGTAAGTGCTACGAAAGCTTTGTGCAATTGTTGGATGTTTCAGTTATGTTAATGATGTGTATCTTGTTGCTTAGGAGTAGATCAAAGGGCTAGGGACTTCTTATCGGTACTGTAGTTACGCGAAATCACCGTGTTCATTTTAAGGTAAGGGATTTGATTGTTTATTGGATTAAGGGGAGACATGGTTTCGATTTTTGTTTCGATTTAAGTGACTAATCCGATGGTTTGTTGGCCAAATTTAGGTGCTGAGTGGCTCGGAAGTGTTTTCGTACTGAAATCATAACAAGTGTGTACTCGAAAAACAGAAAAATGAATGTCAGCAAAAGCAAAAAAACCTTACTGTCGACCCCACACGGGCGTGTGGAAACCCGTGTGGTAGGCCGTATGCAAGAACATGACCGTGTGGTCGATGAAGGCATGGCCGTGCATAGCACACGATCGTGTGGTGGCTCGAGTGTAGCCGTGTGAGCCAAACGGGCAAGGCCAATCTGGGTGTGTGGGCCCACACGGGCAAGCCACACAGGCATGTAGGCCCATAATTCTCTAATTTTTCCTAGGGTTGCACGGGTCATTCCAATCGACTGTGGGCCTACCGTAGGGTCAGTAAGGGTCACTTACTTGTGAGGGAACTAAGTGGCTGCAAATTTCAAGCTTTCAAAACCCTTGTTTTTGCTGGTATTTTTAGTGGTGAAGAAGGTGAGAAAAAAGATGATATCTTTTTCTCCTTATTTTATTTTTGTTCTAGTCAAAATAGGTCACCAACTCACCTAATTTTGACCATTTCTCTTCCTTTTGTCCCCTATGGCCGGCTATCATTTATCTAAGGGTCTATTTTCCCTTTAAAGACCCCTAATTTAGGTTCTCTAGCTATTTGATACCCTTAGCTATCAAAATAGGACTTTTGCACTTTATGCGATTTAGTTCTTTTTCACAATTAAGCATTCAATCACTAAAATTACTTCACCAAAATTTTCATGCACTAATATAAACATGTTATAACTTAAAATTAATAATAAAATATTTTCTTTGACTTCAGATTAGGGGTCCTGAAACCACTGTTCTGACTAGGCCTAAAATCGGGCTATTACAATTCTCCCCCTTAGGGATTTTCGTCTCCAAAAATCTTACCGGTGAATAGATTTGGGTATTGGTCTCTCATGGTTTCCTCGGGTTCCTATGTGGCTTCCTCTACTCCATGTCTAAGCCATAAAACCTTTATAAGTGCTACACTTTTAATCCTCAACTACTTGACCTCTTGATTCAAAATCTTAATCGGTTTTTCACTATAGGTCATATACGGGCTTATTTCAATTTTTTCAGGTGAGATCACGTGTGAAGGGTCAGATCGGTAGTGGTGCAACATTGATACATGGAATACATCATGAATTTTCTCTAGCTCAGGAGGCAAGGCTAATCAGTATGCTACCGGCCCAATTCTCTTGGTCACCTCATACAGTCCAATAAACCGTGGACTCAGCTTGCCTTTTCTATTAAATCTAAGGACTTTCTTCCACGGGGATACTTTCAAAAACACTTTATCCCCGAGTTGAAACTCGATCTCTTTCCGTCTCAAATCCGCGTAGGATTTCTGTCTATCCGAAGCGGCCTTTAACCAATCATGAATCACCTTAACTTTTTCTTCAGTCTCTCTGACTAAGTCGACCCCATGTATCTAATTCTCTCTCAGCTCAATCCAATACAAGTGTGTTTGACACTTACGCCCATACAAAGCCTCATAAGGCGCCATTCTCAGACTTAACTGATAATTGTTGTTTTAGGCAAATTCAACCAGCGGTAAATACCTTTTCCCAACTGCCTTGGAACTCGAGAATACAACACCGTAACATGCCTTCTAAGATCTGAATCACTCTCTCTGACTGACCATCGATATGCGGGTGAAAATTCTTGCTTCGTTCCTAATGCCTGCTACAACTTTTTTCAAAACCGCAAGGTAAACCTCGGATCTCTATCCGAAATAATTGGCAAAGGCACTCCGTGAAGTCTTATAGTCTCTGAAATATACAATTCGACCAATTTCTCAAGGGAGTAGTCGGTATGCACCGGTATAAAATGTGCCGACTTTGTTAGCCTATCCACAACAACCTAAACAACATCTTTTTTTCTTTGGGGTTATCGGTAAACCCGTCACAAAATCCATAGTAATCTGATCCCACTTCCACTCGGGGACCATGATAGGCTGAAGTAGACCCGACAGTACTTGGTGTTCAGCCTTCACTTGCTTACACTTAAGACACTTGGAAACGAACTCTGAAATGTCTCTTTTCATTCCCGACTACCAATACATCTTCTTTAGGTCATTGTACATTTTCACACTATCCGGGTGGATAGACAAGCAACCACCATGTGCCTCTCGTAAAATCTTTTGAATAAGCTCGCTGTCCTTGGGTACACAGACTCTATCTTTGAACATTATACACCCATCGATACCAATCTGAAAGTCTGATTCAACCCCAGACTCACACTGAGTTCTCTTGGCTTGCAAATCCTTATCACCTTTCTGAGCTTCACGGATCTCTTGTAGAAACATCAACCTAGCTCTCAAATTCTGCTAGAACCAAACCATCATCTAACAAGGCCAATTGGGCATTCATTGCTCTCAACGCAAATAATGATTTTTTACTCAGAGCGTCAGCGACTACATTCGCCTTTCCCGGGTGGTAGTCAATTATCAACTTGTAATCCTTTATCAACTCCAACCACCTTCGTTGCCATAAATTCAGCTCCTTATGAGTCATCAAATACTTTAGACTCTTATTGTCGGTGAACACTCGACATCTCTCGCCATACAAATGGTGTCTCCAAATCTTTAATGCGAATACGATGGCGGCCAACTCTAAATCGTGCATCGGGTAGTTTGTCTCGTGTGGCTTTAGCTGTCTCGAAGCATAGGCTATTGCCTTGCCTTCTTACATGAGTACGCACGCTAACCCATTCAAGGATGCATCACTATACACCACAAACTCTTTTCCTAGTTTTGGTTGCACTAAAACTAGGGCTTCGATCAACAAAGCCTTTAGTTTCTCGAAACTCTATTGGCACTTCTTTGTCCATTCGAACTTGACATCCTTTTGCAACAACTTTGTCATCGGAGTAGCTTTCATGGAGAATCCATTCACAAATATTTTGTAGTACCCAGCCAAACCCAGAAAGCTTCAAACCTCTGTTACATTCCCCGGCGGTTTCCACTCAACGATAGCCGAGATCTTACTCGGGTCGACTCTAATCCCATCACCCGACACAATGTGTCCTAGGAATCCAACCTCTTTAAGCCAAAATTCGCTCTTACTGAACTTGGCATATAATTGCTTATCTCTCAAGGTTTGTAAAACAGTTCTCAGATGCTCCGCGTGCTTACTCTTATCACACGAGTAAATTAGTATGTCGTCGATGAAAACAACTATGAATTTATCCAAATACGGCCGAATAATATAGTTCATCAAGTCCAAAAACACCGCATGAGCATTTGTTAAATCGAAGGGCATAACAAGAAACTCGTAGTGCCCATACCTCGTCCTAAACGCGGTTTTTAGTACATCTTGCTCCTTAAACCTTAATTGGTAATAGCCCGACCTTAAGTCGATCTTAGAAAACACGATGGCTCCTTTCAATTGATTGAACAAATCATCAATCCTAGGCAAGGGATACTTGTTCTTCATAGTCACCTTGTTGAGTTGTCGGTAGTCTATATACAATCTCATCGACCCGTCTTTCTTTTTCACAAAAAGCACTGGGGCACCCCATAGAGAAACACTTGGCCTCGCGAAACCCTTATCAGTCAATTCTTGCAGTTGAACTTTCAACTTCTTTAACTCGGTAGGAGCCATCCTGTACGGAGCAATCGAGATGGGTACCATACCAGGGACTAACTCAATTCCAAATTCGACTTCCCTCACTGGAGTTAATCTGGGCAATTCTTCCGGGAACACATCCGTAAACTCACATATCACTGGTATTGACTCAATCTTAAACTCAGACACTTGAGTATTTAGCACAAAAGTGAGATAAGCCTCATACCCTTTCCTCAAATATCTCACTGCCAATATGGAAGATATCACTACAGGTAAATTATCCGTTCTATTCGATTCAACCTAAAGAATATCCCCACTTTCACACTTCAACTCAATAAATTTTCTTCCACAGTCCACTACAACACTATAAGAAGTCAACCAATCCATCCCAAGGATTACATCAAATTCATTAAACGACAATAACATCAAGTTAGCCGAAAAATAGTGACCTTTAATTGTCAAAGGACAATTTCTATACACTTGGTCAACTAACACATGCCTGTCTAAAGGGTTTGACACTTTTATCACAATTTCAGTAGACTCTACTAGCATGTTCATACAGGGTATCAATTCCATACAAATATAAGAGTGGGTAGACTACGGATCAATTAAAGCAACAACAGGTATATCATGGATAGAAAAGGTACCCGTGATCACATCAGGAGATTCTGCCTCTTTACGGGAACATATAGCATAGGTCCTTGCAGGCGCTCTGCCCTTGGACCTTACTGTAGCATCTCTTAATGCACCTCTACTGCTAGCCCCACTTCTAGGGTTCTTATGTGGTCTACCCCTTGAAGGAGGTTGTTTGCCCTCATATCTTGCTTTTTCTCTTCACCTTTTAATTCGAGATAGTTTCGGATGAAGTGGTCTAGGGATCCACACTTGAAGCAACCCCTCTTGTTCCCTCGACACTAGCTGAAATGTCGCCTACCACATTGCGAACATTCCAGCCTATTTGGCCAAACACTACCGACACTCGCAATAGAAGTGGTCTGGGCTTTAGAAGCCGTATTCTGCTTGCTCTTGCTCTTATTTAGGAATCCTACTGACGCATTCGATCGGGTAGGAAACTCTCTCGATCTCTTAGATGAGGTCTACTGTAATTTTCCCATCTGTCTTTTCCTTGAGTCTCAGGACTCAATGTCAACTCTTCTTTTCTCTTTGGCTAATTCCTCGGCCTTACATGTTCTCTCCACGAGCACCAAAAATTCTCTTATCTCCAAGATGCCGACTAATAGATACGCACTCCCGTGCATATTCGCTGAGTCTCACAAACTCACATTCGTACTTAGTCACCACCCTACGGCCTTGCTTCAGCTCTAAAAACTCTTTTCTTTTCTGGTCCATAAACCTCTGACTAATGTACTTCTTCCGGAACTCCTCCTGGAAGAACTCTCATGTAATTCTTTCCTTTGGTACAACCGACACAAGGGTGTTCCACCATTAATAGGCTGAGTCTCGTAGGAGTGACATTGCGCATTTCACGCACTCCTTAGGCGTGCACGATAACTCATCAAATACCTTAATGGTATTTTCTAACCAAAATCCTACTTTCTCCGGGTCATCATCAATTTTAGCCCAAATTTCCTCGGCCCCTTGCTTTCGAATTCTGTCCATTGGGGATTTCTCTCCCCTAGCCATCCCTGCTTCTTGAGGAGCTATAGGGGCATACTGAGGAATCAGAGGAGGTGGGGGAGGTGGAGTGTTCGGATTCGCACGAACAAACTCTGTGTACCAGGCATCCATCATATAGAGGTAAGCCTCTCTAGCCCTTCCACCTTGACTTAATGTCACGGGCCCACTATCTACTGGCACGATCCCTTCAGTGGGAGCTGTCGCATTACTCTCCACATCATCTGCTGTAGCTACGTCAGGATCCATTTACTATATGAAAAACTTAATTTATAATCATCAAGAGTCGTCACACTATCAATATACAGTTATGGCATGTATAGCTAGACTCATACTCACGCTAGGTTAGTCCTAGAACTGACTAAACCATACTCTGATACCACTAAATGTAACACCCCACACCCGTACCCTACCACAGGACGGCATACGAGGCGTTACTAAACTTTAACGCATGCACGCGATCATTTCTGAGTCACCAAGACTTAATCAAATTTAAAAACTTTTTCAAACTTTATTTAAGCCCATTAATACGGGCCTACGAGGCCCCAAACATTCATTGGAAACCATTTGGGTGGTTAAACTGACTTAATAAAAATGACCCTTGAAACAGGGCATACACACCCATGTGGAAAGGCAACACGCCCGTGTGGAAAGGCAACACACCTGTGTGATTCTTGTGACACGACTGTGCTGATGGCCCGTGTGACACACACAGCCTAAGCACCTAGGGACACGCCCATGTCTCATACCCCTATCACATGGCCTGACACATGCCCCTGTCTATGGCCCGTGTCCCTCACACGGCCATGACACGCCCGTGTCTAAAAACCTTGACATTTTGTTTCTGAAGTCAGCATCCAATTTAAGGCACACGCCCATGGCCAGAGGCCATATCCTCCACATAGCTGAGACACACGACCGTGTCTCTGCCCATGTGTTTACTACCATGCATTCTTACTTGCAAATTTTACGTGCAGGGGACACACGGCTGGGCAACATGCCAATAGGGCTAGCCGTGTGTCATTCACGGCCTAGGCACACGCCCGTGTGCCTACCCGTGTGGACAATATAAGGCTATCTACCAAGCCCTTTGCCACCCTGAAACATAATATAACAACATCCATTCAAAAATATAAGGTATAATCAGCCACACAAGGCATTATCTCATTCATGAAAATATCATCATTTGCATATATCATTAATGAACATTAGCCATTATTTCGAAGTTTAATACAAAATGAAGGGATTTGTCCTAAGCCAACACATTTGGCCAAATTAACATGACACAAACTTCAAAAGTCTAAGCCCTATACATGCCATATTCAAAATAGTAAAACCAACTATACCAAGTGCTTTGGTTGATAGTGTGATAGATGCCTCCGACGTCCGATGATCCTCGAGCTAATTAGGCAGCATTATAAGAAAATGGAAAGGAGAGAGAGTAAGCATAAAGCTTAGTAAGTCGCATGCAAATAAATATGACAACTTTACCATTCATCATCATGCTCATAATACAAAAGTAGGCATAAGCACAACTTACTCATCACTGTCCAATATAATTCACATAGCATACATTGAGCTCATATCTCATACATTTCAAATGGGCACCTGTACCACTCACAACATGGTTATACTTTTCTCGTTTAACTTAAACTGTAACTCTCACCATTGAACCATTCAGAACACTACTGGATATTCAATATGCCTCAAACGTGGGGTAGAATGCTGATGCCATGTCCTAGACATGGTCTTACACTAGCTCATGTCTCAAGTCGATGCCAAGTCCTAGACATGGTCTTACACTGACTATCAAAATCGAGGTTGATGCCATGTCCCAGGCATGGTCTTACACTAGCTCTCACATATCCGTGCCGATGCCATGTCCCAGACATGGTCTTACACTGACACATCTCGTAGCTGATGCATGTCCTAGATATGTCTTAAACTAGCCCTCGTCTTAATGCCGATGCTATGTACCGGACATGGTCTTACACTGGCTCTCATAATATGGCCGATGCATGTCACAGACATGTCTTACACTAGCTCACAATAAGCCATACGTCATGGCATGAATATTCGATTTATTTCCTATGGTTCAAACGAGAATTCTACTATCTCAATTATCATCATGCATTCTCATTTCCATAATCAAGCATTTCATGCTATATCAATTCAGCACATGTAATAACAATGTAGTTGTATTATGTACATACAACTTACCTCGGATTACAAAATGTAGAACCCTAGCTCGGTTTAGTCCACTTACTTCGCTTTTCCCCGGTCTAGGCCTGGATTTTGTAGTTATTGATCTAAAATGATAGAAATTCATTCATTTCATCAGAATATTAATCTATACACTCGAAAATCCATAATTGGGCAAATTGACCATTTTGTCCCTAGACTTTCACAAAATGACCATTTTACCCCTAGGTTCAAAAATCAATTTTTATCATATTTTCTCATTAATCAAGCCTAGCCGAATACTTTTCATACTAGGAGCAACCCAAAATTCTCATTATTTGACACATTTATCAACTGTTTTACAACTTATGCAAAATGGTCCCTTTTTGGGTTTTCATAAGGAATCTCTTCACAAAAGTTGTTTATTACACCACCATAACTCATATTATTCCATAAAATTTAAAAAAATAACATGAACAAATTCATGGTAAAATCTTAGACTTTCAACCATTTTGCAAAATAGTCCCCTCATTTGAAAGCTTATGTTATAAGGGTCCTAAAAATGTAAAAATCACCAAGAAAAATCATCAAAATCACTTACTTGTGAGGGAACTAAGTTGCTGAAAATTTCAAGCTTTCAAAACCCCTATTTTTGCTGGTATTTTCGGTGGTGAAGAAGGTGAGAAAAAAGATGATATCTTTTTCTCCTTATTTTATTTTTATTCTAGTCAAAATAGGTCACCAACTCAACTAATTTTGACCATTTCTCTTCCTTTTGTCCCTTATGGCCGGATATCATTTATCTAAGGGTCTATTTTCCCTTTAAAGACCCCCAATTTAGGTTCTCTAGCTATTTGACACCCTTAGCAATCAAAATAGGACTTTTACACTTTATGCGATTTAGTCCTTTTTCACAATTAAGCATGCAATCACTAAAATTACTTCACCAAATTTTTCATGCACTAATATAAACATGTTATAACTTAAAATTAATAATAAAATATTTTCTCTGACTTTGGATTAGTGGTCTCAAAACCACTGTTCTGACTAGGCCCAAAATCTATCTGTTACATTTATGTTTAAATTTTATAATTGGATTGGTTGAATATAAACTTAAATGTTGTAATTGATATAAAGGTGAGATAAATGACTTGATTGAAAAATGATGAATTATTACATGTTTTGAGCCAGGATGAACTTGAGATAGGATACAATTGGCATGCCAATAGAGTTTATCGCGTATTATATGGGTTTAATATGAGATGAGATGATGATAGATGATATGTTTATATGTTCACTGGATGTACCAGAATCCAACATTTGTTACAGATTACGAGTTATATTAACAGTGATTCAGACGTGTTTCTAGGGGAGAGTGTGTAGCCTTCGGGCTTGGCACTCAGTGCCTAAACGTGTTCTTGGATGGATTAGCTCGTTTGATCATTTTGGCATGTTTTAGGTGGATAAATGAGTATCCATATCTATTCATATTAGTTCATCAGGCTGAATCGTGATTGTTAAAAGATTTAATGACTAGTTACTAGTGTATGGTGATAAAACTTTGATAAATGACTTGAAAGTGTGTTGGTGTTTATTGATATGATGGATTGACTTGATATTGAATCAAGTTGTATATTTGGAGGTTATATGACTTATATGTGATGAACTCACCTATTGATATGGTTTTGGTGACAGGGTTAATTGTTAGTTTAACTGTTTTGTTAATTAAACTTTGATATTAATGTATGTTATATTTTTTTCAACCTATGAACTTACTAAGCTCAATTGAAGCTTACTCTATTTCGTATTCTTGTTTTCTTTTAGTTATCATTTTGTGAAACCCGACGGTTGGATCAACTTGAAGATCACACTATCCAACCACCTTTTGGTAGAGTTTGAAAACATTTTACTTCGATTATGTGGCATGTAATAGGAGTTGAATTATATATATGTATTTATGTTTTGTAAATGTGAGGTGTGTTTCTGATTTCTCAAAGTTGTGAACATATTGGTATATTAATGTGGTTGATCGTGACATGAATTAATGGCCTTGAATATGATTATTGAACTTAGCATGTGATGGAATCATATAGGTACTTGGTATATTACATTATGTTTCATAAGGATATGATTGAAAATGTGTGATTTATTTTATGTATATGGTATATCATTTTAATGGTTGATTTTGGGTGTTTTAGTAGAATAAGTAAACTTGTGCTAGTTGTCAAATGGTATGTTAATAAGTTGGCATTATGACCGACTTAATGATGTTAGAAATTGAAATTTGGATTGCATGTTAGACACATGTGTTGCTTGGTTCTAGTTTGGTAGGAAATGAAGTTGAACCTTAGCATTGATCATTGTTTGTGATGGTGCCTTATGGCATATTAGTTAGAATTAGGAAAATGATAAATTTTAGCATGCTTTTAGTGTATTTTGAACAGGTCTATTGAATGATCAATGGCATGCTTGTGGTTTAAGTAAGTAGTTGATGTATGTGATTTACATTATAAGGTACAATTTGGCACACAAGAGCTAACACACGGCCGTGTGTCACACACTTGCAAGTGACATGACCATGTGCTCTGTATGATGAGGGTGATTTTGGGTAAACATGGTCTCATTCTTTCACACAGCCTGGCTACACAGTCGTGTGAATGTTTGCAAGATTTTATATTTAGGTACACATGGTCTCTGTTTGTTATATAGCCTAGCGATAAGCTCATGTAACCCTATTATACATGACTTTAGTTTATGACATGGTTTCGATAAACGACCATGTTATTTAGCTCTACACGGCCTCAACCTGTCACATGGCCATGTGACCATGTTTTGATAAGTTTTAAATTAAGTCTCTATTTGATTCCAGTTCAATTTAAGAGCTTCTATAAGCTCATTTTAAATTTGAATTTGTATGATAACCATGTTTGTTTGAATGCTTAAGATATGATGTATGATTTATTAGATTTTTTAATTAAATTTAAATGTTCCTGTTCTGTTAATTACTATAGCATCTCGTAATTCGATTCCGACGACAAAGACATGTAAGGGGTATTACAATATTTTTGGAATGTGAGACTGACTGGCATCGTGCATGCGTGTATAAAATAATGAATTTATAAAACAAATTTTAAAGCCCGATTTTACTACAAGCCTACAGGTTAGTTGTAATATTTATAGTGTTACAATGGAACACCGGTGTATTCCAAGGATCGAACCCAAAGGAGATGACAATTGGATGATAACTAGCATACACGATAGAGTCTAAGCGACTACTAATATGATTTTATAGTTCGGCAAATCATAACAAGGAAATTTTCCAAGAAAATTAAATACGCAAATCTAGTGACTAAATTACATATAAAACTAAGGATTTAACCAAATAATGACTAACAGTGGTTGGTTGATTTCAGTGTGGTTCACTGATTCTTAGAAAAGAAACTTAAATCTCTTAAATTACTAAATGGCTCCATTTTATCTTTCGATATCAATTTTACCGACTTAGATGGCTTAGCTCTGATTTATCTCTCGATATCACTGATTAATCTGGGACTAATGAACAAGTGCGTAGTAAGATTACCTTTCGGTTTCACCTGCCTAGATATTCCCTTAGAGGCGTCACTTCCTAAGTTTTTAGGTTTATTTGATTTAGTGAAATTTATTACGATTTAGTCCTTGTTTCAAAAATAAGCTTACCTACATCTCCATCAACCATCCCTGTTTGAGGTTTAGCTACTCATGTTGAAAATAAAAGAGATGAACATATAAATGGAAAAAAATAACCATGAAAATTTTTCTCTCCCCCTCAGCCAATTTTGGTTGTTTTAAGCTGTCATATGATATTTTTTTGTTTCCAAGAATGCCCCCATATGGGCCTTAGGTGATTGGTGGGCTGGGTGGACAAAGACTACCTTTTTGTCTAAGTTTGTCCCCCTGACGAAGGCGATGTTGCGATACTCAAAAGTGAATATCGTGACACCTTGAGAAGTTTCAAGCCTTGGGGTCTCCTTTAAAGGGTGGATATTGCGATACCCAAAGAGGATATCACGATACCACTAGCGGGTGTCTCCATTCTTCCAAACTATTGGAAGTGTCGCGATTCCAAGTTGTGGATATCGCGATACCCTTTCCTTTGGTGTTGTTCTCGCTCATTTTCGACCTCCAACATGTCTCTATACCACTCAACCACACATTAGGCCTCCCAATGGCACTATTGGCCAATTGGGCAAAAAACGAGACATTTTTATTTATTAATAAAAATCTAAAAATAACAATTTTTTTTTTGCTAAAGATGCTATTTTTCTCGAGAAAAAGCGCCTTAAGCATACAAGAAGAGCCTAATTTTTCACACCAATTTGTGGTAGACTAAAGACACATATCAGTTGCGTGACCAAAATCAACACAAATACTACAAGCTTTCGCTTGTAGTGCATTCCCCACAACTATTTGTCAAATAAGACTAATTAGTTCAAAAAGTCGATTTTCAAGAGAAGAAACATTTACCTCATTCACTCTTCTTAAATTGTATTGTATGGATCCAAAAAATTGTGAATTAATAACCATGATTGAAATCAACTCTATAGCTTTGCAATAAGTTTTATTCACTATGGCACATTCGCTAGAGACATCCATCATTTTTCTTTCCATGGGTTGAAATCTTTCCTAAAGATACTAGATGAGTAATTGATTTGATATTTCGTGTTGGGGACAAATAGCACATAATTGTTTTAACATTTCCCAATAATCATGAAAGGTCTTCATATACAGTTCTACTTAATGTTGTGAATCTCCTTCCTAACATAAGTAACACGTGAAACATAAAAAACTATCTAAAAATAAGCTTACCATATCTATCATTGTGGCTATAGACTTGGAATGGGATAGAATTAGCTATCCAGTTTCTTTATCAGAGAGTGAAAAAGGTAAGTTTCACAACTTCTTCAAATATTTCTTGAAATCTCATGGTCGAATAGACCACATGAAATTTCATCAGGTGCTTGTTCATATTTTCATTTCATAGACCACAAAAAGTATGCAACAAATGGATTATTCCATATTTTAATTCAAAGACACCTTTAATTCAGAGTACTAAATGCAAAGTAGATGCTAATTTAAACTTAGGGCAACTAAGTCTCTCATAGTGCTTTTTTGATATTTCTTCTATTTTTGATGTGATAGATGAATTAACTACATCAAGTTCTGTTATAGGTTGGGATATGAAGGTGGTTGGTTAGATCACAAGTTAGCTTCCTTATCTCTAAGCATTCTTCTTAATTTCAAGATTATATTGGAATTCACTTGCAAAAGAAGATCGAGACATAAAAAGAAATAAAATTATAAAAACAAACTCTGATAATGACATTGAAATTTGATAAGTGTTGAAACCAATAAAAATAAAATCCTGCTGAAAATATAAAATTTATAGATAACAATGACCAAGGCCATATCCATAAGGACTGCTAACAATATTATCCCTTAATTAAAACAAGAAAATAGTAAAAAAGGGAGACTTTTTAAATTAAAATTAAAAACATCAAAAAATATCACAAATAAAATTTAAGCAATCTTTATTTTGATTCATGAGTTTGATCATCAACGATAAATTTGAATACTATTTAATAAATTGTAACTAATTATTGACAATGAATCTAGCAACCAATTTCTCATTACCTTCTTGATAACCAAGATAAAACTCATTTATTATTTACCTTATTAATAAAAAAAACCCTACAATGAAACAACTAGGATTTAATTTATGAATACCATTAAAAACTAAAGAGACCTAATTCTAACCCATAGATATACACAAGTGGAGTTCATTTAAACTAGTTTACATACCGCATAACATGAATTGCATATTTATCTTTTACCTCATCACAAGTATTAGAATGATTAAATAATTACATATTTAAAATTCTAATTAATATGGAAAATATTTTAAGTTATTAAATACAACACATATAATCAACAAACTTGAATATTTGTAATTAAAATAAAAAGATAATATAAATATCAAAAATAAAAAGCAATCAAATCTCACAAACATAAAGAATCAAAACCTCAAAATTCCTTTAACTAGAAAAAGAAATTTAACAAAAGAGAAAGCACTAAATAAATAAACTGAAGTTGTTGTATATCTTTTCCCTTGTTTATAAGTATTAAAAATTTTAAGTTAAAAAAAAAAAAAACTTCATTTGACAAGTTCCTTTTGCTTCAACCTTCTAATCTATAACATAAAAAATCTAAGTGTAAATAAAAAAAAAAATGTAATACAGCAGTGATTTTAAGATGTCTAAGTTGGTGGAGTAATAAGTATTGTAAAGCAGAATTCATGGATGGATAAAGATAAAAGTGAGGGTGAAGGTGAAGGGGCTAAACTTATAAAAAAGGATGAGTCAATTGGTCTAAAAAGTCTGTCAACCAAAGGTTCCCCACCGCAGGCTAAAATTCTGTTTGGTTGGCATATCATAAAGTGAAATCCTCCTCCTTTTCGCCACATCTTCAGCTCAAAAGTTTCCTAGTGGAGTCTCATTGTCGTTGGATTTCGAGATTGAGTTTTCCTTTATATTCACATACCCAAAAAATGTGTTTTTCTGTGGATTCATGGTTTTGGAAAGCATGACACTGGTTGGGTTAACGTCTAAAAGAATTGGTTCCATTCCATTACAACTTGAATGTATCTAAATAATTTTAATATTATTAAATTTGTGTTCTATCCTTAAATTTTTAATTTTATTATTCAAAAAGTAATATGGAAGTATGAAAAAACAAAAGTATTATCATAATATTAATTATAATTTTAATATATATATATTTCTGTAATTTCATTACTCAATAAAATACTTAAATATACCATGCTTAAATATAAATATTAGATGAAATTATTAGCTTAAAATATTTTTCAATAATTATCAATTTTTTAATATTTGCATCCAGATAGTATAGTATTAAAATGTGGAAGACTCAGACTTATTCCAACAAAAAGATATTATTATAGGTATATATTTATATTTTTTCGTGTTATGTAAGGAATAAGAACTCTGAATGTGAAAATAAAGAACAGTTCAAAGTTTGATTTGTGATCTCAAAAGATGGTTTGTAATCTTATTCTTATGGGATCAACTAATAATGTCTGCTATTACAAGAATGTGAATATATATATATATATATATATGGAACATATTCTTTTACATTCATTGCACCATGCCCTGTGTTCCTATGCCTAAAGAGCATCAATATTCCAATAAAAAGGTCAAAATTTGAAGGAACAATTTTAAGTCAAGTTAGGTAACTGTTGAAGATTAAAATTATTGTAACTTCTTTCTATTCTACAACATTAAACAATTTAATTATCCAACATGTTTTAAGACATTAAAGTTATTTGCCTATTCTGGGAATTAGTATTGTAAATAATAAGATTTTAAACTGAAAAAAGGGTCTTCTTCATGGTTCTTTTTATTACATTTTAAGATAAATAATTGAAGTTTTCTTTTCATAAAAGATATACTATAGCAAAATAGGTTTTTAGCAATGCTTTTTTGATCCTATAAGCGCTGCTAAAACAATTTGTGGCGTTTTGATAAGTGCTGCAAAAAACGCCGTTATAGATAACGCCGCTAAATTTTGCGACGTTTATGTGAAAAATGCCGCTATAGAATATTACCTTTAGCGGCACTTTTCCCACAAACGCCGCTAAAGAACATAGCCTTTAGCAGTGCTTCTCCCACAAATGCCACTAACTTCAGCAGATTTTTACCAACCCATTTTTGTTCATACAAAACCCGAAAAGTCAACATAATTTCCTGTAACATCAGATCCAACCAAAAATTGCAAATCTAAATGATACTTCTAATCCAACGAAAGAGATATGTATATGATCTAAATTAATAAATGAAATAACAAAATATATTATATTCAAAAGTTATATTGTTAAAATATTCTCACAATAAGAAAATAAACGTTTAAAATATCCCCACAATAAGAAAACAAATAAGCTTACACTTGAATATGAAAATTGATAAATGAATTTAATAAGTTCGATTATGCCTCAAGTAAATCTCAAGCTTAGAAATTGATGTACGAGTTGAGCTTGAATAGGATATCGCACCCCAAATTTCAAATAGAACTTGAACTCAAGTTTATCAAAGAACTCGACTCAGTTACACCCCAATCACTACTACAATTGTAATCAATATACCTAAATAAAGATAACCAATATTAATGTAAAGAATTATAATCAATCATCACGATGAAATTGATAAGCCAAATATATCCATATTTAATCCACACATAATATCTAAATAAAAATAAATCGTACTAGAGACTAAAATTTGTGCTTGATTTTGGTTTATTTTAACACTTCTATCACCACATTTTAAACAATAATAATTATATATTTCCAAACTTTGTAAATACTAATATTTTATTTTCACACGTCATAATTCAAAACATTATATATTTATATAAAATTTATTATTCATTTTAATATAAATTGTTAGGATTTCGACCCGATTAAACAACGAATAAGAAAATAGCGAAAAAATTGAGAAATTGAACACACAAATTTTAACGTGGAAAAACCCCTCCAAAGAGGATAAAAAAACCACGGGCAAGATAATTTTACTATAATGGCAAAAGAACGAAGAGTACAAAAAAAAGATGGAGATAAAAACTAAACCCCGAAAAACCCGAAAACAAAGAACCCACAAAACGTAAACACAAAATTCTCTAAATGTGTTATGAGTTCTAATATCTAATGGGTATATATCTTCTAAGGTTGTAAAAGAGCCTATTTATAGGCTAAATTCATAAGTCAAATAATAGTAAAATAATCTAAACTAATCAGTGCTTGATTGAAACAAGTAAACAGAGTTTAACCGAAAGACTATTTTTCAAATTTGACTGAAAATAGGAGTCATATTTAACAAATCTCTACCTTGACTCATATTTCCACAACGCCATCTTTGCCAAAGCCCGCCACGAGCCAATCTTGAACTATGCAGGGAATTAACTGAGTCGAATTTGTGCTTAGAAACTGGAAGACTTCTAGCCTTCGACTTGTACACTGTCAAATCAAAACTAACCCGGTCTGATTTTCACGAACACGATTGCCTTCTAACTTTTCAAAACTCGCATCTAAAAGAGAACCTCTCTTCAACGAAAAACAGATCATACCTTTTTCCCTCCTATGACCAAGTTGTCTCCGCTCCAAACAAGTTGACTTCGACTCCGTAACGGACGAGGGACGTCCGATTTCACCGGTCACTGTATAACCTTCCAGAATATAAAGACTGCTGGTTCTTTTACCTTTTAACAAAATGAGAGCTCCATGAGATACTTTAATACCGCTCGACTCGATGTTGATTTTGCATCCTTTCAAGTCTAAAATACTTAAGGAGATGAGATTCTTTCGTAAATCAGGTACATATCTGACATCTGAGAGTGTCCTAATCGTCCCATCGTGCATCTTAATTTTAACAGTACCAATACCAATTACCTTACTAGATGAATCGTTTCCCATACACACAACTCCACCTTCAATCGAACTGTATGTGGAGAACCATTCTCTATTGGGACACATGTGGAAAGAACATCCTGAATCTAGGATCCACTCGGACGTGAGCTTGGTGTTATCACTTGTTGACACTAACAAGAAATCATCATCATTTTCATCGGCCAAATTAGCACCAGCTACATCTTCCTCGTTACTCTCAGCAGCTTTTTTATTTCGCAGTTTATAATAATCTGCTTTGACGTGACTTAACATTTTACAATAGCGACACCTTTTATCTCGTTTCTTTGATGCTACCAAAACGGAAGCTTGCCTATCTGTCTTGCTATCCAAATGAAGCTCATTGTCGAGTTTGTCTCCACTCAACAAATGACCCTTCACATCTTCGAACGAGAGTTTGTCTCTGCCATAAATCAGGGTCTCCCTGAAAGACTTGTATGAAGGGGGTAAAGAGCACAATAATAGCATAGCCTGATCTTCATCGTCAATATGGACCTCAACATTCTTTAAATCATTTAAAAGAGTAATGAATTGACTGATGTGATCTCTAAGAAGCTCACCTTCGTTCATGCGAAACGTAAATAGACGTTGTTTCAACACTAAACGGTTAGCCAGAGACTTAGTCGCATAAAGAGTTTCTAACTTTTTCCACAAGGCAAATGAGGTATTCTCCATCAATACCTCCTACAATACCATATTCGTGAGGCACAACTGGATTGCAGATAAAGCCTTTTCATCAGGCTCTTCCCATTCTGTTTTATTTAGATTCTCAGGCTTTTTCCCGATAACAACCTTTTTCAAGCCTGATTGAACTAGAATTGCCATCATTCGAACTTGCCACAGATTGAAATTTGTCTCACCATCGAACTTCTCAATTTCAAACCTTGTTGTTGCCATCTCTGAACAGGCTGATCTATGAAAATTGAACTAGCTCTGATACCACTTGTTCGAATTTCGACCCGATTAAACAACGAATAAGAAAATAGCGAAAAAATTGAGAAATTGAACACACAAATTTTAACGTGGAAAAACCCCTCCAAAGAGGATAAAAAAAACCACGGGCAAGATAATTTTACTATAATGGCAAAAGAACGAAGAGTACAAAAAAAAGATGGAGATAAAAACTAAACCCCGAAAAACCCGAAAACAAATAACCCACAAAACGTAAACACAAAATTCTCTAAATGTGTTATGAGTTCTAATCTCTAATGGGTATATATCTTCTAAGGTTGTAAAAGAGCCTATTTATAGGCTAAATTCATAAGTTAAATAATAGTAAAATAATCTAAACTAATCAGTGTTTGATTGAAACAAGTAAACAGAGTTTAACCGAAAGACTATTTTTCAAATTTGACTGAAAATAAGAGTCATATTTAACATAAATTGTGATAAATTCGTATTTTTTAGATGTATGTATATCATTTCTAAAATTATAGCTTTATTGTTAACATTAGAAAACAATTTCGGTTTTCATTTAAAGAAAAATTAAAATTAAAATTCTACATATAATATATATTAATTTCAATATAGATTAAATAAACCAATATTTCAAGGGAAGCAACAATTATAGGAACATTGACCCAAAAACCTACAGCTATCAATTTCCTGTTTCATTAAAAATTTGAAGACTTACTAAGTCCAAATGCCGTTTTAGTCTCAATTGAGGCTCCGGTGCCAGGATAATTAATCTTCGCTAAACTTGTTACCTCAAGGATAAAAATCCAATCAGACAAGTTACGAAGTAAAAAACTTTATAGGAAATTTAAGAACAAGAATCATGTGTGTTAAGGATATTAGTGTTAGCTAATTTGTTAGTCAACCTGTTATGAGCAACTAAGTCTGTTAGCAAGTTTGTTAGCTAAGTCTGTTAGCTAAGTCTATAAATACTATTCTCTAAATGTACAAAAACAAGATTAAGTCTAAATTCATGAATGGATTTTCTTCATTAATATCATTCTATAGTTTCTCTATTTTGAAGATTATAGATCTAGGTTTTGGTCAAGTTTACCAATATTTCTTCATGGTATCAGTCGCTTGCTGATCCTTGGGGATGGTTATCACTCAACTCGCTGATCCTGATTTCGGTGAGTCTCATGGTACAGTGTTTCATGGTGATCATGTCGTGACATCATTTCCTCAGCACGATGTGGTCAAACTCGACGAGGGCACTTTTTTTCAATGGCAGCAACAGGTTCGGCACATTGTTGCTGGATATGATTTGGCAGGTTTTTTGGATGGCTCTTTTACTGCTCTACAGAGATTTGTTCAAGCACCAGACGGTGCTCTTCTTGCAAATCCATCTACCACGGTCTTCATTCAACAAGATCACCTTCTTACCTCGTGGCTCCTTTCCACGATCAGCTCTTCATATTTGTCCTCCTTCATGGATGTGCGATCGAATTTTGACGTATAGATGACGGTGACAAGTTTGTTTGCAGTCAAAACAGGTGCTAAACAATCCCAAATCCGTCACGAATTGCATTCTCTCAAGAAAAGGAGCCTCTCCATCAAGGGTTATGTTGAGAAAATCAAAGGTCTCTGTGCTCTACTGAAAGCTTCTGGTTCTCACATATCAGAGGCAGAGAAGATCGAAATCATGTTTGCAGGCTTACCGGTCGAGTTTGACTCTGTTGTGTCATCCGCGTCTCTTTCCTCTACTCTATTTTCTTTTCAATGAGTAGTCGATGCCCTCCTTGTGTGTGAGTCTCGTCAGGCGCGAGAGGTCCAATAGGTGCTGTTTGCGGCCAATGTGGTGGAGAGTGTTCCGTCGCAGGCAATGGAGGGTGCTACTCGTGGTGGTCGAGGAAAGAGTTTTTTGCCACGACTACAATATTAGATTTGTTCGCGGTTTGGTCATATCGCACAAAGGTGCTACTATCAGTACCACCTCGATGACTCTTTGTCGGTAGTGGCTCTAGTGTCGCATCAAGTAGCTCCGATGGCTGGGTTGTCTCTTGGTGTGCATGATGATTTTGGGAAAGAAGACTGGTTCTCTCAATAGAACAGATGACCTAGGTTTACACCCATATCTGGTCAAAATTACTTTGAAGCTGGTCAACGGTATATGGTGGGTCAGAGAGATTTTTATTATGGTAATAGGCGTGTTAATGAGCAGACCAATTTGGTAGCACATGGTCCACCTATGGGTTATACGCGTAGCCTCATTTGTGTGAGTCACATGGTTTTGGGCCTGTCCATGGCATTACTAGGCCGACTACCCCATCTGTTCCTATTGAGCCTGTTTCTAATAATGTTCAATTTGGTCCTTTTTTTGGTGTAGGGCCAAATGATGGTCAACTGAGTGGTGTTGCAGTTCTTCGGCGCACTAAACCCCGTGCGTGTATTTACTCAGGGTCTAATCCTTGTATTGGACTTTCTCAAGTCAGTGACATTCACGCATCCGATTATTCCGATTCGTCTGGGTCCTATGTTAATACTACGCAGGTTGGCTCTAATGGTGATGGCACAGACTCGTATGTTCCTACGCCAGTTAGCACCTCCTCATGGTATCCTGACTCTGGTGCCAGTAATTATGTTTGTTAGTATCCTTCAGCTTTACATGACACTAACCCGTATTCAAGTACATCTTCTCTCTTAATGGCTGATGGAATGCCTACTGTAATCTCGTCTATTGGTCAGGGGATGTTATCTTCGCATTCTAAACTACTTCAGTTATCTAATGTTTTATGCGTTCCAGCGGTTTGGAAAAATCTATTATCAGTATCTCAATTTTCCACTGACAATGGTGTGTTTTTTGAATTTCACTCCACATATTGTGTTATTAAAGACAGCGTGACTCGGGAAGTCCTGCTGAAGGGCCATATTCGTGATGGATTGTACGTGTTTTCTTTACCGGGTGTTTCTGGTTCAAGCACTATAGCTCCTTCTATTGCTCAAGTTGGACTTTAGAGTCAGCCTGGTGATTGTGATGTTTTTTCGTTGTGGCATAATCGCTTGGGCCATCCGTCTACGTCTGTTGTTAAAACTATTCTAGCTAAGTGTAATATCACTTTAAATAATATGTTGCTTGATGGTGTTTGCATTGCTTGTAAAAAAGGCAAATTTCATAAATTGCCATTTTCTGATTCCACTACGAAATATATTGATCCCTTTGGATTGGTTGTTTCTGATCTTTGGGGCCCTACATCAGTTGTATGTGCTAATAACTGGTACTACGTTTCGTTTGTTGATATATGTACTCGGTTTTGTTGGATTTATCTGGTTCATCAAAAATCTCAGGCTGTGGAGTGTTTTCGTCAGTTTCAACATTTGGTCAAAACTCATTTTGGTCGGACTATCAAACAGTTTCAGAGCGATTGGGGCGGTGAGTATCGAGCATTTACTTCTGTTCTGGCATATCAAGGAATAGTTCATTGGTTTACCTGTCCATATACCACATAACAAAATGGAGTGGCTAAACGTAAACATCGGCATATTGTCGATATGGGTCTCACCCTTTTGGCCTAAGTAGATCTTCCTATGAAGTTTTAGGCCTATGCGTTTTGTTGTGCGGTTCATCTAATAAATCGTTTTCCTACTCAGGTTTTAAACAGATAAACTCTATATAAAGCTCTCTATGGACGAGATCCTTCATATGATCACTTACGGGTGTTTAGATGTTGTTGCTTTTTGTACTTACGTCCATTTCAGTAGTATAAGTTAGATTTTTTATCACACCCTTATATTTTTTTGGGCTACAGTCCTCAGCACAAGGGATATCAGTGTCTCCTACTCGATGGTAAAATTGCTATTTCTCGTCATGTGGAGTTTGATGAACATCGGTTTCTGTCTCCGTCGCTGATTCCGTAGGGGTCTAGTCCTTTGTCTGTTCCTATGTTTATTCCTTTGGTTCAGAAGGTCGTGCCTCGATCCACAGTGTTTGACACTGGCTGTAGTTCTTTACCTAATGTCTCTACTGCTCCATCAGTTTAGGTTTCGTTTGAACAAGCACCTCTAGTGTCTAGCCCAGTATCTATTGATGGTGGTGATCAGTCTTCGTCTACATCTACTGTTGACGTTCATTCCGTTCTTCTCAAATCGGAACCCTCCTGTGCCTGTTTTGAATGCTCATTTAATGAATACTCCGTCAAAGGCAGATCTTTTTAAACTGAAAGTCATGGCTGTTGAAGTTGTGGAGCCTTCTACGATTGAGGAAGCGTTCTCTACATCTGAGTGGCGTGATGCGACTCAGGCTGAATATGATGCCTTTATTCGCAATGCTACTTGGGAGCTTATTCCACTACCGTCGAATCGTAAGGTTATCAGGTGTAAATGGCTTTTCAAGGTCAAGAAAAACCCTGATGGAACTATTGATCAACGTAAGGCTCGGCTAGTCGCCAAAGGGTGTTCTCAAGTTCCTGGGTGTGATTTCAAGGAAACATTCAGTCCGATGGTGAAACCTACCACTATCCGGGCTATTTTGTCCATTGCTGTCTCCAGAAGATGGCCCTTTCGTTAGATCGATGTGAATAATACCTTTTTAAATGGTGATTTGGATAGTGAGGTGTTGATGCAACAACCTCTGGGGTATGTTCAGTATGTTTCTGATGGTAAACCTCTAGTGTGTCGTCTCAAGAAAGCATTGTATGGTCTTCGTTAGGCTCCTCGCGCCTGGTTTGAGAAGCTGAAGCAGTTCTTTATCTCGATCGGCTTTGTTGGTTCGAAGTCTGATGCGTCTTTGTTTATTCAGGTTTAGGTTGATTCCACACTCTATGTGCTTGTGTACGTCGATGATATTATTATAACTAGGAGCCTGTATTCTTCCATAGATTGGTTTGTCAAGTTGTTAAATGATGAGTTCTCGCTTAAGGATATGGGTGATTTTCATTATTTTCATGGGATTGAAGTTACTCGCTCATCCTCTAGATGTCTTCATCTATGTTAGAAAAAATATATATGAGATCTTCTTGGCTAAACCTCGATGACCAATGTGAAGTGTGTTCATACACCAATAGTTGGCTCAGCTGTTATGTCCAAAGATGATGGCGATCGTCTACCAAATCCATCTGAGTATAGGAGTCTTGGAGGAGCATTACAGTATGTTGTTCTTACTCAGCCCGACATTGCGTATGCGGTAAACAGGATTTGCCAGTTCATGCATAGTCCTACGAATGTTCATATGATTGCTTTAAAGAGGATTTTACGTTACTTATGCGGTATACTTGATTTTGGAATTTTTTTCGCTCATCTAATCGATTATCTTTGGTAGGGTATGCTGATGCCAACTGGGGGATGGATTTTGACGATCGGTGCTCCACCTCTAGATACTGCATCTATTTTGGTCACACTCCTGTGTCTTGGTGCTCCAATAAACAGCAAATGGTTTCTCATTCTACAGCGGAAGCTGAATATAAGAGTCTTGCTACAGCCACTAGTGATGGTACTTGGTTACTGTTGTTACTTACAAAGCTCCAGTTTATGTCTGATGATACACCTCATATTTGGTGTAATAGTTCCAGTACAGTTGCAGTTGCGACCAATCCTATGTTACACTTGAAATTCAAACACGTTGAGCTCAATCTCTTTTTTGTTCGTGAAAAAGTTACTGAGGGCTCGATTGTGGTTGGTGAGGTTCCTGCGTGTGATCAGATTGCGGATATTCTTACCAAGCCACTTTTAAGGATGTTGTTTACTCAGTTTCAAAAATTTCTTCGGGTCTTACCTCTGGAGAAGATGGATGAATGTTAAGGATATTAGTGTTAGCTAATTTGTTAGTCAAGCTGTTATGAGTAGCTAAGTCTATTAGCAAGTTTGTTAGCTAAGTTTGTTAGCTAAGTCTGTTAAGTCTATAAATACTATTCTCTAAATGTACAGAAACAAGATTGAAGTCTAAATTCATGAATGGATTTTCTTTATTAATATCATTCTGCAGTTTCTCTATTTTGAAGATTATAGATCTAGGTTTTGGTCAAGTTTACCATTATTTCTTCACGGTGCAAATAGTTCATTCCCAGCAATTTGTTTACTCTTCTGCAACATCTGGTATGGTTAAAATCGACTCTCTTTTGGGCCGATGCTTCTTCCACCTTAGCTTACACAAAGCCATGATCCAGGACAGAACCTGGCAGCCGGATGCTGCCATCACATTAGCTATGTTATGCAAAAACGGAACATCATCTTCTGTGTAGAAAGTAATAGCTTCTCCAGTCCTCCCTGCTCTGCTGGACAGATCTATTTGAGAGATTAATTAAACTTCAGTTTCAATAACCACACGAATAAATAAAGACATGGTACTTCCATTTGTTTAAAAAGAAGCAAGTTCTGCAACATACCGATTCGGTGAATGTACGCAGCAGTAGAATCGGGAAAATCATAATTAGTCACACAAATGACACCTTTGAAGTCCATACCACGGGCAATGACATCGGTGGCGATCAAAACCCACGTTTTGCCAGCTCGGAAGTCATTAACAACATTTTCATGCTGCATTCAATTATAAGATATCAGGATGAAGAAAAAAACCATTCAGAAAGGCAAACATAAGGTTATACTTTTCGATTATGCACTACAACGAGCACCTAGCCATATATTATGTGAAGGTGAAACATCTCCGATTGTACTTGGAATTCTTTTGTTGGTGCATTTTCGTTAATAAGCATAGAAATAATCCTTTACCTGTGTTTCAGGTAAGTCTGAATGGATGACACCAACTCTAATATTATCGAATTTCAGCTCTTCATACAGTTTCTTTGCGCATTCTTTGCTTTGTACAAAGATCAAAACCGGAGGATTCAATCTCTACTGTCAAGCATTTTAGAAGATAAACACAAGAATATGGTTAAGACATAATCGAGATAAAAAAAAACCTACATGGATAACGAGAGAAAAGAACACGATTCCTTTACAATCATATCCTAAACCTCTATCAACTAGAAAACCAAACACAATTTCGAAGGGTAAATAAGATGGATTGTCTATGTGATATATAACATCAAAATGACACAAAATGTTTCTTTCTCAAACAATAATAGTTGCAAGAGAAACAAGCTTTCTTAGCATTCGTATAATGAGCATACCTCTTGAAAACTTTGCCAAAATGCAAGTAGTTTCCCTTTTTCAGTTCCGGCAAAAACTAACTTTTGATTAACAGATTCAGAAGCCGTATTCCTGGATAAAATAACAAAAAGAAGCGTGTCAAAAAGTTTTATCTTTACTACTGAAAAATTATAATCTCATACTTACTTTCTGCCAATAATAACGCGAACAGCATTATGCATTATGGTGTGTGCAAGTTCCTTAACAGAATCAGGTAAAGTAGCACTAAATAATGAGCGTATAATCGAAGGATTAGAACATGGTTTAACCACAGAATCAATCTGCTTTTTCAAGCCAAGCTCAAACAGTTTGTCGGACTCATCCAGGACAAGATATTCAACCCTGTAGAAAGAAAAAGAAATTGTATAAAGAAAGCAATGTTCAACTATGAACCTTTTTTTCCTTTTAACAGTATCAACCCTGAAACATTCGTAAATTGTTCTAACCATTCGGATTAAAACAAAATGTAATAATCATAGTTTTCTCAAAATCATGAGTGCATTAAAAGCGTTCAAATAAATTGCTTATAATAAACCAGAACTAGTCCAATAGTCGAAAGAGCTTTTAGCATCTACTTAACTACATACTCATCCTATTGGTCTCTCTACAATCTAAGATGAGAAACTAATTGTATCCATAAAGACGATTATAAGCGCCAAACCTGCTCAAATCAAGTTTCCTTTTCTTGATAGCTGAACTCAAGCGAAGTGGCGTGGATATATCACAACGCATCTTTGTCAAATCCGCGCTTCTTTTGAGCTTTTTAGTCAACAATTTTATATAAATTTTATTTCCTTCTGCAAGTCTTTTACACTCTCTGGTCGTCTAAGCAGCTAGCTCACGAGTAGGACACAGTATAACAGCTATCACACCTTCAGAGTTCAGTCGATGCATGCTGATATATGAAGGAAGCAAATCAGGAAACATGACAGTATTTTTTTTGCCGAAAAAAGAAAGATACCTTGAGTTTCATAAGCATAGGTGATACAAAAGCCAAGGTTTTTTGGGACCCAGTTGGGGCACAAGCAAAGCATTCTCGACCCTTGCACAAACGACGGCAATACATCATTTCAATTTTCAGTTTATGAGAAACTATAGCAAATCTATATAAAGCAAAAACAACCAAATATTGATCCTTTCACTTAATAACCTAATTTCCCATAAAAGAATATGATAGAAAAGAAAGCAGTAGGAATTAAATAAAAGAACATACGGATAGAAGAACCGGAATAGCCTGTCGTTGAATTGGCGTTGGCTCTTTAAATCCAAGTTTAGAAAAATTGTGCAATAAATAAGACTCACATCCATATCTGCAGAGAAACAAAATTTAAGAAATAAAGGATAAATTTAAGAAAATGGATAAAGATCAAAACTATACATGAACTTCAACTCAATGTGCACTGCCATGCATGAACTTTAATTTTGTATAATTTTATGCAAGAAATATTTATTTGATTCTATTTTTATAAACCACTAACAATATTATCGAATTAACACCATTTTACAAATCACTAACAATAGTCATATCTTTAAATGTGTACATTTAAATCAAAATCTAAACTTTATGTATACATATGAGCCACAATTTAAATTTTACCTGTATAATCGCACAAAATTAAAATTCATGTATCAAACAGCATATTGGAGCAATGTTCATATGCAAATTTGATATCTATCCCTTTAAGGAAGAGCTTAACTCATAGCAGCCAAAGGCAAAGTCAAATGTCAACTAAGCTAAAAACACTTCACAATGGAACACATACACTGAGGTTAAGTCCGCGAAACTCTTCAGTGGAGACACAACTTTATTCCCAGAGACATGAATATTATATTGTTTCTGCAAAATCGAATCTACCGAATCTCATTAACAAAATAAGAAAATTACAACAAATATATTGCACAAAATATGCAAATTATGCATGATTTTTCAGAAGCAAACCTCCAATTTTAAGTTTATTTTCTTCTTTTCTTTAGAAAGATTATCTTCTCCCTCGTCTATTTTGTTATCTATAATCAGTGCTTTTTTTGAACTCTTAGAGACATTAAATCCTTCTACCGCTTTTACATTCCAATCAAGCACACACACGAAAATAGTTTCTAATGAGTATTCAATATAGTAGCCAATTATTTTTTCAAAAAAAAACCGAAGAAAAAGAAATAATACTTGAAGCTGCTTGTTTACGCTTTCTTTTTTTCGTAGAAACCGTAACTTCCTCTGAACAGGTTCTGGGAAAATTATTTAGGGATTTTGGAGAGGGGGAATTGATTTTGGGAAAAAGACTAAGGCATTTCGAGGCTAACAAAACGATATTTTTTCGCAAAAAATAATACATATTCGCGGTGTTTGGACAAAAAATGTCACTATTGCTCATATTTTGTGGCAATTTTTCTCATAAATGTTGCTATTTCTTTATTTGTTGAGATATTTTTCTGCTAGCACCGCTAATGTATAATCTTTGCAGCCTTTTTGGTCCTAAGGCCACTAAAAACGCCGCTAAAGTCCTAATTTTCTATAGTGATAAAAAGATGGTTATAATTGGGTTTAGGTGTAATTGTTTGTAGTTATACATGTGTGGTTGTTTTGGATAATCGTTTTATTTTATATGTCCTATTAAATTGAGTGTAATTGAAGCATCCTATTACTTGCTCCGTTGAGAATTTAGAGAAAAACAATACTAGGTAATTAGCCATCAAGACTTCAAATTTTTATTTTTATTTTTATTTTTTTTCTAGATGTAATTATACTCTATTAGTCAAAAGTTTTTAGGCAAGTATACTTTGTTCTCATTATAAGAGAGTGTAATTACAATTCAAAATTATACTTTTTTACAATTATTCTTGCTTTCCCAAACACACCTTAATAGACATTTGGTGATTTCATAATCCATCTTAGACTTAGTGACATCAAGATGATGAGGCATAGTTCGCATGCAAGGAAGATCGTTTTCAAACTTATAGACATTGAGGTGGTAAAAGCTTATTCACGCCAATAATGATCCGTTCAAGTTTTGAGGTAGCTCATGCACACTAAAGATGATCCATCCTAGACTTAGACGCTTCATGATGGTGGAAGATGCACATCAAGGAAGATTCAATCTAAACAACGCGGAGTTAACATGGTGAAAGATAGCTCATGGGCACCAAAGATGATCTATCCAAATTTTGAGGCACTAAGATGGCGAAAGATAGTATATTCATTTCTTGTGGTAACCAAAGAAGGGTCATCCCAAATTTTGTAAGATTTAATACTTGAGATGGTAAAATTTAGTCCTCCTTTGATGCATTTAGATGGTGGAGATATTTTTTTAACCCTTTTGCAACATCAAGATGGTGGGATGATTCGCTCAAAAATTCAAAGCACTAAGATGGTGAAAAGTCAAATCAATCCTTAGTAGCATTAAGATCGTGGGAAGATTCAGTCTGCCTTTGAAGCATCCAAATGGTAGGAAGTTCGATCAACCTTTTGCAACATCTAGCTTGTGAGAAGATTCAGTCAGTCTTTGAAGCATCCAAATGGTAGGAAATTCGTTCAACTTTTCACAACATCAAGATGGTGAGAAGTGGATCATGTACCAAACATGAAGACTAAGGTAGACCCACCCCTAAACTGAGAAGTATTATGATGATTGAAAATCGTGTGTCCTGAACTTTTTCATTAAGAAACAATCACGTTATGTCATTGCATTGCAATTCAGAGAAGATTTGGCTTTAGGAATTTCTATTATTGGAGTAAAAAGCGGTTTCAAGCATTAACTCTCTATAGTCAGACTGGAATGAAGATGAAGTACAGAGCTTGGATTTGTTGTAAAACATGTCAGAAGCTTTTCAAGGAGACCTGAAGTTTTTTTTTAGGTGGAAACCTTGACTATTTTTTTTTATATAATCAAAAGTCCTAAAATAAGAGGAAATTTTGAGAACTTTACTTTATATTCAAGTTTGGAATGAATGAATTTTTTTCCTCCACATATCATCTTGGAAGTGTTACATGAATGAGCCATATCAACTACAAATAAACCACAAAAGAAATTTAACTTGTAAAAAATACTTTACATGAAAAAATATGATATGAAGAATAATCTTTCAAGTAAAGGATTTTTTTGTTTGAGTTTGGCTAAACCAAGTAATAAAACCATGTAATTACCTTTTCTTTTGCTTTCTTTTCTTTGTGCAGTTTAAACTCATGTTTAAGAGTGAAAATCTTCATGGATAGTAGTGTTTTGGAAATTTTCTATTGATTGGTCCAACTTTGGCACCATATTGATTAAAGATTTGATATGCTCCATTGGTATAGACTTCGCGAATGACATATGGCCCGTCTTTTTTTGACACAAAACTTGTTACCAATTCACAATAAGAAGTAAGTCCTGAACTTGAAAAGATCGCAACTTCACTTTTTTTGTTAAAGGCCTTGAACAATCAAGCTTGGTAGCATTCCAAATATTGTTTTGCTTCTAATCTTTTCTCATATAATGCCTCCAATTCTTCAAATAGTAGGTGCACATTATCTTCACTGGAAAGAATTTTATGGATTGTAATCTCAATGATGAAATTTTTCACTCAAGTGGTAAAACAACTTCGACACCATAAATGAATACATATGGAATGGCTTGAGTTAGTGTACAATATGTAGTTTTCTAGGCCCACAAAGCTTCTCCCATTATTTCATACCAGTCCTTCTTCGATCAATTCGCAACTTTCTTAAGAAGATTGCACAGAGTCTTATTGATAGCTTTTGCCTTTAACTGGAGCATTGTACATCGAAGAGTGGTATTGTTTGAAATTAAATTGGGCACACAACTTGCTTATGTCAAATTGCTTTGCATTATCAATAATATTGCATAGTGGAACACCATACTAATTAATGATGTTTGTTTTGATAAAGTTTGCCACAATTTCTTTCTTCATTTCTCAATAAGCTGTCTGTTTTAAGAAGTAATTTATCCCAACAAGTATATGCATGTCTCCCATTGAAATTTTCAATAATGGCCCCACCAAGTCAAGTCCCCTAGCATCAAATGGTCAATATGTGATTGTTGGATGTAATGACTCAGGCAGTGTATGGATGAAGTTAGCATGAAACTAACAAGCTTGACATTTCTTAGTGTAGTCCATGCAGTCTTTTACCATCGTTGGCCAGTAGTACCCCATCCTTTTTATTTGAAAGTGCAACTTGGATCTTGACTAATATGCACCACATACTCTAGAGTGAGCTTTATCTAAGGCTTGTGGTGCTTAATTTTCTCACAGACACCAAAGAAAGACTCCATCAAATAAGTGTCGGTAAAATGTACCTTTAAATTAAATAAATTCAGGAGCTTGATGTTTCACTTTTGTTTTGTTCCTTGGATCATTAGGTAGCTTCCTATGCCTAAGTAATTAATCAACGATTATCTCAAATCTTTCTTTTCCTAATACTTCATACAAATTGTGGCACAACAATAAGCCAAGCCTAAAACATTTTAGGATTTGGGGATGCTCAGCCCATGTATTAGATAAAGATGAGAAGAAGTTGGATTCATGGAAAAATTGTGCATGTTTGTGGGGTATCCTAAAAGAACAAAAGATGGTTTGTTTCATAACCCAAAAGAGCAAACAATTATAGTGTTGACTCATGCTACCTTCTTTGATCAGAGTTATATGAACAAATTTAAACCTTGAAATAAAGAAGTACTCAAGGAAATTTTGGGAAATACACAAAACCCTACAGTAATGGTTTCAAAGTCAACTCCTAATAGTAGACCTACAAATGATCAACAGTATAAGGGGTGCATCATAGTGGGAGGGTCTCTTATAGGCCCTAGTTCTTCTAGTCTAGTAGAAGTGCTTTAAACACTAAATTTTTCATATAGGAAAATGATGACCTACTCACATTTGATGATGTGATGCAAAGTACTGATTCCAAGCTTTAAGAAATAGATATAAAAGTTGAGATGGATTCTATGAAATCCAATTAAGTTTGGGAACTTATAGACTTACCAAAAAGGATAAAACCAGTAAGGTGAAAATATATCTACAAGAAGAAAAGCAATACAGATGGAGAAATGGAAACTTATAAGGCCAGATGTGTAGCAAAATGGTATATTCAGAAAGAAAGTATCAATTATGAAGAAACTTTCTCTCCTATTTCCATGATTTAGTCAATCCATAAATTGTTATCCATTATGTCAGCTCTTGATTACGAAATCTAGAAAATGGATGTTAAGACAATGTTCTTGAACGAGTATATTGAAAAGAGTATCTATATTATGCAACCCATAAGATATATAGGTAAAGGAGACAAGCATATAACTTGCAAACTTCTTAGATCCATATATGGACTTAAGCAAACATCCCATTCATAGAATTAAAGATTTGATCAAGTGACCAAAACATTTATGAACCCTGTGTTGAAAAACATATTAAGAATAGAAATATTTTCTTTCTTATTCTATATGTCGATGATATTCTACTCATTGTAAATGATATAGGAACATTATCGTCAATTAAACTTTGGTTGAACCAGTAGTTTAATTACAGACTTGGAAGATGCTAACTTTGTTATAGGCAACCGAACCCTAAAGGATCTAAAGAACAAAGTGATAGCTTTATCACAAGCTTCATACATACACAAGATATTGGAATGTTATGCAATGACCGATTCAAAGAAGCGAACTCAACCCTCTGTATCGAGTTTTCATCTTTCTTTGAAGGATTGTCCTAAGACAGTAAAAGAAAAATAATACATGATAAAAGTTCTTTATGCTTTAACAATAAGAAGTCTCATGTATTCTATATTATGCAGATGTCTAGATATTTGTTTTGTAGTAGGGTTGGTGAGTCGATATCAAGTGAATCCTAGTCCAAGACACTAGCAAGTTTAAGCATATACTCAAGTATTTACAAAGAACGAGGGATTATATGCTTGTATATTCCGGGGGAGATCTTACTCCTATCAGTTATATCGATTATAACTTCTAAACATATCGATATTTAAGAAAATTGACATTGGGCTATTTTTTTGTCCTAGGTGATAGGTCCAAAGAAGTGTCAAGCAAAGTTCTACTACTAACTCCACTATGGAAGTCGAATATGTAGTTTCTTCCGAGGCAACAAAAGAAGCAATATGGCTTCAAAAGTTCCTTACAGATCATAAATTCATTCCTAGTATGAAAAAAGCTATCACACTGTATTTTGATCACAATGCGAAAATAGCCAACACCAAGGAAGTAAAAAACCACAAGAAGACGAAGCATATTGATAGAAAGTATCACATCATAAAAGAGGCAGTAGTAGATGAAATAGTGGATGTAGTCAAAGTTACATCAAAGGACAACCTTGCGGACCTGTTTACCAAAACTCTAGTAGCTAGGAGTTTTGAGAAACATGTAGAAGGCATTAGAATGCAAAATTAGACACATCTAATTCACTAGGGTAAGTGAGAGACTATTGAATCTAGTTTCCTAAGTGTAGTATATTTGTTTTGTATACTTGTATTTTTCAAAAATATTGGTTTAATAAAAATATCCATTATTTACATTTATACCCTTTGTATATTATCCTCAATGGTTTTGTACACGAAGTAAAATGGAAGCAAATGTTGGCTCACTGGTTATCTAAACATTTAACTAATATTAAGTGATATTAAGTAGCTAGATCGTAATACAAAAAGATAACTTATATTAGTAGATAAACCTGAACATGTTTTTAGTCTAATAAAAAATAAGCAAATATATTGAAAAATTAATATGTCATCTATCAAGTCAAATTAGAGAGATACTTTGTCTTGAGCATCGTACCGGATGACTCCCAAAAGATATAGACATAGATTTGACTAGCTTAACTGACAATACATTGGACATGACCCTAGTAGAATAAATCCTAAACCCATTTATGGATTTATTCACTTTTCACGTTTATAGTGTGGCATACCATAATCCTGAGTTGGTGATGGACTATGTATGCATAACTTGTATACTCTAATGTAAGTAAAAGCCTGAGTTCAAATAGATAAGGAATCGAAAGCTAGTGTGTTAGATATACGCCTTCTGTAGTATATAGCATCATTCACAATAGTGGAATTCATAACCCAACTAATGAGTAAATGATATAATTTCATTGGCATTACATGATAGAAGAAAATTAAACGTGGCCATATGTCATTTTTCTTTGTGATAAAAGTTGTAAATATATCTACAAGAAGAAAAGCAATACAGATGGAAAAATGGAAACTTATAAGGCCAGATGTGTAGCAAAATGGTATATTCAGAAAGAAGGTATCAATTATGAAGAAACTTTCTCTCCAGTTTCCATGATCTAGTCAATCTATAAATTGTTATCCATTATGTCAGCTCTTGATTACGAAATCTAGAAAATGGATGTCAAGACAATGTTCTTGAACGAGTATATTTAAAAGAGTATCTATATTATACAACCCATAAGATATATAGCTAAAGGAGACGAGCATATAACTTGCAAACTGCTTAGATCCATATATGGACTTAAGCAAACATCCTATTCATAGAATTAAAGATTTGATCAAGTGACCAAAACATTTAGATTTGAACAAAACATTTATGAACCCTGTGTTGAAAAACATATTAAGGATAGAAATATTTTCTTTCTTATTCTATATGTCGATGATGTTCTACTCATTGTAAATGATATAGGAACATTATCGTCAGTTAAATTATGGTTGAACTAGTAGTTTAACTACAGACTTGGAAGATGCTAATTTTGTTCTAGGCAACCGAATCCTAAAGGATCTAAAGAACAAAGTGATAGCTTTATCACAAGATTCATACATACACAAGATATTGGAATGTTATGCAATGACCGATTCAAAGAAAGGAACTCAACCTTCTGTATCGAGTTTTCATCTTTCTTTAAAGGATTGTCCTAATATAGTAAAAGAAAAATAATACATGATAAAAGTTCTTTATGCTTTAACAATAAGAAGTCCCATGTATTCTATATTATGCAGATGTCTAGATATTTATTTTGTAGTAGGGTTGGTGAGTCGATATCAAGTGAATCCTAGTCCAAGACACTAGCAAGCTTAAGCATATACTCAAGTATTTACAAAGAACGAGGGATTATATGCTTGTATATTCCGGGGGAGATCTTAGTCCTATCAGTTATACCGATTATAACTTCTAAACATATCGATATTTAAGAAAATTAACATTGGGCTATGTTTTTTTATTCTAGGGGATAGGTGAAGTGTCAAGCAAAGTTCTACTACTAACTCCATTATGGAAGTCGAATATGTAGTTGCTTTTGAGGCAACAAAAGAAGCAATATGGCTTCAAAAGTTCCTTGCAGATCATAAATTCATTCCTAACATGAAAAAAGCTATCACACTGTATTTTTATCATAATGCGAAAATAGCCAACACCAAGGAAGTAAAAAACCACAAGAAGACGAAGCATATTGATAGAAAATATCACATCATAAAAGAGGTAGTAGTAGATGAAATAGTGGATGTAGTCAAAGTTACATCAGAGGGCAACCTTGTGGACCTGTTTACCAAAACTCTAGTAGCTAGAAGTTTTGAAAAACATGTAGAAGGCATTAGAATGCAAAATTAGGCACATCTGCTTCACTAGGATAAGTGAGAGACTATTGAATCTAGTTTCCTAAGTGCAGTATATTTGTTTTGTATACTTGTATTTTTCAAAAATACTGGTTTAATAAAAATATCCATTATTTACATTTATACCCTTTGCATATTATCCTCAATGGTTTTGTACACAAAGCAAAATGGAAGAAAATATTGGCTCACTGGTTATCTAAACATTTAACTAATATTAAGTGATATTACGTAGTTGGATCGTAATACAAAAAGACAACTTATATTAGTAGATAAACCTGAACATGTTTTTAGTCTAATAAAAAATAAGCAAATATATTGAAAAATTAATATGTCATCTATCAAGTCAAATTAGAGAGATACTTTGTCTTGAGCATCGTACCGGATGACTCCCAAAAGATATAGACATAGATTTGACTGACTTAACTGACAATATATTGGACAGGACCCTATTAGAATAAATCCTAGACCCATTTATGGATTTATTCACTTTTCACGTTTATAGTGTGGCATACCATAATCCTGAGTTGGTGATGGACTATGTATGCATAACTTGTATACTTTAATGTAAGTAAAAGCCTGAGTTCAAATAGATAAGGAATCAAAAGCTAGTGTGTTAGATATACGCCTTCTGTAGTATATAGCATCATTCACAATAGTGGAATTCATAACCCAACTAATGGGTAAATGATATAATTTCATTGGCATTACATGATAGAAGAAAAGTAAATATGGCTACATGTCATTTATCTTTGTGATAAATGACTTGATTACTATTTGATAGTAATTGACTTTTCATTAAGAAAGATGTAATGGTTACCGTGAGGTAAAATAAGATCATATTGAGAGAATAGATTTATCCCAAAGAGATTAAGGATATACTATGACGATAACACACTTATGACAAGGTCATTGGACAAGCACTAATTAAGTAAATTTTGTAATGGTTTGTAATTAAGGAAAGCTCGGTCATAATACTATAGTGGAATGATTTCATGATTAAATAAGTATATAATTATAGGTGAAAATTGGAAACTTATAATGCCAAAACTTTAGCAAAGGGGTACACTCAGAAAAAAGGTATCAATTACGAAAAAAATATAACACTTCTCACACGGTCTAGTTGCCAGACTCGAGCTATAGGATGTTACAACAATTAACAGACCTATCACATATAATTCTAGCTTTAAATGTTCAACTAAACAATAAAAAAAAATTCTTAATCCTAGGGTTTAAGGCTTTAGGGTTTTAGAGTTAAGGTTTAAAGTTTAAGGGTTTAGGATTTAGGGCCTTATACAAGCTTACATATGCCTTAATATCAACTCAGATTTTAACTAAGACTAATTTGCAACATTTTCAAAGTTACGGATCAGTTAAAACATAAATAAATTCTTTAAATAATCCATTCAAATATTATGGTATAAAACTAAATTTGAATCTTATTCAAGCTTACGAAAGCTCTTAAGTTGACCTGAGTACAAATAAGGACTTAACTATGAACTTTTCAAAAGTATGAAGAATTTTGAAAATAGGGGCCACATGGCCATATGCCCAGGCTGTGTAACTTACTGTGCCCATGTGGAATTAATTATTTATTCTTCAGTAGTCAAACTATCGTGTCACACAGTCGTGCCTTCGACCCGTGTATCTTACACGGCCGTGTGGCCTCCCATGTGATGCCAAATTGGGCTACTTTAAAACCTTTTTAAAACAACATCTGTAACACCCCTAACCCATGTTCGCCACTGGAACAGAGTTACGGAGCATTACCAGAACATTCAATCACATTGTACAGATAAATCATGCAAGTTACTATTAAAATTCTGAAATCATTTGTAATGTCCCTTAAATAGACCCTCGAGGTCCAATACGAACACTAGAATCAAGTCGGGACTTAATCAGAAACTCTAAGAATTTTTCGCAAAATTTTAAAAACTTTCCAAGGTGCAAGGCCCACATGCCCGTGTGGTCCAAGGGACACGCCCGTGCTGCAGGCCGTGTCCAACCCCGTGTAACTATCTGACTTGTGCACACGGCCATGCCACACGCCCGTGTGGTTAATTAATTCAATTCGGAAAAGGTACAGGTTTCACATTGCCAAGACATACGCCCGTGTTCTAGGTCGTGTAGCACACACAGCTGAGACACATGCCCATGTCTCTGCCTGTGTGTTCAATTCTAAGCATTCTATTTCTCAAAATTAAGGTGCAAGGGACACATGGCCTAACTATATGCCCATGTACTCAGCCTTGTGTCACACATGGCCTAGACACACGCCCGTGTGTCTACCCATGTGGACAAAATAAAGTCATTTCCTAGCCTCATTTGTCACCCAAATTCACCATTTTCCTGCACCAAAACATACCAAGTACAATCCAACCATTCCAAGCATTCAAATTAAGTAATTTCCATCATTCAACATGGCATATCATTGCATGCATACATCTTTACCATCTTACCTTGGTTCAATACATGTGTTAAACATATTTTCATCAACTACTTAACATATATGTAGCTACCATAGTTTTACATTACAAGTATATCAAAACAACCAATTACTAGTCATTCCAATGGCTAGATTACAAGCATCATTTATATTTATATGCCAATACGGCCAATATATCCTATACATGCCATTGTAACCATAATTACTTTACCATATTGTACCGACATGGGCCGATGGATAGTGTGAGTGATCTCTGCCAAGCTTCCAATCCAACGAGCTTCCGATTTACTCTAAAACAGGGAAATAAAACTCAGTAAGCATAAAATGCTTAGTAAGTTAGTATAACATGGTACTTAACTTACCATTAATTCTATTTTGAGGTAACTATGTAAGGCATAATCAATTAATTTGACCTCAAGCCCTACACACATTCTCATTGTCCTTGTTAGTCATATATTCCATAATAACATCAAAACATATATGGGCTCAACAACAACCAAGTTTCCAAGCACATATGCTTTCCACAACATGTATTCATTCAACATGCATAATTCATCTCATTATTTCAAGTATAATTTCATAATAGTTCATTTCAAGTTCAAATCATTTCATGTCAGAACTTTACTTACATCATTCAAAATATCAAGGTCACGATTAGTACACTCAAGGTGTATAAGTCTATAATCAAGAATGAACATATATTCATCAAATAAAGTCCATGTAAAATTATCATCATCTCATGTTTTCATATATCATTTTGTCATGTATCATCATTTTCTTGTATTTCAGACGGATACGTGTAATAACTCATTTCTTATTCATATTTCTCATGTCAAGATTTTTAGTCGTTGAATTTTTCTAAAATATCGATGGTTACACAGGTAGTACACTCGAGGTGTACAAATCAGGATCCGTCAATTCATATTTAATGGTACCCATAAGGTACTATTTCAGATAGTACACTCTCGAGCCACACATATATACAACAGGATTACCAGTCCAGGCTAAATCCTTTTTATGACATATGCTCTAAAGAGCTTGATCTGGATTACCCGTCCGGGATAAATCCAATACATAACATGTGCTCGGGAGGACTTATATCAGGATTACCCATCCGAGCTAAATTCTTTCATAAATGAGGTTAATAGGATTACTCGTCTGAGTTAAATCCCGTCAGTAACAAATGTAAGACCTCATTCATTTCGGGAAATCACATATCCATCGATTTTCCATTTTATTCAACCGGGATTTAAACATTTTTCTCAAGGATTATCGGGCATGTGATTATTTCATACATCCACAACATTCATATAATTCAAATAAACACATTCCACATTCATTTCAAGCATATAAGTAACATTCTCATTGTTTATCCTTTATCATCTATCGGGCATTATCATTTAATTTAAACATTTTTATTTATCGGGCTTGATCGAATATGTAATCATTACACATATTTATGACATTTATACAATTTGAATAAACATAATCGATACAAGCATGTAAATAAACACAATTTAGTTACACGAACTTACCTCGACAATATTCGTGTACGTAAAATCTACTAATCTGACATTTTCCTCTTTTCTCGTTCTAGCTCCGAATTTGGTCTATCCGGATATATACGAGTAAATTTAACATCAATTTACCATATTTCACATTCAAGTGGACTTAATTTTCATCCTAGGCAAAATTACCATTTTGCCTAACTTTTCCATAAATTTCCATTTCGCCCCTAAGCTCGAAAAATAAAATTTGTGCAATTTACTCCCTATTCCAAGCCTAACCAAAATCCCATTACAAAATTTCCAGTACAAGTATTCACAAAAATTCAAAATTTTTCATCAAATTTCACAACTTCACATTTTAGTCCCTAAATCATATTTTCATCAAAAATCACTTTGCAAAAGTTGTTTATCTATCAACAACCTTTCATTTTCTACCATAAATTTCTAATTTTCAGCATATACATCCATGACCCATTTTCCATACTTTGATAACTTCTCAAATTGATCCCCCAAATAGATAGATTAGACTATCCCGGTTTCAAAAAAATAAAAATTACTAAAAACGGGGCTTGATTACTTACCCAAATAAGCTTGATAAGTCTTCTTCCTCTCTTCTAAGGTTTCCATGGAAATATTTGGAGAAGATGATATGAAATTGTTTTCTTTTTCATTTAATTAAATTTTCATCTTTCCAACTTAGTCCTTAGCCTTTTTTTATTTTTACATGGATGAGTCATACTAAAATATCTACATACTTTCTTTAATGGTCTAATTATCATATAAGGACCTCTAGTTTTGAATTATATAGCTATTTAATCCTTCCAGCTACTAGAATTTAACTTTTATATTTTATGCGATTTAGTCCTTCTCGTAATTAAGCACATAATTTGTAGAATTTTCCTATCAAAATATTCACATGACATGTCTATCATATTACGGACCATGTAATAAAATAAAAATAAATTTTATTTTCGACTTGGATTCATGGTCCTGAAACCACCGTTCCGATTTCACCGAAATTGGGTTGTTACAACATCACTTAAAACACATTGGTGCATAATTGAATTATAACAACTGCACTTAAAACCATCCAAAAACATGCATACAAGGGTTCATTCAACGTGCACATCCTTTCTAATAATACCTAAAAATTTCATGTTAAAACATTGAATAAATAACTTTGATTCTTCAAAGTTCTTGCATGTATGAAAATGCCAATTCAACATCCAATATTTTCCATTTAAATAGTCCAAAACTAAACCAAAAGATACCATATTTCAATCACCTATTTATCTAACCAATATGCCACATTGGTAACCAAAACAAACCTAACTAACATGAATCATTTCATGCCATTCAACTACTTGTAATATACAAGTCTAGCCTATCATGTGCCATATCATTTTCATAGTCAAACAACCATACCAATTCTATCATATTAACACAATCCTTTAATATTATAAATTGACTATACATATTCTTCAAGCATAACTTATAAAGTGTCATAATACACATCTTTAAACATCTTGTCAAACAACCAAAATTGGCATCATTATATCAAACATTTGAACATTCAAAACCACAAAAGTACAAGTCCAACCCTATATAAATACCACATAACCAAGTCTAAATCAAATGAGAAACTACTAAATTAGAATTTGGATAGTGTGTGCTCCAAGTTGATCCAATCGACGTGTTTCTCAAAATGTCAACTACAGAAACAAAACAGAAAATGAAATCGAGTAAGCATTATATATGCTTAGTAAGTTCATATGAAATTTACACAACATACCTTGACCTTAAAATAATTTAAGTAATTAAACCCATTTGGTAATTAACATGGCATCCTTGACATCCTTGTACTTTCATATACATTTCCATAAAACAACTAAATTGTTAGTTTGATTATACATCAAGCACTTATAATGCAATTCACATATACATGTACAACAATTTATTATGGCATGACATATGACATCCAATTCATATTCAATTTATAACATATATATTGAAATTTTTATTCATATCATATTCATTTAATTATTATTTTCGCTCAGGGAACTATAATAAATTTACTTTGGATACACGAGATAAGATTGCTCACACGAGTTGTGAATGTAATTGCTCACACAAGCTCTGAAAATAGGCCTGCTCACACGAAATGTGGGTTGAAATGATAACTTTTACTTGATGCTACTCACACGAGCTGTGAAGAATCTGAAACAAATGCAGGACATTAGCCATCGGTAAAACATCCAAGACCAGCACCTAAAACTGTAATAACCCTAATGACATGTCATTTGTATCCTAGCTATTCACTGATTTCACACGGGCCTCCATATTCATTTTCATTTCATTCTAATCCTTTGAAAATTTTTATATACATGTAATTCAACCATATACGTTCTCATATTCATTCACATTTATCAACAATATCTCATTTCACAATTTAATCATTTCAATACTGAAATAGTTATTTTACAACAACTTAATCACAAATAATATACATGCAATCCAACATAAACAAGAATTAATTGAAATAAACATTTTACACATATCATCGAATTATATAACAATTTCACAATTATCCAATACCACACATCTATTCATTTTATCATATATTTCATTATTTTACGATTTAATCCATTTGATGCCAAAACTTTATATATACATATATATAATTTCTAACCAGCAATAAAAAAATAACACAATCATATAAAAATTAATAAAGTGAGTCCATACGAACTTACCTAACCAAAAAATCCACAAATACGACTCTGAGGACTATTCCACAATTTTTCATTTTTTATGTTTATCTACTGATTGGTTCAAATCTTGATCTATAATATAATTTAATTCAATTTATCAGTTTCACACATCTCAAAACAACATATTGTAATCATATATTAATTCAATTTCATTTTTCAAAGGTGTCCTAAAATTTTGCATTTTATTCAATTTAGTCATTAAAATCGAAATAGTTATATCTATCAAAATTGAGCTCATATTGTAACAGCCAGATTTAGACCCTAATTGGAATGGTGGTTTCAGGACTCCGAATCCGAGTCAAAAAATATTTTTAAAATTATTTTATGTGTTTATTATGTGTGAATTTATATCTGTGAAATTTTCGTGATTTAATTTTGTCGTTTGAGTGTCCGATTAAATAAAAGGACTTAATCGCGTAAAATGAAAACTTGATAGTTTAATGTGTGAGGATAAAATTGTTGAATGTCTTTATAATAAGAAGCCTTTATGAGGTAATTAATCCATTATTAATATAGGTGGATGGCAAAGGACATATACATGTGATAATATAATATTTTTAACTAAGGTTAATATGGTAAATTAATAAAATAAGCTAATATAATATAAACATAACATAAACAAAGCCATTATATGTGTTATTTTCATGTTCTTACCAAAATAAAAATAAAAGAAATGAGTCCTTAGGGTTCGACACTTTCAAGCTTGATTCAAGGTAAGTTCTAGCTCGGTTTTTTATAATTTTTACGTTTTTGAGATCGTTGCTAAGTTATCTTCAAGACTCAAGCTTTAATTTTTTATTTCGATGAATATTTTAAGTTATGCCATTGTAGAGAGCTTGTGATTTCTATTGTTTGATGATGAAAAATGAAAGATATGTTTTGGATTAACATGTTTTGTATTGGAGTTTTTGATGATTTTGAACAATTAGGACTAAATTGAAAAAATAATAGTTTGAGGAACTAAAATGTGAAATAAATGAAATATGTGGACTTGTATGAATATAGGTAACATTCGGCCTAACATGGATGTTATAACAGCTCGATTTAGGGCCTACTTGGAATAGTAGCCTTGGGACCATTAAATCTGAATGCTTGAAAAATTATTTTATTATTAATATGGAGTCATAGCAAGTTTATTTTAGTGCATGAAAAATTTGGTGAGCTAATTTTAACGTTTGTGAGCCCAATTGTGAAAAATGACTAAATCGTATAAAATGCAAAAGTCCTAAATTGATAGCTAAAGGTGTCAAATAGCTAGAGAATAAAAATTGGGAGTCTTTAAAGGGCAATTAAACCCTTTCCTAATAGTTTGGCCGGCCATAGGGAGCCTATAGGTCAAAAAGTCAAAATTTGGTGGTTTGGTGGCTAAATTGTTTTAAAATAGAAATAAAATAAAGGGAAGATGATATCATCCCCTTTTCATCTTCTTCCTCCACCGAAATTTTCAGCAAATAATGTGGTTTTCAGAGCTTAAAATTTTAGCAACTTTAAGCCTTCACAAGTAAGTGATTCTAATGGCTTGAATATTTTTATACTTTTGAGACCCTTGAAGCATAAGCTTTCAAATGAGGGTAATATTTTGCAAAATGATTAAGAGCCTAGGGTTTTTCCATGAAAGGATTTGTGATGTTTTCTAAGTTTTTATGGAAAAAAATGGGTCTTGGATGTCTTATAAAAAACTTTTGTGAAAGGTGTTAGCATGAAAACACCTAAAATGACTACATTGCATAAGTTGTAAAATAGATGTTAAATGTGTGGAATAGTGGGAATTTGGAGTTGCCATAAAGTAAAAAGGGTTCAGCTAGTCTTAAGAAATAAATAAATTCGATAAAAATCGATTTTCAGGCTGAGGGGTAAAATGGTCATTTTGCAAAAGCCTAGGGGCAAAATGGTCATTTTGCCCAATTGTGATTTGTTGAGTGCCTAGGTTGATAAAGTGACTAAATAAGTGCATTCTGTTATTATAGATCAAGAATTACCAAGTCTGAACCTAGACCGGGGAAAAGCCAAGCAAATCGACTAAATCAACTAGTCGCCACATTTTGTAATCCGAGGTAAGTTATATGTAAATAATACAACTACATCACTAATGTATATGTGTTGAATTACTTTTGAATTAATATAGCATGAATTGCTTGATTTTGAAATTGAGAAAGTATGATGATAATAGAGATAGTAGAGTTCCTGTTCGAACCTAGGAAATATATCGGATATTCATGCCATGACATATGGGTTATTGTGGGCTAGTGTAAGACATGTCTGGGACATGCATCAGCCATATTATGAGAGCCAGTGTAAGACCATGTCTGGGACATGGCATCGGTATCGAGACGAGTGCTAGTGTAAGACATGTCTAGGACATGCATCAGCCTTGAGACGTATGCTAGTGTAAGACATGTCTGGGACATGCATCGGCTACGAGACGATAGTCAGTGTAAGACCATGTCTGGGACATGGGATCGACATGAGATATGAGCTAGTGTAAGACCGTGTCTAGGACATGGCATCGGCACCTTACCCACGTTTGAAGCTTAATGAATATCCGGTAGTGTTGTGAATGGTTCAATGGTGAGTATTATGACTATAAGTTAATGAGCATGGTATAACCATGTTTTAAGTGGTACAGGTACCTATTTGAAATGTATGAGATATAATCTCGATATATGCTATGAGAATTATATGGATAGTGATGAGTAAGTTATGCTTGCGCCTACTTTTGTGTTATGAGCGTGTTAATGAATGGTAAAATTGTCATTGTATATTTATTTATATGCAACTTACTAAGCTTTATGCTTACTCCCTCTCCTTTTCTTTTTCTTTTAGTGCCACCTATCTAGCTCAAGGATCAACGAAAGTAAGAGATATCGATCACATTATCAATCGAAGCATTCGGTATAGTTTGAATTATATTTTTGAATATGGCATGTATAGGGAGCTAGACTTGTATTTTGTGTTATTATTAAATTGGCCAAATGTGTTGGCTTGGGATAAATCCGTCATTTTGTATTAAGCCTCGAATGATGGCTAATATTCATTTGATTGTATGAAATGTTGTCTATTATGGCTGATTTGGTTGCATGAGATAGTATTATATTGGTCTGGATGCTATTGTGTAGGTTGTGTAGGTAAGGGTGGCAAAGAGGCTTGGCAAATAGCCTTATATTGTCCACACAGGTCGACACACAGGGGTGTGTCTAGGCCGTGTGTGATACACGGCCAGCCCCATGGGCGTGGTGTCCAACCGTGTGTCCCCTGCACGTAAAAATTTCAAGTCAGTATGCATGATAATAAACACATGGGCAGAGACACGACTGTGTGTCTCAGTCGTGTAAGGGACACGACCTGGCACACGGGTGCGTGCCTTGGCCGTGTGACATTTTCAGTTTTCTGATGTCAGAAACAGAATGTCCAGGTTTTTGCACACAGGCGTGTCATGGCCGTGTGAAGCACACGGGCCAGGGACACGGGCGTGTGCCAGGCCGTGTGAAAACCCCTGTAGGTGTGCATTTAGAATTAATTCCACGCGGGTGGAAGACACGGGCGTGTCCCCTTATTGCTTAGGCTGTGTGAGTCACACGGGCGTGTGCCCCTATGTCAAGTGTCATTTTTCTAAAGTTGGCTAAAGAACCCGAGTTGGTTCCGAGTGTTTTTCGATGTGTGTTTTGGGTCTTGTAGGCCCATATTAAGGATATGTTGATAAGTTTGAGAAAGTTTTAAACTTGTCTAGGTCTTGGAGACTCGAAAATGGTTGTAAGCATGAGTGTAAGTTAGGTAACGCCTCATATTCCATCCCGGCGTAGGATGCGGGTATGGGGTGTTACAGGTGTAGTGAAATTTGGCATATTTTGTGTTTTGTATAATAGGGACTAAATTGTAAAAAGTGTAAAATGTTAGGGGTAAAATGGTAATTTGTCTATTTATGTGTTTTTGGACTAAATTGAATGAAAATATGTTTGAATGAGTTTAATTTGAATATGTTTAGATCAAGAACCAAAGAAATCGAATTTGGATCAGGGGAAAACGAAAGTTGTCGATTAATCATCTCGTTCTATTTTACATCATACAAGGTAAGTTTATAAGTAAATAAAAGTTGTTAAATTTCAATATATGTGATCAATTGATAGTTATATTGATTAGAAGTAAATTATGAATCGGTATTGAGCAATGAAAAATAATGTATGCTTGATGATAAAGTAATGAATAAGTTTAGTATTTAAAGTGATGACATGAAGTATATATGTCAGAATGTTGATCACTTGTATATTAATTACAAGTCTATATTCGGCTAAATAAAATATGTTTGTGTTATTATAGTGTGAATCATGGTTATATATATATATATATATATATATATATTTCGAATATTTGATGATAATGTGACCTTGGTTGTGAATGATAATTTTGTTAATGAACTTATTAATATTTTGGCCAATTTTAAAGTTGATACCTGGAAGTATATGTGCCATCGATATGTGATTCTGATATATGTGTGCGAGTAAGACCACGTTTAATATGTTGGCATTGATATATGATTCTGATATATGTGTGCAAGTAAGACCACGTTTAATACGTTGGCATCGATATGTGATTCCGATATATGTGTGCGAGTAAGACCACGTTTAATATGTTGGGATCGAAATGTGATTCCAATATATGTGTGCGAGTAAGATCATGTTTAATACGTTGGCATCGACATATGATTCTGATATATGTGTGCGAGTAAGACCACGTTTAATACGTTGGCATCGATATGTGAATTTGATATATGTGTGCAAGTAAGACCCTGTCTGGGACAGTGGCATCGATATGTGATTACGTGTAAGACCATGTCTGGGACGTTGGCATTGTATGATATTTGTGATTATTCGAGTGTCCTATCCGATTCTGAATGGTTCATTGGGAAATGATAGGTTGTGATCGATTTTGCAAAACGAGCTAAGATGATCAGGTAAGAATTGGGTTATCACCTACTTGAATAAGGTAAGTAAGTTACTAATCTGAACATGTATGCTATGTGTATTATGTTCAGCCATTGCTATGTAGATGTATACTATGTCATATTTTGATTCAAGAATATGTGTATATGTGTTAACAATAATGATAATTAGCTTTGGATTGTAAGGCATTTTGTTAACATTTATATATGAGTACTCGACTTTAAGTAAGCTATATGCAAAAGTATATGATATGTGAAAACATGAGTTGTTGGATTAATACGACCATGAAAGTATAGTTAGATTTACCTTAAATAAATTGTTCATGTTATTAAATAGTTTATATGCTTATGACTTACTAAGTTATAAAAGCTTACTCTGTGTATATATGTGTTTATGTTTTATAGATTTTGGATTCAAGTTACGAGCTCGGGGATCGTCAGCAAAGTCTATCACACTATCGACTGTTTTCGATATTTTATAAGTTGAATATTCGGACCTATGGCATGTATAGGTTGGATTTCATTTTGAAATGTTGGAATTTGGTTGGTGTAATCTAAGCCATGCGAAAATGGCTAAACTTTTATGTTTGAATTTGGTTATGTTAAGTATGGTTTATGTTCATCTTGGTTACATAGTTACGTGTTATGAATGTATAAAATTTGTGGTAGGTACTATATGCTTTGAAAATGACTTGCTTATTATGTTCAAATTTGGTCTTATATGTTCTTAGTTAAAATATTTAATGAGCTTAATTATCGGTAAACTGATGATGGAAGCTTTGGATGTGTATATGGTTTTAGGTAACATGATTCAGCTATGAAAGATAAATAGCATAATATATATTTGGTACATTAGTTAGTTCATAATGGAAATATGAAATGTGATATAATTAAAATGATGGATGATTGTATACTAGCTTGATTGGTTCAGTTGCTAAGTGGTAAGTATTGCATGTGTTTCATGATTATTTTGGTCGATTGTTTTGGTATGTATTCAGTGCTAAGTGTGATCCTTATTTTTAGGGTAAATTGCGCATTAGGTATATATATGCATCATTAGCATGTTTGGACATGGTATAATCTATTAAATTTACATATGTGATTGCTTATTAAATTATGTAATATGATTTCAATAAATTCTATTATGAGTTTGTGCAAAAGTTGTTAATTGATATATGTTGGTTGTTTAGTAATCCGTAAATGTGACTTGTTATAAAGCTTATTCGAATGTGTCTGGGTGTCTTTATATATATATATATATATATATATATATATCGAATGAATTATAGATGTTATGTTGCCTTTGGTTAAGATGATTAATTATGTTTTATATATGTTAGTAAAGATTTAAAATGAGCTAATAAGTATATTTGAATAAAAGTTGATATGAGATATTGAACATATTTGATTATCAGTTCAGTATTATATTCATATTTATGAGAACTATGGTTGATTATAATGCCAATGATTATATATATATTTGGTCTTGGTATGAGCTTATATTGAAAGTGTATCTTAAACATATGATGTTTGTGAGATTTACTATGTATTTCGGTCATATGGTATATAATGTTAGGTTAATTGTACTCTTATATGTTTTACACATACATATATGTATGGGCTTATATTATGATTGTTATGTATATGTGTAAAGCTACATAAATTCGTTAGTTATTTGTGAATTTACAAATATGTACAAATGATCTATGTTAGCCGAATAGGTAAGGAAATGATATGGGTTTTATATATAACCTTTGATAATGTTGACTTTGCTTATGAGTTTGGGTTATTAATTTGTACTGAACTGACATGAATTATTTGAGTGTAAAAAAAATAAAAATATATATATGTTCTGAATTATGTTAGAATTGGTAATGCCTCGTAACCCCATTCCGGCGACGGATACGAGTTAAGGGTGTTACACATATTTTTAAACCAATTTCAGTTACCTCCTTCTACTACCCTCTAAATCTATAATTATAGAAATTTAGCATTAATTTCTAATTTTTCATACTTTAGTCCCTATGTTCAAAAACTAACAATTTAACTTTACAAATTAGTCATTTCTTTCGTTTCTAATATTTTAAACTAATTCATTAACATTAAAAGCTTCAAAAATCATCAATGGCAACATTTTAAATCATTAATAGTTTTGAAAATGAAGGTACGATATAGCTAAATCTAGTTACAACGATCTCAAAAACACAAAAAAATTATAAAAATTGGACTTTGAAATCCTTACCATGCATGGTTGAATATGTTGAAGCTAAAAAAAAAATGGTTTCCAAGGGTTTTCTTCATGTACAATCAGTGGAGAAGAGAAAAACATAAATATTTTCATATTTGTAATATATAATAATAATTTAATTATATTTTACTATTATTTACTAAAAAAAATCATTACCTACCCATCCACTATAGTTTAAAATAGTCTATATTGCCATTTTATACTTTGGTTTAATTAACATATAAGTCCTTAAGAGATTTAAAATTCATAGAACTTAATTTTACCATTTTTTACAATTTAGTTTTTGTACCACAATTAATCACTAATTCGAAAAAATTACTTATCTAAAATTTAATTCAACTATATAATAACTCCTTATATATTTAATAAAAATATTTACGGCTTTGGTTTAAAAAAATGAGGTCCCAGTACCTCAAATTCCAAAACTACTGACTTTTGACTCGATACACTTTTACCTTGACTAACTTTCCACATAACTAAAATTATTATATCAGAATTTAGTTTAATACTGTAACAACCTTGTAAATATTAATAAATAATATTTATTAAATCGATCATCGGGAAATGGAGTTTCGAAACTACCATTTTCGGTACCGCTAAAAATTGGGTTATTGCAACTCTCCCTCCCTTAGAAAATTTCATCCTCAAAATTTCTTAGCTGAAATATAGTTCAGGTACTGTGATCTCATGGATTCTTCGATTTTCCATGTAATTTCCTCTATACCATGTCAGTGCCACAGAACCGCCACTAATGATACTCATTTATTACGTAGTTCTTTTACTTCATGTACCAAGATCTTTACTAGTTCTTTTGAATATGATAAGTCAGCTTTTAATTCAATTTCATACGGTCATATGAATCCTGGTCTGAACGTTCCTTTCTTTTTAGATTAATATATAATTTCTAACAATCTAAGGTGGCTTCTAAATAGTTTCAGATAATGCAAAATTTATTTTATGTTTCTCTGATTAAATCAGTCCTGACTAGTTTTCTTTCACTCAATTCTGACCATTGTAATGGAGTTTTGTAATTAAAAATTTCAAATGAGTAATATTTTATAACCTAAATGAAATGTGTGGATTTGGTGAGTCTACCAACAATATTCAAAATTACTTCTTTCTTTTTCGGTGATAGTGATAAACTTGATACAATGTCCATAATGACTTGATCCCATTTCCACTCTAGAACCATCATAGGTTGTAACAAACTTGACGGAACTTGATGCTGAGCATTATCTTGCTAACATAACAAACTTCTTGCCACATATTTTGAAATCTCTCTTCTTATACTTTACTACCAATAAAACAATTGTGTGAATTTATACACTTTAATACTGCCCTGATAACATGAATAGGTATTGTTGTGAGCTTCACGTAAGTTATCTCATTTCAGTTTTGAATCTTTCAGCATACTCAAACAGTTACGAAGATGTAGATTTTTGTTATCATTAATACTGAATTCAGAAGTACAAATCTTCATTTAACTAGAAATCTTCAAATTGTCTTTATGAAATTCCTAAATTCTCTGAAGAAATATCGGTTTAGTTCTCAAATGTATTGAAAATAGAATTGTCATAACTCTAAGTCAAACGAGTATTCACAATAAGCTCTACCAACCATTTCCAGACTCAATGAAATTAACAGTTTTTTGTAATAGTTTCATTAATGGTAATACGACCACCACGAAGCCTCAATTAACCATTTGTAACATTTACTCATTCTTAGAAATTATGCTCTTTCGTACATTCTTCGGAGGTTTCCAAATCAAAACTAATGATCTTTTGTTCGGATCAATACAAATACTTTTAGCCGATATTACATGTTCTAGAAATCTTGCTTCGAGAAGTTAGATTTCACACTTGATGAATTTGGCATATAATTGTTTTTCTCGTAAAGTCTACAGTACAAATCTTAGACGTTGATCAAGTTTATCCCTATTCCTCAAGTAAAACAGGATAACATCAGTACAAAATAATAGATATCTATTATTTACAATAGTTTCGTTTAATTGTCTGCAACTAATACAAAATCTAAAAGTTCCGTATTTCTTTTTCACAATTGGGATCAAAGTATTCCAAGGTGACACACTCAATTAAATGAACTTTTGGTTTTATAGCTTTTGCAACTGAGGCTTCAATTCTATCTATATTTTTCGGCACTATACTATATGGTGTAACAAATATTTCCAATGCTAATTCAATAACAAATTCAACTTTTCTTTTAGAAAAAAACTCTAGCAAATTTTCTATGAACACATTAAAGAATACATTAACCATCAGACTTGTTTTATCTTCAGTTTATATATTTTGTATCTAAAATGAAAGACCTTCTTAGATCAATATTTGAGCATATAACATTACCATGATATTGGTAGAATATTCAAATCTGTCATCTCGATCATTAATCGATTTACTCTTCTGTTATCATAATACAATCCACTTCTATTTACAATTTATATCATTTAATAACAAGTTAACCAATCTAAATCAAGACTAATATCAAATTTTAAGGAAATGTACCATGAATGACATCAGGAACAACAACTTCCACATGAACTTGAATACTATAAGCCTTGACAACAGCCTGAGCTTTAGATCTAATAATCATATCTTTAATCTCCACTTTACTGTCCCCCACACTACCATTATATTCCCAATCGTCTACTTTTCTGATGAATGGTCATAGATTTCATACTCTCTCTCTTTTTGATATGTTCAATTCAGACAATCTCGTTCTTTATTCCTAAGAACCACATAAATATAAGCCTCGTTATTTAGTCCACACTTACTTCGATGAGTTTTCCACTGTGAATACAAACTGATTTGTCTATTCTACGAACACTGCCAAAATTGGTTGTTGATGTAGTCGAGGATCTCAAGTTACTCAATTTAAGCTTATCTTTTCAAAAATCTCGACGGAGATGTGAAACGAATATAAACATCTTTTGATTTCTTCAATAGAGGAGTCGAAAATGATCTAATCATACTTTGTTTACTAGAATTTCAAAGCTTATCTGTAATCGTTCAGATAAAATTACAAATTCTTTCAATTTCAAAGCTCTTACTAACATCTGTATGCCCTCATTTAAAACCTATTCAAAATGAGTATACGTTTCAACTTCTATCTGTACAATATCTCTAGTATATTTACAAATTCTGATAAATTCTCATTCCTTCTCTGCTATAGACATAATTCTCTATTTCAGCTCTAGAATTTCTCTGTACTTCTTATCTAGATACAATTTACTGGTGTATTTCTTTTTGAATTCCTATTAGAGGAAATTACAATTTACTTGATCTTTAAGAGCAACTGCTGTCAAAATTATTCATCTCCAATCAGCTTCATCTTTCAAAGAGATGTAGCGTTTCAAACTGTCACCAGAAGAACATACTATTTCATCAAAAATTCATTGAGTAGTTTCCAGCAATATTCAGTTCTGACCAGATCATCATCAATTTTATCCATGAATCATTCAGTTCCACGTTTTTGAATATTATCAACTGAAAGTCTGTGAACACTTACCAAATTGTGAGGACAAGAGAGTGTCGTGAAAGGCACAATCAGGGGTGGAGGTTGCAAAGCCACAAGATTAGCTCGTGTATCTCTAAGAACCATTAGTTCATCTTTTAAAAGAAAACACCTATTATTTCACTATATGGCCTTTGCAGAACATCACACTAACACTAGATCCTTGATTGGAAATATTACCATTTACCTTATCTGATACAGCACGATTAGACTCTGCTAACATAATAAATCTATAAGGAAAAAAAGTCAAACCGGATCAAAAGAATCAAATTATCACATGTTATTGTGGCATGTATTTCTAGACTCAACATTCACTATGTTCAGTCCTAGAATCAACTAATTCATAACTCTAATACTATTAAATGTAACACCCCTCACTTGGTCCGGTCGCCAGACTCAGGCTATAGGATGTAACAACAATTAACGGAGCAACCACATATAATTTCATATTTAAATATTCAATTAAAAAATAAAAATAATTCATAATCCTTATTTCAATTAAACATGAAACTATTTCATAAATAAACAATTAGCATTCAAATAAAACATGAGTCACACAATGATAGTCAATTCAAAGCATAATCTTCAAATATAGCTTTTCTCGGGCCTTATACAAGCTTATGTATAGGTTTAGTCACTCTCTTAAAAGAGAGAAATGAGAAGAGAAAAGAAAATTAAAAAAAATAGAGAAGTTGCACAGTGGTGCGCTGTGGTTGCCACAGTATTGAAAGGTGTCGCTAAGGGCGATAAACTGAGATGGGAGAGGTGGCAAGGTGGTAGTTCGGTGGTCATTTGATGGTGGTGCAAAGCTAGAAACAATTGGAGAAAAAGAGAAAGAAAGCAATAAAAAAGGAGGTTAAGAGCTAATCAAAAGAGAAAAAAAAAAGGAAATAGGGAGGAGAAATATATGGTGCAACAATGAGGGGAGGTGAGTGAGAGGATGGATAGAAAAAGTATGGTCAACCTTGTCTAGGTTCAATGAACCATTAATAAGGCAAAAATGGAGAAATTGGCAAGTTAGGGGGCAAAGGAGTGAAAAAGGGATCACGGTCTCCACAATTATGGTTTGTTGACCAAAATAAAAGGAAATAATCTTCTCCTCTTATACCAAGCTAGGTTGGACGGCAAGGGCTTTATGCACACAGGAAAAATCACAAAAAAAATAAATTAAAAGATGTAGAAAAAGAGACTTGAACCTTAGACCATTAGGAAAACTTTTAAACTCTTAACCATTAGGCCATTTCACTCCATTATAATTATCTTAACAAGAAAATAATTAAAACATGAGATGATCTTTACTAAGGGCTTAAAACAAATTTGCACTAAAAAGAAATTAATGAGAAGGAAAGGATTCGAACTCAGATCATCAAGGATAGTTCCATCACTACTCAATCATTATAATTGGTATTTATTTATTACCAAATGAGAAAAATACTATCTAAATAAAAATTCGGTCGTGACCACTCTTGGTTCATTAACCCAATTTCTACTAACCCAGTTTTTGGGAAGTGATAGTGACATTTATATCTCAATATTCTAGGAGTAATTCGCTTAGATGCCTAAGACAAAGCATCTTCCCAATTGGACTTGATAGATTACATATTAGTCTTCCAATCGATTTGCTCATTTTCGATTAGACTAAGGACATGTTTAGGTTCATCTACTAATACAAGTTATTTTTTCGTATTACTATTCGACCACGTAATGCCGCTTAGTATTATTTGAACATTAGTTAACTAGTGAGCTAATATTTGCTTTCATTTTGCTTTGAATGCAAAAACCATTGATACTAATGTATAAAGGGTATTAATGTAATTTATAGATAATTTTATTAAAACAATTTGTTTAAAAAAATACAAGTATACAAACGAATATACTACACTTAGAGCACCATATCCAACAATATGGACTTAAGGTATTAATGTAATTTATAGATAAATCGTCAGGATTCGTCACACTATCATAATATATGCATGGCATGTATAGCTAGACTCAAATACGCTAGGTTAGTCCGAGAATTGACTAAATCATAGCTCTGATACTAGTAAACATAACACCCCTTACCCATACCCGAGGCCGAGATAAGATACGAGGCGTTACTGAACACATATACATTCATTCATGTAAAAATCAGGCTATAAATTTTTTTTCAAAGCAATTTCATTCATACGTACATAATTTGTCCCTGATATGGGCCTACGAGGCCCAAAACAGCCATCGAAAAAGGATCAAGACTAAATCGAGAATTTTTAAAAAAGTTTGGGAAAATTTTCCCCAAAACAAAGCCACACGCCCGTGTGCCCTTGACATCAAAAACTTTCACCGAAGTGCCACATGTGTAGGCAATGCTACTCCATATCTCAAACCACATGTTGCTCGCTTACGAGTTACTCACAGGACTGCTTATGCAGGCCGTCAGGTATCCGCAACACATGCCGAACTACCTCGCCATTAATAGCATATACGAAGCCAATACCCAGAACGCCAAAACATGTGTCACACATATCATGAACTCAGAACGCAACTCAATGAGTTCGTGTATCATATTTACATCATGAGCTCAGAACGCAACTCAATGAGTTCAGATGTCATATCTATATCGTGAACTCAAAACGCAACTCAATGAGTTCAGTTTACACAAATCCTAGTGACATGTCACTCGTATCCTAAACTATTCCTAAGGTTTAAACAGGATATCTTCGATACCACATTTCTGTTGAGCTTGCTCGTAGTGACAATTTCAATACCCATAGTGCCAATCACATATTCATAATGAGATTTAAACCGTTCTCACATAATTTAACAACTTACCAAATATGTAAATACTTATCATGCATGCAATGTCAAAGCATTTAAAGTATGAAATGTGTTGCATTATTTACAAATGAACTTACCTCGGTACAAAATGTTAGAAACGAGCCTAATCCTCATAAAACTTGTTTTTCCCCCGATCAAGACCCGAATCACATTTTTCTTGATCTATAATGCCAAATTGAGCTCGTTCAATACATTCATTGGTCAAATCGACCCATAATACATACTTTAGTAAAATTACCATTTTACCATTAACTTTTCACTTATTTACAAATTGGTCCCTAGGCTTGTAGAATGAAATGCATGAAATTTCTTGGTTACCCAAGCCTAGTCAAACATTTACTATGCTCATATCAGCCTATATTTTCCTTTATTTCACATTATCACTACCCACTTTTACACTTTTACAAACAAGTCCTCTTTTAGGTGTTTTCACTAAAAATCACCTAGTAAAATATGTTTATCTTGCATCAAACATTCATATTCCTCCATTAATCAACAAAATACATGCATGTTATACATGGGTCAAATTTCATACATGAACCCTAGCTCAAAATATAGCTAGATATGGGTAGATCATGCTTCAGAGACTCTAAAAATACAAAAAAAAAATTAAAAACAAGGTTAGGGAGCACTTACAATCAAGCTTGGAAATGTTGAACAAAACCCTAGTTATGGCTATTAATAAATTTGGCTAGCACTTGAAGAAGATGAGCACATTTTTTCCTTGATTTTCCCTTTTTATTTACCAAATAACCAAAATGCCATTAGGGTCTTTCTTTCAAATTTTTCCTATGCATGTCCATTTTTGTCCAAAATTATAGAAATTGGTCAAATTGCTAATTAAGGCCTCCTAAATTATAATCTAAATAAATTTCACGCTAAATGCATCTAGAATGCAAGTTTTGTATCTTATTCAATTTGGTCCCTAGAATTTAATTAGACATTTTATGCATAGAATTTCTTCATGAAACTCTCACATAAGCATACATTCATATCATAGACCTCATAAGAGTCATATAATAATTATTTCTATCTCAGATTTGTGGTCTCGAAATCACTGTTCTGACTAGGCCCTAATTCAGGATGTTACATCTCTCTCCCCTTTAGGGATTTCCGTCCCCAAAAATTTTACCGGTAAAAAAGTTTGGGTATTGTTTCTTCATAGCTTCTTTGGGCTCTCATATAGCATCTTCAACCCCATGTCTTTGCCATAAGACCTTCATAAATGCAATACTTTTATTTTTCAATTGCTTGACTTCTCGAGCTAATACCTTAATTGGTTCCTCACCATAAGTCATATCTAGTCGGATTTCAACCTCTGCCGGTGCAATCACATGTGAAGGATTGGATCTATATCGGCACAATATGGATACATGAAATACATCGTGAATCTTTTCGAACTCAGGCGGCAAAGCCAACCAATAAGCTACCAGTTCTATTCTTTCGGTAATCACATATGGTCCTATAAAACGGGGACTCAACTTGCCCTTTTTGCCAAATCTCAAAACCTTCTTCCATGGAGATACTTTCAAGAATACTTTATCACCGACTTAATATTTGATTTCTTTTCTTTTCAAATTTGCGTATGACTTTTGTCTGGCCGATGCCTCTTTCAAACAATCACGAATTACTTTCACCTTTTCTTCGATTTCTTTAAATAAATCGATTCCGTGAATCTTATTCTCTTTAAGCTAAGTCCAACACAATAGTGTATGACATTTACGTCCATACAGTGCCTCATAAGGTGTTATTCTTAGACTCGACTGATAACTATTGTTGTAGGAAAATTCCACTAGTGGTAAATACTTTTCCCAACTACCTTGAAATTCAAGAACACAACACATAGCATATCCTCAAGAATCTGTATTACCCGCTCGGATTGACAGTCAGTTTGCGGGTGGAAAGCTATACTAAAATTCAGTTTTGTGCCCAAGGCTTCTTGCAACTTTTTCCAAAACTGTGAAGTGAACCTTGGATCTCTATCCGAGATAATTGATAAATGTACTCCATGCAACCTCACTATTTCAGAAATATATAACTCGGCCAACTTATCAAGTGAATAATCAATGTGTACCGGGATAAAATGGGCGATCTTCGTCAATCGATCTACAACAACCCATATCGCATCTTTCTTTCTCAGCATCAAAAGCAACCCTGTTACAAAATCTATGGTAATCCGGTCTCACTTCCACTCGGGAACCATGATGGGCTGGAGCAAACCTGAAGGTACTTGGTGCTCAGCCTTTACTTGCTGACAACCTAAGCACTTCGATACAAACTCTGAGATATCTCTTTTCATGTCATTCCACCAATATATTTTCTTCAAGTTGTTATACATTTTTGTACTGCCCAGGTGAACTGACAAACAACCACTGTGTGCCTCTTGTAAAATACTCTGTACCAATTCAGTGTCCTTCGGAACACAAATCCTGCCATGAAATCTCAAACAACCATCGGAGTCACTTAAAAAATCCAGTTCAATGCTAGACTCGCATTGAGTTCTTTTAGCTTACAACTCTTTATCAACTTTCTGATTATCACAGATCTGTTGAAGAAAAGTCGGTCTAGCTCTCAGCTCGGCTAGGATCGAACCATTATCAAACTAGGTCAATCGTGCATTCATAGCCCCTAAGGCAAACAACGACTTCCTACACAAAGCATCGGCGACCACATTTGCCTTACCAGGGTGATAATCTATCACAAGCTCATAGTCTTTTAACAATTCAAGCCATCTTCGTTGCCTCAAATTCAAGTCTTTTTGGGTCATCAGGTACTTAAGACTTTTATGGTCTGTATAGATGTGGCATTTTTCCCTAAATAGATAATGTCACCATATCTTCAAATTAAATACAATGGCAGTTAATTCTAGATCATGCGTCGGATAATTCTTCTCATGGGGTTTTAATTGCCTCGAAGAGTAAGCTACTACTTTCCCCTCTTGCATAAGTACACATCCTAAACCATTTAAGAAAGCATCACTATAAACCACAAATTCTTTACCTGACTCAGGTTGTACCAAAATCGGGGCCTCCGTCAACAATGCCTTTAATTTCTCAAAAATTTGTTGGCACTTTTCTGTCCATTCGAACTTGACATCTTTCTGTAACAACTTTGTCATCGGTGTGGCAATCATGGAGAATCCCTTAACAAACCGTCTATAATAACCAACTAAGCCTAAAAAGCTTCTAACCTCAGTTACATTCCTCGGAGGCTTCTATTCGACAATAGCCGAGATCTTACTCGAGTCCACTCTAATACCATCACCCGAAACAATGTGGCCTAAGAATCTAAACTCTCAAAGCCAAAACTCACTCTTACTGAACTTGGCATACAACTGTTTGTCCCTCAAGGTCTGTAAAACAATTCTCAGGTGCTCGGCATGCTCTGCCTCATCTTTTAAATAAATCAAGATATCATCGATGAACACTACAACAAACTTGTCCAAATATGGCTGAAATATTCAGTTCATTAAATCTATAAACACAACAGGGGCATTCGTTAACCCAAATGGCATAACCAGAAATTCATAGTGGTCATACCTCATTCTAAATGTAGTCTTAGGCATGTCCGACTCTTTAACCCACAATTGATAATAGCCGGATCTCAAATCTATCTTAGAGAACCATGTCGCTCCTTTCAACAGATCGAATAGATCATCAATTCTCGACAGTGAATACTTGTTTTTATTGTCACCTTATTGAGCTGTCAGTAGTCAATGCATAATCTCATGGAACCATTCTTCTTTTTCACGAATAATACAGAAGCACCCTATGGTGAAAAGTTTGGTCTCGCAAAACCTTTGTCGATCAACTCTTGCAACTGTGACTTCAATTCCTTCAACTCAGTCGGGACCATCCTATACGTAGCAATAGAAACAGGTGTTATTCTTGGCATTAGATCAATACCAAATTCAACTTCCCTAACTGGAAGTAAACCTGGAAATTCTTTTGGGAATACATCTGCGTACTCACATACAACTAGCACTAATTCAATTTTCAATTCGGATTCATTTGTATTCAGGATATATGCCAAATAAGCTTCATACCCTTTTCTCATACATTTTTTAGCAGACATCGAAGAAATCATAATTGGCGACCTATCTGATTCATCTGCTCCAACTCGAAGAATCTGCCCATTTCCACATTTCAATTCAATAACTTTCTGTCTACAATTCACTATAGCCTCATGGAGTGTCAACCAGTCCATACCTAATATAACATCAGACTCATCAAACGATAGCAACATCAGGTTGGCCGGAAAACATTGACCTCTAATCATCAAAGGATATTTCTTACATATTTTATCAACTATCACATGCTTTCCTAACGAGTTTGACACCTTAATCGTAAATCTCGTGGACTCGACAGGTATATTCATGCTAGACACCAATTTCATACACATATACGAATGAGTAGAGCCAGGATCTATCAAAGCAATACTAGTAGTATCATAGAGAGAATAGTTACCAGTGATCACATCAAAAGAAGTTGCATCTTCACGTGCGCGTATGGTGTAGGCTCTAGTCAGAGCTCTAGCTTCGGACCTCACCGTTGTATTTCTTGTCACATTCTTACTACTAGACCAATTCCAGACATTCCTCGAGGGTCTTCCCTTCATAGCTGTGCAGCCCAGCCTCGGACTCTAAAATTTTTCTTTCTTGGCCATCTCAGGACAGTCCTTGATGTAATGGTCTTGAGAGCTAAATCGATAACAAGCTCTATCATTAATCCAACACCTACGAAAATGACCTCTACCACATTGCTGGCACTCAGGTTTGGGAATTCTATCACTACCCACACTAGCCACAGAGGTGGCCTGAGATCTAAAACTCGAATTTTACTTATTACAGTTTCTGTACGAATGCCCGGTCGACACATGAGAACAAGAATACATATCTCTGGTTTTCTTAGACTGAGATGGAAGTGACTTGCTCATCGGTCTCTTCCTTATATCTCTCACTTCAACCTCGGCTCATCGAACGAACTCTGTATACCAAGCATCCATCATGTGGAGAAAGACTTCTCTGCCTCCTTCTCCTCTAATAATAGTCGTGGATCTACTATCAGATGGCACTGCTCCTTCAGCAGGAGTAGGCGCGTTACTTTCAACATCATCCACCACTGCTCTATTGGGATCCATTTACTATATAAAAACATATTTTAAATCGTAAGGATTCGTCACACTATCATAATATATGTATGGCATGTATAGCTAGACTCAAACACGCTAGGTTAGTCCAAGAATCGACTAAACCATAGCTTTGATACCACTAAATATAACACCCTTTACCCGTACCCGAGGCCGGGATAGGATACGAGGCGTTACTGAACACATATACATTCATTCATGTAAAAATCGGGCTATAATTTTTTTTCAAAGCAATTTCATTCATGTGTACACAATTTGTCCCTGATATTGGCCTATAAGGCCCTAAACAGCCATCGAAAAAGGATCGGGAACTTTTAAAAAAGTTTGGGAAAATTTTCCCCTAAATAAAGCTATACGCCCGTGTGCCCTCGACATCGAAAACTTGCACTGATGTGCCACATGTGTAGCCAATGTTACTCCATATCTCAAACCACATGTTGCTCGCTTACGAGCTACTCACGGGACTGCTCATGCAGGCCGTCAGGTATCCGCAACACATGCTGGACTACCTTGCCATTAACAGTATATACAAAGCCAATACCTGGAATGCCAAAACATGTGTCATACATATCACAAACTCAGAACATAACTCAATGAGTTCGGGTATCATATTTACATCATGAACTCATAACATAACTCAATGAGTTCAGATGTCATATATATATCATGAACTTAGAACGCAACTCAATGAGTTCAGTTTACACAAATCCTAGTGACATGTCACTCGTATCCTAAACTATTCCTAAGGTTCAAACGGGATTTCTTTGATACCACATTCTGTTGAACTTGCTCTTAGTGAAAATTTCAATACCCACAGTGCCAATCACATATTCATGATGAGATTTAAACCGTTCTCACATAATTTAAAAACTTACCAAATATGTAAATATTTATCATACATGCAATGTCAAAGCATTTAAAGTATGAAATGTGTTACATTATTTACAAATGAACTTATCTCGGTACAAAATGTTAGAAACGAGCCTAATCATTGTAAACCTTGTTTTTCTCTCAATCAAGACTCGAATCACATTTTTCTTGATCTATAATGCCAAATTGAGCTTGTTCAATACATTCATTGGTCAAATCGACCCATAATACTACTTTGATAAAATTATCATTTTACCCCTAACTTTTCACTTATTTACAAATTGGTCACTAGGCTCGTAGAATGAAATGCATGAAATTTCTTGGTTACCCAAGCCTATCCAAACATTTACTATGCTCATATCAGCCTATATTTTCCTTTATTTCACATTATCACTACCCACTTTTACACTTTTACAAACAAGTCCTCTTTTTAGGTGTTTTCACTAAAAATCACCTAATAAAAGATGTTTATCTTGCATCAAACATTCATATTCCTCCATTAATCAACAAAATACATACATGTTACAAATGGGTCAAATTTCACACATGAACCCTAGCTCAAAATATAGCTAGAAATGGGTAGATCATGCTTCAGAGACTCCAAAAATACAAATAACATTAAAAATAAGGTTAGGGAGAACTTACAATCAAGCTTGGAAATGTTGAACAAAACCCTAGCTATGGCTATTGAGAAATTCAGCTAGCACTTGAAGAAGATGAGCACTTTTTTGCTTTGATTTTTCCTTTTTATTCTTTTATTTACCAAATGACTAAAATGTCTTTAGGGTCTTTCTTTCAATTTTTTTCTATGCATGTCCATTTTTGTCTAAAATTATAGAAATTGGTCAAGTTGCTAATTAAGGCCTCCTAAATTATAATCTAAATAAATTTCATGCTAAATGCTTCTAGAATGTAATTTTTGCATCTTATTCAATTTGGTCCCTAGAATTAAATTAGACATTTTATGCATATAATTTCTTCATGAAACTCTCACATAAGCATGCATTCATATCATAGACCTCATAAGAATAATATAATAATTATTTCTATCTCAGATTTGTGGTCTCAAAACCACTGTTCTGACTAGGCCCTAATTCGGGATGTTACAAAAGAAACCAGAAACCATAAGAGGATGAAACATATTAAAAGGAAGTATCACATTATAAGGAAGGCAGTAACAGATGAAATAGTGGATGTAGTCAAAGCCGCATCAAAGGATAACCTTGCAAATCCTTTTACTAACACTCTGGTAACTAGGAGTTTGAGAAACATGTATAAGGCATGGAAAAGCGAAATATAACTCATCTACTTCACAAAGGTAAGTGGATGACTGTTGGATCTAGTGCCTCAAGTGTAGTATTTTCATCACTATATACTTGTATTTTTTGAACAAATCGGTTTAATAAAATATCTACTGACTACATTAATATTTCTTTTATATAGCCTTCAACGCTTTTTGTACATAAATAGAAGCAAATATTGGCTCACAGGTTATCTAACGTTACGTGGTATAATGTGGTCAGATTGTAATATGGAAAGACAACTTTTATTAATAGATAACCTAAACATGTCTTTATCTAATCAGAAAATGAGAAAATTGATTGAAAGACTAATATAGCGTCTATTAAGTCTAATTTGGGAGATGCTTTGTCTTGAGCATTGAAGCAGATGACTCCCAGAAGATAGAAAAATAAATGTTACTAACTTGATTGACAGCACATTAAGCAAGACCTAAGTACAATAGATCCTAGATTTGTTTATGGATTTCTTCACTTGTGACATTCATAGTATGACATAACTTAATCTTAAGAGGATGATGGACTATGTACGCGTGACTCATATACTCTGATGTAAGTAAAAATATGAGTTTAAATAGCTAATGAACTAAAAGTTGGTACGTTAGGTATACAACTTCTGCAATATATAGCATCATTTCACAATAGTGGAATTCATAGCCCAACTAAAAGGTAAATGATATCTTCCCATCGGCATTAAATGATAGATGAAAAGTAAACATGGTCACGAGTCATTTGTCTTTGTAAAAATGACTTGATTATTATTTGATAGAAATTGACTTTTCATGAAGGAAGATATAGTGGTTGCCATGAGTTAAAATAAGATTATATTGAGAGAATGGATTTATCTCAAAGAGATTAAGGATATCCTATGAGGGTAACTCATTCATGATAAGGTCATTTGACAAGCACTTATTTAGTAGCTTTCCTAATGGTATATAATTAGGGAGAGCTTAATCACGATACTATAGTGGAATGACTTCGTGGATAAATAAGTTTATAATTAATCGGTGAAAAGCTAGAGTTTAATTATAAATTATTTAAGCCCTAATTATATATGTTCAATCTATCCCTTCGCTAACTCGTTGAAACAAGAATTGAATTACATGTAGAACCAAATGGATATAAATGAATGGAAATGATGAAAAGAAATGAGTTACATTAACAAATGAATGTGTTTTCTCACTAAGTACAAAAATTACTTAAGAAATAATTTAAGGTTTTTTTAATTATTATTTAATTAACTATAATTAAATAATTGAAATCGAAAATGGAATTAAATTAATTAGTCATTATAAATTCGTTAAATAAGGAAATTAAATATATTTTTTCTTATAGATTCTTTACATAAACTTGTTATGAAAAATTAATTAATTAAATTAATTGAATAAATAATGTTTATTTTGGGAAATGGAAAATAAGTATTGGGTTGGATTAAATTATAAAGTGTTGGGTCAAAAGTTCAGGAAACACATATAATTAACCTAATAAAGGAGAAATCCAAATCCCCACATATTATATGAGATGGGCAACAACCCAAGTGTTATTATCTAAGGTGTTTACTACTAAATAAATACTATATATATTATTCTTATTCAACTAGAATTATCCTGTCTCTCTATATAAATAGACATCTTATGCAATTCTACTGAAAAAGTGATAATTTAATTTATTGTTTTGCGTTAGATTCGTATTTGCTCGAGCACACACTCAGTGCCATTTAGGGTATGAGGATAATAGTAAAGGTCATTTGGTTAAAAGTTGGGAATGATTCAAATCCGTCTCATATAAAGCACATGTACTTTTCGGTAAAAGTTCATTGGTATAAATATCACAAACTGTAACAGCCTGTTTTTAGTCAAATCGAAATAGTGGTTTTGGGACCACAAATCTGAGGTCAAAATAATTATGTTATTGTTATTTTAATGTTTACAGCATGATAATATGATTTTGTGAAAGTTCCGTTAAGATATTTTTTCATTTGAGTGCTTAATTTGATAAAAAGGACTAAATCGCGTAAAGTGAAAAACTTGTGTTCTATTAGTTTAAGGTGTCTAATAGCTATGGAATATTATAGCAGAGGTCCTTATGTGGTAATTAGACCATTATTAATATGAATGGACAAAGATGGACATCTTTTTAATGGTTTTAAAGGTTAATGTATAAGGTTAATTAAGTAATTAGATAATTAAAAGATAATTTAATAAAACAAAAGGTCATTTTTTTTCATTCATCATCTTCCTAAACAATTATTGAAGAAGAGAAAGCCATTAAAATAACTTCAAGGTTTGGCTAGCTATCATCTATGCATGTAAGTCCATTTTTGTTTCATTTTTAATGATTTCTATGTTTTTGAGATCGTTGTAACTTAATCTAGCTAGCTCAGGGACTAATTTGCAAAAATATTAAAGATTTAGGGTTTTTCCATTGATGAATAAGCATGTTTTTTTATATTTAATGGTAGAAAATGTATGCTTGTTGTTAGATAAACAACATTTGTAAAGTGATTTTTGACAAAATTGTCATTTAGGGATTTAATTGAGAAATGTTGAAATTTTGTAGTTAAATTGTGAAATAAATGAAAGATATGGGCTGCTAGGGACCTAATTGAAATTTAGCTAGCATGGTTTTAGGTTGAATTGCATGAATTTTTATTTTTCTGATATAATGACTAAATTATAAAAATGTGAAATATTAGGGGCAAATGTGTACATTTTCCTTAATGTGTATTTTAGACTAAATTGAATAGAGATATTATTAAATAAGTTAATTTTGACTACATTTAGATCAAGAAAAGTGAAATACGAATTTAGATCGGGGAAAGAACAAAGTTTTGGACTAATTGACCGTTTCGTCGTTTTTGCATTCGAGGTAAGTTTGTATGTAATAAGCATTACTGTGTTTGTGTTTTAAATGCTTTGATATTGCATAAATTGTGAATACGATTTTGTGGACATGTTCGACGATGACTCGGCAAGTGTGAAATCCCTGTTGAACCTTAAGAATAGATTAGGATACGAATGACATGTCATTAGGGGTTTCTGTGATTTGGGTGCTGGTCCATACGTCCTACCGGTGGCTGAGTTATCTGGCATGTGTTGCGGATACTCGTCAGCTTGTGTGAGCAGCACCGTGTAGCTTCGTTATGACCGTCAGCTTGTGTGAGTAGACCCGTTTATAGCTCAAGAGTGAGCATTATATGTGATACAAGATTGAGATAGCTTTGGCTATTTATCTGGCACTTAGGGTGTGAGTTTCCCGAGTATCTGATAGTATTCCGAATGGTTCAACTGGTATATCAAAGATATGGATGAGTATAAGTTTGATACAAGATGGTACAGGTATGTACATGAATTGTACAAGCATTGAAATAAGGAAATTTATAAAAGTTATATCTGACTTTGTGAATGAAAATGTGGTAGGTTGGTGATTCTATATGAAATATGCTATATTATGTTTTATTTGCTTAAATTGTGCATATATGGTAAGTTGCTTTTAATGCTATATGAACTTACTAAGCTTTATAGCTTACATTGTTTATTTTTCTGTATTTTATAGTGAATTCAAAGTTAGCTCAAATTTGGGGATCATCAGAGACTTCATCACACTATCCAACTATCACTTTGGTACTTTTGAATCTATGTTTATGGATATTTGGCATGTATAGGATTATGGTCATTTTGACATATAGTTTGGTAATGAAATTAATCATTTGAAATGGCTTGTAAATGTTAAGTGTTTGGTTTTGGTATATAGCCATAAGAGTTGGCTTATTTTGGTATATTTGATCATGTATATATACGTGCATATGGCTTGTGTTGTGAGTTTGATGATGGATATGTGATGCTTGTTGATAATAAGTATTGTGGATGTCAAATGGTTGATATTTGAGAATTAGTATGCTTATTAGTTTACGCAAAATGATGCATAATTGAAATATGCCATTTAGATGATTTCTGATTGTGAGTTAGCATGAATGAAATGGTCAAATTTGATACTTGTGTGTTTTGTGGATAATGGTATGAGATTATCATAAATTAAGCTTGGCTGGTGTTGATGTAGATGCCTAGTTATGCCATGTTTTGTGCCATTTGATTTGGTGTAGGTGTATGCAAATTTAGGTGGCAAAATGGCTTGGTAAATAGCCTATTTTGTCCATACGGACATGTGTCTCAGCCGTGTGTGATACACGGTCAGGTTACATGGCCGTGTGTCCCCTGGTGTTGAATTTGAAATTAAGTCAGTATGCTCCACACGGCGTAGCACACAGGTGTGTGACTTGGCCGTGTGGCATAAGTTAGTATACCCTATAGGTTTAGCATAGCCTAACACACGGCCTGGCACACTGATGGTCGTGAAACAAACTAAAAATTTGACTATAGCATACCCTATAGGTGAGACTGGAAATATCGTATCCACGAGGACTAAAAGTACTAGTAATTACTATCTTTCTACTATCTAGCCTAAAAAATTAAGAGATGTTTTTAAACTAAAACTAATTATCTAATTAACTAAGATTACGACAGAGATTAAAGTTAGAAAATACTTTTGGAAAACCGATGGAGAAGACAATACCCAAGGAAGAATCCACCTAGACTTCACTTATTACCTTCGAATTAGACAATTTATTCACTTGACTTAATCCGTAGAAATCCTTGATTTGTGTTAATATCTCTCTCGAGACTAAAAACAACTGACTTTAGGTTGATTAATCGAAATCTCTTTCTAATTAAAACCCCTATTGTCGCATTAACTCAATCTATGGATTCTCTTATTAGATTTGACTTTAATCCGACAGATTTATGTCGTCCTATCTCTAGGATTGCATGCAACTCCGCTTAATTATGAATGATCTACTCTTAAACAGGGACTTTTGCTCTGCTGAATAAGCACATCAAAAACCTGAATTAATATCCTGGAATATTAAAGCAATGGTTAATTTCACAATCAATAATAAGAACAAGTATTTATCATATAAATCAAATAATAATAAGATCTGTCTTAGGTTTTATCTCCCTTAGGTATTTAGGGAGTTTAGTTCATAATAATGGAAAACATCTTAAAAGTTAGAAAACAACAAAACATAAAGAAACCCAAAGAACTTCTAGGAAATTGGATGGAAATCTTCAGTCTTGATATAGATCCTGCCTCCGAGTTGATTCCGATGGCTATCATTCAGTATTTCCTGCCTTCTACTCTGTGTATCCCCCAATCCTCTTCTAGGGTGTTTTTTTAGGCTTTAAAATGCTTCCAAACCCTCAAAAGTGCTCTTTTTTTTAATAGAATTAGACTTGGGCTTGACAGGGACACGACCGTGTGCCACACCCGTGTGGAAGTACTCAGGCCGTGTGCAATTTTGACTTGGTTTTGTGTCAACACGATAATGACACACAGGCATGTGGTTTGCTCGTGTGTCACACATGAGCATGTGGATCACCCGTGTAGAAGTGCCTAGGCCATGTGCCATGCTGAATTAGGCCAATTTTGTCTTTTTTGGTCTGTTTCTTGCTCTTTTAGCTCTTCTAAGCTCTCCTGAGTATAAAACACAAAAATTAAAGGATTAGGAGCATCAAATTCAATGAAACTAAAGAGAAATCATTCATAAATATGCCAAGCATGGGGGTAAAAATATGTATATATTACGGTTTATCAAATATCCCCACACTTAAGCATTTGCTTGTCCTCAAGCAAAATCCTCAACTCACAATTAAAATAAATTCTTCTCAACTTATAATTCTTATCAATAAGATTCAAAATAATCCACAAGCAATCATAAGTTAAGAGCTTAACTAAAAGAACATTATAGTTTCAAACAATCCAAATTTGAGCATTTCAATCATAAAATCATAGGTATCACCCTTAATCTAAGTGATCACCTTTAATTCCAAATTGAAAAGGTTGACATCCTCACTAAATAATCATAGGCTATTTATCACAGGCCGTGTCTCTGCTGATTTTTTCAAAAATTAAGGTGCAGTTTTACCACGGTCTGGGACACACCCGTGTCCCCTAACCGGTGGTGCGCACGATCGTGTCACACGATCATGGATATTTGTCGCAACCTGTGCAGTATCCTGTCTTAGGAAAATTATTTGTCCTGTTTTAGCATGGTCATGGCCACGCCTGTGTCTCCTGCCCGTGGGGAGCCCACGGCCTAAGGCATGCCGGTGTGACAGGCCGTGTATGCCAAAAATACCTGCGGTCAGATTATAAAACAAAAAGGAAAAACAAACTGAGTTATTTAGTGAGATTAGTGCCCGGGTTGCCTTCTGAGAAGCGCTTATTTAGAGTTTAAGCTTGACTTTACCTAGAAGGTATGTTTATTCAGGTTCGCGGAGCCATAGCTCCTCTCCTTTATCTTTGAAATCCTCACTATTATAAAGTTTAAGTCGGTGTCCATTTACCTTGAAAGTGCCTTGGGTTGAGTGACTTACCTCTACTGTGCCATATGAGAAGACAGTTTGGACTACGAATGGACTTGACCATCATGATTTAAGCTTCCCAAGAAACAATTTGAGCCTAGAGTTGCATAACAGGATAATATGTCCAACCTCAAATTGCTTGTTTTGCTTTAAACGAGCATCATGCCAGCGCTTTGTTACTTTTTTATATATCCTGAGTTCTCATAGGCATTAGCTTGTCATTCATCTAACTCGTTTAACTGCATCAATCTCCTTTCACCTGCGAGTTTGAGATCAAAGTTCAAAAATTTTATAGTCCAGAATGCTTTATGTTCCAATTCAAACGGTAAATGACAACTCTTCCCATAAACAAGTCTGTAAGGAGATGTTCTTATAGGGGTCTTAAAAGCGGTTCTATAGGCCCATAAAGCATCATCTATTTTATTTGCCCAGTCCCTCATATTTGACTCTACAGTCTTTTCTAGAAAGCGTTTAAGTTCTCGATTAACGACTTCAACTTGTCCACTAGTTTGAGGATGGTAATGGGTAGCTGTTCTGTGGTAAACTTCGTATTTCTTAAGGGTTTTATCAAATTGAGTATTATAGAAATGAGTTACCCTATCACTGATGATTACTCTAAGTGTTCCAAATCAAGAGAAAAGTTTCTTAAGGAACTTCACTACTACTCTAGCATCATTAGTAGGTAAGGCTTGGGCTTCCACCCATTTAGACATATAATCAACGGCTACTAATATGCATTTATTCCCAAATGAGCTAGGGAATGGACCCATGAAATCAATACCCCATACATCAAATATTTCACATGAGAGCATGTACTTTTGGGGTATTTCATCACGTTTAGAGATATTACATGTTCATTGGCATTTATCGCAAGTAGCAACATACCTGTTGGCGTCTTTGAATAGTGTGGGCCAGTAAAAACCTGATTCGATTGTTTTATATGCGGTCTTAATTCCACTGTAATGCCCCCCAGTCGGTCCTGAGTGGCAATGCTCCAAAATTTTAATCGCTTCTGTCTTTGTAACTCATCTTTGAATTACTTGGTCTGCACATATATGAAAAAGAAAAGGTTCTTCCCAAAAATAGTTTTTCACATCAATGAAGAATCATTTCTTTTACTGATGTGTCAACTCTTTTGGTATAATACCAGCGGCTAAATAATTCGCAATGTCTGCAACCCAAGGTTCCTCAGAGTCAGAGATAGCAAAAAGTTGTTCTTCAGGGAATGAGTCATTTATCTCATGTTCGTTTATTTCATTGATATGTGGGTTTTCTAATCTGGATAGATGATCTACTACAAGATTTTCTGCTCCTTTCTTATCTTGAATTTCTAAGTCGAATTCTTGCAACAATAAAATCCATCTTATTAGTCGAGGTTTTGCATTTGTTTTAGTAAGGAGGTAACAAAGAGCTGAATGGTAAGTGTAAACGACAACTTTAGATAATATTAAATATGGTCTAAATTTATCAAATGCAAAAACCATAACCAACAGTTCTTTCTAAACCGTCGTATAATTTTCTTATGCATCTGTTAACATTTTGCTGGCATAATAAATCGGTTGAAAGTGTCTGTCTTTCCGTTGTCCAAGAGTCGCACCTACTGCAAAATCACACGCATCACACATTAGTTCAAAAGGTAAATTCCAATCAGGTGCAACTACAATCAGAGCGTTAATCAATTTATTATTAGGAGTATTAAACGCTTCTAAACAATCCTGACTGAAATTGAAAGGTACATCTTTTTTTATCAAGTTTGTTAAAGGCTTAGCTATTTTAGAAAAGTCTTTAATAAATCTTTTATAAAATCCAGGATACCCTATAAAGCTTCGAATAGCCTTAACTGAATTAGGGGGAGGTAGTTTCTCAATAGTTTCAACTTTTTCTTTATCAACCTTGATTCCCTTACTAGAAATTTTGTGGCCTAACACAATCCCCTCACGAACCATGAAGTGACATTTTTCCCAATTTAGTATAAGATTTGTTTCCTCACATCTAATTAGAACTCGTTGTAGATTTTTAAGGCAAATATGGAAAGAGTTATCGAATACCGAGAAGTCATCCATAAATACCTCCATAATGTCTTCCACGAGTTCATCAAAAATGGCCAACATGCATCGCTGAAAAGTAGCAGGAGCATTACATAATCCAAAAGGCATTCGTCTATAAGCAAATATACCATATGGACATGTGAATGTCGTTTTCTCTTGGTCCTCAGGAGCTATTGGGATTTGGAAATACCCGGAGAGTCCATCTAGGAAGCAATAATACATATGCCCAGATAATCTTTCCAACATCTGATCAATGAACTGTAGGGGAAAGTGATCTTTTCTTGTGGCATTGTTTAATTTCCTATAGTCAATGTAGGCTCTCCATCCCATGACTGTTCGCGTTGGAATTAATTCGTTCTTCTTATTGGCCACGACAGTCATGCCTCCTTTCTTAGGAACAACCTGCACAGGACTTACCCAAGAACTATCAGAAATAAGATAAATAATTCCAGCATCTAGAAGTTTAATTACCTCAGCTTTTACGACTTCTTTTATGTTAGGATTCAATTGTCTTTGAGCTTGCACACAGGGTTTGTATTCATCTTCCATTAATATTTTATTTGTGCAAAAAGAAGGGTTGATCCCTCTTATGATCGAAATCTTCCAAGCTATGGCTCTTTTATGTTCCTTTAATACTTTGAGTAACTCGTCTTTTTCGGTTGGCTGTAAATCTAAAGCCATAATTACTAGTAATGTGGAATTATCTCTAAGAAACGTGTATTCTAAGTGATCTGGTAATTGCTTTAATTCCAATTTAGGCAGTTCTTCAACAGAGGGCTTTAATTTCAATTCATTGTTTACCTCAATGTCCTCATAACTCTTCTATCTCAATGAAGGCTCATTGGAATTTAGTTCAGCTTTTATCTTACCTATCTCAGAATCATCATCATTTACCTCCTCTCCTTAGGCAGGACACAGTTCCAATGTGTCCTTATGTACGATTTCCTGTAAAGAATCTTGAGTAGCATGATCAATAGAGTCAATAAAGTAACATGAGTCATCCTGCTCCTTAGAAAATCTCATGGCATCATAAATTTTAAAAATAATCTCTTTGTCACCTACTCTGAGCACAAGTTTACCATCACCCACATCAATAACAGCCCTATCAGTAGCTAAAAATGGACGACCTAATATGAGAGGCACCTCAACATCCTCATCCATGTTAAGCACAAAAAAATCGACAGGAAATATAAATTTATCTACTTTTACAAGTACGTCCTCTATAATACCCCTAGGATATTTAACAGATCTATCAACTAGTTGAATACTTATCCTAGTGGGCTTCTGTTCCCCAAGCCCAAGTGGCTTGAACATTTTATAAGGCATCAAATTAATGCTAGAGCCTAAATCAGCTAGTGCCTTCTCAACATTCAAACTACCAATTAAGCAGGGAATATTGAAACTTCCTAGATCTTTCAGTTTGGTTGGCAGTTTATTTTGGAGTATGGACGAGCATTTCTCGTTGAGTTCCACTGTAGACAATTCTTCAAACTTTTTTTTATTTGTTAAAAGCTCATTTAAAAATTTTGCGTATGTAGGCATCTGCGAGATAGCTTCAACAAAAGGTAAGTTAATATGTAATTGTTTAAAAAGTTCAAGAAATTTACCGAATTGTGTATCCATGCAGTCTTTCTTCAACTTTGTTGGGAATGGGATTGGTGGTTTATATTCCCCCAACACCGGTTTTTCACCATTTTTAGGCTTTTCCTCATCTTCTTTTCTATCAACTTCTGGTGGTGGCTTCTTTTCAGATTCAGTCAACACCTTCCCACTCCTTAATGTAACTGCTTTCACATGCTCTTTTGAATTGGGTTCGATATTGCTAGGTAGGCTCCCTGGTGGTCTTTTTAAAATCATCTTAGCTAGTTGTCCTATTTGATTCTCGAGCCCTTGAATTGATGCTTGCTGATTTTTAAGTGCAGTTTCAGTATTCTGAAAACAAGTCTCCGCTACTGAGATAAATTTTTTCATCATCTCCTCAAGGTTCAGTTTTTTCCCTGGCTGGTAAGGGTGTTGTTGGAAGCCTGGAGGGGGTGGTGGTCTTTGATTTCCTTGGCCTCCCCATGAAAAATTTGGGTGATTCCTCCAACCTGCATTGTAAGTGTTACTATAAGGATTATTTTGAGGTCGACGATTATTACCCATATAGTTCATTTGCTCATTCTCCATGTTAGGGCCGTAGACTGGATAGTCTAAATTGCTCATTTCACCTCCACTTGTATCGCACTGCATTACTGGATGAACCTGTAAAGAACCAAGTAAACCATTAATTTTTCTATTCAAAAGTTCTACCTAATTAGAAAGCATAGTAACCGAATCGACGTTAAAAATGCCGACTGCTTTCGTCGGCTTCGTCCTCATAACTTGTCATTGATAATTATTCAGTGACATCTCTTCTATAAACTCATAAGCCTCTTTAAGTGTCTTGTTGTTAATGGTTCCACCAGCGGCTGCGTCAATCATTTGTCTCATCGAGGGGTTCAAACCGTTGTGGAAAGCTTGAACTTGTAGCCAAAGGGATAACCCATGGTGAGGGCACCTTCTTAATAAGTCCTTGTATCTCTCTCATGCATTATAAAGTGTTTCTAAATCATCTGCACAAAAGAAGAGATATCATTCCTTAGTTTAGCTATTTTAGTCGGTGGGAAATATTTTAGTAAAAAATTTTCGGTCATTTATTCCCAAGTAGTGATTGACCCTCGTGGTAACGAGTTTAACCACTGTTTAGGTTTGTTCCTCAATGAGAATGGGAACAACCGAAGGTGAATGGCATCGTCAGAAACACCATTTATCTTAAAAGTGTCGTAAAATTCTAGAAAATTTGCAAAATGAGTGTTTGGATCCTCGTCCTGCAAACCATCAAATTGAACAAACTGTTGTATCATTTGAATCGTGTTAGGTTTCAGTTCAAAATTATTTGCAGCAATAGCAGGCCTAACTATACTCGATTCAGTTCTTGTTAAAGTAGGTTTAGCATAATTATACATAGTACGTGGAGCAGGATTTTGATCTATTGGATTTACAGCAACCACAGGAGGTAGCAGATTATTCTGATTTTCAACCATCTTCTTGGTTGTGGTGTGAATATCGTTCTCTTGCCCTTCCTCTATGTATTGTAAGCTTCGCCTTATTTTCCTTTGATTTCTACGAGCTATCCTCTCGATCTCACTATCAAAAAGTAGATGTCTTGACGGATTTCTTCTAGCTATAAACTATAAAAACCTGCCAGAGGTAAAGAAAAGAAAAATTAGTAAAGAAAAATTAAACTAAAAATAAAAAGTAAATTGCAATAAAAGTAAAAATGGATAAAGTAATAAAAATCAAGCGTTCCTAATATCTTAGTCCCCAGCAAGGGCGCCAAAAACTTGATGGTCGTGAAACTAACTAAAAATTCGACTAAGGCAAGCGCACCTATAGAACAGTAGTATAGTTATGGTGAGACCGAAAATATCGTATCTACGAGAATTAAAAGTACTAGTAATTACTATCTTTCTATTATCTAGCCTAAAAAAATTAAGAGATGTTTTTAAACTAAAACTAATTATCTAATTAACTAAGATTACGACAGAGATTAAAGTTAGAAAATACTTTTGGAAAACCGATGGAGAAGATAATACCCAAGGAAGAATCCACCTAGACTTCACTTATTACCTTCGAATTACATGATTTATTCACTTGACTTAATCCGTAGAAATCCCTGATTTGTGTTAATATCTCTCTCGAGACTAAAAACAACTGACTTTAGGTTGATTAATCGAAATCTCTGTCTAATTAAAACGCCTATTGTCGTTTTAACTTGATCCATGGATTCCTTTGTTAGATTTGACTCTAATCCGGCATATTTATCTCGTCCTATCTCTAGGATTGCATGCAACTCCGCTTAATTATGAATGATCTACTCTTAAACAGAGACTTTTGATCCACTGAATAAGCACATCAAAAACCTAAATTAATATCCTGGAATATTAAAGCAAGGGTTAATTTCACAATCAAGAATAAGAACAAGTATTTATCATATAACTCAAATAATAATAAGATCCGTTTTAGGTTTTATCTCCCTTAGGTATTTAGGGAGTTTAGTTCATAATAATGGAAAACATCTCAAAAGTTAGAAAACAACAAAATATAAAGAAAAATAACTTCTAGGAAATTGGATGGAAATCTTCAGTCTTGATGTAGATCCTACCTCCGAACTGATTCCAATGGCTATCCTTCAGTATTTCCTGCCTTCTACTCTGTGTATCCTCTAATCCTCTTCTAGGGTGTTTATATAGGCTTTAGAATGCTTCCAAGCCCTCAAAAGTTTCCTTTTCCGAGTAGAATTAGACTTAGGCTCTACAGGGACACGGCCGTGTGCCACGCCCGTATGAAAGTGCTCAGGCCGTGTGCAATTTTGACTTGGTTTTGTGTCGACACGGCCATGATACACGGGCGTGTGTTTGCCCGTGTATCACACACGGGAGTGTGGATCACCCATGTGGAAGTGCCTAGGACGTGTACCATGCTGAATTAGGCCTATTTTGTCCATTTTTGGCCCGTTTCTTGCTCTTTTTGCTCTCCTAAGCTCTCCTGAGTATAAAACACAAAATTAAAAGATTAAGAGCATCAAATTCAATGAAAATAAAGAGAAATCATCCATAAATATACCAAGCATGGGGGTAAAAATATGTATATATTACGGTTTATCACACACGGGTGTGTGAGGCCATTTCGAAAGGGCATACGGGCTAGTCACACGGACGTGTGGTTGGCCATGTGACCCAAGTCAAGGAGTTACACTGGGTCAGACACGGGCTGGGACATAACCATGTGATTCCATTTTGAATGTCCATACGGCCTGTGACACGGCATGGCCAGGCCACACGGGCGTATGACCCTTGTAGTTCAAAAAATTTCTCGAGTTATTGGTTTAGTCCCAAACCACTTCAAATGCATGTTTCAGGTCTCGTAAGCTCGTATTAGGGACAATTCAATTGATGTTGAATGACGATTACATAAAATTGAATAATGTATGTGAAATGTTTATTTATTTGTGTTATAAATTTGGTAATGCTCTGTAACCCTATTTCGACGTTTAATACGGGTGAGAGGTGTTACATTTAATGGTATCAGAGCTACAGTTTAGTCGATTCTCAGACTAACATAGCATATGTGAGAGTCCAGCTATACATGCCATATATAATCTATGATAGTGTGATATCTCTTGACAGTTTAAATTGCGTTTTCGTATAGTAAATGGATCCCACTCGAGCTATAGCTGATGATGTTGAAAGTAATGTGCCCGCCTCCGTTCACGGAGTAGCGCAATCTGAGTCGAGACCCGTATCGAGTAGCTAGAAAGGAGAGGCTAAGGAAGCCTTCTTCCAAATGATAAATGAGTGGTTTACGGAGTTTGTTCGAACAAATCTGGCTGCTCAACAACCTCTACCCCCACCTAATCCCCAACCAGTTCCCATAGCTCCTTAAGGTGTGGAACTTTTACGATTGAATAAGCCACCAGTTGATAAAATCTAAAAATACGAGGCTGAAGAATTTAGAGCTACCGTTGATGACTACCCTGAGAGAGCTGAGTTTTGGCTTGAAAATGTAATTCGGGTATTTGATGAACTTTCTTGCACACCACTTGAATGTTTAAAATGTGTCGTATCACTTATGAGGGACACTGCATATCAATGGTGGAATACTTTGGTATCCATGGTACTGAGAGAAAGAGTTACCTGAAAATTCTTACAAGTTGAATTCAGAAAGAAATATATCAACCAACGGTTTATCGACCAAAAACACAAAGAGTTTTTGGAGCTAAAACAGGGTCGTATGTCTATGATTGAGTATAAGCGAGAGTTTGTAAGACTCAGTAAATATGCTCGAGAATGTGTTTTCACCGAGGTAATTATGTGTAAAAGATTCGAAGACAGATTGAATGAAGATATCATATTATTAGTCGGGATTCTAGAGTTGAAGGAATTTGTGGTGCTAGTTGACCAAACTTGCAAAGCCGAGGAATTGGGCAAAGAAAAGAGAAAAGCTGATTTCGAGGCTAGAGATTTGAGAAAGAGATCGATGGGTAAATCATATCAATCCTCGTCAAAAAAATCACGGGATTCGTATACTTATTTGAATGCATCAATCGATATCCAAATAGAGATCGTGGAAAGCAATACTCAAGTTCTAAAACTCAAGCTACTTCGGTATCAAGTATGGGTAGTGTAAGAAATAATAAACTCGAGTGTCAACAGTGTGGACGATGACATTTTGGTGAATGCTGGATGAATAATAGAGGTTGTTTTAAGTGTGGCTCTCAAGATCATTTCATTCGAGATTGCCTTGAGTTAGCCAAGAAAGTTAAATTTTAGAATGCAAGACCGAGCAACACTGCTACTAGAGGGAGCCCACCTAGAAATACGGGAAATCTACCTAGTAACAAAAGAACGACAAAGGACTTTGCTATGAGATCTGAGGCTAGAGCACCAGCTAAAGCTTACGCTATTCGCGATCATGAAGATGCGTCGTCACTAGATGTTATCACCAGTACATTTTCTCTCTATGACACTAATGTAATTGCCTTGATTGATCCTGGATCGACTCATTCATATATTTGTATGAATTTAGTGTCTAGTAAGAGTTTTCCTGTTGAGTCTATTGCGTTTGCGATTAAAGTGTCAAACCCCTTAGGCAAATATGTCCAAGTTGATAAAGTTTTCAAGAACTGTCCTTTAATGACTCGAGATTATTGTTTTCTTGCAAATTTGATGATATTTTCGTTTGATGAATTCGATGTAATTTTGGGTATGGATTGGTTGACGCTGCATGATGCTGTTGTGAATTGTAGATGAAAGACTATTAAATTGAAATGTCAGAATAGTGAAATCCTTCGAATTGAATCTGATGAATCGAGTGGATTACCTGTTGTGATATCATCGATGTTAGCTCAGAAATATATGAGAAAAGGTTGTGATTCTTATCTTGCATACGTACTGGATACAAAAGTATTTGAATCGAAGATTGAATCAGTACCAGTAGTCTGTGAGTATCCGGATGTGTTTCCAGAAGAGTTGCCTAGGTTGCCACAATCAGAGAGGTCGAGTTTGCCATTGAATTAGTATTGGGAACATCACCGATATCGATAGCTCCATACAAAATGGCTCCGACAGAATTAAAAAATTTGAAATCTCAGTTGCAAGAGTTAACCGATAGAGGTTTTGCACGACCTAGTTTTTTTCTCTAGGGTGCACCACTATTGTTCGTAAAGAAGAAAGATGGATCAATGAGACTTTGTATTGATTATCGTCAGCTCAACAAGGTTACAACAAAAAACAAGTATCCTTCACCGAGAATTGATGATTTGTTCGATCAGTTGAAAGGGGCAACAGTATTCTCGAAGATTGATTTGAGATCTGGCTATTATCAGTTGCGAGTGAAAGATTCAGATGTGCCAAAAACTGCGTTCAGAATAAGGCACAGGCATTATGAATTTCTTGTTATGCCTTTCGGATTAACTAATGCTCCTGTAGTTTTTATGGTTTTGATGAATCAAATCTTTAGACCATATTTAGATAAATTTGTGATTATATTTATTGACGACATTCTGATTTATTCATGAGATGAGTCTAAGCATGCCGAGCATTTGAGGATTATGCTACAAACCTTGAGAAATAAGCAATTGTTTGCTAAATTCAATAAATGTGAGTTTTGGCTCCAAGAGGTCAAATTTTTGGGGCATATTGTTTCAGCGGAAGGTATACGAGTTGACCCAAGCAAGATTTCTACAGTTGTTGATTGGAAACCTCCAAGAAATGTGTTTGAAGTTAGAAGCTTTCAAGGATTAGCTTGCTATTATCAACTTTTTGTTAAAGGATTCTCGATGATTGCTACACCGATAACTAGATTGCTATAGATAGATGTGAAATTCAAATGTTCCGAGAAATGTCAATAGAGTTTTAAACAGTTGAAAGCATTGTTAACTGAGGCACCAGTTTTGGTTCAACCTGAGTCGGGTAAAAGTTTGTAATTTTCAGCAATGCAACCTTGAATGGTTTGGGTTGAGTTTTGATGCAAGAGGGTAAAGTGATAGCTTATGCCTCTAGACAGTTGAAGCTGCATAAAAAGAACTATCCGACGCACAATTTGGAATTGGTCGCTATTGTTTTTGCATTGAAAATTTGGCGACATCATTTATACGGTGAAAAGTGTCATATCTTTATCGCTCACAAAAGCTTAAAGTATATTATGACTCAGAAAGATTTGAATTTGCAACAACGAAGATGGTTCGAGCTGTTGAAAGACTATGAACTAGTGATTGATTATCATCCGAGGAAAACAAACGTTGTTACTGATGCTCTGAGTAGAAAATCATTATTTACTTTGTGAGCAATGAATACACAACTAACTTTGTCTGATAATGGTTTGATTCTAGCAGAGTTAAAAGTTAAACCGGTATTTCTTCAGTAAATTTGTGAAGCTCAGAAATGTGATAATGAATTGCAAGCTAAAATAGTGCAATGTGAGTCAACTACTGATTTAGACTATCTGATCAGATCCGATGACTGCTTAATGTTCCAAGGGAGAATTTGCGTACCAAAGAATTCTGAGCTTATTCAGAAAATTCTACACGAAGCACACAGTGGTTGTTTATCTGTTCATCCGAGAAATACTAAAATGTACAATGATTTGAAATAGTTGTATTGGTGGTTGGGCATGAAACGAGACATTTCAGAGTTTGTGTCGAGATGATTGGTTTGTTAACAAGTTAAAGCTGAACATCAGGTCCCTTCGAGATTGCTACAACCAGTGATGATACCAAAGTGGAAATGGGATAGAGTTACGATGGATTTTGTATCGAGGTTGCCCCTGTCTCCGAAAAAGAAAGATGTTATTTGGGTTGTTGTTGATCAACTGACAAAATCGACACATTTCATTTCAGTACATATAGATTATTCACTTGATAAATTATCTGATTTGTACATCTCTGAGATTGTTAGATTGCACGCGGTACCAGTTTCTATTATTTTGTATAGAGATCCGAGGTTTACGTCATGATTTTGGAAGAAATTGCAAGAAGCTTTAGGTATGTGGTTGCATTTTAGTACCGCATTTCATCTGTAAACTCACGGTCAGTCTGAAAGAGTAATTCAAATTCTCGAAGAAATGCTTCGTTGCTGTGTTTTAAAGTTTGAAGGCAACTGGGAGAAATATTTACCATTGGTTGAATTCACGTATAACAACAATTTTCAATCGAGCATAAAAATGGCACCGTATGAAGCATTGTATGGTCGTAAATGCTGAACACCATTGTATTGGACTAAGCTTAGTGAGAAAAAGATTCAAGAGGTTGATTTGATTAAAAAGACTGAAAATAAAGTGAAAGTAATTCGTGATAGTTTGAAAGCAGTATCAAATCGACAGAAATTGTATACAGATTTGAAACGTAAAGACATTGAGTTTCAGATCGGCAACAAAGTATTTTTGAAAGTATCTCTGTGGAATAAAATCCTTCGTTTTGGTTGCAAAGGCAAATTGAGTCTGCGATTTATCGGGGCGTATGAGATTATTGAAAGAATAAGGTCAGTAGCATATCGATTAGCTTTGTCTTCAGAATTAGGAAAGATTCACAATGTATTTCATGTGTCGATGTTATGACGGTATCGATCAGATCCATCGCATGTGATTTCTCCAACAGAGATTGAAATTCAACCTGATATGACATATAACAAAGAACCAATCAGACTTTTAGCTCGAGAGGTTAAAGAGTTGAGAAATAAACGTATAGCTTTGGGGAAGATTTTGTGGCAATGGCACAGTGTCAAAGAGGCTACGTGGGAACCCGAAGAAACTATGAGAAAATAGTATCCTAACCTCTTTTCTGGTAAGATTTTCGGGGACGAAAATTCCTAATGGGGGAGAGTTGTAACAGTCCGTTTTTAGTTAAATAAGAAAAGTGGTTTTGAAACCATAAATTCAAGGTCAAAATTATTATTTTATTATTATTTTAATTTTTACAGCATGATAGTCTAATTGTGTGAAAGTTTCGTTAAGAAATTTTATCGTTTAAGTGCTTAATTTGATAAAAATGACTAAATCGCGTAAAGTGAAAAACTTGTGTTCTATTAGCTAAAGGTGTCTAATAACTATGAAATATTAAATTAGAGGTCTTTATGCTGTAATTAAACCATTATTAATATGAGTGGACAAAGATGGACATATTTTTAATGGTTTTAAAGGTTAATGTATAAGGTTAATTAAGTAATTAGATAATTAAAAGATAATTTAATAAAACAAAAGGTCATTTTTTTCATTCATCATCTTCCTAACTGATTATTGAAGAAGAGAAAGCCATTAAAATAGCTTCAAGGTTCGGCTAGCTATCATCTATGCATGTAAGTCTATTTCTGTTTCGTTTTTAATGATTTCTATATTTTTGAGATCGTTGCAGGTTAATCTAGCTAGCCTAAGGACTGAATTGCAAAAATGTTAAAGGTTTAGGGTTTTTCCATTGATGAATTAGCATGTGTTTGATGTTAAAATGTATGATTGTTGTTAAATAAACAACATTTGTAGAGTGATTTTTGACAAAATTGTCATCTAGGGATTTAATTGAGAAATGTTAAAATTTTGTGGTTAACTTGTGAAATAAATGAAAGATATGGGCTACTAGGGACCTAATTGAAATTTGGCTAGCATGGGTTTAGGTTGAATTGCATGAATTTGTATTTTTATAAGATAATGACAAAATTGTAAAAATGTGAAATATTAGGGGCAAATGTGTAAATTTTCCTTAATGTGTATTTTGAAATAAATTGAATAGAGATATTATTAAATAAGTTAATTTTGATTGCATTTAGATCAAGAAAAATGAAATACAGATTTAGATCGGGGAAAGAACAAAGTTTTGGACTAATCGAATCGTTTCGTCGTTTTTACATTCGAGGTAAGTTTGAATGTAATAAGCATTATTATGTTTGTGTTTTAAATGCTTTGATATTGCATAAATTGTGAATATGGCCTTGCAGATAATGTTCGACGACGACTCGACAAGTGTGAAATCTCAGTTTAACTTTAGGAATAGATTAGGATACGAATGACATGTCTTTAGGGGTTATGTGATTTGGGTGTTGGTCCGTACGTCCTACCAGTGGCTCAGTTATCCGGCATGTGTTGTGGATACTCATCAGCTTTTGTGAGCAGCACCGTGTAGCTTCGTCATGACTGTCAGCTTGTGTGAGTAGACCCATTTATAGCTCAAGAGTGAGCATTATATGTGATACAAGATTGAGATAGCTTTGGCTATATATCTGGCACTTAGGGTGCTAGTTTCTCGAGTATACGATAGTATTCTGTATGGTTCAATAAGTATATCGAAGATGTGGATGAGTATAAGTTCGATATGAGATGGTACAGGTATGTACATGAATCGTACAAGCATTAAAATAAGGAACTTTATGAAAGTTTTATCTAACTTTGTGAATGAAAATGTGGTAGGTTGGTTATTTTATATGAGATATGTTATGTTATGTTTTATTTGTTTAAATTGTGCATATATGGTAAGTTGATTTTAATGTTATATGAACTTACTAAGCTTTATAGCTTACATTGTTTATTTTTCTGTGTTTTATAGTGAATTCAAAGCTAGCTCGGATTTGGGAATCGTCAGAGACTTCATCACACTATCCAACTATCACTTTGGTACTTTTGAATCTATGTTTATGGATATATGGCATGTATAGGATTATGGTCATTTTGATATATAGTTTGGTAATGAAATTAGTCATTTGAAATGGCTTGTAAATGTTAAGTGTTTGGTTTTGGTATATAACCATAAGAGTTGGCTTATTTTGGTATATTTGATCATGTATATATATGTGCATATGGCTTGTATTGTAAGTGTGATGATGGATATGTGATGCTTGTTGATAATAGGTATTATAGATGTCAAATGGTTGATATTTGAGAATTAGTATGCTTATTAGTTTACGCAAAATGATGCATAATTGTAAGATGCCATTTAGATGATTTGTGATTGTGAGTTAGCATGAATGAACTGGTCAAATTTGATACTTGTGTGTATTGTGGTTAATGGTATGAGATTATCATGAATTAAGCTTGGTTGGTGTTGATTTAAATGCCTAGTTATGCCATGTTTTGTGCCATTTGATTTGGTATAGGTTTATGCAAATTTGGGTGGCAAAATGGCCTGGTAAATAGCCTATTTTTGTCCACACGGACATGTGTCTCAGTCGTGTATGATACACAGTCAGGTTACACGGCTGTGTGTCCCCTGGTGTTAAATTAGAAATCAAGTCAGTATGCTCCACACGGCCTAGTAGACGGGCGTGTGACTTAGCCGTGTGGTATAAGTCAATATACCCTACAGGTTTGGCACGACCTAGCATACGGCCTGGCACACGGTCGTGTGACGCCATTTCGAAAGGGCACACAGACGTGTGGTTGGTTGTGTGACCCAAGTTAGGGAGTTACATGGGGTCGAACACGGCCATGTGATTCCATTTCAAATGTCAACACGGCCTATGACACGGGCGTGTCTTTGGCTGTGTGTAGTTTGAAAATTTTTCTAATTTTTGTAAAAATTTCCCGAGTTATTGGTTTAGTCCCGAACTGTAACAACCTATTTTTTAGTGAAATCGGAACAGTAGTTTCGGGACCTCAAATCTGACCCAAAAATAAAATTTATTTTTATTTTGTTATATGGTCTGTAATATGATAGACATGTCGTGTGAAAATTTTGATATGAAAATTTTATTGATTAAGTGTTTAATTACGAGAAGGACTAAATCGCATAAAATGTGAAAGTTGAAATCTAGTAGCTATAAGGATTAAATAGCTATGGAATTCAAAACTAGAGGTCCTTATATGGTAATTAGATCATTAAAGAAAAGTATGTAGATTTTTGGTGACTCATCCATGGAAAAATTAGAAAAGAGTGGGGACTAAATTGAAAAATGTAATAATTAATTAACTAAAAGATGATAAAAAGAAAATATCATCTTATTTTGTCATGTTCAACCCCAAAATTTTATGGAAACCCTAGGAAAGACAAAAGAAACTTTCAAGGCTTAATTGGGTACGTTTTCTTGTCTTGTTTTTAGTAATTTTGATATTTTTTAAAATTAAGATAGTCTAATCTATCTATTTGAGGTATTAATTTGAAAAGTTGTCAAGGTATGAAAAATGGGTCATGGATGAATATGCTAAAAATTAGAAATTTATGGTAGAAAATGAAGGGTTGTTGATAGATAAACAACTTTTACAAAGTGATTTTTGATAAAAATATGATTTAGGGACTAAAATGTAAAGTTGTGAAATTTATGAAAAATTATGAAATTTTATAAATACATGTGCTGTAAAATTTGTAATGGGATTTCGGTTAGGCTTGGAATAGGGAGTAAATTGCACAAGTTTCATTTTCCAAGCCTAGGGACAAAATTAGAATTTATGGAAAAGTTAGGGCAAAATGGTAATTTTGCCTGGGACGTAGATTGAGTCCAAATAAATATGAAATGAGATAAATTGATGATTAAATTCATTTATATAGATTTGGATAACACAAACTCGAGGCTAGATTGAGGAAAAAAAAGGTTTTGGATTAGTAGATTATTTACGCAAACAAGTGTCGAGGCAAGTTCGTGTAACCTAATTTAGCATGTAAATATGTTTAAATTGAATGTTGTGGTTGTATGAAATGTTATTATCATTTGATTTGAATTATTTGATTGCTATAAAGAAAATTGGATACATGCTTAAAATGATGAAAATGGGTTAAGTCCTGATTGAATATTGAGTTCCGATGAATATATGCGTTTTCCCGAAACGAATAAGGTTTTGCATTTGTTGCGGACGGGATTTAGCTCAGACGAGTAATCCTATTGACTTTGTTATAGAAAGGATTTAGCTCGGACTAATAATCCTGATATAATACCTCTCGAGTATACGTTACGATTAGGGTTGAGCCTAGACTGGTAATCCTAATTGAGCTCTTTGAGCATACGTTATATAAAGGATTTAGCCTAGACTGGTGATCCTGTTATGCGATATGTGGCTCGAGAGCGTGCTTCTTGGTTAAGTACCCTAAGAGGTACCCTCGAATAAGAATTGACGGATTATTGAATCGTACACCTTGAGGGTACAACCTGAGTATTCATCGAAAATTCCAATGATTCAATGGACATAAAAGTCTAGATATGGTATGAGAATTATGAGATGAAATGATAATGTCTTGAAAGATTAATGCATGTTGAGCTCAACTATCTTTACTTGATGTATATGTAAACTTTGCGACTAACATGTTTAATTGGGTGCATGTAATTAGGCAATTTTGCTAAATGGATGGAGACTTGCTATTGTATGCTTAAATTTAATAAACAGGATTGGTAAGTGTAGTTTTCATTATACGAACTTACTAAGCATGTAACGCTTACTCCATTTTATTTTTCCCCTATTTTATAGTGCTCGGAAGCTCGCGAAGGTTGGAGATCACCGAAGCATCGTCACACTATCAACTAGTCATTTTGGGTATACTTAGTAAAATCATTTTGTTATAATGGCATATATAGGACAACTTGACCAATAGTGGCTTGAAATTGATGTTTTGTAACCTAGCCATTGGAATGGCTAGTAATGGTTTATTTTGGTATGATTAAGTAGGCTATGATGATATATTCATATGTGATATGTTAAGTATATGTGATCAAATGATGTTCATGCCTAAGTTAATCCAAGGTAAGTTTATAAACACATATACATGTAATGGTATGCCATGATGAATGATGGAATTGTTTAATTTGAATGCTTGGAATGGTTGGTGTTGGATGTGTGTTTTAAGTGCAAGTCTTGGGTGAAACTTTGGGTGAAAAATGAAACTAGAAATGGCTTCATTTTGTCCACACGGGCAGACACATGGGCGTGTGTCTAGACCGTGTGTGACACACAACCTGGTAACATGGGCATGTGGTTAGGCCGTGTGTCCCCTACACCTTAATTTTGAGAAACAAAATGCTCAGAATTGAGCACATGGGCAGAGACACCGGCGTATGTCTCAGCCATGTGTGCCACACGGCCTAGAACACGGGCGTGTGTCTTAGCCGTGTGAAACCTACACCTAATTTCAAATTGAATTAATTAACCACACGGCCTAGCACACGAGCGTGTGGCATGGCCTTGTGCACAATCAGAGAGTTACACGGGGTCGAACAAGGCCTGCAACACGAGCGTGTCCCAGGGTCACACAAGCGTGTCTCTTGGACCACACGGGCGTGTGAGCCCTGCATCTTGGAAAAATTTTTGTAATGTCGCAAAAAATTTTAAGAGTTTCCGATTATGTCCTGACTTGATTCTAATGCTTGTATTATGTAACACCCCCTACCTGTGTCCGATGTCGGGATAGGATACGAGGTGTTACCGGACTCAGAGATTTTTAAGCATGCAAAATCGAGTCATAAAATTTCGTTCCAAATTTAAAATCAATCAAATATATTCATAGTGTCTCTATTATGGGCCTACGATGCCCATAACTCGCATTTAAAATGGTCCGAGACTAAACCGAGAACTTTGGAAAGTTCTTGGAAAACTTAGAAATTTTTCTCATAAAATAGGGTCACACGCCCGTATGTCATCAACATGCCCGTGTCCTCAGGTCGTGTAACTCTCTGTTTATAACGTCAGTACACAATTTGAACCACACGACCAGGCCACATGCCCGTGTCATCGGGTCGTGTCCCTCACACGGATGAGACACACGGTCATGTCTCAGTTCGTGTGGCCAACACTTAGGCTATTTTCCAAGCCTTCATGTTACCCACAATCCCTTACATCTTTATACATGTCATAACCACAGTTCATAGCAACATTTTAATGATTAAAACACTCTTTATCAAGACACAACATGATGTTTTCGAGGCATCATACACATTTACATATTTTTCACATTATACCGATTCTAGGCATACCAAATCTCATTTACTTGACCAAGTCAAATAATTGACTACTTATTCTCTTATACTATGATTATCAACTTATCCATCCAAAATTCACATTCAAGGCATTATAATCTTACTTGCCCTATTATACATTTACCATGGTCATGACCACTTCGAATGGTCATGAAGTATTCATCACACATGCATGTCACAACACCAATCATGCATGACCAACCATCATGTTCACATCATTTCATCACAAACATTATAACATAGCATGGATAGATAAATTTACAAATCATACTCAAGATGAGCCACACCCTATGGCCATATACAAATGAGTCAAAATAAGCCAATACATTTGGCCAAATCATAGAACACATATCATAAAAACTAATCCCTATACATGACACTCACTTGTAACTTCTCAACTTATGTATCAATATCCCAAGGTAATAGCTTAGTAGTGTGATGTTGCCTTCGACGTTCTCCAACCCCGAGCTAACTTGACAACACTAAAAGAAATATAAAGGAGGGAGTAAGCTTTACGCTTAGTAAGCTCGCATGAAAAATAATATGCAATATGGTAATATGTTATTTTTCAATTTCCCTTTTTTTATTCCAAATCCAGATAAGCTGTTTTCTCAAGTCGCAGTCATTAAATTATTTATATTTGGGGATACAGAACTCCAAATTAAGATCCGCTAATTTTCTATGAAACTAGACTCACATATCTTTTTACCATAAAATTTTCAGAATTTTTGGCCTAGCCAATAAGTACAGTTTATTCCTTAAAGTTACCCTTGTTTCGCTATCTAATAGTTCTGACCTCTCTTCACTACGAATTATTTATCTCATAGTACGGGACTCAGATGATGCTCCCATCTATTTCTCTTGAAAATAGACTCATTAAGGGTTTTAAACATATAATTTATAACCTATAATTATTTTTTTTTACAATTTTTAGTGATTTTCCAAAGTTGAGATAGGGGAGTCTGAAATCACTCTGACATTGTTTCACAAAAATTTAAATATCTCATCTTTTGAGATTCCTTTACTAGCACTGTTTCTTTTATCTGAAACTAGACCCAATAAGATTTAATTTCATATTTTATTCAATCTCTAACTCAATTTTCACTATTTTTGGTGGATTTTCAAAGTTGGACCACTGCTATTGTTCTAATCTATTTTAGTGCAACATAATGATAATCATCACAAATTTGTCATAGAAGTTATTCTCATAAATATCATTCATTCATTTACATTCTTATCACAAGTCCATTTCATTTCTCATGTCAAACACATGCTCATGGGTTTCGAGTACGTACCTGTGCTATCTCTTAGCACATCCATTTAACCAAACATGACAATCATATGCATCATACTAGTATCATCTAAGCATAGATGAGTTTATCATTTCATGTATTTCCATTCTATTTCTCATTTAAATTCCCGTTGAATTTCTCGAAATCTCGATGGATAGCCCATTTACCGTCAAATCATACAAGTGATCATTTTCAAGTACACACTCTCGCGAACCTTACATCTTACGGCGGGATTACCAGTCCAGGCTAAATCCCTTTTAACGACAATTGCTCTCTTAAGCTCGGATTTGAATTGCCAGTCCAGGCCAAATTCAGTCCTCAATCGGATTACCCGTCCGGGCTAAATCCTTAATGCACCCATATTCTTCGGGAGGCTTGATCACTCAAGGAACACCCGTCTAGGCTAGATCCTTCCTATTTTGACATCATTGGATTATCTGTCTAGGCTAAATCCTTTTCTGCAACACATGCAGGATCTCGTATCATGTAAGAATGGCGTATCCATCAGATGTCCTCTTTATTCAACTGGGACATCTTACCATCTTTTCATCAATACAATAGTTTAATAATTTCAATCATGTTTTCATGGTAACAATTAACATATAATACATGAAACATCGAGACACATAATACGTGGTAGAAATGAAACATTTGCATTTCACATACTATCAAGGCATTAGAAATATCATACATTGTCACATTAATTATGTACTTACTAATCATGTATCATTATTCTCTTGAATTTCATGCATCATTGTTTCATATCATATTTTCACATCATGAACTCATTCCATCTCCTTTCAATGTATTCACTCATGCCATTCATACAATAACAATAAGGGATTTTTAATTTAAACAAGCATTGCATTATTATTGACACACGAACTTACCTCAGACCCGGAAACGACAATTTACCATTTTAGTCCATAACCTTGTATTTTCTCGATTTAAGCCCGAATCTCGATTTCCTTGATAAATGAGCTTGGAAGCTTGAACCAAACCCTAGCCATAGCTTCCATGTAACTTTTGGTTGGATGAATAAGATGGGCATGAATTTGGCTTATTTTTCCTTTTTATTATTTTAATTACCAAATGACCAAAATGCCTCTAACTTAAAAATATTCTATTTCACCCATTTCATGCCTATTTTTATCCAAAAAATTAACCAATGGTCTAATTACCATATAAGGACCTCCAGTTTAAAATTTCATAACAATTGGGCACCTCTAGCATGTACAACTCAACTTTTGCACTTTTTACAATTTAGTCCTTTTGACCAAATTGAGTGCCCAAACGTCAAAATTTTCGAACGAAACTTTCATGAAATCATCCCGTGAAATTGTAGACCATAAAAATATAATAAGAATGAATTTTCTTACAGCGTATTTGGGGTCTTGAAACCACTATTCCGACTAGGCCCTCTTTCGAGATGTTATATATTAGGCCTCGAGGGTCCAATTAAGGGACGTTTTGAATGATCTTGGTAAATTAATAGTAATTTATATAAATTATTTGTAAAATATTTTGAAAGTTTCAGTAATACTTCGAAACCCTGTTTCGACGACAGATAGGGGTTAGGGGTGTTACACGAACCATTTCAAATGCATGTTTAAGGCCTCGTAGGCTCCTATTAGGGATAATGCGATTGATGTTGAATGAAGATTACATGAAATTGAATAATGTTTGTTTATTTGTGTTATAAGTCCGGTAATGCTCTGTAACCCTATTCCAGCGTTGAATACGGGTGAGGGGTATTACACAAACCGACATAATTTAGAAAAAAATTAAACTTCTGTTGTTACAATAAATTATTTTGTTAACCGAATTTTTCCAACAGAAGCGTGCCCAAAATTTTTATATACAAATTTCGAGTAAAAAATGGACTTGAAAAATTTGGAGACAATTTATTTATAAACTTTGAAAAGAAGCTTTGTTACAAAGAGAACTCCTTTAATTATTTTCTTCGGTTGAGCTTTGATCCAAAGTTGTCTAAACTTGATCTTGGAAGGATGCAGTTTGCTTCAAGTGTCATTGTGACGTTCTCTTGGAACGAATTTGAACTTACTTTTTTCAGTTGAATTGGATCGAAGGGTGACTTTATTTATAAACAACTTTTGACTTCCTCTAATTGGTTGAACTGGATCAGAATGTGGCTTTTCTTTAAAATTGATACAACACTCTTTTGAATTTTTTTTCAAGTTCTTCGATTTCTTTAAAGAATTTCAAGACTTTTGAACTTGTGAGTGTGTAAAATGGGTTGGACTTGACCCCTTTTATTGTACCAATTTTTTAAGTAAAAGAGAAATCTTTTGGAATGTAAACTCTTCATTTGAAGTGTTCCACAAAAATTAAACTCTTTAATTTAATATTTATCTCTTATCAATTTAATTAATTATAGATAAAATAATCATTTAATATTGTCACTTAATTATTTTAATATATATATTTTTATTATTTATTAATTAATTTAAATTAATTAAAGAAAAATAATTATGATATAATATATGATGACATCATTTTTATTCATAATAATTTCAATTCAAAGAATGATATTTTAAAATTGATGCATGGTGTTTTGTAATTAATTCAAAAAATTTCGTCTACAATACCATCACGAAAACATTGATGAAAAGAAATGAGTGCTTGAGATTATGAGTAAGTTAAATTAAAACCTAAAACAAAGTAAGAATAGTTTTATGATATAAATTTTTTTCTTATTTTCCTTTTCCAAGAAAATCATCAATTATCTAAAGAACATTTTTTACTAATAACTATAAAAAAAAAAGTTACATGTTTAAAAAAAATCAAAATTTACAAACTAAATTAAAAATAAATTTAAATGAATAATACGTTATCTATTATTAGTATAAAAAACCGATAACAATAAAATTAAATATTATAACATTAAAAAAAAAACTAAAACACCCAATCACTTGTTTAAACCTCTTTTAATTCATCAAAAAGTTAGATCTTTCAAATGTACGACAGCAAAATAGGAGTATTACACGTGGCAAAGATCAAAAGGGAAAGTTCCTAAGACACGCTGAAAGCATCAAATCATTATTATATTCCCAAATATACCCTCGTTGCCCGTGGGCAACCAATCCCCTTCAAATTTCAATCACTGTCACCCATCCACTGACCAAACCACATTCTCTTCGCTGCCCGCACATCCCGGGCATCTTCAGACACTTTCTTTTCCAAACATCTTCAACTGTTTTGCCCCTTTCAGACGCATTTAACACTACCGTAGACCAGCGAAAATCGTCAACAATGACAATAAATAAATAAAATAAAGTTAATTCCTTTAAGCTTTTTTACTATATATTGAAACCAAACGCACGTTTTCACACCAATTCTACCAGTCCTTCGTGTTCTTTTTTTCCTAAAATATTTGCGGCAACATGTTAAGACAGTAGTACTACCACTAAGAGCAACTGTTGTGTTTTTAACTGAAGTTGTGTTGTTGTCTCCGTTTTACTCAGTGGTGGTTTTGGATCTGGAAATCTAGGGCACGGAATGTGGAACCTGACGCGATTTGCATCGTCGAGGTTGAGCCGCACAAGACGGTTGTTCTCGTCGGTGATTCCTGGTCCTTGTATTGTTCACAAGCGTGGAACAGATATTCTTCATGATCCTTGGTTTAATAAGGTTGGCTTATTTTTCTTACTATGATATTTGACTAACCTGTTTGCACTTTGAAGTAGTGATTTTTCTGCTTACTGAGAATGAATTTTATTTTGACTCGGAAATTTATTTTTTTTAGATCGTGCTTTTGAAACGTAAGCTCCGAATTTCCGTCGATACGAAAACGTTTGACTTTTTTTCCCCTTAAGTGCAGGATACTGGCTTTCCCTTAACAGAAAGAGATCGACTTGGGCTCCGTGGTCTCCTTCCGCCACGTGTGATATCATTCGAACAGCAATATGATCGTTTCAGTAAGTTTGTTTTCCAAATTTGGTATAATATATGTATAGCTTACTAAAATCGTATGGTTGTGTATTTGCCTTTTAGGAGATTTTTACCAAGTTGTTGATCTTGGTCTCAAACAATAGCCTTGATTTTGACTATGTTTTTTAATTGGTAGTGGAATCATATCACTCCTTGGAAAAAAATACTAAGGGCCAACCTGATAGTGTTGTTGCATTAGCCAAATGGAGGATCTTAAATAGATTGCATGACAGGAATGAAACACTATACTACAGAGTAAGTTGGTTGATTGTTTCAATTTATGGCATTTTCTCAAATTTTTTTACAGCTCATATCATTTAAAGTTTTTTTGCTTTGCTTTTTGTTTCAGGTCCTTATGGACAACATCAAAGATTTTGCACCTATAATTTATACGCCGACTGTGGGGCTAGTATGTCAAAACTACTCTGGATTGTTTAGACGCCCACGTGGTATGTATTTCAGTGCGAAGGATAAAGGAGAGATGATGTCTATGATATATAATTGGCCAGCTCAACATGTAAGTTTTGGATCTTAAGAGTGTCAAAGATTGTATGTCATATGCCTTTTGTTCATTTATGTTATGTTGAATTCCGCAGGTTGATATGATAGTCCTGACTGATGGCAGTCGTATTCTTGGCCTTGGTGACCTTGGAGTTCAGGGTATTGGAATACCAATTGGAAAACTTGATATGTATGTTGCTGCTGCTGGTATCAACCCACAACGTGTAAGAACTATTATCTCTCTTTTCTTTCTTCCTCCTTCCAGCCTGTTTATTTTCATGCAGGTAAATTTCTGTTGTTTATAACTCTACCTGTACATTCTTGCGTTTAACCTCAATTGTTCAATCAATTTTCTTTCTCTGACAGGTGCTCCCTGTTATGCTTGATGTTGGTACTAATAATCAGAAGCTACTTGAAGACCGGCTTTGTAAGTATATGATGTACTTTAATTACTTGTTCTTAAGAAGTTGTTATCTTTGCAGAGTGGACTGTATGATATGCTTGCATATGATTTTATTTCCTGACAGGTTGGGCTGATGTCAACATTTTTCTTTGGCTTGACAGATTTAGGATTAAGACAACCTAGGTTAGAAGGGGAAGAATATCTAGAAATTGTTGATGAGTTCATGGAAGCAGTTTTCACTCGTTGGCCTAAGGCTATTGTGCAGGTTTATTTCTTTCAGAGGGGAGACCTTTGTATTATTACTTGTTCATACCGAGTTTACTTATTTTTCGGTTATACCATTTAGTTTGAAGATTTTCAAATGAAGTGGGCCTTTGAAACCTTGGACCGCTATCGGAAAAAGTTTTGCATGTTTAATGATGACATACAGGTGAACACTTGGTGCAGCTACTTGCTACTTTTATGAACTATTGTCTAGTATAATACAGATTGCTATGGAATCACTTCGAATGCCATCATTATTAAAAAGTTTTGCCTACTCAATGTCTTGCAGGGAACTGCTGGAGTTGCGCTTGCTGGATTGTTAGGAACTGTAAGAGCACAAGGTCGAACATTGGCTGACTTTCCAGACCAGAAAATAGTTGTGGTGGGAGCTGGGAGGTACTGACTAAGCTTGTAGATAACAGCTTGGCCTTCAGTCTTTCACCATAAGATTTTGTGCCCATTCTTGGCTTTACTTCTCATATCCACCTTTCTATCTGTCTTCCAGTGCAGGGCTTGGTGTCCTTAGCATGGCTGTGCAAGCTGTTGCAAGAATGACAGGAAAAAATGAAACTGCCGCACAAAACTTTTTCTTACTTGATAAAGATGTATGTTTATACTTCCACTATAGTACTCTTCTTTCCATTTGTGCCAGGTATTTCATATTTTGATATGTAATATATCCTTTCTATGTGTGATAAATAAGAGGTTTATATGCACAGAACACGCAAAAAAGTTTTTCTTGAAAATGGTTTAAGGGCTTTTATATGATTTACATCATTCATAGTTTCTTTTTTCTTTTTTTTGTCTCTCTAAAATATTGTTATTTCTTATGAGAAAATGATTATGGTTTGATACTGAGAACCTAGATACTCTCATTCTAGTTATATGTCAGATTGACCATCTAGTAATTTTTAATTTCATTCTCCACATGGTGGGTAATGCTTCAAATATTGTTGTTGCCGGTTTAGGGTCTCATCACTAAAGAGAGGAAGAATCTTGATCCAGCGGCTGCTCCATTTGCTAAGGATCCAGGACAGATAGTGGGACTTAGAGAGGGGGCTTCTCTACTTGAAGTGGTAAGTCCAATGGCAGTGCTTGAGGGGCTGCCATAAAAGTGCCAGGCTGGTGTATATGAAATTGTGCTAAGAACAAAAGAAGCTAGTGCAGAATTTGCATATGTAAGAACTAATTGCTGTAAAATTAATTTTATCCAGGTTAAAAAGGTCAAACCTGATGTGCTTCTTGGTTTATCTGGAGTTGGCGGTGTGTTCAGTGAAGAGGTGGAAGTTCATACTTTTCAAATTATTTCTATCGCATATATAGTCACTAACCTTTATTTTGTTGTTCAGAGTAGTTTATGCATATTTTTATGTTCTAATTACTGCTTGCGTTGTGCATTGTTTCGAGTTCCTCACTAGTGTCTTGGCACAAAAACAGGTGCTCAAGGCTTTGCGTGAATCTGGTTCAACTAGACCTGCTATTTTTGCAATGTCAAATCCCACCATGAATGGTTTGTTTTTTCACCCGTCATGCATATTTGGATATTTTCCCCCTTAAAACTAGATGTTTTATTTTAATATTCTGTTTGCATTCCCATTGGACAGCTGAATGCACTGCAGCAGATGCTTTTAAGCATGCTGGAGAAAACATAGTGTTCGCCAGTGGAAGCCCTTTTGAAAATGTCAATCTTGGTATTTTCCATACTAGTTGAAGTTCATCTTGTTTGAAATATTTTGCATCATAAATTTACAAGAATTTAGTGCTTCTTTCCTGCATGTGAATCTGATTTTTAGGTTTTGGTTATTACATCTTTGATAAGCATTTGCTTCCTGACAGGTAATGGAAAAGTGGGCTATGTAAATCAAGCAAATAACATGTACCTGTTCCCAGGGTATGTGTTGTTTTTGCAGTTCGTTATTATTCTTTTCTTAACATACTTAGAACTTGCTCAGATTTAACTAATGTTGCTTTTTAATCCAGGATTGGTTTGGGAAGTTTGGTCTCAGGTGCTCGCTTTATAACTGATGGAATGTTGCAAGCTGCTGCTGAATGGTATGAATATGAGTATTATCATATAGTTCGTATTATTCTTGTTTTCTCTCTCTTCCAATAATTCTTAAAGCCTGAATTCACAGTGTAGAATGTTTGGAAAACTACGCTCTTATTATTTCTAGTATGCTATAATGTATTCATTGAGTATATATCTAAATACAAAGCGTTTGAATGGACCAAGACTACAAGAAAAGCACCTGATAAGAACAAGTCTACTTGCTATCCGCTTGGTCACAAATCGAAAACCTTTCTCTATAAGCAGGAGAAAATCTGTTTACATTGGGACCTTTCTCAGACCCTACTTATAACGGGAGGCTATAATTTGTTAGTGATGCAAAACTAGGACCCTAAAAGGAGTGAAATGCTGGTGTAGGCCTTTGCATCCCTATGTTATTGTGTGCATTATTGAAGTTTTGGTTGCATAAACTCTATTAGACACTGATTACAATAACCTTTTTGCGCTTCACATGAGTATGAACACGACGGGTCCTATAATTCTTGTGTCGCTTGTGATTTTAATTGAAGCATGTGATGCTATCTTTGCAGCCTTGCATCTTATATGAGTGATGAAGAAATTCAGAAGGGCATCTTGTATCCATCTATCGACAGGTAATATTGTCTACATTCACCTGTGACTTTTCCTTGTTGTGTAAAGTGGTATCGTAAACGTTAGTTCAATAGACACCCAATCATAAACAATTTATGATTTAGCAGGGCATTTTATCAATACATCATTTGCCTGTCACAATAGATGTAGATTTTTTAGCTTACTTGTCACGTTAGTGTTGCTCCGATTATATTGCATGTATGAATGAAGCACTCATGACCATTGGAGATAATTGGGAGGATCTATGGTTTTAAGAATGCTCCATCACCTTTTCTTTTCCCCTTTAATTTCAAATGCTCTTCTTCTTCTTATTCATCATGAAGAAGTTAATTATGCTTTGTGCACAATGCAGTATTCGGCATATTACAGCCGAGGTCGGAGCATCTGTTCTGCGAGCTGCTGTTGCGGAAGAACTGGCGGAAGGGCATGGAGACGTGGGTCCTAAAGAAATGGCTCATATGTCGAAGGTAAGATATCAAACTTATTTCACCTTTACCTTTTTCTAATCCCCTCAGTAAAGCATTTTCGTGGTAAATATTCACATTTTAGTAACCCTAAGGTAAAAAAAATACAACTTAAATCTTTATCATCTAAATTTTATAACTTAAATGGGTGCAGGAGGAGACGGTGGAATATGTATTTCGAAATATGTGGTACCCCATTTACAGTCCACTTGTTCAGGAAAAGTAGGCTTCCATTTTATTATTTTCTTTCACAATTTGGAAATGGAGGCCATTTCTATGTGGACCGAGGAGGTACGGCCCCTCAAACTAGAGCTGCGAAGCAAGCGTGTTAACTTCCTTCTTTTGTTTACTATTAACTTTTATCTTCTTTTTTCTCAGATAAATAAAATTGAATTATTAATCATTAAGAGTTCAATACCGTCTATTGAACCAAGACAGAAGATTTATGTTGATCTCCAATTCAACCCTTTGTAAAAATAATTTATTTTTTAATCTGGAATTGCAGCAAATATATTATCCATCATTTTTCTTCCTATTGTAACCCCTAACGCAAGCATTTTGCAATAAATATGGGTCAAGAATGACCTTTTCTCCAATTGGGAGGAAGCCGCCTTGGTCAAATTTTGTAAAATTAAATGTTTCTGATGACAGACTGGATGAGCAGATTAGGCTTTAATATTTCGATTTCCATTTTGTAAAATTAAATGTTTCTGATGACAGACTGGATGAGCAGAACAGTGTAAAATGAATGCTGGAATTCGATTTTAGACGAGTTATTATTGTTTCAAATCTAGAAGTTGGATACAGCAAAAGATTTTAATCTTTACATATACCATTCATGGATAAATTTGATTCCAAAATATTTGGAAATTTCATCTTTTTTCTTCTTTTTTTTTTTTGTGCTTTATTTAAATTATGGAAAATTAGGGAACCAGCAAAAGAGTTACAATAATAAACAAACTCTGAAAATTTGAAACTTGAATCAAGTGAAGCAGACGAACTTTTATCACACAAACAAATAAGCAAAGAAAAAAAATAATAGAAAAATAGAACACAAGTTATTATTTTTATCCCTTTACTAAAAAATAAACAAATTGATTCTTGTAGATGAATGAGCAAAATAATTTATTTATTAGATTGTTTATCAAAAGCTTATTTTGGTGTTTTATATATAAGGCAGTAATTGTGATGGTGATTGTATTCTGGGTTTTGTTTTGTTCAAAATTCTGTGAAAGCTTAGGTATGCCAAACTCAATTCTGACATTTTTGTGGAGATGTCTAAAAGAAAAGGCTAGAGTTTAAGATAAGATTGGTTTTAAAAGAGTGGGTACCTTGAACCGAAAATATAATCCAGTAGAAGAAGGTTAGGCAACTAGATTGAATAATGGAACAATATTGTATTCGGGTAATCTCTTGGTCCCCCGCCGGCACTTGTGGATTCAAACCCTAAACCCTAAAACTAAATATATTATTGTTATGGGCACGTGTATAATTACAGGAGGGATGTTCAGTATTGATTCTTATAGTACTGTTTGGGGGTCGATAAGATAATTCTTGTGGATATCTATTTGCGTTCTATCAAACTAAACTAAGAGTACTTTTTTATCATAATAAATAAGACTGTAAAAAAGAGGATTCAGATTTAGAATTTAGGGTCAATAATATAGAAGTATAAGTTGCCAAAATGAAAAAAAAAGAGATTTAGGGTTTAAAATTTCCAAGGTTTAACTAAGGATTAGCTCAAGGCCCCACTACTTGTCGTATTTGGTTTGGTATTGCTACCACGCATGACTTTCGAAGTTAAATAACATTGCATGGGTTGCTTTTTATTGGCATTGAAAACACATCACATTATGGCAGGGTAACGTCTCATAGTTTAATAAATCTTCCACTTATTTGATGGGATGGTTAAGAGATTATCTATGGTTAAACTCTTCACAACTTATAAATAGGTATAATCCATTTGGTATGAATATTTTATCAGTCTGGGTGTGGATGTTCTTATTTGAACATCTTGTTTGGGCTACTAGATTTATGTTATTAACCTTAAACCCTAAACCTAAAACCTAAACACTAAATAAATAGATTTCGTTTTCATGGAGGGCCAACCAACCTTGGCAATAACTTGATTTGGATATCTTTTAAGTTTTAATGGAAGACTTAATTAAATATTAGTATATCTTTTCAGCTTTACATTGATTTGGATTGAAATAACTTGATTTGAAGTTTTCCCAATTAAATTATTTTCTCTTTTGTTGGAAGAAAATAGAACAATGACCTTATTTAGTAAGCAATATGCAAAACAAATAAAGAAAATGCAAGTGATCTTTGTTAATAAAGATGCATGGTTTTTCGAATCAATTGAATCTGTTGAATTAGAAATTAGTTGGATTATCGGTCCAAACAATAATGTTAAATTGTTTTTTTGAGTTGAACCATTTAGAACTGATAGTAAATTAAAAATCAAATCCATTTGAATCGATTGAATCGAGTTTTAGTAATTTTTTGGATTTTATTTTATTTTCATATATTTTTTTAATTCAATACATTGAAAATTTTGAAGGTTTGCCGTGATGCAACCAAGGCCCACTAAACTCAAACATGCCAACCAAATAGACTTAACCAAACAAACTTTGATTGTACCATGGCTACCATTCTAATTCTTATTCTAAAATGCTACGAGACATAAATGTAAGTGTACATTAACCAAATTGCAAGTTGATTGGTCAAATAAATGTGTAACACTCTAAAGTTCTTATTTTTAAATTGTTAAAACATATTAAGAGGATTGATTTGGTTCAGTTGTTAAGTGTAGTGTTTGTATGAGAGAGATCCTCTGTTCAAACCCCTTCTTTTGAAATTTTATTAATTTTGTTCACTTTGGAATATCTAGCTTAGCTATTATATTTGCTCAATTGTTAACAAGAATGAGTTTGTTGGTTTAGTGGTAAGGTTTTAGCTTACCTAAAGATCTCGTGTTCAAATCCTATATGTGCAAAATGAAAATATTTATACTTTGTCACTTGCTGCCGCCTAAGGTGTTAGATTTTTTATTAAATTCAACTGCTAAGTAAATCTCACGTTCCCTTCTTTTCTCACTCCCTTTATTCACGTTATTTTTTTTCTCTTTTCTCTTGTCATTCTGTTGACTTTTTCTTTTTTGCAGCCCATTTTTGCTTCTATTCTACCATTTCCCTTGATTTGTTTCGGTCGTGCGTGGTAAGTATCTCAGAGTAGGATTCATAAATTCGTCATGGGCAAATTCTTCGAATGTTACTTTGGGTACTAATTATCATTGTGTTGTTGGGGTTAACTTATCTTTTGTAATTGTAGTTAAGTGAGGAGCGTGAATTACCTAATCCTCTGGTGACTTAACTCTATTAGCTATTATTTTTCTTTTTGGGGTAAGTGTTGAATGCCCAATTTTTGGAGGGTTGGTTGGTTAATCCAGGAATTATGTTGATGAATACTTAGTTTTTGGTCGATTTAATTTAGAAACCAAGGTTGATTCTTGTTTTATTCACTAATTCAATAAGTGGGTGTTGTTTTAGGTGCTAGTTTTACTGTTGTTGTGTCGGCATCAAAAAAACGAAAAGGTATGTACCTTCTGTACCGAAAAATAGTGAACGATGTGAAGCCAATAAAACATTCTGTTAACACCACACAGTCGTATGCCAGGCCATGTAAGCCACACGACTGTGTAGGCCACATGAACTAGGTCAGGTAGGCTATGTGAGCCGCACAGGCATGTAGGACACATGGGTGTGTGTTAGGCCTTATGCCAGGCTATGTAGGCTATACGGGTTGGGCCAAGTAGGTCGTGTGGGCCCATTTTGATTGAAGTATTTTTCGATGCTAGCTACTTCATAGGGTCTGTTATGCAATATGTAGGACTCTAATATTTGAAATTTATTGTAACGCCTCAAACCCGGCCTAGACATTATGGTCGAATCCGAAGATGTCACAAGGAAGGGTTTTGAAAACGGTGTCATTACATTAAATCATTCCAGATTTTAAATCTATATTCGTTTATATCTATTGTCGAAAATGTTATTCAATTAATTTATTTGCCAAAACATAATTTACAGCGGAAGTTATAGTAATCGTTATTTTCTTAAAATCCAATTCGTAAGTTTGGAAAACATTTGTTTTAGTAAAAATTATGATTTTAGATAACCGTCGCAATTAAAGTATAAAACGAAAAATCTAAATCCCAAAAATTAAACCAAACCGTCTGGAGAGTTCAATTAATACAAAACTACTAGAAATAATTCTTAAATAAATAAAAACCTTTTATTTAAAGTCAGTTTATAAATTAGTGGTTATCGCGAGACTCCGCTACACTGATCCGCCTAAGTCTGTGGATTACCTAAATAGAACAGAGAACAAAAGTGAGTTTACATAAACTTAATTGGTAACCCAACAGAAATAGACATGTTGTATATACAGATGTCACATACACAGTCAGATTCAGATTCAGATTCAAATTCAGACTTAAGTCCTTTACAGATTCAGATAATAGAAACAGATATACAAAATTCTACCCCCATCCTCTACACATCAACTCCGACCATCCTATCACACTATGTGGGGTTAAAAAAACACCCACCCATCCCTACACACCATACCATGCCATTACGACACATATCAGATAATGTGCAGCCAAACTGCCAGAATATAGGCAATGATCGCCATACAGAACACTTCCTCCACATATATAAATCCCACCCCAAACTGATATTTAGAATAATAGATACAGTAATGTCATGCTTAACATGCTCGCATACAGATATCAAATATATATAGCAGAATAATCAGACATGCATAACAGTGTCCTATTCAGAACAAATTATCAGAATATCTGATCACATAATCTAATGTTTGGTTAGCCCTTATTGATCTTACTGTAGGCCCACAATCGATTGAAACGACCCATGCAACCCTAGGAAAAATTTCAGAATTATGGGCCCACATGCCCATGTGAGCCCATACACCTAGATTGGTCTCACTCATATGGCCCACACTACTTAACCCAAAGCCCACATGCTCGTGTGGCCCACACTACCACACCCATACCACCACATAGCCGTATCTTACGCACGGCTATGCCCTCGTCAAACACACAGCTATGTCTCACACACGGCCAGCCACACGCTCGTGTGGCATCGACAGTAAGGTTTTTTGACTTTTCTCGAAGCTCGATTTTTTGGGTAAGAGGTAAACACCTGATACGGTTTTGAGGCAAAATAATCCCGAGTCTTCTAAAACCTAAAAATAGAGTACCCAACATCGATTTAGCATATTAATTAACGAATTCGACCCAAGAAGAGACTTACCACTGATGATAAACCACCTCTAACGCGTACTAAACCGTTGAAGTGCAATTCCCTACTCTACAATCTGCTCTTAAAAACGAATTACCACCAATCAATCACTACAGATTGACATCGCTAAAAAAATCCCAAACCAAAAGTTAACGACAACAGAGTTCTACTTACCAAACCAAAAAGAGAACCCGACAATTCCAACAGCATGATCGAACAAAGAATTCACGAGCTGAATTGAAAGAGAACCAAAATAGAAGATTACAGAGAAGGAGAAAAGAAACGTTAGAAAGGGGAAAAATAAAAGAAATTTGATGTCAAATTTTCTTTAGAGGAGAGAGAAAATTTTTAACAAAAAAAATAAATAGAAAACAAAAAGATAACCCCTATATCCCTTATGGCTTATTTTTCTCCCACTAACCAACTAACTCATAACTCTCTCAGAATTTTAGCTCTATCGAAACTCTATCAAACAACCAAGCAAAAATTAATATCCATACTTGTGTAGGGATCCGAACACAGGACCTTCAACACACTAATGACCTTACCACTCGAACTAGTAGGCTCATTCTGATATAGAATAACAGACAATTTTATAAGAGCCTATTCAACAAGGGTAAGGCTTGAATAAAAAATAACAAAATTGACAAGTGTGAGACTTGAACCCAAGACCTCATACACATACTCAAAAAACTTAACCATTAAAGTAGATAGATATTTGTGTCAGACATTTACAGAAACAGAAAAAATTATTTAGGGCGTTACAACTCTACCCCCTTAAAAGAAATTTCAACTTGGAAATTTACCTGATTAGAACAGATAAGGATACTGCTGACGCATCAAGTCCTCAGGTTCCCACATGGCTTCCTCAGTGCTATGATTCCGCCAAAGAACCTTCACTAACGGTATGGACTTTCCTCCTTAGAACCTTAATATCACAATCTAAAATTTGAACCGGCTCATCCTCAAAAGTCAAATCTGATCTAACATCGATCTCCTCAACAGAGACAACGTGAGATGGATCAGACCGATACCGCATTGAGATCGAGACGTGAAACACATTGTGGATACGGTCCAACTCCGGAGGTAACTTCAACTGATAAGTAATCGGTCCCACACGCTTCAAAATTCGATACGGCCCAATAAACCTAGGGTTCAACTTGCCCTTACGACAGAATCTCAGAACTTTCTTCCACGGAGAAATCTTAAGAAAAATGAAGTCACCCACAGAGTACTTAATATCTCTCCTCTTCAAATCTACATAGGACTTCTGTCTATCAGAAGTCGCCTTCAGACGATCCCGAATCAGTCTAACATTATCTTCGGTCTCAGAAACCAACTCAGGACCCAAAACCCGACGCTCAGCAACTTAGTCCAACATAGCAGTGTATGACACTTACGACCTTACAAAGTCTCGTAAGGTGTCATCTGAATGCTAAACTGGAAATTGTTATTGTAGGCAAACTTAGCTAGCGGTAAGAAATCCTCCCAACTACCTTGAAAATCAATCACAAAGCTCTGAAGCATATCCTCTAGTATCTAAATCACCCTCTCAAATTAACCATCAGTTTGAGGATGGAACGTAGTACTGATGTCCAATCTTGAACCCAGAGCCTCGTGTAATTTCTTTCAACATCGAGAAGTGAAGCGAAAATCTCTATCAGAAATTATCAAAACAAAAATGCCATGCAGTCTTAAAATCTTGGAGATATAGAGCTTCACTAGCTTCTGTAGAAAGTAGTCCATCCGAATCGGAATAAAATGAGCAGACTTGGTCAATCGATCCATGATAACCCAAAAAGAGTCCTTCTTAGTAGGTGTCAAGGGCAACCCACTAACAAATTCCATCGTTACTCGTTCTCATTTCCATAAAAGAATTTTAACAGGTTGGAGCAAACTCGAAAGTAACTAATGCTTAGCCTTAACTTGCTGGCACGTCAGACAACGAACAACAAAATCCGTAACCTCACATTTTAAACCCGGCCACTAATACAGTTTACGGAAATCCCAATACATCTTATTATCACAGGGATACATAGCATAATGGCTACTATGCGCCTCCCTCAGAATTGACTGCCTCAGATCAAAATCATTCGGCACACAGATTGACCTCGAAAACACAAAACTCCATCTTTATTCAACCCAGAATCCAAAGTATTGCTACTCTCAATTTGACGAAACTGCAAACCTAGAGACTCATCCCCTAATTGCTTATCTCGAATCTGATCAATCCAAGTCAGCTTAACTTGTAACTCGGCTAACAGATCCCTATCATCAAACAGACTAAGACAAGCGAACATTGCTCTCAAATCAGTCACAGCTCTACGACTAAGAGTATCGGCCACCACGTTGGCCTTACTAGTATGATACTCTATCGTGCAGTCATAATCTTTGAGTAGTTCAATCCACCGATGCTGTCTAAAGTTCAACTCCTTCTAAGTAAGGAGATACTTAAGGCTCTTGTGATCAGTGTAGATGATACACCTCTCACCATACAGATAATGCCTCCAGATCTTTAACGTAAATACCATAGCAGCTAACTCGAGGTCATGCGTTGGATAATTCCCCTCGTGCGTCTTAAGCTAACGGGACGCATAAGCCACAACCTTACCATTTTGCATCAATACACATCCCAAACTGATGTGCGATATATCATTGTACACTATAAACTTTTTACCAGATCTAGGCTGTATCAGAATAGGAGCCTGAGTTAGAACAGACTTGAGCTTCTTGAAGCTCGATTGTTGCGTATCAGACCAAACAAAAGGAAAACCATTGTGCAGAAGCTTAGTTAAATGAACTGCAATCAAAGAAAACCCCTCGAAAAATTACCGATAATATCCTACAAGACCTAGAAAAATGCAAATCTCAGATACATTCTTAGGCTACTTCCAATTAAGCACAGCCTCAATCTTCTTCGAATCAACTTGAATCCCCTCAGCAGAAACTATGTGACCCAAAAAAGTTACCTCACGCAACCAGAACTCACACTTGCTCAATTTAGCGTAGAGTTGTTTCTCTCGGAGTATATGAAGCACTACTCTAATATGCTCATCATGCTCATCCTCGGTTTTAGAGTAAACCAGAATATTGTTAATGAAGACCATGATGAATTGGTCTAGATATGTCTGAAAGACTCGGTTCATTAGATCCATGAATGTGGCCGTAGCATTCGTCAAACCAAAAGACATAACTAGTAACTTGTAGTGCCCATAATGAGTCCTAAACGCCGTCTTATGAACATCTACTTTTTTAACCCTAAATTGATGATACCCAGAACGAAGATCAAATTTCAAAAACACAGAAGCCCCTCGAAATTGATTAAACAAATCGTCGATCCTCGAAAGTGGATACTTATTCTTCACAGTCAGTTTATTCAACAGTTGATAATCAATACACATCCTCATGGTCCTATCCTTCTTCCTTACAAACAGAACTGATACCCCCATGGAGACACACTAGGGCAGATGAGAACACGATCCAGAAGCTCTTGAAGTTGAGCCTTAAGCTCTATAAGTTCCTTCGGTACCATACGGTATAGAGTGATAGACACCGGAGTTGTACCTAGTAGAAGCTCAATGCCGAACTCAACTTTCTAATTAGAAGGTAAACCTAGTAACTCCTCAGGAAATACATCCGAAAAATCTCTCACTATTCTGATACCTCCAATAGAAGAGTCCCTAGAAATATAAACACTGACGTAAGCCAAATACGCCTCACACCCTTTCCAAACCAATTTCTCAGCCACAAGAGTAAAGATCACATTGGACAGATAATCTCAACATTCACCGATCACAACCACCTTCTTATCATCCTTGGTCCTCAGAACAACCCTCTTAGTCACCCAATCCAAACTAACTAGGTGTTCAACCAACCAGTCCATACCCAGAATTAAGTCGAACTCTCCAAACGAAAGCTCTATCAGATTTGCCAAAAATACAATCCCTAGTACTTCTAACAGAACATTCCTATAAAGTTTATTAACCTAAACAGACTGCCCCAACAGACTCAGTACAATAATCTCACTAGAAATGCTCTTAACAGAAATCTCCAGGTTTTCAAAAACAGTGCTAGCTACATAGGAGTGTGTAGAACCTATGTTTATCAAAGCAGTATAAGGTATATTAAAAATTAAAAACGTACCGGTGGTAACATTAGGAGCATCCCTATCCTCTTGACGTCGAGCATCATAAACTAGCGCAGGCTGCCTCGCCTCAATCTGACTAGTACTTCTACCTGGTGCTCTCTACTCTCAGCCCTACCATTACCATCCCTAACAGGTCCACGGCCCCTAGATAGCTGCTGAATTGCCCTCTTAAGTTGTATAGAACCCAGTCCTAAAGCTTGCATCTGATCAGCTTACTGTGGACATTTTCTAACACAGTGCTCCAAAGGTTGAATCTCAACAGGAACCTACACTCTAACAGGCTCATCAAGTCTAACCTATTTCTTAAACCTCTGAACAGAACTAGAGGGCTTCAAATCCCTCTTATTCTTGCCTCTCTCTCAGACCCTATTCTGGCATTCCACACGCTTGACCTCTTCGGCGATCTTTGCATTATCAACCAGAACTGTGAACTCTCGCTCCTTCTGTGGGGCAATCAGTACCCTTAAACTATCTCTCAAACTGTCTTCAAAGTAGACGTATTTTTCATATTCTGACGCCACAGCTCAACCTCAGAAACTCGGCCTCATACTAAGCCATTGATACATCACCTTGCGTAAAATTCATGAACTCACGCCTACGAGCATCCACATAGCTCGCCCCCACATACTTCCCTTCAAAGACAGTCTTAAAGAAATCCCAGTTCAGACGATCTAGCTGATTACATTCTCAATCGATAACCACCACTGATAAGCCTCGTCACGAAGCAAAGAAACTGCACCCTTAAGTTTTTACTCAGAAGTACAGTCTATGTCATTCATGATCTTCTCAGTGGCCTCCAAATAATACTCGACCACAGTAGGGGTGACTCTAGTGACACCCCTAAACAACTCAGCACCATTAAACCGGAGTCGTTCAGTTACTGACCTACGACCCCAGATCCAGAATAGGGTCTAGCGACTCTCTCCAATACCTTCAACATGGCTGGAGACAATATGTCGTCCCCAGCCGAACGATTCTGAGATCCAATCTCAATAACAGAAGAAACCGGTGTCTCACTCGTGTCTAAATTTGGCATACTACTCAGAGAGAAAGACTCAGCTCGAGCCCCCTACGGCCTCTACCACGCCCACGATTACCTCGACCGCGAGTTCCACGAGCGCTCATTGTAAATTTCAAATTTTATCTACATTATAACATTTTATGTATCAGTTCTTGTGTTTATTAGTAGATTTTTTATATGTAAATTATTAGAAGTTCAGAAATGTTTTCAGAGGTTTCAGTCTCTAACTAATTCAGTGCAGTTTCTGAAAGTAGTAACTACAGTGTTTCAGATAGTTCTATCTAAATTCAAAAATACTTACATGATTGGCGCCAGAGACTCAGTGTACCACATACTTTCTAAAAATTATCCAAATTATTTAAAAATCAGTTCTTTTTTAAACACAATTTTGGAACCCAAAATTTCACAACCTGAGTTTTATAACCTGACTCTGATACCACTAAATATAACGTCTTAAACTTGGCCTAGACATTATGGTTGAATCTGGAGATGTCACAAGGTAGGATTTTAAAAACAGTGTCATTGCATTAAATCATTCCAGATTTTAAATCCGTATTTGTTTATTTCTATTGTCGAAAATGTTATTCAATTAATTTATTTTTCAAAACATAATTTACAGTGGAAGTTATAGTAGTCGCTATTTTCTTAAGATCTCATTCGTAAGTTTGGAAAACCTTTGTTTTAGTAAAAACTATGTTTTTAGATAACTGTCGTAACTGAAGTATAAAATGAAAAATTCAAATCCTAAAAATTAAACCAAACAGTCCGAAGAGTCCAATTAATACAAAACTTCCAGAAATAATTCTTAAATAAATAAAAACTTTTATTTAAAGTCAGTCCATAGACTAGTGGTCACCGCGAGACTCCACTGCACCGATCTGCCTAAGTTTGTAGATTATCTGAACATAATAGAACAGATAACAAAAGTGAGTTTACGTAAACTAAATGTGTAACCCAACATAAATAGGCATGCTGTACATACAGAAGTCACATACACAGTCAGATTCAAATTCAGATTCAGACTTAAGTCCTTTACAGATTCAAATAACAAAAACAGATATACAGAATCCTACCCTCATCCTCTACTCACCAACTCCGACCATCCCATCACACCATGTGGGATTAAAAAACCCACTAATTCATACACTCTATACCGTGCCATTACGACACATATCAGATAATGTGCAACTAAGCTGCCAAGATATAGGCAATGATTGCTATACAGAACACTTCCTCCACATGTATAAATCTCACCCCAAACAAATATACAAAATAAGAGATACAGTAATGTCATGCTTAACATGCTCATATACAGATATCAAATATATATAGCAGAATAATCAGACATACATAATAGTGTCCTACTCAAAGCAAACTATCAGAATATCTAATCAAATAATCTAGGGTTTGGTTAGCCCTTACCGACTCTACGATAGGCCAACAATCAATCGGAACGACCCGTGCGACCCTAGAGAAAATTTTAAAATTATGGGCTTATATGTCCGTGTGGCTTGCCCATGTGAGCCCACACGCCTAGATTGGTCTCACACGTGTGGCCCATATGGCCTGACTCAAAACCCACACGTCCGTGTGGCCTACACGGCCACACCCACACCATTACACGAACGTGTCTTGTGCACGGCCATGCCCTTGTCAAACACACGGCCGTGTCTCACACACGGCCAGCCACACGGTCAGACACACGCCGGTGTAGCATCGATAATAAGGTTTTTCGGCTTTTACCGAAGCTCGATTTTCTATGTAAGAGGTATATACTTAGTACGATTTTGAGGCAAAATAATCCCTAGCCTTCCGAAACCTAAAAACAGAGTACCCAACATCGATTTAGTAGATTGATTAACGAATTCGACACAAGAATCGACATGGAACCGACTTACCACCGATGACAAACCATTTCTAACGCGTACTAAACCATTAAAGTATAATTCCTTACTTCATAGTCTGCTCTTAAACATGAATTACGACCAATCAATCACTACAGATTGACATCGCTAAAAAAATCCCAAACCAAAAGTTAACGACAACAGAGTTCTACTTACCAAACCAAAAGGAGAACCCTACAATTCCAACAGCATGATCAAACAACGGATTCACGAGTTGAATTGAAAGAGAACCAAAATAAAGGGTTAAAGAGAAAGAGAAAAGAAACATTAGAAAAGGGAGAAAATAGAAGAAATTTGACGTCAAATTTTTTTTGGAGGAGAAAGAAAATTTTTAACAAAAAGAAATAAATAAAAAAATAAAAGATAACCCCATATCCCTTATTTTTCTCCCACTAACTCATAACTCCCTCAGAATTTTAGCTCTACTAAAACTCTATTAAATAACCAAGCAAAAATTAACATCCATGCTTGTGCAATGATTCAAACACAAGACCTCCAACACACTAACTCCCTTACCACTCGAACTAGCAGGCTCATTCTAATATGAAATAACAGACAATTTTATAAGAGCCCATTCAACAAGGGTAAGGCTTGGATCAAAAATAACAAAATTGGCAAGTGTGAGACTTGAACCCAAGACCTCATACACACACCCAGAACAATTAACCATTGAAGTAGACAGATATCTGTATCAGACATTTACAGAAACAGAAATAAATTATTCAGGGCATTACATCTGTAATGCTGACATTGTATATGTAGCTTTCGATAGCATGTTTGTATATAATTTCCACGTCTAAGTAAGTGATATGGTTAAGCATGATTCATTCGTGTGCATATGAGTATGTTCTATATTTTAGCATATGCTTTGGGGTGGGATAATGATGTGATGGAGGAAGTGTTGGCAGTTTAATGATATGCCTTATCTGGTGGTTTAAACCACATATTTGTTTTGGTCGCTTGACCATACCTATTTGATTTTGGCGGATTAGCATAATATTTCTGGCAGCTTAAATGCACTATTTTAAAAAGTGACATATGCTCACTATTTTGATGTGTGGGGTTGGATGGGTATTTATTACCTTAAATAGTGTATAGAGATGAATAGAGATGGTGTGTAGCGGATGGGGGTAGGATTTGTATTTGTATTTCGTAATTGATCTGTCTGTCATATTGCATTACATAGTATGTCATGTTGTGTAATTTGTTCGATTTTTTATTTCTGTGTGAATTTGCTATCTGATCTATTTGTATGGGTTGTGTTACACACTGAGTTTTGCAGACTCACCCAAATTTTTTGACTTCTTAAGTAATAAACAAACTTAGGATCACGTAATGCACGGGAGATCAGATTGATTTTCTTGTTAATAAAACAAGACAATTTATTTTTAACTTAACTCTGGACTTTTTGGGACTTTAAATCTATTTTCGGACTTTGCTTTATGGTTTTGTTTATGTTTGACAGGTTTTGGTATTTTATATTTAAATTACAAAAGCTCATGATTTGCCAAATTAGAATCATGATTTTCAAAATTTAATACTCTGAATTTTCTGCTGTGAAACAAAGTAATCAATTAAATATTTTTTTGTAAAATGAAAAATTTTAAACAAAAATTTTCTAATAAACTAGAAAGATATTTGCAAAAAAAAAAAAATAACTTTTTAAGATTGCTCGATTTTCAAGAGTTACTTTTGAGTTTTTAAACGAGTTTATATAATTCCTCAATATCTGGACTTAACGTCTAGGCCGAGTGTAGGATATTACAAAATGTAACTTCATTGTTTTGTAATATTGATAACTTGTTTGATTACTAGTGTAATAATATAAAGAAAAATCTTATTTAATACATATGTTATACAATAATTAGACATAAAAAATAATTAGTACAAATTTTAATTTGAAATTAAAAGAATGAGTAAAGCTTTTGTGAAAAAAAAGAAAGAAATCTTCTATTTTCCAAAAATAAATCATGTAATTGAAATTAATTTATTGCTACAACATGGACAAGTAATACTCCTACCAAGATTCATCAAATTTTATTTATGTGGTTAAGTGGAGTATTTTTAATTTTCCAAAAACATAAAAGGAAAATCAACTGCTGGCTATACTTTTCTTCTTATGTTTTTCGACAATTGATTCTTTTTCTGCAGAGCTGAAAATTTTGAACCATACCATTATAACAACTCATTTTATTCAATTTCAATAACACTCATCCCTTTTCATGTACTATCATAATAATTATTAGATTTTGTTTTTAATCTCATGTAATGTAATAGTTTGATGGCTTGATGATTAAGCGTGTTTATTATTCTAAGTATGACTTGTACTAATTGTGTTTTTTATTCAGGATTAACCTTATTATTGTAATTTATTAAAAATAAAATTTTTATCTTCTTTTAATTGTTAAAGTTAACTTTAGCTAATGTAAAGTATTACTTTTATGCCTATAATAGTGTTGTGAAGAATAGGATTTTCTTTTATGAGGGAAAGTGTTTTAGATTTAGCTTTAGACTTTTGGTGGATTTTATGATAAAAACAGTATATATTTTATTAAAATATCTTTTATTTTTATTTTTATTTTAAAGAATTTAATCTCTCTATTTTTTTAATTTCAAATTTTAAGTTTAATTCTAACTTTAGTTAATTTTTTTTTGTTATATTCGTTAGTGCGATATATTAAAATAAATAAAAAAAACTCGCTTGATAATAACTATGTAACAGAAATAATGATGTTTTTAATGAATATGAAATAAAAAAATAAAATAAAAATAGTAACAATTATATGTTTTTTAAATTCAAAAAGTAAATAAACTAAAATCCTTAAAATAAAAATAAATTAACTAAATTCTAAATTTATGAAAAGTATAGGGACTTAAAACAATTTTAGCGCAATTTTCTCTAGGCGATCAAGTGTTCAATGATAATAAATTATAGGGTAAACTACAAAATTAACTGCTCAATTTTTATAAATTTTCATTTTAAGAAAAAAAAGTAAAAATAAAAATTATAAATAATATTATTTTATACCCATTTTATAAATTTTCATTTTAATTGCTGTTAAAAAAAATTAAAAGAAGAAACAACCCTTTAAATTATTCTACATCATTTGTCTAATTGATTCAGAATTGTGATGCCCTTCCTTAATGCAAAATCAAAACTGTCACTCTTAAATTTTTAGGTTTAACTTTTTCTTATCCTAATTCATTGAAATTGTTCCAAAAGTGAATCTAATGGCACTCTCTCAAATATAAAATTATTATTTAGGTCTTTAAATTTTTTAAAAAAAAATCTAAATTAATAAATATAAAATTATATTTTAATTTTTTTAAAATTATAAAAATTTAATTTAATCTTTTAAAAATTATAAAAATATAGATTATAAAAAGTTAAAATTTTATCCGGCTCACTTAAAAAATTATTCTAGTTTGCCCCTGATTGATTCCATTTAAAAAAAAAAAAAGGTAAAAAGCTAAATTTAATTCTTTAAAATTATAGTAAATTTGCGTCATTTTTCCTCTCTGTCTCAAGATCATTTCTTACTGGAAGCATTTATTTTAAAATTATATATAATCACATATAATATATATTTGAATATTTAATTTTAAATTAAAACAAATCTATCTAATCACAAATAATAAGTCTTTAAATATTCAATATTTAAAATTAAATAAATTTAAACACACACTCTTCTAAAATAATAATAATAATAATAAACAATTCTAAAGACAAGTTGAATATTGCATTTTCAAGAATTTGGTCCACATAAAAGGCACCGACTTTTATAAGAGCGGTATCCATCTCTCATCTATCAACGTCCTGAAGGCAGAGATAAAAGAAATGGCGGAAACATGCGACTTCCTCGCAACAAAGAGGTAAACCCATTGAATTAAATTCTTTATATATCTTTCTCATAATAATTCTTTTTCTCAGATCTGCAGTGGTGAGTGGAGGAAACAAGGGAATTGGATTGGAAATATGTAAGCAGTTGGCTTCCAAAGGAGTCACGGTGGTGTTAACTGCTAGAGATGAGAAAAGGGGGCTTCAAGCTCTTGACAAGCTCAAGGAATCTGGTCTTTCTCATAATCTGGTTTTCCACCAGCTCGATGTCACAAACCCTCTTAGCGTTGCTTCTCTTGCTGCTTTCATCAACACCCAATTCGGGAAACTTGATATCTTAGTATGTAATTTCTCCTCTTTTTTCTTTCTTTTTTTTTATTCTAAAAATTTCACCTATGATTTACTCATTTAATTTTAAAAAGTTACAAAATGATCAATAGATTATTTAAAAGTTTTCATTTAAATTACTGAACTGAACTAGTTAACTCTAAATAACGATTTGACGATTTGTACGGCGGATCAATACACATCAGTAAGTAAAAAAACATACATTAAATTCAAGTCAATCTGTTAAGTATGATTCCTATTTCAGTTAAATTTGAAAAATGATATTCTAGTTAAACTCTATTTATTTATTTCAGTTAAACTCTGTGATCTATAAATTTAGCATTTATAGGTTTTTTGTCTTTGAGTTTTTAGAATTTAGTTTTTATCTCTATCTTTTGTACTCTTCGTTCTTTTGCTATTTTAGTAAAATTATATTTACTCGTGATTTTTTATCTTCTTTGAAAGAGTTTTTTCACGTTAAATTTGTGTTTAATTTTTTAATTTTTTCTGTTATTTTTACTTGTTCATTACTTAATCGAGTCAATCCCCAACATAATCTGAAGGTCAATGTAAAAGATTGGAGAAGAAAATTGTTTGAATTTTAGTTTGCAAATTCGTGATATTCAAAGTTGTTTTACAAAAAAAAAAAACTTGAATTGTAGAAGATAAAAGAAAAAAGAGCTTTTGATTGATGTTAGCGATATAAACAGAGAAGATCATACAACAACGATTTTAAAAGCCTAATAGTTTAAATGAAAATTTTTGAATATTTTAATGATCATTTTGTAACTTTTTAAAATTGAGTGACAAAAATATAAATTTAATAATAGTTTAATGATGCTGGATGGAATTTAACCAAAAAAATGGGGTTAAATAAACATAAAATGATGGTAATGGTAATGATGAAAAGTGTTGTAGGTCAATAATGCAGCAGTTGTTGGAGCCAATATCAACTATGAGATTTTAACTACCGCTGTTGAAAAATCGAGTGATTGGGTAAGTCTTAGGATTCCATCCTTGTTTAGAGTTGTTTTATGGAATTTAAAAGAATCTACTTTGTGGAAGCAGCCACTAGGGGAGGTAGTGTGGAATGAGATTATTACAAGTGAAACTTATGATATGGTCCAAGATTGCCTAAAAACCAATTACTATGGTATGAAAGCAATGGTTGAAGCGCTACTTCCCACCCTCAACTTGTCTGATTCCGCCAGGATTGTCAATGTTTCCTCTAATCTTGGTGTACTGGAGGTAAACTTTTACTACACAACCTTCCACATACCATGTTACTCAACTTGCTACTACAATTGTTCATAGATTAGGAGCGCTCGTCTGATTTGTATCAGGTTCGAACAAGGATGTTCATATCTCAAATCGAATTTAAATTAAAAAATAAAAATATTTTCAAATTTAAAATTTCTTTTGATTTTAAAAAATATTTTCTATTTTCATTTTTTAAAAAATAGCTTTATTTTTTTTAATTTTTGAAATTTGAAAAATGGGTTTGATAAATAAATAAAATTTATTTTCAATAATAAAATATAAAAACATGTTTAGTAAACTATTTTCTCATAATGAAAACATAAAATAAAATAAAGTTATTATATTCGAACTAAGGTATGAGATTTTACTTTTAAAATTTATTGAAATGATAATAATATTTTTGCTTAAATGGGTTAGAATTAAGGTTGATTTATTGATTAAATTTAAAGTTAATTTTTTTTGTTTTATTTTTTTCAATTCTACAAAATATTTTTCAATGAAAACAATGCAAATAACTTTTTTTTTATTTTCTAATTTTCACATATTTTTGTTTTATAAAAAAATATTTTAAAACTTTTCAACAACATTTTTTTTTTCAAAAAAAAAAAAAAAAACTAAAACAGCCTCTGATTCTTAAATCTAATCCTATCAGGAATTATAATATTATAATTTAAATAATTAGTTTATCAAAATTTTAAATAAGAATTTTCATAAATAATAATCAATGTTTATGATTTATAAAATTGTATATTCAAATTTTATTAATTTTAACGAGGATTAATATCATTTAGATTCTATTTTTAAATATATATAATTTAAATAGAATAATGAAATAAAAATATATAAAAATAAGATAATTCTGTTAATTTTAAAAAAATTAAAGAAATCATTAATTTGGAGTTGAAACAGAGATGATATTTTTGCATTTTGAATTCAGATAATGACGTGTAAATGGGCGAAAGATGTGCTAAGCGATGTGGAAAAGCTGAGCGAGGAGAGAGTGGAATTAGTGCTGAACAAGTATCTTGAAGATTTTCGAGACGGAGCGTTGAAAACCAATGGGTGGCCAACTTATATTGGACCATCTGCTTATATTGTCTCCAAAGCAGCTATGAATGCCTACACTAGGATACTGGCCAAGAATTACCCCACTTTTTGCATCAATTGCGTGCACCCTGGCTTTGTCAAAACCGATATTACTGGCAGCACTGGATTTTCCACCCCTGCTCAAGGGGCAGAGAATGTAGTGACAGTAGCGTTGCTACCCATTGGTGCCTCTTCCGGTCTTTTCTATAATCGCCAACTAGTTTCAAGTTTTTAAACTAAATAACACATTACAAGTTAGTGAATTATCCGAAAATTACGGCCAAATGTTATTGTTTTTCATGGTTTATCTTATAATAAACTTCTTGTTGGTGTGTTTTGGAAGACTTAATTAAATATTAGTGTATTTTTATTTTTCCAGCTCTATTATTTTATGTTTTGTTGGAGGAGAATAGATCGAAGAATTTATTAATAGAGTAAGCAATATGTGAATCAAATAAAGAAAATGTAAGTGATTTTTGTTAATACAGATGTGTGATTTTTCGGATTGGTTGGATTATTGGTCCAGATAATAATATTAAATTGTTTTTTGAATTGAACCATTTAAAACTGTTATTGAATTAAAAATCAAAATCATTTGAACCAATTCAATCGAGTTTTTAATAGTTTTTTTGAATTTTTATTTTATTTTCATATTTTTTTTAATCCAACCCAATCACCCAACCAGATGCAACCAAGGCCCACTAAACTCAAACATGCCAACCAAACAGACTTTGATTGTACCACGGCTGCCGTTCTAATTCTTGTTCCAACATGCTATGAGACAGCGAAGCAGCCAAAGTTTCCAGCATTTGATTTCGAAGAAGTAAACACAGGAAAAAAGAAAAACGTGTAACAAAAATATTAGTATCTCCTTGTCAACTTCGAATCAAACGGCTGAATCAAAAAGTACAAGGAACATAAAGTTGCCCTTTTTTTTTTTTTTTCTTTTTGGTGTCAAACAAGTTCCAATGGCGGAGTAATTGAAGACATTAACCAACAGATCATCAGATAAAAACCTCCAATAAACCAACTAGCTAGCTGTGCTATTTCTTCTGCTCTCTTCTCATGGCGGAGTCCCTCCAAAGGTTTCTTTTTCTTTGATGGCGGTTTTGCATTTGTTATACCTTTAATCCTAAAGCTTTAACATTTGTTGACTTCTTCTTCGATCAGGTATGCTGTTGTCACCGGGGCGAACAAGGGGATTGGACTGGCCATATGTAAGTTGTTGGCCTCTAAAGGGGTCATGGTGGTCTTAACTGCTAGAGACGAGAAAAGGGGTCTAGAGGCTCTTGAAAAGCTGAAAGAATCCGGTCTCTCTGATCATCTAGTTTTTCACCGGCTCGATGTCGCCGACCCTGCTACCATCACTTGTCTGGCAGACTTTGTCAAAAACAGATTTGGGAAGCTTGATATCCTGGTATGAGTTACTATAGTCAATTACCTGCTCAACTTTTTCACCATGTGTGTAGCGATATAAGAATATTTCTGCAGGTGAATAACGCTGGTATAGGCGGAAGTACAATGAACCATGAGGCTTTAAGAGCTGCACAAGTTTCCGGTACTGAGGTAAATTTATAAGCCATTAGGAAGCAGTTTTCTCTTTTTAACAGTTTGTAAAAGCTTAAAAGTTTTTATTTTTGGCCTGAATCAAGTTTGAAAATCGTGTCACATACATGAGGACTCAAATACGCAAGGGGTTTTACTTGTAGGTTTGGGGTTGTGTTATTGTTATGTAATCTAAGGCCCCTTACAAAAGTTTGCCGTACAAATGCAGGCAGATCTGGAAGCAGTTTGGAGAAAAATCCTGATTGAAACGTACGAGCTATCAGAAGAATGTTTGAAAATAAACTACTATGGTGCTAAAACTACGGCCGAAGCACTCATTCCTTTACTCCAGTTATCTGATTCTCCGAGGATTGTCAATATTTCCTCTAGCATGGGCAAGCTACAGGTAAATACATTGATATGTTTTAGACCAGCCTGAGAATAAGAACCGAGTTAAACTGGAACCTGGATTAACTAAACCATATTTTCTCAAATTTGTCGCAGTACATACCGAGCGAACAGCGCAAAGAAGCATTAAGGGATGCTGATACAGGAGAGAAAATCGACGAGTTAATCACCGAGTTTCTAAAGAATTTCAAGGAGGGTTCATTAGAAAGCAAGGGTTGGCCAACCTTTCTCTCTGCCTATACAATCTCAAAAGTAGCTATGAATGCCTATACAAGGATTTTGGCCAAGAAGCATCCAAATTTCTGCATCAACTGTGTTTGCCCTGGTTTTGTAAAAACCGATATAAATAACAATACCGGTCATTCAACCCCCGAAGAAGGTGCAGCGATTCCAGTCAAGTTAGCACTTTGGCCGAACGGTGGTGCCCCTTCCGGCCTCTTTTTCGTTCAGGGTGAGCCTGTACCATTTGAATGAAACTAAATAAAAAAATAAAAAAAATCCCATCAAAGTGGTCGGGAACTTAGTTCACAATTCTCTCTTCATCATCGATTACAATAACAATGTTACAACATGGTCCCACGGATAGGGTATAATGTTTCCCGTGGGAAAGTTCTACAATATTTTATGAGATGCTATAATTGTGAGTTTCTTTGTTCATTTCTGATTTGGAAAGCTTAAAGATTAGGTGAAACATGAGCATACGTCAATGTCTCAAGCAAAAGGACAAGAAACAAAATGTTGATGCCTCCATTTTTTGTATGCAAACAAGGGCCTGCTTTCATAAACAAGAGAGGAACAAGCTGGCTGATTAAACACCATTGAGTGGGACAAACCTGATCAATAATCTGGATTTGTTGATAAATTTTGATCCATTAATTATTGAAATAATATTATCAAAGAGCATCATCACCGAACTCCTCATTTTTTTAAATACATGTGTTTGACTACCCTGCTCCATTATACATTGATAGTGTAAAATTATTACTAACTTTATATTTTGATAATTTAACTTAAAAAAATTACAAAATAATCACAAAATTATTTGAAAGTTTCCATTTAGAATTTTAAACTATTCAAAAGTTTTTATTTAAATCACTGAGTTATTAAGTTTCTTCTTTTTTTTTTTAAGTTTTACTAGCAGGCTCCAAAGATGATTCAACAATTGGTACCATCAATGAGTAGAAGTATATACTTTAGATGTAAATTAATCTGACGGTCAGTGTCAGTGATTGAGAAAAAAATTATTTGGATATTAATTTATATATTTGTGACAATCAAAGTTATTTCATGTAAAAAAATTAGATTGTACAAGAAAAGTAAAAGGACAGCTTTCGATAAGTGCAGATGATGCAAACAAAGAAGGCTATATAATAACAATTTTAACAACCCAATTACTTAAATGAAAATTTTTGTTGAGTTTAATAATTATTTTATAACATTTTAAAGTTAAGTAACCAAAATATAAATTCACTAATAATTTAATAACCTTAAATATTGTTTACCATATAACATTAACATATCCGTATGGAATATACACGTGTATCCAACTGTTAGACACAAATACTAGTAACATAGACTCTCATGTACGGAGAAAATGAAAGAGAATTCTGAAAAGACATCTCAACTCCACACATTAAAGTAGTTTTAATTTGACAATGAAAGCCATGTTTATTAAGGAGTTTCCTTCTTCAGTTCATCAGTGCAATAATTGGCATAAAAAATAGTGTTATAGTTTCCATTTGTTTCACTCTCGCTACTCAACTCCATCTGGACCATCTCAACATGACAGACACCATGCAAAGGTAGCAATTTCTTTATCGAGGATTTATATTTGCCATAATAACACTCTAACATGACATCAACTACTTTTGTCAGGTATGCAGTTGTCACTGGAGCAAACAAGGGTATTGGACTTGAAATTTGCAAGCAGTTAGCCCAAAATGGGACCATAGTGATATTAACTGCTAGAGATGAGAAAAGAGGTGTTGAGGCTCTTCAAAGTCTGAAACACTCCGGTTTATCGGATCGTCACGCCTTTCACCAGCTTGATGTGACAAAACCCAAAAGCATCGCTTCTTTGGCAGATTTTGTAAAGGAACAATTTGGGAAGTTAGATATCTTGGTATCAATTATCAAAACATATATACCATATTAATAAAACCCTATGAAAAAAGAAGAAGAGATGTTCTTAAAAACATTGATCTTGTGCAGGTTAACAATGCAGGGATATCAGGTGTAACCTTTTCAATGGCTTCAGGTACTGAGGTAAGTCATCAAAGTTTTTGGGGACATAAAGTATAGCCTGATAGCCTGAGTTTTTTTGTTACACATACAGGAATATTCGAGTAACATATGGAGTAAAGCGACTGAAACTTACGAGTTAGCTGAAGAATGCCTGAAAACAAACTACTATGGCGCTAAAAGAACTACAGAAGCACTTATTCCATTGCTGCAAATATCTGAATCACCAAGGATTGTAAATATTTCCTCATCTATAGTCATGTTAAAGGTAGATATATGAAATATATAGTACCCTAAAAACCTTGATAATAAACTTCAAAAAGGAACTGATCGACTCAACTTCTTGTAACAGGATATGGTCGGTGAACAGCTCAAAGGAGTATTAACAGGCTTTACAACAGAGGAGAAACTGAGTGACTTGATAAGTGAGTATCTAAAAGATTTTAAGCAAGGTTTACTCGAAAGTAAAGGATGGCCAACTTGCCTCTCTGCATATGCTGTGTCAAAAGTAGCTATGAATGCATACACAAGGATTGTGGAAAACAAATTCCCAGATTTCTGCATCAACTGTGTTTGCCCTGGCTTTGTTAAAACAGATATAAACCTCAACACGGGTAAGTTAACTGTTGAAGAAGGTGCTGCAACTCCAGTAAAGTTAGCAGTGTTGCCTAAAGGCGGCCCTTCTGGTCTGTTTTTCGTAAGGGGTGAACCCGCATCTCCGGAACCTTGATGATCGATACATCGGACGATGATAATGCAGTCTCATCATAGATGCAATATATGTAGCTTTCATAATCCAGTCTTCAGTTCAGGTGCAAGTGTAATTTTCTCCGAAAAAAATTGTTGTGTACATTCCTACTCTTATGTGGGCAATTTCGTTACTTCCCTACGTTACATCAGAAAGTTGGATAAGATCAGGTAGTGGTATTTTGTAAACTTCGAATATCTAAAGTGTTAGGACTTTAAATCGTCTAATTATGGATTTTAAAATTGATGAGTACCCATCTTATATTAATTTATTAAATTTGATTCTTATGAAAAATTTAGGTCAATTATTAGTAAATAAACATAATTTTTACGGATTTGTTAGCATATGAACACTTTATTTTTAGGTTAATAATATAATAAATTAAATTAAAACTATATCATCAATTTTTTGGGATTCAGTGCATTTTTTTTTGTTTTTTGCAATTCGATTTCTTTAAGTTGAATTTCTTCCATAATTCTTCTTTGTCATGTTGCTGCACATAGGAAAAGTTCTAATGAAGAGAGTAAAAGCATGAGAGGGTTGGAAGAAAGAAGTGTTTCTATTAGATAACCGAATATCTAATTAAGTTTGTATATTTTTTACTTTTAAATTGAATTAAAAGAAAAAAAATGGATTTCTATTTAATTTTTGTAAAAATTTAATTTAAAAAATTTGTATGAAATGACTTTATTTTATTGGTGCAACTTTAATTTTTAATTTTTAAGATAATTGTAATATAACTTACTAGATTTCTTAGCCGTGTGAGTAGAAACTCAAAAGGGATGGTTTTGGTATCCAAGCCTTATTTTTTTTTTCTTCTTTCTTCTTTAATGGCAACAGACGCAGTTTCAGGTAATGATCCTTCCATTCATATTTCCTCTTCTGATCTTGGGTGTGGTTTCTTGAGGAAAGTTCAGCAGTTTTCCAAACATATACAGTAAAACTAGGGGAGCACAATTTTCTGTTGTGGAAACAAGAAGTCCTGTTGATTCTTGAAGGGTACGGGCTATATGATTTTGTTCTTGGAACTGTTAGTGTTCCTCCACAGTCTCTTGTTGATAGTGATGGCAATCTTGTGGCTAATCTTGACTTCCTGGTTCACAAATAGCAAGATAAGTTCCTGGCTTCTTGGCTGTTATCCACGATTTGTGATGATATTTTGGTGCATCTTACTGATGCTTGTTCGAGCTTTGACGTTTGCAGTGCAGTTCTTCGAAGGTTTGCTACTAAATCCACTATGTCCGTTTCTACTTTACGTCATTCTTTGTATTCTCAAAAGATGACAGCTCACCATTAAAGAAGACTTGACCAAGATAAAAAATTTGTGTGACACATTGATGGCTGCAGGTCACCCCATTTTTGCACAAAAATAGAATAGCATTATTCTTGCTAGATTGCCAATAGAATATGACTCAATCCGTATTGTCGCTTCAGCAATGCTTGTTTTCTTTGATCTTCTCGTTGAAATGTTGGTTGATTGTGAGGCTCGACAGCAGGATTTGGTTTTGAGCATGCATTTGCAGGTCAATATGGCTCAACAAAGTGGATCTAATGCCAAAAATATTGAGCAGTTTGAAAGTGGTTCTCAACCACCTTATAGAGGCAGTGGCTCTCGATCATTTCGAGGCAGAGGTCAAGGAAGGCGTTTTTCTCACAATAAGCCTCAATGTCAGTTGTGTGGTCGCATTGGTCACATAGTTTAGGAATGTTACTATAGGCTTGATGAGTCCTTTGAAGGTGTGTCCAACCAACCTATGCAAGCTCACTGTTATCAGTTCCAGGATGTTTCAAACTCATCATGTGGAGATCCTTATTGTTGTTCTCAGAAAACCTCTGTGCATCATTCTAGTGTGCAAGTTAATACTAGCTAATTTCCCACAGGCTTTTTGAGTACAAAGGTCTGGTATCCTGACTCTAGGGCTTCCAATCATGTAACCAGTGATTTGGAAAATTTGCATGAGGCTACCCAATACATAGGTAACAACATGCTCTTCATGGGCAATGGTATATCTGTGCCAGTAGCTCACATTAGTTCCTCTTCTTTTACAAGTTAAAACAAAGTGCTTCATCTAAAACGTGTATTACTTGTTCCTCAAATCTACAAGAACTTATTATATGTTGCTCAGTTTGATAATGATAATCAAGTTTTCTTTGATTTTCATCCCTTCTATTGCTTTGTGAAGGATATCCAGACTGGGAACATACTATTGGTGGGCCGCATTCATAATGGCTTGTATCAGTTCGATTTGTCAGACACACAACGCTACAATGCTGTATCAGCTTCTTCTACTATTGTTCACACCATCTCCCTAGAGCCATCTGGTTTTAATGTTTTACTTTTTGACCTGTGGCACAAACGCCTTGGTCATCCTTGTAATAAGACTGTTATGACAGTTCTTCAAAAATATAATCTTGCTTCAAAAGTTTCAAGGATGAATTCAATTTGTTCAGTATGTCAGCTTGGCAAATTTCATAAGTTACCATTCTCTCCTTCCACAGTTGTGTATACAACTCCTTTTGAACTTTTTGTGTCTAACTTATGGGGTCCTGCTCCCATGGCATCTGAAGGCCATTTTTATTCCATTTCCTTTATTGATGCATACTCAAGGTACACCTGGATCTACCTTATCAACCGAAAAAATCTAAAGCTTTGGACAAGTTTCTCCATTTGTAGAAATTGGTGGAGGTTCAATTTGGTTGCAAAATTAAAGCTCTTCAAATAGATTGGGGAGGAGAGTTTCGTTCTTTTCCAAAGGTCCTTTCTCAGCTGGGAATTCATCACAGACTATCTTGTCCTCATACATCCGAACAAAATGGTTTGGTTGAGAAGAAGCATCGGCATTTGGTTGACACTAGACTGACTTTGTGTAACGCTCCAAAAATTCTGAAATATTAATTTTTTTTTTGGTTCTGATAAAAAGTGTGTTTAGTGTTCTCGGTTAAGTGTTAATTATGTGATAGTAAGTCTCGGTTAAGGTTTGAGTTCGAACCTAGGGGTTAAGAAAATTATGGGTTAATAATTAAAAGAACCTTGATGGCAAGTAGGTGGGCTTATGAATAAATGAAAAAAGAATTGGATAAAAGAAAGCCTTGTGGTGGAGTGGCAAGTGGCGTCACATGCAAGGCAATGCAAGGTGGTATGTTGTTCGAATCCCACCTTGCTCAAAAGAAGAATTTATTTTTGCTTAAGAGTTGAACAGAGGTGGCATTGGTTATGAACTCTGTAGGGAGTGATAAGAGGAGAAATTTGAGGAGGGGATTTAGGAGATATTAGGGAGAAAAACTAGGAGATGAGGAGTGAGGAAGAGGTGGAGCCGAATTGGGAATTTGGGCATAGAAAATTCGGCTATAGAGGCTATATATAGGTGCCGAATGTGAGGTTGCCAGGCTAATGCCGAATTCTCTTTCACCTTACTGCCAGAAACCCTTTTTTTTCTCTATGATCTAAAAGCTGAAAACCCTTGTTCTTCTTTCTTTTTCTTTGTGCCGTTTATCTATTTTTCCTCTACTCAATTCTCTTTGATTCACTTTTAGTCTAGCTGACTTCTTCTTCTCTTTTCCCTTGGTGCCGAATAACCCCTTTTTGCCATACAAATCGTAAGGGCCGAACACCTCTTTGGCCGAATACCCTTGGTGCTGCCACTACTCTTTCTAATCGGCTAGTCCTAGTGTAAGTGTGTTGTTCTTCCAATCGGTTTTGCTAAGTGTCGATTAATCTATTCCTTACTTCTTCTAATCGGTTTTGGTAGGATTAGTATCAAATCCCAGTCTTTTAGATCCCAGCCGATTTGCTCCTCAGGTGTGAGACTTTGGTAAGTGTTCTTCACTTCGGTAAAAGGTTGGTCGAATAGGCTTTAGTAGAAAAGGGTGACATATGTTGGATACAAGTCACCCATTATGTTTTTAACGATAAAGGTTAATGCAGATCTGGAAAGTACTCGTGGTTAGTAATCAAGGAAAAGCTATTAAGACTTGGCGTTTCAGGTAAGGTTAAGGTGAGACTTCGACTTTTGGTAAAGTATTCGATAAGTATGTGAGATTAATCCCTGAGTGATATCGATTGTAGGTTCGTTGCTAAGGGGATCACAGTACGCTTTATTACCAGGTGTGTACATACACTACACACACACAGAGTAGATCGGCAAAAGTCGAAATGCCGAAAAGCCGAAATGCTGAAAAGCTGAAATATTAAAAAACTGAAAGTTTGGCTTCGGTAGTCTTGCGAATGCGCGAACACTCGAAAGGGGGAAATCGATAGGTTATCTGATGCCCCATAGGTGATTCCATGGACTTGGGCTGTGTTTTGTCCAACCAGGCCGGAATGAGCTAAATGGGCCGATAGGCTATAAGGCCTATAATTGGCAAAATTGGTAATTGATGTTATGTGATGGAAAATCGTATGAAAGTATGATTGTGGATGTGATTTGGGTCTAACGGGCCATATAAACGTGATTTGGGCCTAATGGGCCAAATGAATGTGATTTGGGCCTGATGGGTCATATGAATGAGATTGGGCCTAGTGGGCCATATGGATGTATGTAGACTTGTTAGGGCATTATAAGGGGCTTTGGGCCTAGTATCTGATAACTGCTTAAACAGACATAAAACTTAATTAATTTATTGAGACCGTGGGCAAGTCATAGGGTTAAGGTGTGGCAACGGGTATATGCATATCTAGGGTTAGATCTAGGGAGAGCTTGGTACTTAAGCGGTCTTAATGACTCACCTCTTCTTCTCTGGTATCCTACCTGGTGCATAGTACTCGTTCATCTTAGCTCACGGGATTTGTTAACGGGCCAAGGTAAGCAAAAATTCGTAATAAAAGAAAATCACCGAAATGCCCCTAAGGGCGAAAATAACCAAAATACCCCTATGTGTTGAAAGTAAGATTTATGGATGTTACATGTATATCTACTGCATGCATACAATATTCTGTTTAGGTTGCATTTGGGTTGGGAATTGCAAACTGGAGGAAGTATATGAGGATCGCATGGTTGCTTGACAATTGTGGATTCACTGACGGCTTTTTAAGCCCAATATGTGATTGGCAACTTGCTGCAATGAAGGTAGTTCAGCAACCAGGCTACCCTTAATGTGTATCGGTTGGGTGGGTCGATATTTATATCCCCACATGATGTGTACCGGGGGATGGAGTTGGTGTATAGCTGATGGATTATTGAGGTGGGTTGCATTGTACTGCATTGTATTGTATGTATGATTGATGTTTGCTTAATGTTTGTTGAGGGTAGTACACACTGAGTTTGCGAAAACTCACCCCCCTCTTTTATTTTTCTCAAGTGATGCTCAGTAGAAGGTTCGATGTTCGGAGGGACTCTGAGGTGGCCAGCTAGCAAGACGACTTGGATTTGTTCTTTTTAAGTAATTTCAGACTGAAATGTATTAAGACCTTCCCTTCTGTTATTGTGTGGATTATTATTTTTATGCATTGTAATCATGAGAAGTTGAATAGGGGTTCCCTAAATTATAAATTTGTTTTTCTACGTTTCCGTAACTAAGTTTTATTTAATTGACAGATTTTTATATATCGTCTGTTTTAAACAAGCTTTCGCGATTGAAAGGAGTTTTATAAGTTAATGAAGGTTTCTCGTTCTAAGGAAGGGTTTTCAATGAAAATAATGTTTTCAATAAAACACTACAATGTAATGTGCCAAATTCGGCCATAACGTCCGAGCCGAGTTTGGGGTGTTACATTTAGTAGTATCAGAGCCCAGATTACAAAACTCGGGCTGTGAAGTGGGCCTTATGACTTGGTTTTCGTCTTTAAAAAAATTCTATATCAGAATGTTTTAGAAAAAAGGGAAGTCTTGCTGTGCAGTACACTGAGTCTCCGACGTCGAACCAAGTAAGTTCTTTTATTCTTAAGCCTGTTTAATTTGATATATTGTAAATAGCTAGCGGGCTACTTTAGATGATTATACTAAGGTTTTTAGATTGAAACTGAAGCCCGTAGGATCTTGAAATTGTAGAGGAATTGCGAAAATAACCTTTTTTTTAATACTTCCATAAAACATTGGTTTAATTATTGAAACTAACTAATACTTCATAAAATTCCTAATCCAGAAAATATGTGAATCGACGATGAGTGCTAAAAGAGGTACAAAAAGCCATGGCTACGGAAGTGCTAGGGCTGAGTCGTCGGCATCAGGCCATATGCCCAATGTTGGAGTAGAAGAGGCTCTGGCCTCACCTGTGGCTGAGAATGGGCCGTATGATCGGGCCGCAGGGGATGATGCATTGTCGCAGGCAATGCTAAGGATTTTGGAGAGGGTCGCTAGACCCAATAATGGCACGAGAAATCGGGGGTCCATTCTGCAGTGACTTTGTTCAAATGGGGCTGAGATCTTTAAGAGTGTGGCTGGTGTAGCTCTTAACGTGGCGGAATACTGGTTGGAGCCACTGAAAGGATAATGGAGGACTTGGACTGTTTACCTGAACAAAAGCTGAAAGGGGCGGTGTCACTACTTAAGGAAAAAGCTTACCAGTGGTGGCTGACAGTGAAAGAGGGCACTCAACCTGAGCAGGTCACTTGGGAGTTCTTTAAAGCTGCATTTCAGGGAAAGTATATAGGTGCGAGTTATGTGGATACTAGAAGGAAGAAGTTCCTAAACTTGACCCAGAAAAACAAATCTGTGGTGGAGTATGAGGCGGAATTCTTACGCCTTAGTAAGTATGCAAAAGTTATGGTGACAACAGACTATGAGCGTTGCGTTAGGTTTGAGGATGGACTTAGAGATAGCCTCAGGGTATTGATAGCTCCACAAAAGGAACGAGTTTTCTTGGAGTTGGTGGAGAAAGTAAAGATAGCGGAGAAGGTAAAGCGCACCGAGCACCTAAATCGGGAAAAAGAAAGGGGTAAGAATAAAAGGGAGGCTGAGACTCCTGGTGTTGGACAGAGGCTTAAGGCTATGGTCAGAGTTAATGGGCCAGTTAGAGCAAGACCCCCTACTATTAATCCAATGGTGCTATCTTGTGCTGATTGTGGGAAAGGTCATATAGGTGAGTGTTGGAAGAGGACGGGAGCTTATCTAACATGTGGATCCATGGAGCATAGGATCAAGAATTATCATAAAATGCCAACTTAGGTGCCAGTTGTGGGCTGGGGTGGTGTCCAGCCACCAAGGGGTGGTCAGCTGCCGCCAAGGGGTCGTAGGCAGTCCAGGGGCAGTAACGGCAATGGACGTGGACATAAAGCACTAGGGGGAAATACAGGCCATGCTGAGGCAAGGCAGCCAGCGTTGGTTTATGCTGCTCGTCGCCGAGAAGACGGGGATGCCCCAGATGTGATAACGAGTATGTTCTTTATATATGAGTTACCTTACACATTATTGATTGATATTGGATCGACGCATTCATATGTTGTATGTAATATGATCGAACCTTTGGGTGATATGTTTGAAATTACTACAATGAAGTTACTGTGATAAGTCCGTTAGGTCAATCAGTGGGAGTGAATAAGTTGTTTAGGGAGATACCCTTAGTAGTCCAATGGGTTACCTTTTTAGCGGATTTGATGGAGTTACCGTTTAGTGAGTTCGATTTAATATTAGGTATAGATTGGCTGGTGAAACACCGAGCCACCTTGGATTATGCTGTAAAGTGTATGGTGTTAAGAACAGTGGAGGATAAGGAGGTGGTGGTGATTGGTAAATGCTGAAATTATCTGTCGAACGTGATTTCAGCATTAAGGGCTGAGAAGTTGGTACAAAAGGGATGCGAAGCCCATTTGGCTTATATTAGCGACACAGAGGCTAAGAGCCCTACTGTTAAGGAATTGAGAACAGTTAGAGAATTTTCTGATATTTTTCTCGAGGAGCTGCCAGGGTTGCCACCCAGCAGGAAAGTAGAATTTGGAATCGAGTTGTTACCTGGTACGGCTCCGGTGTCCATCATTCCTTATTGGATAGCACCAAATGAATTGGTAGAACTTAAGGCACAGATTCAGGAATTGTTGGATCAAGGATTTATTCAACCAAGTGTGTCTCTGTGGGAAGCACCGGTGTTATTCGTAAAGAAGAAAGATGGGTCGTTGCGAATGTGCATCGACTACTGGTAGTTGAACAAGTTAACTATTAAAAACAAGTACCCTCTGTCGAGAATCGATGATCTTTTTGATTAGTTTAGGGGAACTTCTGTGTTCTTGAAGATTGATCTGCGTTCGGGGTGTCACCAATTGAGGGTTAAAGAGGCGGATGTTCATAAGAAAACTTTCAGAACTCGTTATGGGCACTACGAGTTCTTGGTGATGCCATTTGGGCAGACGAACGCACCTGCCACTTTCATGGATCTCATGAATCGGGTCTTCCAACCCTACCTGGATCGGTTCTTGATAGTGTTTGTAGATGACGTTTTAGTGTACTCAAGAGTTGAGGATAAGCATGATGCACACTTAAAGATTGTGTTGCAGATTTTGAGGGAGAAGCAGCTGTATGCTAAATTCAATAAGTGTGAATTTTGGCTAAGGGAGGTTACCTTTCTTGGACATGTGGTGTCAGCTGAGGGGATTAAGGTGGATCTCTGGAAGATTAAAATAGTGTTAGGCTGGAAAACACCCAAGTCGGTGTCGAAAATTTAAAGTTTTCTGGGCTTGGCAGGGTATTATAGGCGGTTTGTTGAGGGCTTTTCGGTAATTGCTGCACATTTAACTAAGTTATTAATGAAGGGAGTACCATTTTTTTGGACGGACAAGCAGCGAGAGAGTTTTGAAACACTTAAGAAGGTTTTAACTGAGGCCCCTGTGTTGATTCAGCCAGTGCTTGAGAAGGAGTTTACGGTGTATAGTGACGCGTCGCATGTGGGCTTCGAATGTGTATTGATACAAGAAGGAAAGGTGGTTGTGTATGCGTCACGTCAACTTAAGACTCACGAGGTAAATTACCCAACCCATGACTTGGAGCTAGCTGCGGTGGTTTTCGCACTAAAAATATGGAGGCATTGTTTATACGGGGAGAAGTGCATAATTTATTCAGACCACAAGAATTTGAAATATTTCCTTACCCAAAAGAAGCTAAACCTTAGGTAGCGTAGGTGGATAGAATTATTTAAGGACTATGAATGAACGATTGAATACCACCCTGGCAAAGCAAAGGTGGTGGCCGACGCGTTGAGTGGAAGGGTCGGACTTGAGGGCTATGCTCGCCCGTTTGAGCTTGTTGGATGTTGGTAGCTTGTTAGCTGAGCTTCAAGTGAAGCCAGTGTGGGTCGAGTAGATAAGGAGTAAGCAATTAGTGGATGAGACATTGGGTGCTCGTTTTAGACAAGTAGAGAGTGGAGAGACATCGAACTTTAGGATAAATAGTGAAGGAGTGTTGTGTTTCCGTGGGAGAATGTGTATACCAAAGGACGACGATCTAAGGCAGTCTATTCTACGAGAAGCACATAACAGTCTCTATGATATGCATCCTGGCGGAAACAAGATGTATCAGAATTTGCGTGAGCTTTATTGATGGCCTGGACTTAAGCCCGAAGTTATAGAGTTCGTAAGCAAATGCCTAATTTGTCAAAAGGTGAAGGTGGAACATCAATTGCCTTCGGGGTTGCTTTAGCCAGTAAAGATTCCACTGTGGAAGTGGGAAAGGATTACTATGGACTTTGTTAGTGGGCTACCCTTGACGCCTACTAAGAAAGACTCGATATGGGTTATAGTGGATTGGTTAACCAAGTCTGCCCATTTTGTGCCGGTTCGCACTGATTACTCATTACAAAAGCTGGCTAGGTTGTATGTGGCAGAGATTGTAAGATTTCATGGAGTGCCAGTATCCATAATATCTGATAGGGACCCACATTCACTTCACGATTTTGAACAAGCTGCATGAGGCGTTGGATACTAGGTTGAACTTCAGTACGACGTTCCACCCTCAAACTAATGGACAGTCGGAAAGGGTGATTCAAGTATTGGAAGATATTTTGAGGGGATGTGTGATTGAGTTCCGAGGTAGCTGGGAAGACTATTTTTCGTTGGCCAAATTCGCGTACAATAATAACTATGAAGCAAGTATTGGGATGGCTCCGTATGAGGCACTGTATGGGCGAAGGTGTCGAACTCTGACATGTTGGACGGAGCTGGGCGAACGAAGAGTTTTGGGCCTTGAGTTAGTAGCGGATACTGATGATAAGGTGAAGGTGATTCGGGAGAGGTTGAAGGAAGCCTCGGATAGGCAGAAGCCGTATGCTGACCTTAAATGATGAGGGATAGAGTATGCAGTGGGGGACTTAGTTTTTTTTAAGGTCTTTTCGTGGAAAAAGGTATTAAGGTTTGGACGGAAGGGGAAGCTAAGCCCAAGGTTCATTGGGCCATATTGGGTTGTAAGGCAGATTGGGCTAGTTGCTTATCAGTTGGAATTACCTTCTGAACTAAGCCAAATCCACGACGTGTTTCATGTCTCCATGCTAAGACGGTACCGCTCGGACCCTTCACATGTCATGTCGATTGAGGAAGAGCCCATACAAATAATTGGACGTGATTTTAAGGTACTAAGAAGGAAGTCCATTCCAGTAGTCAAAGTCCTTTGGCGTAATCACAAGGCCGAGGAGGCTACTTGGGAACCTGAGGAAGCGATGTGACGGCAATATCCTCAACTATTTGAATCAGGTAAAATTTTGAGGACAAAATTTCTTTTAGGGGGTAGAGTTGTAACGCCCTAAAAATTTCGAAATCCTAAATTTTTCATTTTTCGATTCTGATAAAAAGTGTGCATAATATTCCCGATTAAGTGTTAATTATGTGATAGTAAGTCTCGGTTAAGGTTTGAGTTCGAACCTAGGGGTTAAGGAAATTATGGGTTAATAATTAAAAGAACCTTGATGGCAAGTAGGTGGGCTTATGAATAAATGAAGGAAGAATTGGACGCAAGAAAGCCCTGTGGTGGAGTGGCAAGTAGCGTTATAGGCAAGGCAAGGCAATGTGGTATGAGGTTCGAATCCACTTTGCTTAAAAGAAAGATTTATTTTTGCTTAAGAGTTGAATAGAGGTGGCGTTGGTTATGAACTCTGTAGGGAGTGATAAGAGGAGAAATTTGAGGAGGGGATTAAGGAGATATCGGGGAGAAAAACTAGGAGATGAGGAGTGAGGAAGAGGTGGAGCCGAATTGGGAATTTGGGTATAGAAAATTCGGCTATAGAGGCTATATATAGGTGCCGAATGTGAGGTTGCCAGGCTAATGCTAAATTCTCTTTCACTTTGTTGCCAGAAACCCTTTTTTTTTTCTTTAAGATCTAAAAGCCGAAAACCATTGTTCTTCTTTCTTTTTCTTTGTGCTGTTTTTCTATTTTTCCTCTACTCAATTCTCTTTGATTCACTTTTAGTCTAGCTGACTTCTTCTTCTCTTTTCCCTTGGTGCCGAATAACCCCTTTTTGCCATACAAATCGTAAGGGCCGAACACCTCTTTGGCCGAATACCCTTGGTGCCGCCACTACTCTTTCTAATCGGTCAGTCCTAGTGTAAGTGTGTTGTTATCCCAATCGGTTTTGCTAAGTGTCGATTAATCTATTCGTTACTTCTTCTAATCGGTTTTGGTAGGATTAGTATCGAATCCCAGTCTTTTGGATCCCAGCCTATTTGCTCCTCAGGTGTGAGACTTTGGTAAGTGTTCTTCACTTCGGCAAAAGGTTGGCCGAATAGGCTTTAGTAGAAAAGGGTGACATATGTTGGATACAAGTCACCCATTATGTTTTTAACGATAAAGGTTAATACAGATCTAGAAAGTACTCGTGGTTAGTAATCAAGGAAAAGCTATTAAGACTTGGCGTTTCAGGTAAGGTTAAGGTGAGACTTCGACTTTTGGTAAAGTACTCGATAAGTATGTGAGATTAATCCCTGAGTGATATCGATTGTAAGTTCGTGGCTAAGGGGACCGCATCACGCTTTATTACCAAGTGTGTACATACATTGCACACACACAGTAGATCGACAAAAGCCAAAATGTCGAAAAGTCGAAAACTCGAAAAATCAAAAGTTTGGCTTCGGTAGTCTTCTGAGTGCGCGAACACTCGAAAGGGGGAAACTGATAGGTTATCTGAGGCCCCATGGACGATTCCATGGACTTGGGTTGTGTTTTGGCCGACCAAGCCGAAATGGGCTAAATGGGCCGACGGGCTGTAGGGTCCATAGTTGGCAAAATTGGTAATTGATGTTATATGATGGAAAATCGTATGAAAGCATGACTGTGGATGTCATTTGGGCCTAACGGACCATATAAACGTGATTTGGGCCTAATGGGCCGAATGAATGTGATTTGGGCCTGATGGGCCATATGAATGAGATTGGGCCTAGTGGGCCATATGCATGTATGTAGACTTGTTAGGGCATTGTAAGGGGCTTTGGGCCTAGTATCCGATAACTGCTTATACAGACATAAAACTTAATTAATTTATTGAGACCGTGAACAAGTCATAGGGTTAAGGTGTGGCAACGGGTATACGCATGTCTAGGATTGGATCTAGGGAGAACTTGGTACTTAAGCGGTTTTAATGACTCACCTCCTCTTCTCTAGTATCCTACCTGGTGCATAGTACTCGTTCATCTTAGCTCACGGGATTTGTTAACAGGTCAAGGTAAGTAAAAACCTGTAATAAAGGAAAATTACTGAAATGCCCTTAAGGGAAAAAATGACCAAAATACCCCTATTTGTTGAAGGTAAGATTTATGGATGTTACATGTATATCTGCTGGATGCATACGATATTATGTTTAGGTTGCATCTGGGTTGGGAATTGTAAACCGGAGGAAGTATATAAGGATCACATGGTTGCTTGACAACTGTGGATCCACTGACGACTTTTTAAGCCCAATATGTGATTAGCAGCTTGCTGCAATGAAGGTAGTTCCGCAACCGGGCTACCCTTGATGTGTATCGGTTGGGTGGGTAGATATTTATATGCCCACATGATGTGTACCGGGGGATGAAGTTGGTGTATAGCTGATGGATTATTGTGGTGGGTTGCATTGCACTGCATTGCATTGCATGTATGATTGATGTTTGCTAAATATTTGTTGAGGGTAGTACACACTGAGTTTGCGAAAACTCACCCCCCTCTTTTATTTTTCTCAGGTGATGCTCAGTAGAAGGTTCGATGTTCAGAGGGACTCTGAGGTGGCCAGCTAGTAAGACGACTTGGATTTGTTCTTTTTAAGTAATTTCAGACTGAAATGTATTAAGGCCTTCCCTTTTGTTATTGTGTGGATTATTATTTTTATGCTTTGTAATCACGAGAAGTTGAACAGGGGTTCCCTAAATCATAGATTTATTTTTCTACATTTCCGTAACTATGTTTTATTTAAATGATAGGTTTTCACAAATCATCTGTTTTAGACAAGCTTTCGCAATTGAAAGGAGTTTTATAAGTTAATGAAGGTTTCTCGTTCTAAGGAAGGGTTTTCAATGAAAACAATGTTTTCGATAAAACACTTCAATGTAATGCGCCAGATTCGGCCATAACGTCCGGGCCGGGTTTGGGGTGTTACACTTTGCTAGATCAAGCTAACATGCCCATGTACTTTTGGGCTCATGCCTTCATTAGTGCTGCATATCTTGTTAACAGACTTCCAACTTTAGTTCTAGCTGGCAAGTCACCCTTTGAAGTATTGCATAAGATTGTACCAAGCTACAAGCATCTAAGGGTGTTTGGATGTAAGTGTTATCCTTATCTTAGACTGTTTAATACTCATAAACTTCAGTTTTGGTCCAGACCATGTGTTTTCCTTGGCTACAGTCTTGTTCACAAGGGATATAAGTACCTTGATGATGATAGAAGGGTGTTTATATCTAGGCATGTGGTATTCAATGAAGGTTACTTTCCTTTTGCCAATTCTGCTAGTTCTACTGGTGATTATTCATATACACGACCTGTTTTACAGTATCAATAGTCTTCGGTTCCGGTCGTAGTGCCTTTTAAGGGTCATTCTCGAGTTGGTCCTCTAGGTGTCCCTTTTTCCTCAGCTCAGCAGGCTCCAGGATGTGTTTTAGGGCTTGCTCCTTCCTATCCTGCTTCACCCCCTTTGGAGTCCACTAGTGTTCGAGTGCAGCCTGATGCTCCTTTTTCACCAGGGGCTGCCTCCTTCAGTAATGTTTCAGCTTCTACCTCAGTCCCTCTTCCTATTTTAGTCGATCAGAACCCTCCTGTCCGCTCACATGTCAATGCTCATCCTATGACAACTAGAGCTAATAATGGTATTTTTAAGCCTAGGGTGTTCTCTGCTGAGCTTAGTGAGACAGAGCCTGCTACAATTGACGAGGCCCTTATGGGCAAGAAGTGGGCGCTTGCAGCTCAGCAAGAGTATGAGGCTCTCTTAAGAAATAAAACTTGGGATTTGGGTCCCTTACCTGCAAACCGAAGAGTTAGGTGTTCCGATAGCACCATTGCTCGCTACAAGGGTCGACTGGTGGTTAAGGTCTATCTTCAGGAGGCTGGGGTTGACTTTCAAGACACTTTCAGTCCTGTTGTTAACCCAACAACCATTAGAGTTGTCTTGGCATTGGCTGTTCAGTTTGGCTGGCAATTCAGACAGGTGGACATCAACAATGCCTTTCTCAATGGTTATCTGTCTGATGAAATTTACATGCTTCAACCACCTAGTTTCGAGCAAAACCATGGTGACAAACCAATGGTGTGCAAGTTAAAGAAGGCACTGTATGGCCTCAAACAGGCTCCTAGGGCCTGGTTCTCTAAGCTTCGCGATTTTTTGCTGTTTTCACAATTCTCTTTGGCCAAGTCAGATAGTTTCCTTTTTATTAAGAAGACTGCCATCGTGATTTTATATGTCTTGGTATATGTCGATGACATAATCATTACTAGAAATCATCAGGCCAGTATTGATAAGTTTATTACAAACTTGGATACTCATTTTTTTTGAAGGATTTGGGACCTCTTAGTTATTTTCTTGGAATTGAGGTGTCTTCCACGTCTACTGACTTGTTTCTCAGTTAGCGTAAGTATGTGCTCGATCTTCTTCGAAAAGCTAAAATAGATCAGGCCAATGGCTCTCCTACACCCATGGTCACCTCTTCCATCTTGTCTCAGCATACTGGATGTGCGATTGAGAATGCATCCGAGTATCGCAGTATTGTGGGTGCACTGCAGTATGTGGTCATCACCAGACCAGATATCACATTTGCTGTAAACAAAGTTTGTCAGTTCATGTATCGACCCCTTGATAAACATTTTAAAGCAGTCAAACGAATTCTTCGATACGTACAAGGTACTTTGGACTATGGTATTCAGTTTACTCCTACTGTCACTTTAGATGTGGTTGGCTATTCAGATGCGAATTGGGGCACTGATGTTGATGATCGAAGGTCAACCTCGAGATTTTGTGTGTTTCTTGGGGGTAATCCTGTAGCCTGGGGATCGAAGAAGCAACAGGTGGTCTCTTAGTCAATCGCAGAAGCTAAATATAGGGGACTAGCTCATGCAGTAACTGAGGTGATCTGGCTTGAGTCACTATTGTCTGAACTCCATGTTTCACCTTCAAAGAAGACTACCGTATGGTGTGATAATTCTGGAGCTGTTGCGGTCTCTGCCAATCCAGTGATGCACTCGAAGTTTAAGCATGTTGAATTGGACTTATACTTTGTTAGAGAAAATATTGCTGCTGGAAACTTAATGTGGGACATGTTCCAGCCCAGGAGCAAGTTGCGGATGTGTTTACAAAGCCTTTGACAGTGCCTTTGTTTACAAATTTTAGATCGTCTTTTAAGGTGACTGCGAAAGCTGATCACTCAGTAGGAGTCAGGACGATAGGAGCATGTTAAGGAATGAAAATAGTTGTGGTAGTTAGTTGTTGGAGTTTAGGCTATTATTTTGGCAAAAGTTAGTTAACAGTTAATGCTTAGTGTTACAAATACAGTGAGCTTTGTACATTCTGATTCAAGTTAATAATAATACTATCATTCAGTTTCTCAACTGATATTTCTTGAAGTTCTCATTAGAGAATGATCATCAACTCTCACATACCTTCTCCTTTTGTGACTGAAGCACTTGCATGTCTCCAAGCGGTGCAAATGGGCTTGGATTTGGGGATCATGAGCGTGGTGATTGAAAGTGATACCTTTACGATCATAAAAAACTGCATGCAGATCATGAAGACATATCTATTATTAATGCCTATATTAAAGATTCAAAGTCGTTGAGTGACGCTTATGACATGTGTATTTTTGAACATGCATCGAGGAAAGAAAATGGTTTGTTACATTTTCTTGCTGCAGAGAGGCTTAGAAGAGGGGAGAACACTTATCTGATAGTAGGAGTCCCCTTCTTCGCTATTGCAGAAGTGGAGAAAGATAAACAATGGCAAGAATCGTCGGACTAATGGTAGAGGGGATGGTTGCTTCAAGTTTGATCGTCTCTGATTTTGTATTTTCTATGGAAGAGGCGATTCGTTTTTAAACCAATTCCTATCCTTTCTTTAAAAATTATTATTTCTATCCTTCTTATAATATATATTAGTATATATAAATAACTTTTTTTATAATAATATACTAGTATGGATTCCACCACACTTCGTGTTGGATTAATTAATCTCAATATACTTTTTTAGAAATTTAGTCTTTTACTTTTTAGATTTAAAAATTTAAGTTTAATTATTAACGTCATTAAAACTTTTTTTGTTAATTTCGCTGGTTGGACATGTGGAAATTTAAAAAAAAATCATTTAATAGCTATGGAACAAAAAAATGACAATAAAATAACTTCAATTTAACAAAGAATTTTAAAAATGTTGGCAATTCTTAAAAATTTCCATCAATATTTTAATTATAAGAAGATATTTAGACTAACTAATAACATTAAAAATTGAAATACTAAATTATGTCAAAAATTAAATTTGAGCATTGTATAATAACTAAAATTGAAAATTGGCCATTGTTATATAATCTCAAAAAAAAAAGAAAAGAAAAGAAAAGAAAGAAAGAGTAAGAGGGTATATATTTAGACATATGTACTTCAACAATTTAATCAGAATGAAGTATTTAGACTAACAATGACATTATAAAAGTTGAGTACCAAATTATGTCAAAGATTAAAGTATAGAGATTAAATTTCAAATTTGAGCATAATATATGAACCAAAACTAAAATTTGATCATTATTATATAATCTAAAAAAAAAAGTAATAGGTTGTGTATTTAGACATGTGTATGTCAACATTTTAATCCGGATAAAGTATTTAGACTAACTATGATATTATAAAGTAGAAGTAAAATTAAAGTTTAAAAATTGAATTTAAATATTTTAACATATTATAAGGACCAAAACTGAAATTGGACCATTCTTTAATATCTCTTGAAAAAAATCTTAGTTTGTAATTTGGACAGGTGTTAATAAGATGAATGGAAATAAAATTAAAGTATAAAATTTAAATTTAAAATTTGAGCATATTATAGGGATCTAAACTGAAATTGGATCATTCATCTAAAATCTAAAAAAAGAAAAACTTTGTTTGTTGTAACACCCCTTACTCGACCCGATCGTCTGGTTTAATCTAGAATATGTCACATTTGTAGCCGGAGCAACTACATTCAAATATAACATAATTTATATAAATTCAACAATTTATAATCACTAACATGATCATTACATCATTATATCATAACATATAATCTGAACAGAGGTTTATGCAAGCATACAACAGCTCTTTTAATATCTCAAGACCATTGGAAGACTAAAATGTAAAGTTTCAAAATGTTTCGAGTTGACGTCACTACATCATGAGAATGATGCCGTGACCTCCAAAATAGTAGGCAAGCATCACAACTTGGGGACTAAAATGTAAAATTTCTAAACTTTACCGAGTTGGCTTCGCGACCACGGGGTGCAATTTTGTGACATTGAAGACCATGAGTTGGCATCGTGATCTCAAACAAGGGACGTCATGACGAAGATAATTGGTGTCGCGACATCCATGGGATGGTGTCATGACTTTTCAAATAGTACACTACGAGTTCATCTGCTTTTTCAACCAGTGTCACGACATCCATATCGACATCCATATAGTGGTGTTGCGACTTGGTCAGTAGACCACTACAACTCATATCCCTTTTAAATTTCAACATAACATCCAACATAGTTTGGCAATTTTTGTGACTTATAATAGAAATCCTCACAAAACATAGGTTCATCTCAATTAATCAATTCATCATGGAAAACCAATTTATGCAATAATATCATATGCAACCTTTGTAACCAATTATTCAAATAGTATACAACTCATAGACAAATCTAAGCTTAGCTAGACCACATATAAAACTTAACATACAATCATGACCATAACCACACATTCAACCTTGACATTCACATTTAGGGAATGACCATTTACATAACCAAAGACTTTATATACATTCCACAATTCTAAGTACCAAGATAAACATGTTTCTACCATCTTAATGATAGTGTGTGATCCGTATCTATCCGACTAGGTGAGTGTCACACTCGGATCTCCTAAGTACCTGAACTCAAGGAAGAGCCAGGGAGTTGATTGTATAGGGATAGAAATTATTGGACTCTAATGAGATACTTAGAAACTTAAGTGGATGGTTTGGGAATGATTAGATCCCAATCTTAGTGTGGACAAAATGATTAGGATTTAGTGGTGGAAATGGTCTGTGAAGACCATGCCTATTGAGTATATATATGTGCATGTGTGTAGAAGCTCTGCATGTTACAACCATCGTGTGATTTGGAGTCTAGAAGTAAAGAAAGTAGGAACTGGTAAGTTTTTTGATCCCTATGAACTTGTTGATTGAGGGAAGAAGTAGAGTAAAACACTTAACACTTTTGTGAAATTGTGGATTCTAGGTTTTAAAGTTTGAATGCCTTTAAGATAATTGATAAATGATTGTTATGCTTAACTGCTAGGACAAAAGAGGCTCTAGCGTATAGACAAGCTATGTTGATAAGAATTAGGGAATTTAGGTGAGATTCTATACTCTATTTTTGGATGTTGTATGGATGGAAAGAATTTGTGTTGAGTCTAGGATGAGTCTTACAATGTTGTAATATCGTTATTGCTTGAGAATGCTATGTATGTATAAGGTTGTATGGGTAATAGAGCATCGAATGTATGTTGGTATGCATTAAATGGCCATCTTAACACAAGTATAAGATTGGCCTGCTCCACGTTATTGTGTTTATTATGACAATACTTGTTTGTTAAATTGTAAAATATGACAGGAAATATTGATGGGTTAGACAAAGTTAGGATTGGGAAAAGGGGTAATTCTGTTAGATACTGCCATATAGTATTGTTGAGTGCAGATCATAATGTGTGAAGCTCTGGGCCCTACGGATGGGACACTACGGTGGTCGAGCATCAAGGTTAGGATGAAAAATAGAGAAATAGGTGGATGAATAGGGAAAAAGGAAAGTGGAATTCCAATAAGATACTGCCATTCAAGATTGTAGGGAGTAAACTGTGATGCGCGAAGCTCTGGGCCTTGCAGTGGGGGGACACTTCGGTGTTCAAGCATCAAGGTGATATGTGAAATAGGTCCTTCAGGACAAAACTATGACGACGGTATTTAGGTTCCATAAAGCATCACTGTGACGGCAATTAACAGACTCTATGGGGTGACATTGCGATAACGGTAAGGTCCTTCGAGATGACACCTTTAAAGATGTCTAACGTGTAAGAGCATAACTAGGCTATGGAAAATGGAATAGTCAATCGAGACAGTAAACACGGGTAACGTCCACCAGGACTAAAGGTGTGATAATGTCCATCAGGACAGAAGATAGGGGAACGTCTGCCAGGACATTTAATATGGTAAAAAAGAGTGAAATACCATAACTCTACTATGACATCATGAAGAATCAGTCAGTAAGGTGAACATGAGAATCATAAGGCATAAGATCTTAGCTCAGTGATGGGTCGGTAAAGGTTGCCAAGTTGGGATGAACTTTAAGGCTGACAGAATAAGGTGAACTCCCTTACGAGGATTTACCATGTAAATTATGAAGTACATGCAGACACGAGGTTACAGATCTTAACGAATAATCCTATAATGGAAGATGTACTAGATGAGGGAGCAAAACTTAAGAGTCTATGGATAAAAGGGAAAACTTAAGGGTTTATAGATAAAAAGGAAAAAAGAGGCGATTAAATCCGTCGAGGTCATATGGGGGATAAGTCACTCATGCCAGCAAAAAAGAGAGTCCAACAAAGATTAACCAAGACAGGCAGTTTGCCAGGAAATAGGGAGGATAACAATTTGAAAACCAAAGAAGCAAATGTCAGCTAACCAATGACCGATATTAGGTCTCCCTATTGGAAAAATCTGATTTCAAAACAGTTTTCTTGTATAGTAGAAAATTAAAATTCAGAAAACTAAATCAGTTTGTGATATTTATAAAAATAACCTTAACCAAATTCGTACCTGTGTTTTTGGCTTAGCGAATACTCATTATTATTGACTTTCAACAAAAAGATCTTCTCCGCTATTCTTGTACCACGAACTACTTCGAGTGTGGGCTTGAACCAATTAAATCAAAAAACAGAACTAGAAAAAGCTTTCTCTCCTTTTGGGGTGAAAACGAAGATTCTCTCTTTTTTATAGAAACTAGTAGAATTGTTATTTGGGAAAAATATATTTAATAGTTAACAATTAATTCTCTCTATTTTTTAGCAGAATAACAGTCTCTCAAAAATTTTGTAAATAACTCTACCAATATTATCTATTTATAGGAGGAGAAAGTAGAACTCTTGTTGTAACGCCCCCAAAAAATCTCATATTTATGTCTTGTTAAAATATGACATAAGTGGGTATCTGCTTTAGTGGTTAAGTGTCTTTGGTGTGTATGAGGGGTCCCAAGTTCAATCCATGTTTTGGGCAAAATTTTGTTTTTCTTCTAAATCAAGCCCTATCGCTGGTCAGTAGGCTTAAGTTCAATTATTTGTAATACCATAACAGAATGAGCCTACTAGTCTGGTGGTTAGGTGAAGTGTTGGAGTATGAAGGGTCTTGTGTTCAAATCCCTGTGCGAGCAAGGATATTATTTTTGCTCGTTTGATCGAAAAAGTTTCGGTCAAATAGAAATTCTAAGTAGTGGGAGAGAAGTTAGGGATATGTGATCAGTTTTCTTGTTTCCCCAAAAGTCTCTTTTCTTTCTGATGTCATAATCCCTTCCTTCCTTTCTCTTTGTCGAATTTTGCTTATTTGTCCCCCTCTTTATTCGGTTTTCTTTTGGTTTCCAGTCTGATCAACGATTGAAGGCACGTTTTGTAAGTATAAGATTGTCTTTATTTTATCATTACATGGCTAGTTCTTTTAAAAGGGATTGTTTTGGCTCTTTTGGTTTAGGCAAAAATCAAGAACTAGCTGGTGCTCCACGAACGGTATGAGTGTTAGGGATTTTGGTTTGGTGTCATTAAGTGTTTAGAGTACGTTTTGATGTTCTAATGATTTCGATTATGAAATATTTCGGTTTAGTGTTCGCTCGTGTTACTAAAGTTGGACCTTGGTAATGTAACACCCCCTAACCTCAAACCATCCTCGGAACAGGGTTACGGAGCATTACCGAACCTATCGGATATTTACAATTAATATACAAATAAATACCAATAAAACCAGATACACTCATAATTTGCTAAATTTAAACATTTACATATTATCCAATATTTAATTCTATTATATATCATAACCAAACCTAAATCTATTTATTTCATCCTTACATTTACAATTTTAAAATGACACACACATAAGATACCCTAGGTACATGCCATTACCAATAATTAACACCCTTTACCTTATTGAATTCGGGATCGGCCTGGGATGCTGATTCAACGTTCTATTTTTGCTCAACCTGCACACGGAAACAAACCGTACGCTGAGTATAGGTATACTCAGTGATATTTCTATAAGCCGAACATTTAATAATATAACAAATACTTAAGATCATAATAACAATTACAACTATTTAATTATTTATTTCATTGATAGATTTCAACTACTTACCATATAAATTCTATAAAAATCATATAATAAACACAATAACATAATTGTTCAATTCTTAAATAAATTCATTATTATTTATTCCATTCTTTTCATTTATTAACCTATATAGCTTTCCACGATTTATTCACAAGTCATTAAACAATTATAATATTCACTTTTATCCAATCCAGAGCTACATGATTCATTTGTCTCAATCATACTTTAGTTCACTGTTTAATTTCAATAAACTATATTCAACTATTCACTTTTCAATCAGTGTACTGTACATATCCATTTCAATAACAGTCATTACCATTCATATCAAATCGACTTGCTATCTTAGATAGCTTTCACTGTATAATACGATTCGTGTGTTTCAGTCCACATTTCAATTCTTCATTTAGTACCAATTTGATCACTGTTATGTTTAATAACCCCTATTAACATGACTCAGACTGAGGCGGATACACGGATCCAACCAAACACACTAGAATATCCAACCCAAACACACCCGGAATATTATAAATCCTCCATAATACACCAGTATAATATATCCTCCCAAACACACCAATAAGGCATTAAATGCCTATTCAGATAAACCGAAGTATATAATAACAGAAATATCTTCTCGGTCGAACTACAAATCTCCTCATCACATCACAAATCCAATGGCATGCCATTTGTATCCAATCTAGTCTGACAAGTTAATAGGGTATTATTTTACTTTTCCAATTTCAATAATTCTTTCATCAATATACCGTTCTAATAACCCGTATATTCACACATTTTCATAAATTCATACATTTTCATTCAATTCAACAAATATATTTTAATTATTCATATTAATTCATAATTTAACATAATTCAATTTACTTTTCAATATCAAATATTCAAATATCACAAATCTCATATATTCATATCAATTTCCTCATATTTCCAATCAATACATTTTTCAATATAACATTCATTCAATATTCAAATTTTTACATAAATCATATTTATTAAATAATTCAATCAATATAAATTCAATCAAAATAAATTCAAGCAATATAAATTCAATAGATTCATCGCATACCAAAATCAATCCATTTTAATTTTAAAACATCATAATTCTAACAGTAACAATTGCCATATGTATATAAATATAACAAATAATGACTAAGTTCGGATCATAGAAATACAAACCGTATTTTCTCGAGCTAACTCCCATTGTCTTTGCCATTTTTCCTTGCTTAGCCGAGATTTCCCGAGACAACATTAGCTACGGAAATTAAAACAATTCATATTCGTTAATTCACTGCTAATTTATATCTAATTAATACAATTTCTATTCAATTTCTACTTTAATTTCAACTTAATATTAACTAAATTCACTTACTTTTTCTATCTCAATTCATACTTCATTTCTATTCAATTTTTTCCAAACTCATACTTAACTATTAAATTTCCATCATATTTTCCTAATTTTGAAATTTCATCAATTTAGTCCCTACAACATAAAACTTATGAATTACTTTACAATTCAATCCTTATTTCATTTCTAACTTGAATTTCCATCAATTTAACCCTTATTTCATCATTTTACTCAACATGAACATTATCTAGAAATCTAATAACTTTCAAAATATCAACTTAATTTCATCAAAATCTTGTTCTAAAGCTTCTAAAACATCAAAATTAAATAATAGGGCTAAATTGACTTACCTATTAAATTTTCAAGCTTCAAAATCCCTATTTCCTTTCTTTCCTTTCTTTTTCTCCTTCTTTCTCCCCTGTTTCGTTTCTTCTCTGTTTCTTTCCATTCTTTTTCTTTTTCTTTTACTTTGTTTTGTTTTTATATATATATATATATAATAACTTAATAATATACTTATATAATAAGTAAATATACATATATTTTACAAATGTACATATACTAATATTACACATGTCACTATACATACCATACATTTGTCAACTTTTTATTTTTTTTTCACATAAAAATCTTATAATATAATTATTTAATTAATAAATACCTTTTATAAATAATAAATATCTATTAATACTTAAATACAAGCATTACAAGTGTATGTATTTTTATTAATACACTTGTACCCAATCATTACCACACATTTGTCTTACTTTTATTTATTTATCATATAATATCAATTTAATAATAATAAATACATTAATATTTACTTAAATAATAAGCAAATACATACATATATTACAAATGTGTGTATTATATTTATTACACTTGTATTTTATTTTTGCAATACACTTGACAGTCTTTTTGGCTTATTTACTTATTTAGTCTTTTCAATTTTCTTTATTTTATAATTAAACTTTCACACTTCATTCAATTTAATCCTTTTATCCAATTATCCTTAATTTAAGGTAATTCACTTAATTTAATTAAACTCTAATTAACCACTCGATTAACTTCATAAATATTTTTAATAAATATTTACGAATCCAATTTTCAGAAACGGAGACCCGAAAATATACTTTTTCGGTAACGGTAAAATTCGGATCATTACAATTCTCCCCTCTTTAATAAATTTGATCCTCGAAATTTGCTTGAAAAGAGGTGGGGTACAAAAATCTCACTATTTCTCTCGGTTCCCGTGTGATTTCTTCAGTATTATGACTTTACTTCCCAAGGTAATATCTCAATCGGTTCTTATTCTTCATACCATGATTTAGTTTAACTTCCATTATCCTTTGTCGAAATAATGTGTGGAAGATCTGATCTATATCTTCTGAGCAACAAATCTTGAAAAAAAATCTCATAAATTTCCTGTAATTTTGGAAGTAAAACCCAATAATATATTACCAGTCTAACTTTTTCTGAAATTTCACATGGCCCAACAGAACGAGAACTCAATTTCCCTTTTTCATCCCGAGTTCAAAATTTTCTTCCAATATGAAACTTTAAGAAATACCGCATCACTGATAGAATGCTCGATATCCTAACATTTTAAATCTACATACAATTTCTGTCTATCAAAAGCTGCTTTCAGTCTGTTTTGAATTATTTTTCTTCAATTTCACGAATCAAATAGCTTCGCATATTCTTTTTCTCACTGTATTCAATCAGATTCCATGCAGTTTTACATTCATAATCATTCAGAACTTCATACAGTGTTGGAAACTATTATCGTGCACCCAAAACTTCTTGTACTTGTTTTATAATCAGAGTATAAATCACGTATCTCAATCAGAAATAATAGAAACCATCATACCATGTAATCTGATAATCTCAGAAACTGATATTTCAGACAATTATTAAGAAATTTATTCATACCTGAATAGAATATGCAGACTTTGTCATACCTTCGACGATTATTCAAATAACGTCTTTTTTTTCGAAGATCGTGATAATTCCAATTCAAACCCATAGAAATTATATCCCATTTCCATTCTGATATCCTTTCTTGCTGTATTAGTTCTAAAGGTATCTGTATCTGATATAAACATTTATATACAATTTCAAAGTATTACTTTTCTTTCCCAGTCTTCAATACATCTGCCTCAAATCACTGTATATCTTATTTCTTCTAGAATGCATAGACATAGTACTGCTATAAATTTCATGCAAATTCTTCTGTCTAAGCTCTGAATTCCTCTGTTTAGCTTTTATTTCTAAATATCAAACAACCATCATATCCAATCCGAAATGTTTAATCAGAAATCATCTGTACACTATACCCATTTAACCGATTACTCATTACCACCTTTCTGAACTTCGCAGATCTACTGTAAAGAAGTCGGTTTAACTTTTATCTCTACCAAAATTGATCCATCTTCAGATGATAATAGTTGGATATTCACAACTTGTAACACAAAAAAAAAAACTCTTAATTCTGAATATACCTAACTTCGTTTGCTTTTTCCCAGATGATAATCAATTATCAAATCATGATCTTCTAACAGTAGCTACCACTTCGTATATCAAGTAATTCTTTTCATATGATTCTAACTTTCTGAAAACATAAACCATTAGTTCACTTTCTTGTATCAAACACTACTATCCTTGTAAATCAAAAGTTTCTTTACCGGATTTTAGACTAAACCATAATTAATGCCTTAGGTAACTGAGCCTTCAACTAACTAAAACCTTGCTGATATTTATCAGACCATTTTAATTCCACATCTTTCTGTAATAACCATATCATACTTTTTTTTTTTTTGGTAATAACCGGCTAGTCCCAGAAAACCTCTGATTCCAGATATATCTTCAATATCATTTCAAACACAAATCTATAGCAAATTCAGCTTCTTTAGCTAATAATAATTCAGATAACTCTTCTAGAAACATATTAGAATTGTTACTGATTTAAACTTTGACATAGATACTTCAATAGCCAATACATAAGCAAAGTAAGTACCATAACCCCTTTTCTGGCACACTTCTGTGTTAGCATAAATAATGTCACAATAAACAAATCATTCAATCTTCTCTTGTTCAAAACAAAACATTTCATCATCTTGATCTTGCAACATATTATACTTCTACTTATAATTTATCACAAACACCGTACAAAATTAACCATTCCATTCTCAGAATCACATCGAACAATAATAACATCAAATCGATTAGAAAATAGTACCTTAGTATCATTATCAGATAGTTCATGCAGATTCTATTAATCAATAAATACTGACCTGAAAATTTGATACTTCAATAAAAAATTCAGCGAACTCAACAGGCAAATCTTTAATGGATGCTGTAATAACATCCGATAGAGAAATATCTTCTTTTATACGATTAACATATGCCGTGGCTAGTGTTCATGCTCCAGATTTTTTTAGTGAAGTCCTTTATCACACTTTGACTATCACCCGTATTTCCGGAGTTACAGAGTAATCTACCTCTGATAGCTGTGTTACTCGATCTTGAATTCTGAATAATATCTTTTCAACTTTCTTCGAGCAATCACTAAAATAATAATCAAAAGAATCATATCTAATCACATATTCCACTCTTTATTCTACATTCTTCAGCTTTATGTCTTCTTTTAAACCATCTTCAAATCATTTGTACCTTACAGTTTCTATCGGAATATACCCTCTGATATATTTATTCAATCAAACAAATTCCCTTCATACACAGTTGCAGTTATATGATCCTGTTTAAGCTTCAAGAATTCTGTACATTTCTGATCAAGAAATCTCTGACTAATATATATATATATATATTTCTTTTAGAACTCATCTCAGAAAATTTCCAAATAACCCTTTCTTAATCACAACAGAAATCAATATTTTTCACCACTGGCAAGCTGAATCTTTTTAATAGAATATCATACCTTTCTATCATTTATTTGGCGAACAAAGCAATTCATTTACAGCCTTGATAATATTCTCTAACCATATTCCAGTTCTTTCAAGATCATTTTTAGTTATAATTATCAATTCTTCCACACTATATTTACGGAGTATTAGCAACAAATAACTTACCCGTTCAGAAAAGCTCTGTACCTTGAAGCACTTCAGGAACCGATTGAGAAATAGGAGGGGTAGATGTCATAGCAGATACAATTTTTTTCTACTCACTAAAGAGCATCAGTTATAATTCTAAACATTATGTATCATTTCTTTATCTATCATTTCATCATTCAACATTCAGTGATTAATTACTCATTAGGTTAATACTCAGTGTTGTCGATTCAAATTTTTTATTTTATTCACAAAACTCTTCATTTTCAGCATACATCTTACAATCAATTCTATCAATATATTCTTCTAACATTTTCACTATAAAACAAAAGCAAACAAATATATCAGCATCCGATCCCGATTTAATTTCAACTTAATTATGGCATGTACCTCGAAACTCAATTTCGAGCGTGATTTAGTCCGAGAATCGGTTAAACTTGATAGCTCTGATACCAATAACTGTAACATCCCTAACCCCAAATCGTCCTCGGAACAGGGTTACAGAGCATTATCGGACCTATCAGATATTTACAATTAATATACACATAAATACCAACACAACCAGATACACTTATAATTTGCTAAATTTAAACATTTACATATTATCCAATATTTAATTCTATTATATATCATAACCAAACCTAAATCTATTTATTTCATCCTTACATTTACAATTTTAAAATGACACACACATAAGACACCCTAGGTACATGCCATTACCAATAATTAACACCCTTTACCTTATTGAATTCGGGATCAGCCTGGGATGCTGATTCAACGTTCTATTTTTACTCAACTGCGCGCACGAAACAAACCGTCTGCATTTACGAGTATAGGTATACTCAGTGGTATTTCTATAATCCGAACATTTAATAATATAACAAAAACTTAAGATCATAATAACAATTACAATTATTTAATTATTTATTTCATTGATAGATTTCAACTACTTACCATATAAATTCTATAAAAATCATATAATAAACACAATAACATAATTGTTCAATTCTTAAATAAATCCATTATTATTTATTCCATTCTTTTCATTTATTAACTTATATAGCTTTCCACGATTTATTCACAAGTCATTAAACAATTATAATATTCACTTTTATCCAATCCAGAGCTACATGATTCATTTGTCTTAATCATACTTTAAATGTAAAAAATAATCAAATAATTAGAAAAATGAATAATTTAAAATTTATTAATTTAATATAATTTTTAATAATTTTTAAAATTTTAATGAGCCAAAAATTGGGGAAAACTTAAAAAAAAAATAAAAAACCCAAGAATAAGATAAACATTGAAGAAGCTTCAAAAGATAAAAAATGACTTTAAAGTGTTGGGGATAATTAGAAAATTCCAAATATGGAGATTGAATGTGTTGAGGAAGCTCATAAAAATCTAAAAATTGAGGAAACTTTAAGAAATAAAAATGAGGGTGTAATATGTTGGTAAAGTTAAAGAAATCCAAAAATTGAAATGAGATTTTTTGAGGTTAAGAAACCAAAAATGGAAAAAAAGTTAATATAGTAAGAAATTGAAAAATAAAATGAGAAATATGAAACAAAAAATAACATGAGAAATTTTAAAAGGGAAATGAGAGATAAAAAATCCAAACAACAAGAAATAAATGAAAGATTTTAGCAATGGATTTTTTATCAGTTCCCATATATGGTGCCAATTGTTGATGTTGATTCATTTTTTTGTTAGACTTGTAGAATGGAGTGAGTTGGGCTCAGTAGCGGGTAAATTAAGTTATGCGATGTGTAAACTATAAAACATGGGTGAATTAAGAGATGCCAAAACTTGTGCTCCAAGATATATTTCGATACTTAAGTTTAGTAGAGAAAGAAATAAAGTTAAAAACTGTTGGATATTTGATAAAAAAATGGATTGAGACAGAAAGCAAAAAAACATATAAAAAATGAAGCAATCAAGTCATGATCTTCTATTTCATTACTTGGCTTATAGTTTATATGTATAACAATGTTTAAATAAGCTGAAATAATATTAAATAATTACAACTTGGTAAGTCTTGGAACTTGTACAATACAACTTGCCACTCTATTAGTTGATTTTAATCTAATCAGCAACCAAAATACCTTGTCAAAAAATATTATCGTTTCATAGTAATTTGGCAAGTTGACAACTTGTAAAGAAAGGACTTCCATGCATAAGCTCGCCTAACAAAGCTCGCAACTTTGGTGAAATCGCAATTTTGGATGAGCTCGCAAATTTGGTGAGCTTCGCATCTTTGAATGAGTTTGTAGATGTGCGATTTGTATTCGCCATTGTATAGATGGCCACTTTGCAACAAAAACGATAATAGAATAAAATTGTGTTTTTGTGTGTGGTCATATACGAGAAAAAGGTTGAGGCTTAACATTTTTAATAGATTTACGGGTTGCTAAGATGTAAATATTACTCTTATGGTTGATGCAACTTTTCTTATTCTTTAACAATGTTGGCAGTACATTTATCATTTGTTTTCGTTACTTATGTAGCACCTTCTGTTTATTGAAGAAAATGAATTCATTTTGTGTCATTTGAAAATATTTATGTTAAACAACTAAACTATTATCTTTGAGGTTTACATAGATATAGCCTATAGGTCCATTTTATTTGGGTATTAACTGCCTCCTCTTTGAACTAATGGTTTGAAATGAATTTGCTTATTTCAGGTATGCAGTTGTCACTGGGGCAAACAAGGGTGTTGGACTTGAAATATGTAAGCAATTAGCTCAAAATGGGATCATGGTGGTGTTAACGGCTAGAGATGAGAAAAGAGGTCTTGAAGCTATTGGAAGTCTAAAACACTCTGGTCTCTCGGATTATCTAGTTTTTCACCAGCTCGATGTAGCAGACCCTAAAAGCATTGCATCTCTGGCAGATTTTGTGAAGAAACAATTTGGGAAGTTGGATATCTTGGTACCAATTATCCAACTTAAATACCATAATTACCTGAACCCTAATTATCTATGATAAGATTTTCTTAATAAATTAATCTTTTGCAGGTTAACAATGCAGCGATATTAGGTGCAACCTTTTCGATTGCTCCTGGTACAGAGGTATGTTGGCTAAACTACCTTTATTAAGAAAGCATGCGTCAGGACCTAACCTATTGGGTCATGGATACCTAATTGTCTTATTATTTCTTTTTTAACTCAAAAGGGGATAGTGGTTAAGAACTCTGTATTGGCATTAAAGGTTTAGGATTCAAGTTTTGGCTATGACATCCCTCTCAATTTGTAATGTACCAAAAAGAAAGTTTTATTATCTAAGGCACGTTTTCAAAGGGTTAAATGCATGTTTAATCGTTCGTCATTATTTTTCCATTTACAATATTTTCATCTATTAATATGTGAATGACTATTAAACATGCATTGAACATTAATAGATTAAAAAATAATGGAGTGGAAATGTGGAATCAAACCTGTCTTCGTACATATGAGAGTGGTAAAACTTTGATAGATTTATAGGTACTCGAAGAAACAATAAAGAAGTAGCCGGATGGGATTATGTCATGATAGCTTGATACAAATGTAGGTAAATTCGCGTGATATATGGAGTAAAGCGACTGATGACAATTACGAGTTAGCCAAAGAATGCCTAAAAACAAACTACTACGGCGCTAAAAGAACTGCCGAAGCACTTATTCCATTGCTGCAACTATCCGACTTGCCAAGGATCGTAAACGTTTCCTCCTCTGTAGTCATGCTGAAGGTAGAATCCCGACTTCCTATAAAATCCCATATCAGATCATAAGCTTTAAAAATGGTTGATGGAAAAGTTTCTTTGTTACAGGGTAAAGGTGAAAAGCTTAAAGGAGTGTTAACAGGTGTTTCAACAGAGGAGAAACTGAATGACTTAATAACTGAGTATCTAAAAGATTTTAAGGAGGGTTTACATGGAAGTAAAGGATGGCCAACCTTCATCTCTGCCTATACTGTCTCTAAAGTAGCATTGAATGCCTATACAAGGATTCTGGCAAACAAGTACCCAGATTTCTGCATCAACTCTGTTTGCCCTGGATATGCCAAAACTGATATAAACCTCAACACTGGTACAATAACTGCTGAAGAAGGTGCTGTGACTCCTGTTAAGTTGGCACTCTTGCCTAAAGGTGGCCCTTCTGGTCTCTTTTTTGTGAAGGGTGAGCCTGCAACTCCGGAACCTTGATGCGACACCCCGACGACGGTAACAATGCAATCTCAACTTAGATGCAATGCAACAGTAAAATGAAAATGGACAACAAATCTGGTTGCGAAATGCAAATTTGTTCTGTAAATTCCAATTTATATCTGAAATTTTCTGTTATAAGTTGTAATATATGGGAATTGCCCAACTTTTGAACCTAAACAAATATATATATGGCAATATTAGTGTGAGTTTATCCATCAAAAAACTTAGTTTTATCTCAAAGATGGTTGCTTTTAATGGGAGTTGATTTTTATGAACAAAAGAGAAATTTCTGCAGGTCCTTTCCCGCTGATCGAAACTGACATTTTTGCCCACACACGCGGGTTTCGTGCGGGTGTTGGACATCTAACAATAACTGCATTATTTAATTTAAAATTATTAGTTAAAATAAAAAAGAAATCGTATACATTAAAAAATAATTATAATTAATATTTGATGTTTTTAGATTTGGGTTTCGAATTTTGGATATTTTTTATATTTATTTATATTTAATAATTATAGTTAATAATTATTTTATAAAATAAAGTTATTTATATTTATTTTTAAACTCTTCAAAATTTTTTTGTTTTACATCGATAATAATATGTGATTGTATAATTAAATAATGGTGTATGAGAATATCACAAATCTTGCCTTAAATATTTCTCATAAAATTCTAATTTTTAGTGTTTTTTTTTAAAGTTAAATTTGTAGCTATAAATCTTTTAAAAAATATAAATAATAAAACTTAGAAAGTAAATAATACAAATTTACTCAATTATTACAGATTGTTTGCACTTCTGTGGTTCATAAAGGCTTAACTGAGCTATCTAAATTTGGTGCCAAACGCCCCCACAAGGCAGTTGGCGTCTACTTGGGGATTTGGTTGATTTGGAGCGTCTTGTTGACTGATTTTGGATTATTAGGTACCACAAACTGGTTTGAAGGGTAGGGACCATTTTCTAGCTTATTATTTATGGTATTTAAGGATTGCCTATATATGTATCTCTAAAAGCCTATGAAAAGATTATTATCTTCTTTAATTTATTAGATCATCATTTTCAAACTTCAGACTAGAGAGGGGTCTTTCTACTTAACATCATCAATGGCAGAAGTAATCAAGAGGTACTACTTTTTTCTTCACACACCATGATATGTTTCTTCAATTTTTCTTCAAACTCCATGTTGATGTCAATTTTTTTAGGCTTGGAAAAAGGAGGGAGATGGGTTTTGTAGTTGGTGGACTGTGCTCTGTGGGCATCTAGCTGGATTTTTTGGTGTGTAACTATAAACTGCAAAATAGGGGTGAGTTAAGAGGCGTCGTAGCTTATGTGTCGGGACGCTCTCTTAATTCGGTATTTTAGTAAAGAAAAAGCAAGGTTGAAAGCAATAATAGAGAAAAAATATACCTGGAAGAGGTCATATTTGAAAAGATGTTAAAGCTTAGCATTTATAATCGATTAATGGGCTACTCAAATCTGAATACTACTCTTTGATTGGTTAATTCATCTTTTCCTATTATCTTGGGATGTTGGCCATACATTTTTCATGTGTTTTCTTGAATGGTGTAAAACTTTGGTTTAAGGTGATAAGATTCAAAAGACTAAAATCATATTCAAGTTATTTGACTTGAGAAAAAATGATTCAAATCTATTCTATAAGTAAAAAATAAATAAATTTAAAACTAAAGAAAATAAAAACAATAAAAGAAGAAATTTAAGAACAAAAATTATAAAATAAATGGAAAAATAGAACGAATAACCCGATGATATGATGAATTAATGTTCAATTGAAACCTTTAAGATATAAATCCTTACAAACTTGATTAATGACTTTAATCAACCCTATAAGAAATAATGCAAATTGAATGATGAATCCTTAGCAAACTGAAGGATGAAGAATGAATTCTCACGTCTCCTTGAAGAAAATCGAGAAGAAAATTATGTTAAAAAAATCATAAAAAAGAAATATCGCACGAATAAATTAATTCCCAAAGTTGAAAACTTTATTAATAAAAACAATTGTCCTTAATGAACAATAAAAAAGCCTTTATATAAACTAGCTCAGTACATTCAAATAAAACTTTCAACTATACTCAAACTCTAGTTAACCTAAACAAAAAAATAGTTTTAAATTAGACTTTCTTATTTGACTAAGAGATAGATTAAGAATACTTCTAAAAAATGCTTTGGGGAGAAAAAACACTTTTGGGACAAAAGTATTCCTAAATAAGTTGCTTTTTTATAGAAAAAATACTTCTCCCAAACCAAAAAATGGCCCAAAAGTATTTTTAGAAGTTAAAAAGTGTACTTTCCCAAAAGCAATTTTAAAAAATATTCCTAAACTAGGCTTAAGAAACATAAAACTCTAAAATAACTTAAAATACTTTAAAAAAATCTAAAATTTAGAATAATTAAATAATAAAATAATACTTAATAAATACAATATTAGACTCATATGTAATAAAAATTAAGGCTAAAAATCAAACTCAATATGATTTAAATTCAAATTAAAAGTCCAAAACTAGTAATTTTCGTAATAATACCATCAAAAAATTTTGCTCACACAGTCTTCACTATAACAATCATAACTTAAGTTCCCGAACTCTAAATCAAGTGATTCAAAGTGCGTTTTAAAGCTAAGAGATAACTCTTTGAACACTATGAGACATCTCAACCTAGAAAAGCCTAGATCTCATTCAAAAAGTTGTAACAAGTTAATTGATTTTCCAACTTGAACATTGGCACATTTGGTGAAAGGATTTTAATAAATTTCACACGATTCGTGCATGTATCATAAGGCATAAAAAAAAGCCCAAATTTTGGTAAAAAAATTAGGATAAATTACAAAAATAGTCCATGTCTTTAGTTCTATTTTTGTCACCAAACTAATTTTTTCGATTTAACCACTCAACCTTTCGAAATAAAACATTTTAGTCACTAATCTCGTTAATTGCCATTAGATAAGTGACGGGAAGCTAACGTTAGGCTTTTTTTATTGGTCTAATAACAAATTTAGCTCTCCAATATTTACACATTCTATTAATTTAATCTTAAATCTAAAAAAATTCTATAAATATAATCAAAGGTATACTTGGATGACTATTTTTGTAGTTTATCCAAAAATGATTAAGTCCCTCCGAAAAAAAAAACCACACTCAGTTAAACTCTCATACATTCATATTGAAGTTCAACAAAAAAAAAAAAAAGAAATATTATAAATAAATCAAAATTTAAAAAATATTTTAAAATTTTATGTTAAGAATCTCTGAATTTGAATAATCACTTATTCAAGTTCATTCTAAATTTGAAAATTTTTAAATAATATATATTTAAATTTTGAAAAAAATTATAAAGTTGTAAAAAAAATATTAAAATTTTTAAAAGTATTGAATAAAATTTAAAATTTTCAAAAAATAAAAATTTTAAAAGAATCATTTAAAAGTTTAAGTCCAAAATGAATTTAGACAGCCTTGTTGTCCAAATTCAATCTAAATCTAGACAATTATATGTCCAGATTCGTTCAAGATAATTTTATTAAAATATATGAAATATATAAAATTATTTTTCTTCGTGTAGAATTGACACCACAAAATCAAGGTGACAGAAAAATGTTCACTACATCATTGTCACAGAATTGTTCTTCTTAATTGTGTAAAACATTTTATTTGTTGAAGAAAATGAATTCATTTCGTGTCATTTGACAATATTTATGTTAGACAAATAAACTATTATCTTTGGGGCTTACATAGATCCAAGTCCATTTTATTTGGGTATAAATTGCCTCTTCTTTGAACTAGTGGCTTGAAATGAATTTGCTTGTTTTAGGTATGCAGTTGTCACTTGGGCAAACAAAGGTGTTGGACTTGAAATATGTAAGCAATTAGCTCAAAATGGGATCATGGTGGTGTTAATTGCTAGAGATGAGAAAAGAGGTCTTGAAGCTCTTGAAAGTCAAACACTCTGGTCTCTCGGATTATCTACTTTTTCACCAGCTCGATGTAGCAGACCCTGAAAGCATTGCTTCTCTGGCAGATTTTGTGAAGAAACAATTTGGGAAGTTGGATATCTTGGTACAAATTATCCAACTTAAATGCCATAATTACTCGAGCCCTAATTTTCTATGACAAGATTTTCTTAATACATTCATCTTTTGCAGGTTAACAATGCTGCGATATTAGGTGCAACATTTTTTATTGCTCCTGGTATTGAGGTATGTTAGCTAAACTACCTTTATTAAGAAAGCTTGTGTCAGGACCAAACCTATTGGATCATGAATACCTAACTGTCTTATTATTTCTATGTAACTCAAAAGGAGATAGTGGTTAAGAACTCTGTGTAGGCATTAAAGGTTCAAGATTCAAGTTTTGGTTATGACACCCCTTTCTCAATTTGTAATACACCAAAAAAAAAAAGGTTCTATTATCTAAGGCACGTTTTTAAAGGGTTAAGATCCACTCTATTACTTTTTCATCTATTAATATTCAATGTATGTTTAATCATAGTTATTTTTTCATTTATAATGTTTTCATCTATTAATATGTGAATGGCAATTAAACGTGCATTGAATATTAATAAATGAAAAAATAATGGAGTGGAATCAAACCCGTCTTCACATAATCGAATCTAATGTATAGTGCACTATAGGTAGAGGTACATATGAGAGTGGTAAAACTTTGATAGATTTATAGGTACTCAAAGAAATAATAAAGACGTAGTTGGATGGGATTGTGTCATGATAACTTGTTACAATTGTAGGTAAATTCGTGTGATATATGGAGTAATGCAACTGATGACAATTACGAGTTAGCTAAAGAATGCATAGAAATAAACTACTATGGTGCTAAAATAACTGTTGAAGCACTTATTCCATTGCTGCAACTATCTGACTTACCAAGGATTGTAAATGTTTCCTTCTCTTGAGTCATGCTGAAGGTAGAATCCCAAGTTCCTGTAAAATCCCATTTCAGATCATAAGCTTCAAAAATGGTTGATGGAAAAGTTTCTTTGTTATAGGGTAAAGGTGAAAAGCTTAAAGGAGTGTTAACAGGTGTTACAAGAAACTAAATAACTTAATAATTGAGTATCTAAAAGATTTTAAGGAGGGTTTACATGGAAGTAAAGGATGGCCAACCTTCATATCTGCCTATACTATTTCTAAAGTAGCATTGAATGCCTACACAAGGATTCTAGCAAACAAGTACCCAGATTTTTGCATCAACTCGATTTGCCCTGGATATGCCAAAACTGATATAAACTTCAACACTGGTACAATAACTGCTAAAGAAGGTGTTGTGACTCCTGTTAAATTGACACTCTTGCCTAAATGTGGCCCTTTTGGTCTTTTTTTTTGTGAAGGGTGAACTTGTAACTCCAGAACCACGATGACGAGAACAATGTGATATGGACGCTTTTATTACAATAAGAGTTTTAGTTTTATTTATTTATTTTATTATATCAGGTTTTATTAAGATTTTTAGTTTTACTTATTTTCTTTATTATATTAGGTTTTTATTTCCTTCATAAACTCTAAGTTAGGGATTCTATTAGGACTGTTTTATTTGTTATTAACAGTCTATAAAAGGATGCCAATATGAAATAAAGAGGAAAAACAAATATTCTATAAAAAAGGAACGTTATTTTCGAAGGGGGTTTAGTCAAGGATAAATCTACCTTTTTGAGTAACCATAGATCGAAGGAAGAATTCTTTCTCATTTAGACCTATGAGTAGATCCTACACCAAGGTGCATACCAACTTGGTATTAGAGCCTTCAATCATGGGTGATGGAGAGACTTTGGTAGCTAAATTGGAGGCTTTCATAGAGCAAATGGCTACAAGCCAACAAACATTAAAGGAGTAGATGGCGGTGTAATCTCTTTTGGTCCAAAAGACAACGAAAGGGTATTTAGAGAAAAATAGTGAGGAGCATGGTAGCAACGAACGCAGAAAAAGGAATTCAGACTTGCAACAAAGTGGGTGCAAGGTGCCACGATACTCTAAGATGGAATTTCCCATTTATGATGGTGTTGGAGATCCTTTAGGGTGGCTAAAAATATGCCAATTGTTTTTTTTTTTTGCAATCAACAGACCAACGAAGAGGAAAAAGTAGGATTAGCTTCATTCCATCTCTTAGGAGAGGCACAATTGTGGTTTGATCAAATGGAAGATGAAGAGGCAAATCTTAATTGGAGACGTTTCAAAGAGTGTTAAGGTTTGGGTCATCTATGACTAATAACCCATTGGGGGAACTTGCCAACTTGAGACAAACTGGGACTGTAGAGGAATATCAATGCCAATTTCAATTACTTTGGCTAGGACTGCTGATCTTAAACCTCGACAACAAGTAAACCTCTTTACTATCGAATTGGTAGAGGAACTTCGAATTGATATTGAGATGCAACAATCAAAAAACCTTGGAGTTGCAATGAATATGGCTCAGACATTGGAACATAAACAAAATGCCTCTTCTAAATTGTCGTCTCGAGCCATCCTGAGCTGGCCAACTTTCCAAAACACTGGTAGCAATTTAATCTGTAACAGCCTGATTTTTAATGGTGTCGAAAACAGTGATTCGATATCACCAAATCCGACGAGTGAGTTTAAAGAATTTAATAAATTAAAATTTATGAGTCAAGTATGGCATTAGAAGTATTTTTGAATTAGTGAATTTTGTGATTTAAAAGAATTTATAAGATAAATTGGGTTGAAAATGAGGTATTGAGACCTCGAATTCATAAACCAAGCCATAAATATTTTTAGAAATATTTATGGAGTGTTAATGAGTTAATAGTAAAGTTTCGCTAGAGAATTTTAACGTTTTGATAGTTAATTAATTAAAAAGGACGAAATTGAAAAAGGTGCAAAACTTGCTAAAGTAATTAAATGGCTTAAGTGTCTAATGCGGAAGGATTTAAAGGCAAATAGACCCAAAGTATATGGGCTGGACAGTATGGGCAAGGAAATGGGCAAGAAATCAATGTGAAATAGGGGTAAAATTGGAAACTTTGCAAATTTATTAGATAAAACAAAGGCTAAATTGAAAAATCTAGAGTTTTCTTCATTTTTCATCAGCCAAAACGCCATAGGAGAGTTCTCAAGCTGGTTTTTCATATTTTTGCACCATGTGAGTTCAATTCTTGCTTTTTCTTTGTAATTTTTATGTTTTTGTAACTTTTATAATTAGATCCAACTATTGAATTCATTAATTTTTGATTCTATGGGTGATTTTGAAAGTTACCATGAATGAGTTATGGAATTTTATGATGAATTAACATGGAATTGAAGCTTTAATTTTATTATATGATGATTTTATTAAGTGATTTTGTTAGAAATTGATTTTTAGGACCTAATTGTGAAAAAGTTATGAATTAGGGTTTGGTGCTGAAATTATGAATATCAAAGGCTATATAGTAGCCTAAAATGATTAGATAAAGTGTTAATTGAGAAAAATAAGCTCAATTGATAGGTTAATTGATTAGGGAATTAATTGTAAAAAACTATAAAATTTGGGATAAAAGTGTAATTTCAAAAATTGAAGGGCATAAATTGTGGAGTGAATTAGAATTGAATTAAATGCTAATGAATGAAAAAATTTATATTTTAGATCAAGAATCCGAAAAGAAACGTGGAAAAGAGAAAGTAATGGATTAGTCATACAAATTCCACAAATTGGCCCAGGTAAGTTCATACGGTTGAATTTTCATGTTTAATTGTTAATTTAGGAATGATATAATGTATTATTTCATGTCTTTTTTTTATAGAATTATGATTATTTTAATAAAATTAAAATCGAAGCAAAAGTTCAAATTAAGTAGAACACGGGATTGAGTACAATCGTTTCGTGACCAGTGATGAATTGACGGATAAGACCATGGTTGGACTATGAAAAAGTGTGGAATGTAAGACCATAGCTGGGCTATGGCATTTCAGTGAAAAGACCATAATTGGATTATGGTATTGCGAACCTAAGACCATGGTTGGACCATGGCAGTATATGTGTGTACGTGTAAGACCATAGCTAGGCTATGGCATCGTATAAAGTGAAAGACCATAGGGGGGATATGGCACTGTGATATGTGCAAGATCATGGCAAAGCCATGGTAATATATGTGTAAGACCATAGTTGGATTGTGGCATTAAGCAAACGATGTACTCAAATCCGTAAGACGTTCTCTAATTTGACGAGTATTGGTAAGTATTATTTGAATTAAAGTGCTGAAATCTAACTAGTTATTGACATTGAGATCAACCAAGTGAATTCATCATTTGAAATTGTGAATGATAGGAAAAGTTAGTGAAACATTTTTTAATGATTTATTATTAAATGTTCGGTAAGATTTATGTTTTAAACCTATGAACTTACTAAGCTTTCTTAAGCTTACTTTTGTGTGTTTAATGTTATGTGTAGATTGACGAGAGTTCGGTAGGTTGGATCAACACATCAAGCCACACTATCCAGATAACTTCGGTAGATTTTGTTAAATATCTTATGGTTTATATGGCATGTATAGGATCGAATTGAAAGAAAATATACTTGTAATGGGGCTATGATTAGTATATACAAATACTTACATGTGCATGTTTAAAAGCAAGTATTTAGTAGCATCTTATAAAAATTTAATGAATAGAGCCAATGTGGTAAATTGGTGCAAATGATTTGTGTGATAATACATAGGTCTAAAATTTGAGTTATAACTTGTATTGGTTGCTTGATTTAAGTATTACGGTATATGAAAGTATTGCATGCAGGTTGAATTGTGTAAAGGGTGAGAAGAGTAGCCTTAAAATGGCCTATTTTCGTCTACACGGGTAGACACACGGGGGTATGTCTTGACCGTGTGTGACACACGACCTAGCACATGGGCATATGGTCAGCCCGTGTGTCCCCTGCATCTTAAATTTGAGAAACAGAATGCTCAGAATTGAGCACACGGGCAGAGACAAGGGCGTATGTCTCAGCTGTGTGTGCCACATGACCTAGAGCATGGGCGTGTGTCTTAGCCATGTGAAAACTGCACCTTAATGTTTTACAACTTAGAGAGTTACACGGGTCAGGGACACGTCCATGTGACCTGTGTCACATACGGCCTACCCATACGGGCGTGTGACCCCTGTACATGAGAAAAAATTTTAAATTTCACAAAACTTTTCCTATGTTTTCGATTTAGTCCCAACCCGATCCTAACATTCATTTTGGGCCTCGAGGGTCTATCCTAGGTACGTTATGGTTAATATCAAAAAATGTATAGTAATTGATATGAATTATCTGTAAATGTTCTAAAAACTTTGGTAATGCTCCGTAACCCTGTTTCGATGACGGATACAGGTTAGGGGTGTTACACAATCATTCCAACAACTAAAAGCATTGCAAAAGGAGGGGGACAAAGAACAAAACCAATAGGGAACAACAGAAATATAGGTTCTTATGCACCATTTATTAAGAGATTGGCACGGACAAAAATGACAGAAAGAAAGGCTAAAGGGTTGTGTTATAATTGTTACGAGTCCTATACCATGGGACACAACTGTAAAAGGTTATTTTGGATATAAGTACTAGATGTTGAATGCAAGCAAGAAGATGATAAGGTAGATGATTTTGGATAAGTTCTAAAGCTTATTATGAATTTGAGCTTGAGGACAAGCTTAACTCCGAGAAGGGGAGTAATGATATGGACACTTTTATTGCAATAAGAGTTTTAGTTTTATTTATTTTCTTTATTATATAGGGTTTTATTAAGAGTTTTAGTTTTACTTATTTTCTCTATTATATTAGGTTTTTATTTCCTTCATAAAATCTAAGTTAGAAATTTTATTAGGACCATTTCCTTTAATATTAATAGTCTATAAAAGGCTGCCAATATGAAATAAAGAGGGAAGCAATTATTCTATAAACAAGAAACATTATTTTTGGAGGGAGTTTAGTCAAGGATGAATCTACCTCTTTGAGTAACCATTGGTCAGAGCAAGAATTCTTTCTCGTCTAGACCTGTGACTAGATCCTACGCCAAGGTGCATGTAACACCCCAAACCCGGCCTAGAAGTTAGGCCCAAATTCGGCGTGTCACATTGAAGCGTTACTGTAAAAGTCATGTTTTAACTAACATCTTTCTTAGTGTTTAAAGAGTATTTTTATTATAGATTAAAGTGAATGGAAGCTGTGCACCAGGTAGGATGCCAGAAAAGAGGAGGTGAGTCAATTAGACTGCTTAAGTACCAAGCTCTCCATGGATCCACTCCTATACATGCACACAACCATTCCCACACTTTAACTGAATGATTGTTCAGGAAAAACCATTTCGTTTTAAGCCATTGAAAGCACTTGTTAATTTTTTTAGAACGTTTTCATTGCGGAAGCTTTGTCTTGTTTCACGATATTTTAAAATCAGATAATTTCTTTTAAAAACGTGCCCTAGAGCTATTCAATCCGAAACCTTTAAATCCATATTATGCCTAAGCTAATAATCATACTAAAGCAATTAAAAATAATTAAAGTGGCCTTATTAAAACTTAAAACCCGAAAACATAAATGAAGTAATCTAGAATAAAAGTGAAGGCATAAACACTTATTTTAAATAGTCCACATGGCCACTCTGAATCCCTCCAGCTCCAAGTCCACCGATCTAAGGCTCACCTGCAAAGATGGAAAAAAGGGGGTGAGTTTGGAAAACTCAGTGTGTAAAGTATCCCAACCAGAGCCCAAATCAGTTCAAGCTTTCTTCGGCCTAAGCCCTATTCGTAAATCGAGCTAATCGGGCCTTAGCCCATATCAATATTAATCTGGGCCATAGCCCCTTATTACAAGTCGAGATATATTGGGCCTTGCCCATATTAACATAGTTGGGCCCATTACAATACAGTTGGCCCATAACAAAACAGTCTCATAGGATTAATGCATTATAACCCCATCCAACCCTGCACTTGCCTCCGTCCATCCCTACATTTCCTGTGGGGATTAAATCACCCACGCCATCCCTACACTTACAGTTTTAGCACTGGTTGCGGCACTAACTATAATCCGCAGCAAAGCTACTTATATCAGAATATGTGGCACAGCCACCAGAACTAGTTCTTCCTCCATAACAAAACCCAACCCCATGCAGTATGACATGTATGCAGAATGTATATATAATTAACAAGGCATGCTTCAGAAAGACAGTCAGATTATAGCGTAAGAACAGTTATTTACCCTCGAGGGGCATAATCGTAAATTTACCCCTTTTGGGGTATTACGGTAATTCCACCTTACAGAGATATTTCAGTAATTTTATCAGTCTTTTTAGGGTTTCATGCTCATTACAGTTATTAACATACTATCAGCAACACTTACCGAGCGTTTTTATCGAATTGGGCTCGTTGGCCCATTAACCCGATTTCGGCCAATTAAGCCCAAATATACCGAAGTACACGAAATTGCGCACTCTGTAATCATACTGCTTGCGATTACCAAAAATTAACAACCAAACCACCTCATGAGCGCTCGCACGCTCGCAAGTTCACAAATGCCGACTTTTTGGCTTTTCGGGTTTTGCCAATCTAGTCTATGAGTGGGTGTCGTTTACACACCTGTTTCGCGACGACTGCCACTGAGATCCCTTACGATGTCCTACAATTGATTACCATAATTCTTAGATTGCAAACCACAATAACCAATCCCAATATTCACCTACCATAATCGAACCATGCCCCTAAAGCCTTTAGAATATTACCTTTTTGCCGAAAACCGATGACTAGATCTAAGTCTAGTTGTTCCAAAGATCCAAGCCTTTGATCCAACCTCTAGAAGACACTAATCACCAAAAGAAATCGTTGGTTAAAGACCCTTAAAGCCCTATGCCCAAATCAACAGCCTCCCTAGATTTTAGGGACTTCGGCTTTTTCTAAATTGTAAAATAAGACTAGATCTGAGGTGATGAGCACTTACCATTTATTCTTCTTTGATTTCTTTGCAGATCTGATGCAGATCTATCCTCTAAACAATAGTAGAACTCGAATCCAGGAGATCTGAAGTTTCGGCTATAAGTCCCTAAATCTATGGTAAGTACAGAGATTTGCCCTATTTGTTTGATATTCAGGTTGATGAGAACTTGTTTCGAGCTCTCGCTCAGTTTTGGAACCCAGCATGCAGTTGTTTTACCTTTGGAGAGGTAGATTTAGTGCCTACTGTGGAGGAGTACACAGCCTTACTTCGATGTCCTAGATTTCAGTGTGATAGGATTTATTCTTGAGCTATTTTTGTCCCAACCTTTGGTAAGAAGTTGATGACCATTACGGGGATGAGGCGACCATGGATCTTTTCTATCGACTTAGCAATCGGGTCACTTCTGTTCTTGCGATTTTGGCGGAGACATTCAGGTCCTTGAATGCATGTAGGAGGGTCGGTGTAGGTAGGTTTGTTGGTTGTGCTCAGTTACTTTTAGCTTAGTTCTACAGTCACTTCCGATTGATAGATAGGGTGGTTTGTTGGGTCTTCTTTGAGGATTGCTCCCCATTGAAGGACATAACAGCTTCAACTAGGAGAGTTGATGTTTTCGAAAAAATTGGATAGCGCTACTTCAGAACCTGCAGTCAAAAGATGTGGAGTGGAGGGCTCCATGGATGATTCCTGGTGAGATTCTTTACCGATGCGGTAGTTTTGATTGGGTCTCTTTATTGGGAATTTGGGGTGCCATTGGTTATGCCCCTTTGCTTTTGTTGAGGCGACATGGATTGAGACAGTTCATACCGACAACTTACGGGTTGGCTTAAAGTGAATTTATGTGTAGAGGAGCCGATTACAAGAGGAGGGTTAGCGAAATTTCTAGTGCTTAGAAGAAGACTTGTCGATTGAAAGGAGTAGCTATTAGCCCTACTACTACGCCAGAATTTGTTGAATGGAGAGGCAGAAGGGTGAATGATAATATCCCTAAGCCAAATGCGGAAGGAGCTCGACCAATGGAGGAATATTTGCGAGCAAGGCCCTCAGAGTTAGAAATTATGAAGTAGGAGTTCTAGAGAAAAAGCTTGGAGTTTGAGACAAAGATAGCAAAGCTCGAAGAAGAGAAGATGTACTTGAGTTTGGGCGTCGAGGTTCAAAAGATGGAGGCCGAGAAAGAGAGGAAGGAAAAGAGGAAGATTGAGGAAGATCGAGATGATCTAAAAGAGCATTACAAAAGGGCACAAGTATCCTTGAGAAAGGCGAGAGTAGGAGGATCTTCGGAGCAGTTGTAGAAAGAAGTCCAAGAGGAAAAGGCTAGAGCCGAGTATTGGGAGAGGAAGTTCCACGAGATGCAAGTGCAGAATTTGGCATTAGAGGAAGAGAATAAAGGATTAAAGACTAAGGTGTTTGAGCTTGGAAAATCCCTGCGTTGGCACCAAAACCATAATTCTACGGTCGAGTTAAAGGAGCTAAAGAGCAAGGTTGAGAATTTGGAAGTAGCATTGCATAACAGTGAACTCTGGGTTGAGCAGCTCAAGGCGCAAGAAGATTATCTAAAGAGAGAGCTATATCAGGCTAGAGGACAGGTCAAAGAAAGGGATCATGTCATTGGAGAGGCCATAGCCTAGATTCGAGAGGTTGCTGAGTATATGCAAGACTTGGCAATTCGAGCTGATGTATTGAGTCTGATGTATTCATCATCGTCGGTTGTAGGACGAGAGTTAGCCCTTTTATTAGATAGAGTTAAAACTTTGGGCCGTAGGGCGAAAGCGTATTTGTAATCCTCTTATATGTAAATATATTCTTTTTCTAAATAAAATCTTCTAAATGAAGTTGAACCAAAATCGATATTCTTTTTGCATTCATGCATTTGCATCTCATAGCATTTCATCACATCATTTGCATTCAAAGTTATAGAAAGACCCTGATTAGTTAAAGTTTACTTCTAAAGGTAGAAAAGGAAATCTGGAAATCACACATCCTTACGGCACTCGTACTAAAACTAAAAACATGGATCAAAGGCTTGAGCAGCTGCAAAAGGATATGCAAGACCAGTTGCAAGAGCAGTTGGCTAAAATGCAGAATGAGATGAGGGAGCAAATGTTGGAAGCTCAGAGGAACATGATGACTGAAATGGCTCAGTTACTGAGAGCCACTGATAAGGGAAAGGCTCCTATGGCTATCACTGAAGAGGAAAATAAGGGTCCACCTCTAGGTTTTACTCTGCGTCATGTGCCACTACAAACTGAGGCACCTCCTAGAAGGCCATCTGTCACTGTGAGGCCTCAACATGGGCCGATTGATGCTGGTATCCATATGAATTTCTCGGCTGGTTCAGGATTCAATTTGGGTGACAATCCTACTAATCCTCTCGTTCCTGATCTAGATATGGTGGAAAAGGAGGATTTGAAAGTCAAGCCGCAAGGCGCTTAGATGAACAGCCGCAGATGGCTAGAAGAAAAGTTCAAGGCTTTGGAAGGCACTGGCAGTCATCATGGGATTGATGCCAAAGATTTAAGTCTAGTCCCAGACCTAGTACTGCCTCACAAATTCAAAATGCCGGAGTTTGAGAAATACAATGGTACTACCTGCCCGGAGGCTCACGTCATAATGTTCTGCAGAAGGATGACAGGGTATGTAAACAATGATCAGCTGTTGATCCATTGTTTTCAAGATAGTTTAGTAGGAGTAGCTGCCAGATGGTACAATCAGTTGAGCCGGGCCAGAATAAATTCGTGGAGGGATCTTGCACAAGCCTTCATGCAACAGTACAACTATGTGACTAATATGACGCCGGATAGGATCACACTTCAGAATATGGAGAAAAAGCCTAATGAAAGTTTTAAGCAATATGCACAATGATGGATGGAGGTGGCAATGCAAGTACAACCACCATTGTTAGAAAAGGAAACCACCATGTTATTCATCAACACTTTGAAAGCACCGTTCATCACTCACATGATTGGAAGCACCACGAAAAGTTTCGCGGATATAGTTATGGCAGGGGAGATGATTGAGAACACCATTAGGGGCGATAAAATTGAGGGGGAAGTGGCCAAAAGATCAGCCGCAAGAAGAAAAGACAATGAGGTAAACAATACAAGTAGCTTCAATTCGAAAGCAGTCACGGTTAGTCAGCCCAAAGTAGCCACAGTTGGGCATCAGAGCTCTCAAAAGCAGGAATCTAATACCAAGCATGAGAGGATGCAATTTACACCTATACTTGTGACATATCGGGAGCTTTATCAAAACTTATATGATGCGCATGCTATAGCCCCTTTCCACTTAAAATCATTACAGCCTCCATATCCTAAATAGTACGATGCAAATGCCAGATGTGAGTATCATGCTGGAATATCGGGGCACTCAATTGAGAATTGTACGGGATTCAAGAAAGCCGTAGAGAGGGTGATCAAGAATGGGGTTTTGAAATTTGAGAGTACCCCAAATACTGAGAACCCTTTGCCAAACCATGACCATCAAGGAGTGAATGCCATTAGTGAGGCTAGTGAAAAAAGGATGAAGGAAAGTGTCACTGAAGTAAAGATGCCTTTGAGGATAATTTGGAGTGTGATGGTGAAGAGAGGGATAATAACCTCTAAGAAAGAAGGAAACGAAACGAGGAACTACTGCGAGTTTCATGGGAATGAGGGTCATGAGACCCAAAATTGTGAAGAATTTAAAGCCTGGGTGTAAGGTTTCATTGACAATAAAGAGCTACAGATTTTTGAAGATAGCTCTTATAAACGAGAAATAAATGCGTTGGAAGGAGAACAACAAGGAATCAGTCGGCCAAGGATCATTATCTCCCTGCCAGGAAATAAGGAAGAAGAGGCACCAACAATGCCCAAGGTTATCATCCATAAGCCCAATATTTTTCCTTACAAGGATGATAAGAGGGTGCCATGGAACTATGACTATAGTATAATGGTACTAAAGGGACAGAGTATAGCCAGCGCGTCCAGGGGTATGCAAAATGAAGGTTCCCACACACGGAGTGGGAAACGTTATGATACAGGGGGCATCAGAATGGAGCCCACAAAGACGAAAGATGTTGAGATTGAGAAGGAAAAAGCAAATGAAATACCCATCAATGAGTCAGTTAAGGAAGAAGAGGCTAAGAAATTTCTAAAGTTCTTGAAACATAGCGAATATAGCATGGTCGAGCAGCTGCGTAAACAACCGGCACGTATATCAATGTTAGCCCTACTCCTGAGTTCTAAAATGCATAGGGATGCATTGTTAAAGGTGCTTAACGAAACATATGTCACCCATGACATATCAGTTAACAAGCTAGACCGATTGGTAAACAACATCAGTGCTGATAATTTCATCTACTTCAATGATGATGAAATTCCACCAGGGGGCATAGGGTCAACAAAAGCCCTGCATATCACTACTCAGTGTAAAGGATACACATTACCAAGCGTACTTGTCGATAATGGGTCTGCTTTGAATGTCCTTCCCTAATCCACCTTGAATCGATTACCCATTGACAGTTCACATATGAAGGCATGTCACAATGTGGTAAGAGCCTTTGATGGAACTGAAAGAAAAGTAATAGGACGAATTGACATCCTTTTGGAGATTGGACCAAATACATATGAATTTGATTTCCTGGTAATGGATATCAAGCCTCCTATAATTGTTTGTTGAGGAGACCATGGATACACTCGGCAGGAGCGGTGCCTTCTTCATTGCATCAAAAATTGAAGTTAGTGACAGATAGACGCTTGATAACCATCAATGCAGAGGAGGACATCATAGCAGTAGTCACCAGCAAAGCTCCTTATGTTGAGGCCAATGAAGAGGCTATCGAGTGTTCTTTTCGCTCTTTAGAAATCATTAATGCCACCTTCATTTCGGAAGGAAGTAAGATGCCGGCACCCAAAATGTCTAGAACCACGAGGATGGCCCTACAAATGATGTTGGGGAAAGGAGCATTGCAGGGAAGAGGGCTAGGAAAATAGTTGCAAGGAGGGGCTCAAATCCCAAAACTGATTGAGAAGAAGGACCGCTTTGGCTTGGGCTTCAAGCCAGACCACAAGCACAAAAGGCAGGAAATAGAGAAGCGCCAAGCAAGAAGAAAGGCGCGTTTGAATGGAAGAGAAGTCGAGTGGGAACCGATGACATTCCCACCTATATCCAAATCCTTTAAATCAGGAGGACTGCTGATAAAGGAAAGTCATCAGGTTAATGCTGTACACAATGAGGGATCGGAGCAAGGAAGCCTCGAGGGCATTTGCCCTTACGAATCGGGGAGCTCTCTGAATAATTGGACTGCGGAAGACCTTCCTGTAGTCTTTAGAAATTTTTCAGAGTAATTCTCAAAACATGTCTATTACTCTAGGTTTTAGGAGTAATAAGATTACATTTGTGAAAATAGGCCTATGTTCATCCATAATTATTTAAATAAAACATAATTTTCATCAATTTGAACGATTATTGTTTCATTTTTATCAACCAATATTCCTTTAAATTTTGGCAATTCTTATTCTTTTATTCATAGTACATAAAAAATCATTCTTAGATTCATTCATTCTTTGTATATTCTTTCATATCCCCACAGGTCCCTAGATATCAATAATATGAGAACTGATACTACAGCTCCTAATTTCTCTTACGAGCAAGACATGTGTTTAAAGGAACCTCAGGATTTTGAAGATGTTCAAGATTCTGATGTATCTCTCGATTTGTTAAGAATGGTTAAGTAGGAGGAGAAACAAACCATGCCACATGAGAAAAAGGCAATAGAGAATATATCCCTAGAGGAAGGGAAGGAGTTGAAAATCGGAACCCTAATTGGCGAGGATACAAGGCATGGTCTGGTTGAGTTGCTTCGAGAGTTCAAAGATATCTTCGCCTGGTCATATCAGGATATGCCTGGATTGAGTACTGACATTGCAGTACATCGTCTTCAGATAAGACAAGATTGCAAACCAGTCCAACAGAAGTTACGGAGAATGCGTCCAGATATTGTTCTGAAAATAAAGAATGAAGTCAAGAAGCAGTTTGACACAGGATTTTTGCAAGAAGTGAAGTACTCTGAATGGGTAGCTAACATTGTTCCCGTTCTTAAGAAGGATGGGAAGGTAAGAATGTGTGTTGATTACAGAGATCTGAACAAAGCAAGCCCGAAGGATAATTTTCCTTTGCCACACATTGATACTTTAGTAAACAACACAGCAGGGTATTCGTTGTTCTCTTTCATGGATGGTTTCTCAGGATACAATCAGATAAAGATGCATCCAGAGGACATGGATAAAACTACTTTCATAACCTTATGGGGCACTTTTTGCTACAAAGTAATGCCATTCGGATTGAAGAATGCAGGGGCAACATATCAACGAGCTATGGTAAACTTATTCCACGATATGATGCATAAGGATATTGAGGTATACGTTGATGATATGATCGCTAAGTCTCGAACAGAAAAGGAACACCTTGTGGTCTTAAGAAGGTTGTTCTTAAGGTTGAGAAAATTTTAGTTGAAGCTCAATCCAGCAAAATGCACCTTTGGGGCCAGATCGGGAAAGTTATTAGACTTTGTAGTCAGTGAAAAGGGAATTGAAGTTGACTCAGACAAAGTCAGAGCCATACGAGAGTTACCTCTGCCATGTAATCAGAAGGAAGTTTGAGGATTCCTAGGAAGGTTGAATTATATCGCTCAGTTCATTTCACAATTGACAGAGAAATGTGATCCTATTTTTCGCCTCCTTAGAAAGCACAATCAAGGTACTTGGGATGAAGAATGCCAGAATGCTTTTGAGAAAGTCAAGCAATATTTGTTGAATGCTCCAGTGTTATCTCCACCTAGCCCAGATAAACCATTAATACTGTATTTATCAGTGTTCAGTAATTCTATGGGATGTGTGCTTAGTCAACATGATGAGTCGGGGAAAAGGGAGAAGGCAAATTATTATCTCAGTAAAAACTTCACTGACTGTGAAATGAGATATTCACCAATTGAAAAGTTGTGTTGTGCGCTAATTTGGACCACCCGAAGATTAAGACAGTACATGTTATACCATACCACCTGGCTCATCTCAAAATTGGATCCATTGAAATACATGATGGAGTCAACGGCTTTAAATGGAAGAATGGCGAGATGGAAAATTTTGCTTTCAGAGTTTGATATAGTCTACGTAAGTCAGAAGGCTATAAAAGGAAGTGTGGTAGTTGACTTCTTGGCTAGTCGAGCTCTAGAGGATTATGAGCCATTGAACTTTGATTTTCCAAATGAGGAATTAATGTGTATAGCAATGACTGAAAATTCACCATGGAGGCTCAATTTTGATGGGGCTTCTAATGTAGTTGGGAATGGAATTGGGGCAGTCTTGGTATCCCCGGATAGTGACCATTACCCGTTCACATGCAAGTTAGACTTTGATTGCACAAATAATATGGCTGAGTATGAAGCATGCATCATGAGACTTCAAGCAGCCATAGGGCGAGGTATAAAAACCCTAGAAGTATATGGAGATTCGGCGTTGGTAATTTATCAGCTTAGAGGTGAATGGGAGACAAGGGACCCTAAGTTGATCAATTATCGAAAGATAGTTTTGGGGTTACTTGAGGAATTTGATGATATCACCTTTAATTATCTCCCACGAGACGAAAATCAGATGGCAGATGCTCTAGCAACCTTGGCCTCAATGATTAAGGTAAATAAAGAGGAAGAGATGAGACTAATTCAAATGAGTATTTATGAAGCTCCAGCTAGCTGTTATAACCTTGAAGAGGAAGAAAAGGATGATAATCCTTAGTTTCTGGATATATTGTAATATGTAAGAGATCGTAAATATCCAGAACAGGCAACCGAAAATGACAAACGAACTTTGAGAAGGTTAGCCTGTAATTATGTCTTGGATGGGGATGTCCTGCACAATAGAAGGAAAGACCAAGTACTTTTGAGATGTGTCGATGCTGCGGAAGCCAAGCTAATTCTAGAAGAGGTTCATGAAGGTGTATGTGGTACGCATGCAAATGGGTTCACGATGGCAAGGCAAATCATGAGGTTTGGCTATTACTGGGCCACTATGGAAGGAGACTGCATCAACTATGCCAAAAAGTGCCATAAGTGTCAGATTTATAGGGACAAAATTCATGTACCGCCTTCACTTTTACATGTCATGACTTCTCCATGGCCCTTTTCTATGTGGGGCATGGATGTCATCGGACCAGTATCACCGAAAGCTTCTAATAGACATCGGTTTATCTTCGTGGTGATTGATTACTTTACAAAATGGGTATAGGTTGCTTCTTACGCAAATGTTACTAAGTCAACTGTAAGTCGATTTTTGAAGAAGGAGATCATTTGACGGTATGGAATGCCTGAGAGGATCATATCCGACAATGCATTGAATTTGAACAACAAAATGATAGCAGAGGTTTGCGACCAGTTCAAGATCAAGCATCACAACTCTTCACCCTATCGTCCAAAAATTAATGGGGCAGTGGAAGCTGCCAATAAGAACATTAAGAAAATAGTGGGAAAGATGACTGAGACTTATAAGGATTGGCATTAAAAGCTACCTTTCGAACTCTTGGCCCATCGAACATCTGTTAGAACCTCTATTGGGGCAACCCCATTCTCGTTAGCTTATGGGATGGAAGCAGTATTACCTATTGAGGTAGAAATACCTTCTCTCCAAGTTTTAATAGAGATAAGGTTAGATGAAGTTGAATGGGTTCAGTCCCGATATGACCAGCTAAACTTGATTGAGGAAAAGAGGCTGAAAGCTATCCGACATGGTCAAATGTACCAGAAACGTATGCTACGAGCCTATGATAAAAAGGTTCGTCCAAGGGAATTCCATGAGGGGGACCTTGTGCTAAAGAAAATCTCTCCCATTCAGAAGAAATTTAGAGGGAAATGGATGCCAAATTGGGAGGGGCCATATGTCGTGAAGAAGGCTTTCTCTGGCGGTGCATTGATTTTGACAAAAATGGATGGGAAGAGCCTACCTAATCCAGTGAACTCAGACTCAGTCAAAAAGTACTTTGTCTAAAAGAGAATCCAAGGTGAAAACCCACAAAGGGCTCCTTGAATTTTTGAAAAAAAATAAATAAAAAAAATTGAGAGGCCAAGGTGAAAACTCGCAAAGGGCGCTTTGAGACCAAAAGGGTTTTGAGTTGAAAACCCGAAAGGGCAGCCCAAATTTTGAAGAGCATACAGCAATCTTGCTATATCTGACTTGGCAAAGAGTGAGGCACAGTGTACATTGGGGCATCAACAAAGTACTTTGGACCTTTTAAGCACACGTTGAACTCGAGAAAGATTTCGTGGAACTAATGTATAGATGCTCAAGCGGCGATATTTAGAGCATCTAATTTTTATCCTGTTTGCTATCTTTAAATTCTATTTCTTCTTAAAGATATGCTATCAGATTTATTTCCTTTGTATTGTTGACAATTCATTCAAATCTAAAAGATTTATTCATTTTCCATCGTTCTTTAAGTATGTTGCATTGAAATAATGATAGATGAACTAAAATATTTTCACGAACAAATTTTTGCACATTACTTTGGAATTTCTAGATAATGTAAGAAACTAAAACAGGACAATTGTTCGAGAAATTCACGTAAGTAGGGGATGAAGAAACTTGAGGAATTTATTTCTTCCAGTCCAAAAGAAAAATAGACAAAACCAATTCTTACAAACATCCTCAGTAGATTGTAGTATTGGAGAAAGGCCTACAAGCTGAGTCAGAATGAAGGAATGAATGGTGGAGCCTAGGATAGGGGTCATATTCACAGCAATCTGCATCATAACACGTTTAATTAGGAACATTCAACTCACTTCGAGCATAGCATCCTAATTATCAGGCATAATCATTCCACAGATTATCTAAGACGACGTGATTTAATCCCCTAAACAACAGGGTAATAGGCCGTAGTATAGCAGATCTAACCTTCAGATGTTTAGACTGAAGCAGATCCAAGATGATTTGGTATTCTTGTGTTTACAAGGAACAAATCGAGGACATAGCAGATTTGGCTCTCAAATGTTCTTAGATGAAGCAGATCTAACCTTCAGATGTTTAGACTGAAGCAGATCCAAGATGATTTGGTATTCTTGTGTTTACAAGGAACAAATCGAGGACATAGCAGATTTGGCTCTCAGATGTTCTCGATAGATAGCGCGATCTAACCTTCGATGTTTAGATGAAGCAGATCCAAGATGATTTGGTATTCTTGTGTTTACAAGGAACAAATCGAGGACATAGCAGATTTGGCTCTCAGATGTTCTCAGATATAGCAGATCTAACCTTCAGATGTTTATACTGAAGCAAATCCAATATGACTTGGTATTCTTGTGTTTACAAGGAACAAATCGAGGGCATAGCAGATTTGACTCTCAGATGTTCTCAGACATGGCAGATCTAGCCTTCAGATTGTTTATACTGAAGCAAGATCCAAGATGATTTGATATTCTTGTGAAACAAATCAAGGACATAGCAGATTTGACTCTCAGATGTTCTCAAACAGACTCAAGATGGTTTGACATCCTTGTGCTTACAAGGAACAAATAAAAACATAGCTGATTTAGCTTTTACATGTTTACGATGAAGCAAATCTAGGATGATTTGTTGTCTCTGTATTGTCAGAGAAAAAATTGAAGAAGCAAATTTGGCATCTTTGTGGAAAACAGATCAAAGATATCAACATGACAATCTATAGTGAGCAGATTAAGGTCTAGGACCCGATAAGGTCGGACAAATTTGGTCTTCTAGTCTTTGCTCGATTCCTGTTACACAGCAATGAGTAAAGAGGGGCAGTTGTAAGAGTCTAGATTCGTCCGGGCCTTAATACCAAAACCAAAATACAGAAATGAATAAATAAATGTTTGTTTGTTTATTTAAACAGTCCAGGTTACAAAGCCCAAATCATGGGCCCAAAACTAAAACAATTCAGCTAAGCCCGTTTGCATGCTATCCAGATACACTAAACTAGCCCAAATACACAGACCCAATACCCAACAGGCCCAGACTTAAACTAGACCCAAATGACCCAAACTCTCGGAGGCCCAAAACCTAACATCATCAGCTAGGGTTTCTAACCCTAGCTCTCGCCCTACAGTGCCGCAACAGCTTCTGGAAGCTTCGGGGAGTTGGTTCCACCCTCCTAGATCGAGGCCATCAATGCACACTGACGCGCCATCGATGCGTTCGTTTCTCTCGCGACCGTCCAGCACCGCGATCTCAGGCCTCCTCACTGGCCTTGGTACCACCGTTAACGTCGAGATCGTCGGGGTACCTAAAAAATGGAAAAGGAAACTCAGCAGATAATGGTCAAAGATACAGTAGACAAGAAATAGAAAGAAATCGGAGATTTCTTTCCTTATGTAACAAATTAGTGGCTATAAAAAGCCCTTTGTAACCCTTGTAGAGGAGGGGGGAGATATAGGAGAATATACCAAAAAGTACTGTACATCGAGTATCTTTAATAATATACTAGAAGTATTTCACAGAGAAATAAAGGTGACCGATTGTTCTTACTCTGCCATTTATATTTTCTTTTATTTTCTTATAAACAACATGCATGTATTACATCAAAATAGAGGAGAGAAATCTACCTTTAGATTGGCACCGAAAAATGAAGTTTCTCAAACCCCGACCGCCGTCTATGGCGGAGTCGGCGACGGCGCGTGAGACTGGGCATGGAGGCCTGATGAACAGAGCAAACTGGCCTAGGGCCGGAGCTCAGAGGGCAGGAGAGCCTCAGAGGATTTCTTTAGGTTTTTTAAAAGGATTTCTAAATGATTTTTTTGGGTTATATTTTTGGCTTATATAGCCTCAGCAGAATGAAGTCGTTTCAACTTAAGTCAATAAACTTAAAACGACATCGTATTAAGGAAGGGGATCCGCGCGTTGACTCGATTACTATGGGAGGATCCGCGTGTTTTTTTTTGAAATTGGGTTAATTTCCCAATCGGTCCTTCCATCCTTTTTAGTTTATAATTACGCTTTATTTTATTTATGATTTGGCCCTATTGTTTTATTTTAGTTTCAATTTAGTCCTAACAGTTACTACATTCTGGAAACGGCATCGTTTCGGGAATAGGGCGATTTGCCCGATGAGTCCCTTTTGTTTTATGTGTGTTTTAATTAGGACCTTAATTTAGTTTTATTGTTTTAAAAATCTGCCCCTGTAACTTTGTTGAACTTTAATCTAACCATTATATATTTATTATATATATATTTTTTATATTATTATTTGTTTTATTTTTAACCTTATTTTATATTATGTATTATAAAATTATTTTATTATGAGTATTATTTTTATTATATATATTATTATTATTTATTATATATTATTTTTCTATAATTATTATTCTTTTATTCTTGTTATTATATATTATATATTAAATACTATTTTAAAATTGTTATGAAATGTCTTATTTTTAATTGTATGTATATTTTGTTAGCAATCAATCACTTTATTTTTTTAGTTCTTCTATATGTTTTATATTGTATGTATCATGTATGAGTTAAATTATTATTTTTATTATAATTATATGTTATATTTTGTAAACATGCATATTGGCATTATATTTCTTCTATTTGTATATCATACATTATTTATTGCTCTTTTATATCATGTATCATTTAATTATTATTTTGTATGTTTGTATATTTTGTTTATTCATTCTCGATACATGCTATATATATATATATATATATATATCTTTGTATGCATATTACTTGCTTTATGTGTATCATTTTATATGTATGTGTCTAATGCCTGATCTTTATATTATTGCTATCATTTTGTTAAAATGCATGTATTATTTATTTACTATAATGATATGTTATTATGTATGATTTATAGTACAATACAATTCCTCACGCATCATTTTAAAAAGTAAGGCCCCAAGGTTTTCAAGAAAATACAAGGACAATGCTTGGTGTTTGGAAGTTTCGAGAAAGTAATGCCCTAACTTATTGGGTTGCAACTTTTCTCGTTATGTTCTAATAGTCAAGTACCCTTCTAAGTTTTTAAGATTTTCAAAATACGAGTAACTGTCTTGGAATTTCAAAGCGTTGCGTCCTAACTTATTGGATGTGGCGATTTGTCGTTTCGAGATAAGGATTTCCAAAAGGTTAACTTAGTGTCAATGTTTTTATACAAGTGAACCCAAATTTTCAAAATCAAAGTATTTTAAAGAGGATTACATCTTAAAATTTTTTTAAATTTCCGACATTAAAGACATTTGATAATCAATTAGGTACCAATTTTTGGGCGTTACGAGGGTGCTAATCCTTCCTCGTACGTAACCGACTCCAGAACCCGTTCTTTTATTTTGTGGACCAAAACTAATGATTTTAAAACAAAATGTTTTAATGGTGATCCAATCACACCTAAAAAGATTGGTGGCGACTCCCGTTTTCATTTTTTTAAAATCAATTCTCATTTTCCAAAACTCGATTTGAAAATGGTTTCGACAAAGCTATTGACAAGTTGAAAGATCTTGGCTTGTCTGATAATGTAGTTTTTCATCAGCTTGATGTTGCAAACCCTGCTAGTGTTGCTTCTTTGGTGGATTTCATCAAAACACAATTTGGGAAACTTGATATCTTGGTAGTTTTTCATCAAAATGCTGCATTTCTCTTTTTTAGTTTACTTCTTTCCAAGTTCATAATTTGACTATTGTCACTTGTACAGGTGAACAATGCAGGGATTGGTGGCGTCAAAGGTTATTTTGAAGCTCTTAGAGCTACAGGCTTTGGTAAGGTAGTCTTATATCAATCCACTTGGTGTCTATTAACCACAGTACAGAATTATCTCTTCAATCAGTAGTTATTATCTGAGAGATTCAAAGAGATTGCATATGATGGGATTTGAATCCCTGAATTCATTAAGTGTCACATTTTGTTGGATATTTGATGAAGGAAAGATTGAAATAAAAGCAAAAAAGAATCTAAAATTTGAAGAAGAATCAGCTTATTAGCTTCTGTTTCATTAAAAATTGATTGCATATTTTACAGGAATAAGAAAGCTTAAATAAGCTAAAAATAATAATAAAATATTACAACTTGGCTTAATCTAGTTACTAGATTCATATAACTTTCTTTTTCATTAGCTGATTCCAGTCTAATCAACTGTCACAATGTCTAATAAAAAAAGTTATTATTATTTTAGTGCAAGTTGGCAACTTGCAGAGTAAAGAGCTAACAGGTGAGCTCGTAGTCTTGGTGAGCTCATAGTTCACATGGATGGTCTTTTCACACACTCCTCCTTGAATTCCATACTTTGAACTCCAATATCATAATGTAGCTTTTCAAGCCTCATCTTTCTAGGTGGTTTTGTTAAAATGTTAGCCAATTGATCTTGTAAACTGCAGATTACCAATGTTACTTTCTTGGCTTGTTCCACTTCTCTCACAAAGTGATACTTGATTTTGAAGTGTTTTGTTCTTCCATGGAACACCAGATTTTTTTCAATTACAACAACAGATTGATGATCACAATTAATATCTATTGATTCATTTTGCTTCAAATTTAAATCATTTAGTAGTTTTCTCAACTAAATTGCTTGATTTACAATTGTTGCAGCTGTAAGATACTTAGCTTTTACAATTGACTGCGCCACTACTTCTTGTTTCTTCGAGCTCCAATAGAACACACTTGAACCTAGATTAAAGAAATAACCTGAAGTATTTTCCATGTCTTTAGTGGATCTAGCCTAATCACTGTCTGAATACCCAAGTAGCTTGACCTTTTCAATCCTCATAAACTTCACTCCATGGCTTAGAGTTCCTCTTATGTATTGTAGAACCTTTTGTGTAGCTTTGTAGTGGTTCACATTATAGCAATGCATGTACCTTGACAACAGATTTACAACAAACATTATGTTAGGTCTGGATGTTGTCAAGTAAAGTAAACATCCCACCAAGCTTCTGTAACTTGTTTCATTAACTTTATCAGCATCTTCATTGTTGGTGAACTTCTTACCTTGAGTGATAGGAGTGATCGCATGTTTACAATTCTCCATGCTATATCTTCGCAAGATTTTTATTGCAAACCCCTTCTAGTTTATGAATATTGCATTTTGGGCTTGGTTCACCTTTAGACTAAGGAAGTATGTCATTTCAACTAAGTCTGACATTTCAAACTTTTCTTGTATATGATCTTTGAATAAAATCACCAGTTTGTTGTTGCTGCCAATCACAAGTAAATCATCAACATATAATGAAATAATGAGAAGTATTTCATTACTTGTTTTCTTCACATATAAAGTGGGCTCGCTGATGCTTCTTTCATAACCCATCTCTGTTAGGCGATTTTCGATTCTTTCACACCATGCTCTAGGTGCTTGCTTCAAACCATCCAACGCTTTTTGTAGTTTGTACACCTTGGCCTTGCATCCAGATATTGCAAACCCTTGAGGTTATTTGACATAAATTTCTTCCTTCAGAAAGCCATTAAGGAAGGTTTACTTTACATCTATTTGATGTATCCTCTGACCCTTTTGAGCAAAAAGAGTCAATAACAGCCTTATGGTTTCTAACCTCACAATAGGAGAAAAGGTTTCAGTGAAGTCCACTCCATATTGCTGGCTAAACCCTTTCACAATCAACCTCGCTTTATATTTGTTGACTGATCTATCATGATTCATCTTGATTTTGAACACCCATTTAACACTAATTACTTTATTTAGAATTGGTCTATCTAGTAACTCCAGTGTCTCATTTTTGTCTATCTACCAAAAATGCATTAAGAATGAGACTAAAACATGTTACTTTTAGGACCTAACAGGAAGTTGTTCAATAAGCAATCTTTGTCTCAAACTTTATTTTGGTGGCAATACTGACAACGAGAGAGGAGCTTCAACTCTAAGATCTGCATTAACCGTTAGCTTGAAAAGAGAAGTCGAGCTTGGGCTCTAAATAAGCGCTTCTTGGGAGGCAACCCGATTGTTTTTATTTTATTTATTTATTTTACTTTCGTGTTATTTAAAAAAACAAAAAAAATATTAGTACATTTATTTTTATTTTTATTTTTATTTTTAAAAGAAGAAAAAAATAAAAAAGGTAATTCCACACAGTCTGTTTACTCGACCGTGTAGCTTACATGGCTATGTATGCTTTTTTCCCTCTTTAAAGCTATTTTTTTTTCTTTTGTCATTTAATTCATTTGTTCCTCCCTACCCCAAGCCCTATTTTTATTTATTTATTTATTTTCTGGATTTAAAATTGTTATTATTCTTTTTCTATTGCTTTTTCTACTTTGTAATCTCTTTATCTTATTTATTTTTGTCTATTTTCTTATTCTTTTACTCGGAAAGATGTACATCATTTAAAATTGCCTATGATTTCAGTTTTCACTATTTCGACGAATTCATCCAAACTCAGGACAATTTCAATTTTCTTCCTCCTTTATGATATTTTGCTTAATCTCTTTCTATCTGTTTGTATATTGAGGACAATGTATATCTTAAGTGTGGGGAGGTTACTTATATGCTTATGTGATATAATTCTTGAATTAATTTTTGTGTTTTAGTAATTCTTTCACACCTACCATTAGAGTTTTTTTTTATTTGGAGTTTTTATTGATTTTGTTTTGGAATAACTTGTGGATTTATACTTTAAGATATGAGAGAGTCAAGTATGATAAGTTGTTTTTTTTCAAAAACTATTATTTTAGGTTATCTCTCAGAATTGAAGCATTATCTTAAAATTTTAAATTTGTAAGTTTAACATCAAAATCATAATTTTTTTTTGAGCCTTTGAGCCTATAGAGCATATGTTTTTCGTTCTCATTTTATTTTTGGTTGTGAGTATGCCGACTTGATTTGTTATTTTAGAACTTGCTTCGGTTATACATGTCGAGACCACATTATTGATTTGATTTACTAAGATGATAGAGACACTTAGGATTTAACTTGTTTAGCCTTTAAATAGCTTACCTGTTATATTACCCCCTAGTAAATCCTGTTGATCCTAACACATTTTTTTCTAATCCTTTAATGTTAACTCATAACTCATATATATGTTGTAAAAATATCCTTTTTATTGACTCCTTTATTGTCGAGATTTGATTTGGTTAGTTGCCTAACTATTTTTCATTATTTGAATTGTTGAATTTAATTTTGTTTAAAAAATCAATAAAAAAATCAAAAGAAAAAAATATATATCAAAGAAAAAAAATTTGATTGAGCTTGAATAATTAGTTTCATATTCTGTTGAAAAACTCGTTTCCATTGGTGAGTATTCTTATTGATGTAGTTTCTTTTAATTTAACAACTGATTTTTTTCTAGTTTGGTAACTTATCAACTCGATTCTCGATTATAACCAACTTTTCTAACCTTTTTCATACCCTTAATCTAAGTCCTTACAACCCTGCAAAGACCTCTTGATTGGTGTGTCATCTCATTCTATAGTGGTGGAGATTTGATTTTCAAGCAAGCCTATGGTAATGACATTTCTCGCTTGACTATTGAGTGCATATTACTTGAACCTTAAACACTTTGAATTCTTCGAGTGAATCTTTAGTAAATATGTTATTTCTTGTTAAGTTTTAATTTCAGGTAATTATTTAGATAGAGGAGATGCCTAATGTTTTTAAAGCTTAAAAATCCTCTGCTTGAATTGCTTATACTCTTTAGTGTCATTTTAGTGTGAATTTCCAATGCATGATTATTTGTAAATTGTCCTGAGACATTATCGATGACAACAATAAATTGAGAGAAGTTAACTTGAATTTGGGTTGAGGATTTTGCTTAAGGATAAGCAAACGTTTAAGTGTGGGGATATTTCATAGGTGCTAAAGGTAACATGTTTTAGTCTCATTATTAATGCGTTTTTGGGTGATTATTCAATGTTAATTGTGAATTTTATGCTCCTAATCCTTTAGATTCATGTTTTCATACTTGGGAGAGCATTTGAGAGAAAAATGAGCAAAAATTGAAAAATTGGAGCAAGGTACAGGGGCCACACGGGCTGGACCATTCCACATGGCTTGAACACACGGCTATGTGTGTAACGACCATTTTCAGTGAAATCAGAATAGTGGTTTCGGGACCACAAATACGAGGTCGTAAAATTTATTTTAATATTATTTTGTGGTCCACAGCATATTAGAATTATGGTACAAAAAATTTTGTTAAGAAATTTTACCGTTTATATGTTTATTTTGTGAAAAAGAACTAAATTGTGTAAAGTGCAAAAGTTGTGTTCTATTAGCTAAAAGTGTTAAATAGCTATAGACCTTTAAAGTGGAGGTCTTTATATGGTAATTATACAATAAATGAGTTAGTGGATGTGTATGGCTTGGTAATTGTGTAATTTTTAAAGTTAAGGGTAATTTGGTAAAAAGGCAATTAAAGGTAAAATAAACAAAAATAAGCTATCATCTTTCTCCCATTCTCTTTATGTTGGTCGAATTCACCATTAGAGAGGATAAAATTTTTGTTCAAGCTTTTTCCTTTGCATGTAAAAAACTCATCCTGTTTTTAATGATTTTTATGTTTTTGGAATCATTATAGCTTACCCTAACTAACTAGTGGACTTATTTGCAAAACTATTAAATAGTTTGATATTTTCCATTGATGAATATAATAAGATTTTGATGTTTAATGGAAGAAAATGAATCTTTGTTGTTAGTTAAACAACTTTTGTTAAGAGATTTGTAATGAAATTGTCAATTAGGGGTTAAATTGAGAAATGTGTAAATTGTGTGTTAAATGTGTGAATTTGTGATGTGTATCGGCTGCCATGAGCAAGTGGTAAATTTGGCTAGGCTTAGATGTTAATGAAATTGTATGAATTTCATTTTACGAGCCTAGGGACTAAATTGTAAAAAGGTCTAAAGTATAGGGGTAAAATAGTAAATTTTCCATAACATGAATTTTGGATTGAATTAAGTAGAATGTAAATTGAATTAGTTAAATTTGATTATATAGATCAAGAAAAGCCACTTTCGAAATTAAATCGGGGAAAAGACAAAGTAGTGGACTAATCGATCAGTTTTCTCCACACTAATTTGAGGTAAGTTCTTATGTTAATAAGCATTAAACTACATGTGTTTTAAATGCTTTATTATTATAAATGTGATGATACGACTCCACAGAAATGTTCGACGAAGTATCGACGACGTAAATATCCCGGTTGAACCTTAGGAATAGATAGGATACAAATGACATGTCATTAGGGGTTACCATGTTTTGGGTGCTGGTCTCGTACGTCCTACCGGTGGCATGTGTTGTGGTTACTTTATAGCTTGTGTGGTGTAGCTACGTCTTAACTAACAGCTTGTGTGAGCAAACCTAGTAATGGCTCGAGAGTGAGCATCTATATAAGATATGAGATAGAGAAGGTTTTGACAACGTATTGGCACACTAAGTGCGAGATACCCGAGCATTCGATAGTATTCCAAATGGTTCAACGGGCACGGTGATGATATGAGGTTATACGAGTTCAATACGAACTAGTACAGGTATTCATGTGAAATACGAGAAGTGATTTATATTTGATATATAAATACATGGCTAACATGTTTGTGATTGTGTGATAGGCTTTGAGCTAAGTTAAGTTCTATCTATGCTTTAAAATTTTGTTTACCTAAGTTGTGGTTGATTCAGTAAGTTGTATTTATTAGTTATACAAACTTACTAAGCTTAAATTGCTTACACCGTTTTAATTTCAGTGTTTTATAGTGATTCAGAAGCTCGTTTGTTTTGAAAGTAATCGGAGATCGTGTCACACTATCAATCTCTTATTTTGGTAATTTGGACTTTATATTTTGAGTTAAATGACATGTATAGGTATTTTGGCTAATGTGGCCTATATGTCTTGCTGTGTTTTGGCTACTTGAATTGGCTTGTAAGGTGGTCATGTGTTTTGATATGTATATATGTATAAATGACCTTATGATATGTTGTGTATAGTTGCTATATGAATGCCTTGCTTGTGAAATTGGGTGCTGTTACTAAATGGTTGGAATTGAGAATGTGTATGCATGCTAAGTTTTAGGCACAATGTTTCATATATGTAATTGACCATTTAGGTAGACTGTGGAAGTATTTTTGGTATGTTTTAAAGTGGTCAAATGAATGTATTTATGGATATCATGTTGTATGTGTGAAAGTACATGCTATAAACTTGATATTGGTTGGTTTTGAGTGCCTATTTATATCATGGTTATATGCAAATTGATGTGTTTAGGTTGGTACCACATTAGGTGAGAAAAATGGCTTGAAAAATGGCCTACTTTTGTCCACACGGGTAGAGACATAGTCGTGTGTGACACATGGCTAGGTGATACGGTTGTGTGTCCCATGATACTTCATTAGAAATCAAGTTAGTAGCTTTACACAGCCTAGCAGATGGGAGTGTGGCTTGGCCGTGCTGCACAAGTCAGTATACCCTCCAATTTTCACACGGCTTGGCACACAGGCATGTGGTTTGGTCGTGTGACCCAAGTCAGTGAGTTACACGGGGTAGGACACGGGTTTGGACACGACCGTGTGTCCCCTTTTCGAATGCCCACATGGCTTGAGAAACGGGCGTGTCACTTGGCCATGTGAGACACACGGCCTGGCCATACGGGTTTGTGTCCCTTGCAGTTTGAAAATTTTCCATGTTTTTCTAAAAATTCCTTAAGTACTCAGTTTAGTCCTGAACTACTTTTAATGTCTATTTTGGGCCTCGAGGCTCGTATTAGGTACTATATGAATGAATTTGAATTTTGTTTTGTTTGGAATGAGAAATGAATTTGAAATGTACGATTGTTTGAATTATAAGTTCGGTAATGCTCCGTAACCCTATTTCGACGTCGGATACGGGTTAGGGTGTTACAATGTGAGCCACACGGGCTGACTTACAGCCATGTGGTAGGCTATGTCGATTTCGTAAATTACACTTTGAATAGCAAAAAACACAAATTTTAGGGTTTTTCGGGCATTTTGAGACCTATATATGACACAAAAAAGAAGATAGGAGTGAGCCGTCAGAGAATATTGAAGAAAACAACTTGAAAAATATCATTGAAGCTGACTCTAGAGCAAATTTCCATCAAGATTGAAGATCTCCTTTTGATTTCTTTGAAATTTATTGTGAGTTTCTTTATTTGTTGTGGTTATACTATTTTTTAGATGTTTTTATTTGCTATCATGAACAAATTTTCCAAATACCTAGGGAGATGAACCCTAGGATGGATTCATTTGTTTGATTTCTATTTTTATGCAATAAATACTTAGATGTTGTTCTCAATTATGTATTCTTAGTTCCTGGTTTAATATTTCTAGATTATTAATCCATGCTTGATGTGCTTGAATCAGGGGAGGAATAGACCCTGTTTAAGAGTAGATCTAACATAATTGAGTGGAGTTGCATGCAATCCTAGAAATAGGATGACATAAATCTACGAAATTAGAGTCAAATGTAATAAGGGGATCCATAGGTCGAGTTAATGCGATAATAGGGGTTTTAATTAGAAAGAAATTTCAGTTAATCAACCTAGAGTCAATTGCTCCTACTCGAACTGTAACACCTCTTTACCCATATCCAATGCCGGGACGAATACGCGGCATTACCGGATTAAAGCGTAAACGTACACACAGAATTGAGCCTTAAAATTTTTTTGAATACAAAGCTATACATACACATGCAACTCGTCCCTATTACGGGCCTACAATGCCCAAAACATACATCGAGGGTGGTTCGGGACTAAATCGTGAACTTTAGAAAATTTTTCATAAAACAAGGTCACACGCCCGTGTGGACACAAGGACACGCCCGTGTGCCCTTGACACGCCCATGTCTCCAGGCCGTGTAACTCTCTGTTTATGACATCAGCATCAATTTAAGATCACACGGCCAAGTCACACGCCCGTATGCTAGGCCGTATGGAGAATTTAATTTTTGCATTTAAGGTGCACACTTCACACGGCCTAGGCACACGCGTATGTCCTGATGCCGTATCCTCCACACGGCTGAGACACATGGCCGTGTTCTCCACACGGCTGAGACACATGGCCGTGTCTCTGCCCGTGTGTTTACTACCATGCATACTGACTTGTAAAACTAGGGTGCAGGGGACACACGGTCAGACCACACACCCATGGGGCTGATCGTGTGTCACACACAGCCTAGACACACGCCCTTGTGTCTACCCGTGTGGACAACTTTGAGGCTATTTTCCAAGCCCTCTTGTCACCCTCAACAGCCCATACACACACTCATATGTTAATGATGATTATCATGGCATAAATGGGTTACTTAGACATCCATATCTTTAACTCATGCATGATAAATTTATGTCAAGTATACATAATTGGGACTCCATGACTTGTTAGGTTCATTCAATCCATTTCTTTACCTTTATTCATATTATGACCATGCCAATTGACATCCTTTATCCATCAAGCATAAATTCCATATTTTATCATCCATTGTTAACAACCAATTTGGCACACAGCACAAGAATAATAACACATTTCATGCATGTAACAAAATTTAGGGATTTGAACCCAATAATCAATATGAGCCATGTACAAAATGAAATAATATACCAACATGGGCCATCACTTGGTTAACAAATATGACACATATAACAAAATGCTAAGTCCCCTATACATGCCATACTTAAATGTATCAAGTCAAAAATACCCTAAAAGATTCGTTGATAGTGTGACTTGAGCTTCGACGTCTACGATCCCCGAGCTAGCTTGGCGATGTTAAAAGAAAAAGGAAAAGAGAAAGAGTTAAGCATAAAGCTTAATAAGTTGTATGTAAATAATAAATAACATAAGTCATGAAATTCATGGATTGAACATGCTATCAATTACAGCCACATTATCATGCTACACATAATGAACATAGTGAGGATTGACAATCAATGTCATTGAACATCCTATTTTTCTTACTCTTTCATACTTATGCTAAATTTCCCATCATGAATCGATTTTCAATACTCATGAGATTTACATACATACCTGTACCATACATTCCTACTCATGATACTCCACTTTTTAACCATAATCTTGCATGGCCCGATGAACCTCCCGAAATACTGAAAGACGTTCGGAATCATCATGCACCAAATAGAGTGCCAAAGCCATATCCCAGACATGGTCTTATGTGGATCCACACATCGATTCCATATCCCGGATATGGTCTTATACAAAATCTCATGTCAGTGTCGATGCCATGTCCCAGACATGGTCTTACACTAGCACACATATCAACACCGATGCCATGTCCCAAACATGGTCTTACACTAGCTCATATATCAACATCGATGCCATGTCCCAGACATGGTCTTACACTGGCTTACATATCAACGTCGATGCCATGTCCCAGACATGGTCTTACACGGGATCTCATTAATCATGGTGTCATGATATCTGAATCCTAAACATTCCTCAAGGTTCCCCGGGACTTTTGAGATACAAAGTTATCATCAAATTTCCATTGAATCGTCACAAGCCAATTTCATTAGGGCATACATACATGTATCTTATAATATCAAATATTAAACACATAGTAATGGAATTGTTGAATTACTTACACACAACTTACCTCGGTGCAAAATGTGACAATTTGCGATTTAACCCGCAACCTTGCCTTTTCCTTGGTCAAGGTTGATTCCTCGTCCCTGTTGATCTATAGTAGCACATTTAGCTTATTTAATACATGTACTATTCAATTCAGTCCAAAAATCACAAAATGGTAAAATTATAATTTTGCCCTTAAAGTTCCACAAAATTACAAAATTGCCCTAGGCTCGTAAAATGAAAAGTACCCCATTTTTCTCTTTATTCAAGCCTAGCCAAATCATTTTATCTCTTATACCAACCCAAAATTTTCATTTATTCACATATTTACACATAGTTTTTACAACTACAATTAAGTCCTTTTTATCAATTTCACCAAAAACCACCTAGTAAAAATTGTTTATCACACATCAAACTTTCCTATTCTTCCATTAGACATCAAAGCACAAGCATGTCATTCATGGGTATGTTTTTGAACATGAACCCTAGCTCAAATTATGGGTATAAATAGCTAAATCGAGCTACGATGATTTCAAAAATATAAAGAACATTAAAAACGGGGATAGGATACACTTACTTTTAAGCTTGAAGATGAAAGAAACCCTAACTATGGCTTATTGTGATATTCGGCCAAGGAGGATGAAGATGAACACAATTTTTGACTATTTTTGACTATTTTTTCCTTTTTAATTCTTTTATTAACCAATGGACCAAAATGCCCTTCCATTAAAACCTTGATATTTTATCCCTCCTATGTCTATTTTTGTCCATAATGACATATAATGGTCTAATTGCCAAATAAGGACTTTAAAATTTCAAATCTCATCACATTTAAGCCCCTTAATAACCAAAACACATGTTTTTCACTTATTGCAATTTAGTCCTAAAAGCTCAATTAACACCTTATCAATAAAATTTCTCATCGATATTTTGACACAGTTATTTAATCACACAGTACACCTTAAAAATTTATCGATATGAGTATTTCTACCTCAGATTTGTGGTTTCACAACCACTATTTCATTTAGACCCTAATTTGGGTATATTTTTGAATATGAACCCTAGCTTAAATTAAGGGTAGAAATAGCTAAATCGAGCTGCGAGGATTTCAAAAATATAAAGAACATTAAAAACGAGGCTAGGATACACTTACTTTTAAGCTTGAGGATGAAAGAAACCCTAGCTATGGCTTCTTGTGATATTCGGCCAAGGAGGATGAAGATGAACACAATTTTTTACTATTTTTCCCTTTTTAATTCTTTTATTAACCGATGGACCAAAATGCCCTTCCATTAAAACCTTGATATTTTATCCCTCCTATGTCCATTTTTGTCCATAATGACATATAATGGTCTAATTGCCAAATAAGGACTTTAAAATTTCAAATCTCATCACATTTAAGCCCTTTAATAACTAAAACACATGTTTTTCACTTATTGCAATTTAGTACTAATAGCTCAATTAAACACCTTATCGGTAAAATTTCTCATCGATATTTTCACACAGTTATTTAATCACACAGTAGACCTTAAAACTTTATCGATATGAGTATTTCTACCTCGAATTTATGGTTTCAAAACCACTGTTTCGTTTAGACCCTAATTTGGGTATATTTTTTAACATGAACCCTAGCTCAAATTAAGGATAGAAATAGCTAAATTGAGCTAAGAGGATTTCAAAAATATAAAGAACATTAAAAACGGGGCTAGGATACACTTACTTTTAAGCTTGAGGATGAAAGAAACCTTAGCTATGGCTTCTTTTGATATTCGGCCAAGGAGGATGAAGATGAACATAATTTTTGACTATTTTTCCCTTTTTAATTCTTTTATTAACCAATGGACCAAAATGCCCCTCCATTAAAACCTTGATATTTTATCCCTTCTATGTCCATTTTTGTCCATAATGACATATAATGGTTTAATTGCCAAATAAGGACTTTAAAATTTCAAATCTCATCACATTTAAGCCCTTTAATAACTAAAACACATATTTTTCATTTATTACAATTTAGTCTTAATAGCTCAATTGGACACCTTATCGGTAAAATTTCTCATCAATATTCTCACACAGTTATTTAATCACACAGTAGACCTTAAAAATTTATCGATATGAGTATTTCTACCTCAGATTTATGGTTTCGAAACCACTATTCTATTTATACCTTAATTTGAGGTGTTACACGAACGAGATATTAGCATAATTTAGGGATTTCTACAGATCAAGATACTGAGTGAATAAATTGTTTGATTTAGATTGACAATGATAAATGAAATCTAGGTAGATTCTTTCCTAGGTATTTTTTTGCTTCTTGGTTGTTAACCGTTTGTTTTCTTGATTCGTTCTTTGTCGTGTTATTTAGTTAATTTTATTTTTAATCAATCTCTCCAATTTATCAGTTAAATAATAGAAATACAATAATTACGAGTACTTTTAGTCCTCGTGGGAACGATATCTTTGCTCACAATAGATATACTATTAATTGATAGGTGCACTTACCTTAGTCAGGTTTTTAGTTAGTGTATGACTGCATCACTTCTTCAAAAGTGACTAGTTCTAGCTTCACCAAATTACGCTATTGATAGATTTCAGTAATGAACCTAATTCCTCATACTGGTTGTTCATCAATTGCATCATTTTTAGTTTGGTTCCCAGTAGTTTGTAGATCAAGTTTTAGTCTCCCTTGTTCACAAATCTCCTTCTCTGTTGCAATCCAATTCCAGATTTTTCTTTCATCAAACTTCACATCTCTACTTATGATCACTTTCTTGGTGAAAGGATTATAGATTTTGCATCCTTTCTTAACACTGGAATATCCAACAAATATCCTTGGTTGTGATCTACTATCCAGCTTGCTTCTTTTCTCTTCTAGAACATGAACTGTAACACCCCTAACCCATATTCATCGTTGGATTAGGGTTACGAGGCATTAGTTAACTAAAAACACATTTCCAAACAACCACACACACACATATATATATATTACATTTATATAAATAAAGCATAAATTCAATTAAATAATAAACACGATTTCAATAATCATAATATAATGTACAGATCATATGAAACTGTAATAAGTTTAAATTGAAAATATTGTAGATAGTATATTCTGAAACTACTGTAGGTAGTATACTGTGAAAACAATCTAGATAGTGTATACCGAGATTGTAGTGAAACTGGTAGAGACTGTGATTTACGAAAATCACTTTAAAGTACTGAAATTGTTTATATAAAATATCTGCTAACAAACATTGGACCTATAACTGATCTATAAAACTTTTAATATAGATATACGCGACTAGACATGAGCGCACGAGGAATCTGCGTACGGGGTACTAGAGGCCTTAGAAGAGGCCGTAGAGGGGCTCGAGCTGAGTCCTTGTCATCTGGCAGCATGCCTAATTTGGACATGAGTGAGACGCTAGTGTCACCTGCTACTGAGACTGGGTCTCATGATCGCATGGCTGGGGACAACACGTTGTCCCAAGCTATGCTAAGGATATTGGAGAGGGTCATTGGACCCAGTATTGGATTTGGAGGCCGATGGTCGGTTATGGAACGACTCTAGTCCAATGGAGCTGAGCTTTTTAGAGGTGTCACTAGGGTCACCCCTAATGTGGTCGGATACTAGATTGAGGCCACGGAAAGGATCATTGATGATCTAGATTGCACCCCCGAGCAGAAATTAAAGGGTGCAGTCTTACAACTGCAGGATGAGGCTTACCAGTGGTGGCTGACTGTTAAGGAGGGCACTCAGCCCGAACATCTGACCTGAGAGTACTTTAAGACTGCCTTCCAAGGGAAATATGTGGTGGCAAGATACTTTTCTATTCAATTTAGTCCAAAATTCACATTAAGACACTTTTACACATTTGCCCCTAATGTTTCTCATATTTTACAATTTAGTCCTTATTTCATAAAATTACAAATTCATGCAATTTCACCCAACCCATGCTAGCTGAATTTCAATTAGGTCCCTAGCAACCCATATTTTTCATTTATTTCACATTTTAACCACAAAGTTTCCACATTTCATAATTTAATCCCTAATTTACATTTTCACTAAAAACCACTTAACAAAACTTGTATAACTAACATCAAACATTCATAATCTATCATTAAACATCAAAGTACTCATGTATTCATCAATGACAGCATCTAAAATCTTTAACACTTTTCAAAATAGTCCCTGGGCTAGCTAGACCTAGCTACAAAGATCTCAAAAACGTAGAAATCATTAAAAATCGGGTAAAAATGACTTACATGCAAAAAAAGACCTAGTCGAACCTTCAAATGAAAAAATGGAGTTCCTTCCTTCTTAATTTCAGTGGACAAAACAACTAAGGAAGATGATAGCTTTGTTTTTAATTATTTTAGTTAACTTATTTAATAAATTACCATTTTAACCTTGTTAATTAATCACTTAAAACATTTGATAGATGTCCACATTTGTCCACTCATATTAAACATGGTCTAATTACAACATAAGGACCTCTACTTTAAAGTTCTATAGCTATTAAACACCTTTAGCTATTAGAACATCACTTTTGTACTTTACGAGATTTATTCCTTTTTATCAAATTAAGCATTCAAACGATAAAATTTCTCAACAAAATTTTTACACAATCATTTTATCATGCTGTAAACACTAAAATAATAATAAAATAATTATTTTAACTTCATATTTATGGTCCCGAAACCACTGTTCTGATTTGACTAAAAACGGACTGTTACATTTTTCTCACCAAAACCAGTTTCACTAAGTCCAACACTCACCCATTTTTCAGCCAACCAATCTAAATCTCGAAGAGTTTCAAATTGATCGACTAGCATTGTTTACAGGTGCTCTTTTTAGGGAGAGACCACCTAGTAGGAAAACCTAAATAAGACTTAAAATTTTTTATAACATATATGTATTTGCCCTTTTACTAATGAAGATTTAAGATGTGGTTTTGGATGATTGGCTCACACCTCGAATGCACGCTAAAGTGGGCACTTCCAGCAGAAACACCCTATCTAGCCACTTTTGAATTGATAAAATTTTTTGAAAACACGTAGCATTGGTGGTTCATTATGTATGCAACAGTCAATGTAATAAGCCACTAGAGTCCACCATGATTTAGCCGATAGTTGCCCTGGTATGATACGATATTCATTTAAAATGGCACAGTAGAAAGGATTTAGAGGCAAATGGAATCCAGCTTCTAAAAGGATCAAGGGTAAGGTGAACCCTTTAGAATTACTACTCAAACGATTATGATCGAGTATTTGGAAAGTGTAGGTAAAGTTTGGGGTTCTGATGCCTCGAGCCTCTAAGTAACAGTTCCTCTCATCTCGGGTAGTGCTATTGGTAACTGATGAGGTTTCTACCCTAAGAAAAGTAATTTCGGGATTCTGGCGACTAGATGATTGAAGCTAGCTTGAATAGGGGTTCAACTGGTTTGGTTATGGCTTCCCTCTCATATGGTAGTGCGAACCATTGTCATGATAAGTAACGTAAAAAGGAAAAAAGGGAAAGAAAGGATGAATAATACCTTGAATTGATGAAAACAAATGAGCAAAAAATGGGTTGAGCAGATAATAGAATTTTAGGGATTTAAAGTATTTGCTAAAAAATAGGGAGAAAAAGATATTGAAATGATGGGATTAAATAAGAGAAAGCTTACACAGGAAGTTAAGGTGAGACAAACAATTTACATGCTCCAATAGGGTGACGATGTTTGTTAAAAAAGGGGTACAAAAATTTGAAAACTCAAGTGCGACCGCTCCAGTTTAAGTTTGCCAAGACTACAAAAATTTAGGGGTCGAAATTTCCTAAGAGGGGAAGAGTTGTAACATCGAGCCTTGGCAAAGTCCTAAGCTTGGGTGTATAGGTCAAAGGAAATTTGGTTGGTGTGATCCCACTCACCCAATTGACGTTTCGGCGTGCTAGTAAGTCATATAGAAAATAATGGAAAGTTAAAGGTAGGAATGTTCTTCGTAAAGTATGTGTACATGTAGAAGGAGAAATTGGCAAAAGATGTCAATGTTTCGTGAGCGGTATAGGATGTCACCAAGATTAAGGCGTGCCCTAATAGTTTAGTTGATGTGTAGGTAATACATGGACAAGATAGTTAGAAATGAACAGTTGGTCAAATTAAAAATATAAATAGATTTTGGATTCTTATACACAGTTCCTCATAGCTATAGGCCACCAATAAAGACAGATTTGAAATTTGAGTGACATGTGTCAAGTCTCACAATAAAAACAATGATTTTTACTAAGAAAGCTTCTGAATGAAGGAAGGTTATCTTCTTCCTTCTATTTAAAGGAGCATGTTGGCTACCTTCATATAATTATTTATTAAGAGGTTTTTCCTGCTACGGTAAGACTAGCAATCGGAGATCAAGTATAGGGTTGTTTGTCCACCCGAGGTAAGTATTATGGACTCACATAAGTTTCTCCTGTGAAAATGAGCTTACTTGAGCGTAGATAGAAAGATGTAGAAGTAAGGTTTTGCATAGAGTTAAGTTTTGACATCATTCCTATGTCTTACAAACAGTGGCCTTCAAGAGCCCGTCTGTGGGTGTATGAACTTGGAGCCTAAGTTGCTATTAATGTTACCAGGTGGGGGTGTCTAGACTAACTATTATATGTATATTTTAGTCTATATATTTCTGTGCTAATTGACTAAAGTATGAAATTGGAACTAATAAAGCATGACTCTATGACTCTGAAAAGGAAAGCGGTATACGTGTATGTATGTTTGAAAGCGTTAGTCACTGTTTGAACAAGTCTGTTGTAAAAGAGTCTATTATGAGTAAGTCTATGCATGATGTTTAAGGGAATGTGTTACATGTCAGTAACTATGAATACATCTGTTATGAAGAAGTCTGAAAGAAACAAGTCTGTCAAGTATGAGTCTGCATAATGAACATGTGTTTGTCTCTAGAGTCGTCTAAAGGTGTCTGCCGAGACTAAGAATAGGAATCTCTAATAAGGATAAGTCCATGGCCATGGAATTCTGAAGACCATATAATGTAAGACCTCGGCTGGGCCACAACATCATATGGAATATGTAAAGGACGGTTGGGTGAGTACTATCGATAAGGGGGAAACCTCATGATGGTGAGTATAGGTGAATACATATCATTAAAAAGCACCAATTTTCGTAAAAGGATGCCTTTTTGGCTATCTTAGTTAAGAGTGAGCCTTTGTGGTTATCTTTACTAAAGAAGTACCTTTGTGGCAGTTTCTATAAGGAAGCCTTTGTGGCTATCTCTATTAAGATGGAAGCCCTTGTGGTGAACTTTGTTAAAATGGAAGCCTTTGTGGCTATCTCTATTAAAATGGAAGCCATTGTGGTGAACTTTGTTAAAATGGAAGCCTTTGTGGCTATCTCTGTTAAAATGGAAGCCATTGTGGTGAACTTTGTTAAAATGGAAGCCTTTGTGGCTATCTCTAATAAAAAGAATGCCTTTATGACTCTCTCTATTAGAAGGATGCCTCGTGGTAAGACTCTGAAAGGGAAGCCTTCGTGGCTATCTTTGTAAGGGAATTCCTTCGTGGCGAAATCTGAAGAACGATGCTTATGATGACCATCTGAAGACAACACCTTCGAGCGAACTTTGAATGAATGGCAAACATGAAATTCTAAGAATTGGCTAGTTCAGATTGCTTTGAAAGAAAAGTCAGTATAGAAGGTTATGGAGAAGTCTGTACAATCAATAGGCTCAAAGTCATGTAAGAGAAACAAATGATGAAATCCTTGAATAAGCACTCAGGTAAGAGAGTGTGGTATCTCGAATTAGGGCCTAATCAGAATAGTGGTTTTGGGACCACAAATTCGAGATAAAAATAATTATTTTATAATTATTTTTAGATCTATGATATGATTGCATGATTGTGTGAAAATTTCGTGAAGAAATTTTATGCATAAAGTGCTTAATTTGAAATTAGGGGCTAAATTGAATAAGTTGCAAAACTTGCATTCTAGAAGCTTTTAGTATGAAATTGATTTGGAATATTAATTAGGAGGTCTTAAATAGAATTTAACCAATTTCTAAAATTTTGGACAAAAATTGGCTTGTACATGAAAAATTACAAAGAAAGGCATTAAGGGCATTTTTGTCATTTGGTAAATATAGTCATTAAAAAGGGAAAAATAACACAAAATGGACTCATCTTCTTCATAGGGCTGCCGAATTTTTCTTGTCACCATAGCTAGGGTTTCCAACATTTTTAAGCCTTGATTGTAAGTGATTTTCATACCCGTTTTTTATGCTCTTTTCGATTTTAAAATCTAGAAAGCATGTTCTATCATTTTCTAGCAATATTTTGAGCTAAGATGCATGTATGAAAATTTACCCATGTGTGACATAATTGTATTTTGATGAATAATGAAGGAATATGATGGTTTGATGTGTGTTTAACAACTTTTACTTAGTAGTTTTATGTGAAAACACCTAAAAGGGGACTTAATTGTAAAAAGGGTAAAATTGATGGTAAAAATCTGATTTTTGGTGTAAAATATGGGCTGTTATGGACACTAGGAAATTTGGCTATGCCTAGATGTCATGGGTAATGCATGTAACTCATTGTACAAACTTAAGGACTCAATTGTAAATAATTAAAAAGCTAGGGGTAAAATGGTAATTTTTATCCAAGCCCGTATTAGGGGTTGTTTTGATGAATGTGTATATTGAATAAATTAATTTGGTATTTTAGATCAAGAGAAACGAGATTCAAGTCATGATCGAGGGAAAAATAAAGTTTTCGAGGAATAGGCTCGATTTTAACATTTTATACCGAGGTAAGTTCATGTGTAAATGTGGTAACATAATTGTCATTTTAAGTAATTTAATGATATTTATATGGTATGATGATTATTATCATGAAATATTATGCTTTGTGGTTATTATTGAATAATATGCAAATTATGTGAGCTATTTGACAAATATGAAATTGCTACCAAGTATCGGTTCCGACATTTCGTGGAAGATGGCAAAGATATGTGATCGAAAAAAATCCCGTTTGAACCTTGGGAATAGATTAGAATACAAGTAACATGTCACTAGGATATTTGAGTTCCGAACTCGTTGAGTTGAGTCCGAGTTCACTTATGGATACGAACGCCCGAGCTCGTTGAGTTGAGTCCGAGTTTACTTATGGGTGGGTTACATGGTAGCTTGGCTACATAATTTTCGTAGGCTATTAAGTTTATCTAGCTACGGGTATTGCACTTATGTGCATGCAATCCGTGTATTCGAATTATATTTCAATGTGTTCAACGAGTGAATCTTAAGTGAATAAGAAGAACACCTAAAACGAAGGTGACATGTTGGTAAGTGTGGTGAATGAGAAAATTTGACAAGTATGTGCTTAAACCCTCGAGTTGAGAACTTCGTATGATGAAATCGTGGTAAGATAGTAAATGCAAATGTAACATGAATGTTTTGATGATATTTATGCAAATGATGTTTTGTGTTGGATTGCATAATTATGTTACTTGCTATTTGCATGTGAAATTACTAAGCATTTATGCTTACTCCCTCCTTTCCATTCTTTGTAGTTTTGACAAGCCAGCTTGGAAATCGGGAACGGTCGGAGGCTCGCTCAAACTATCCGTGGATCATTTTGGTATAGTGGCTTGTATATTTTGCATATGGCATGTATAGCATAATAATCATTTTGTGTATATAATCTTATGATATGGCTATTGAGTGGCAAGGAAATTCTTGGTAAATATTAGCCATTGGAATGGCTAATCAAAAATCATATTTGGTGTTATGTATGCTTAATGTGCTATCTAATCCATGGAAATTCATAAAAAGATAAAATAGTATCATACAGCAGCAATGACGTGAGTTTGAAAAATCACTAAAAATAGTAGAAATAGAATTATATGGTGAGTAAAATATGAAGTTGAATCTTATTATGTCTATTTTCATATGGAAGAAACAAAACAAGTAAATGAGTTTTATTTCATGAGATATTTGAGTTTTGGTGGAACAGGGTCAGAGCAATTTCTGAATCCCCTGTTTTGACTTTATAAATTCATTATAAATTTTAAAAAAATAATTAGGAGTCATACTTTATATGTACAGATTTGTTATTAAGTCTAATTTTAACAGAAACAAACGGCATAGTCATTTGAATTCTTAACAGAGAGAAAAGTGATTCGTAGTGAGCAGAGGTCAGAGCAGTCGAACACTGAAATAGGAGAAATTTTAACTAATACACTGTACTAATTGGCCCAACCAAAAATTCTAGAAAAAAATTAGTAAATAGATATATGAGTCTAGTTTCAGGGAAGATTTACATATTTAAATTTTTAGTTTCGTAACTCGAGATATGAATTATTTAGCAACTATGACGCATATGGGCAATTTATTACGAAAGGTGAAATAAATTGTTTGAAATTGTTTAAGTGATGATTTAAGTCTGTTAACGCCTCGTGCTCGACTCCAAAAACGGTCTAGGGTAAGGGGGTGTTATAGATAGGGCTTTCTCACTAAGTTCTATCTAACTTACCCCTCTGTGTTTTATGTCTTAGGTAAAGAAAACACTAGGAGGGACAACGCCAGGGTTGTGCCAAAGGAGTGGTGAGGTGGGCACTCATGCATAGAAAGTGGGGGTTGCATGGAAGTGTCGAGTCTGATAGAAACGTTAGTCTGATAGAAATGTTATTGTACAAGCCTTAGAAATTGATTTGTAGGCTTCATAGAGTGATTAGACTGTGTTGGTCAATAAATGAAATCAACAATATTATTTAGGGGATGAATAAGGGGGAATAGTACAAGCCAATGTGATGTGTAACTATATTTGTAAGTTTCAAACATAGAGTACGCCCAAATGTAACCTTGACGGGCAGTATTATTAAATAAGATGTATTTCTTTGGAAATTCAAATGTTTTAAGCTTGTATAAGTCTATAATGGTAACGTAACACCTGAGACTCGGATTCTATGAATCAGGTTGGGTTGAAGGCGTTACATGAAAATTCTATGAGATGTGTAAAAAAATCTTTCAATTCAACCAAACATAATAAAATATTTAATCGTGCTTATTATTAATTGATAAATATTGCATTTAAGACAAAATAATTTAGTTAACTTCTTAATTGCATCCCAAATAGGTTATTTTGTCATAACAATTTTCCTACAGTGTCTCATCCAAAATCACTACTATTATGCCCATAAATCATATCATATCCAACTCTTCATTCTTTCTTCAAAGTCTTAAGCCTTGAATCTATATAAGGCTTAGCTTTCGAGTCACATCAAGGATATTTATCCTTTAACATCTTTTCCAAAATTGGTAAATAGCCTTGGTTAAAGCCACAATCAACATTTTACATTCCAATGTTATATAGATTCATCATGCATGAAATAAGTTTAAGAGTCTTTAATTTCATTCCAATGCCTATTTGTATCTTTGACTGGTTGGCTAAATAATTCATCTGATTTAGATTCTTATCCTACCATTAATATTTAAACAAAATAAAATTATAAAAACAATTTCATAAGGTTAAATTTAGTTCAAAATATACCACAAACACTTAAATGAAACAAAATACTAAAACAATATAAAATTTCCAAATTTAAATGAAAATATAAACAAACAACATTATTAGAAGGTTTTGGTACCAGAAAGTTCAATATAGTGCAAAATATATCACATACACATTAATGAAAAATGTCATACAAATATGAGAAAAAATGAAGAATAACAATGAAAAAAAAACCATATAAGATAATATAGTGAAGCTCAATTTCCTTCTCTTGTTGCCTTTTGTTAGAATTAAATGACCCGAATCCTTATTTAAATAAAATACAGCGGTAAAATAAAATAAAAGAAGAATTCATATAGAATTACACTTCTTTTATTTTATTTTAGAATAAGGTTTTTTAAACCTTATTAAATTCCATCTATTTGATATTGATTAGAATAAGGTGTTTCAGTCTTACTAGAATATGGCTTTACAAGCCTATAAATAGACATAGTCTATTCCTCTTGTAATTATTCGAATTCGACATAGTGAATTTTCTTCTCCTCTGCCTGTGGTTTTTTTCCCGAAAGGGTTTCCACGTAAAATCTGTGTGTTCTTTATTTTATTTTACTTTATTCTATTTTATTTTTATTTTTCACAAACTGGTATTCGAGCTTCTGGGTTGTTCATCTCGATCACGGTAATGGCTTCTTTGAAGTATGAAATTCCACTGTTGGATCGTAACACTAGATTTGCGTTATGGCAGATTAAGATGCAAGCAGTTCTTGCGCAGATGGATCTGGAGGATGCCCTGCTAGGGATAGATAAGATGTCTTCGACTTTAACAGATGAAGAGAAGAAACGTAAGGATCGAAAGGCATTAACACAATTACATCTGCATTTGGCCAACGAAATTTTGCAGGATGTAATGAAAGAAAAGACCACTGCTGCATTATGGAAGAGGCTAGAACAAATATGTATGTCGAAAACTCTAACAAGCAAGTTGCATATGAAGCAGTGTCTTTATGCTCATCGTTTGGAGGAAGGTACGTCTGTACATGAACACTTAACAGTGTTTAAAGAAATTCTCTCAAACTTGAAGGCCATGGAGGTTCAGTATGATAAGGAAGATCTAGGGTTGATTCTACTTTGTTCGTTACCCCCGTCTTATTCAACCTTTAGAGACACGATTTTATATAGTCGCGAGTCTCTCACAGTTGATGAGGTTTATGATTTTTTGACCTCGTATGATAAGATAAAGCATCTTGTGGTTAAAGCCGACTCTCAAGGAGAGAATCTCATTGCTCGTGGGAGACAAGATCGGAATGCTGATAATGATCGTGGAAGGACACAGGAACGGAATCCTCACGGTAAATCTAAGGGTAGATCGAAGTCTTCAAACAGAGGTAAAACTTGTAACTTTTGCAAGAAGAAAGGGCACATGAAATCTGAGTGCTATAAGCTACAGAACAAGATTAAAAGGGAGGCTGCGAATCAAAAGGGAAAACAACCAGAAAATTCTGGTGAAGCTGATGTTGTAGAAAATTACAGCGATGGTGAACTTCTAGTCGCTTCTGTCAATGATTCTAAAGTAAGCGAAGAGTGGATACTTAATTCAGGCTATACCTTCCACATGAGTCCCAATCGAGATTGGTTTACAACTTACGAAACAGTGTCTGAAGGTGTTGTTTTGATGGGAAATAATGCTTCGTGTAAAATCACAGGTGTTGGAACAATTAAAGTTAAGATATTTGATGGAGTTGTCAGAACACTTAGTAACGTACGACATGTTCTAGAATTGAAGAGAAATTTAATTTCGTTGAGTACTCTTGATTCAAAAGGGTACAGATACACAGCTGAAAGTGGGGTTTTAAAGATTTCCAAAGGTTCCCTTGTTGTGATGAAATGGTAAAGAAAGACTGTCAAGTTATATGTTTTGCAGGGTTCTACTATTACTGGTGATGCAGCTGTTGCTTCCTCTTCCTTGTCAAATGATGATATTACTAAACTTTAGCATATGCGCCTAGGGCATATGAGTGAGAATGACATGGTAGAATTGAGCAAAAGAGGACTTCTTGATAGGCAAGGAATTTGCAAACTAAATTTCTGTGAGCACTGTGTTTTTGGGAAGCAAAAGAGAGTTCGATTCACTAGAGGAATCCATAACACGAAGGGAACGTTGGAGTATATTCATTCTGATCTGTGGGGGCCATCTAGAGCGCATTCGAGAGGTGGAGCTAATTATATGCTAACCTTTATTGATGATTTTTTCCAGAAAAGTTTGGGCGTTCTTCCTAAAGCAGAAAAACGATATGTTTTTCGTATTTAAGTCTTTGAAGATTATGATTGAAAAACAGATAGGAAAACAAATAAAATACCTTCGTACAGACAATGGCTTAGAGTTCTTTTCTAATGAGTTTAATAGATTGTGCAAGTCAGAAGGGATCGTGAGACACATGACAGTTCGCCATAATCCACAGCAAAATGGCATTGCAGAACGAATGAATAGAACGATCATGGAGAAGGTTCAATGTATGTTGTCAAATGCCAACTTACCAAAGTCGTTTTGGGCAGAAGCAGCCTCTACTGCATGTTTTTTTATCAACCGATCTTCATCCACTACCATTGAGAAAAAGACTCCACAAGAGGTATGGTCTGGTAATCCTGCTAATTATTCTTATTTAAAGATATTTGGGCATCCTGCGTATACTCATGTTGATAATGGAAAATTGGAACTGAGATCCATTAAATGTGTTTTTCTTGGTTATAAAGTTGGTGTAAAAGGGTATAAGTTATGGTGTCCTAAAAATAGAAAAGTTGTGATTAGCAGAGATGTTGTTTTTGATGAAACTACTATACTACCTAACTTATCTCTTAAAGACTCTTCCAATAAAGAAAATCAAAAGTAGGTGGAGCATCAGATTAATACAGAGTCGACTCCTCAAGTCAATACAAAAATTGATAATAGAGTTGCTTCTTCACCACAATATTCTATTGCCAAAAATAGAACTAGAAGAGAAATTAAACCTCCAAAGAAGTATGCCGAGGCTGATCTAGTTGCTTATGCTTTAAATGTGGCTGAAGATATAGATGCAAACCGAGAGCCATCTAATTATTCTAAGGCAGTTAGGTGTGAAGACTCAGAAAAGTGGATGTTTGTTATACAAGAGGAGATGAAATCACTTCACAAAAACAGAACATGGGATCTTGTAAAACTTCCTAAAGGTAAAAAGGTTGTTCGTTGTAAATGGGTATTTAAAAAGAAAGAAGGGACTCCAGGAGTTGAAGAACCCAGATATAAAGCAAGGCTTGTTACAAAGGGTTACAGTCAAATTCCAGGAGTAGACTTCACAGATGTGTTATCCCCAGTTGTGAAACATAGTTCGATTCGAGCTTTGCTTGGTATTGTGGCCATGCATGATTTGGAGCTTGAGCAGTTAGATGTAAAAACTGCATTTTTGTATGGAGAACTTGAGGAGGACATTTACATGCAACAACCAGAGGGTTTTACAGTCTTAGAAAAAGTGGACTATGTTTGCTTGCTGAAAAAGTCCCTTTACGATTTGAAACGGTCACCAAGATAGTGGTACAAGAGGTTTGATTCCTTTATGACTTCTCATGATTTTAAAAGAAGTAGTTTTGATAGATGTGTTTACTTTAAGATGAAGAATATGAGATGAAAGATTTGGGACCAGCAAAGAAAATACTTGGTATGGAGATTCTCAGAGATAGAAAAGCAAGTAAATTGTACCTAAGTAAGAAGGGGTACATTGAGAAAGTTCTTTGCAGGTTTAATATGCAGAGTGCTAAGCCTATTAGTACTCCTTTGGCAACCCATTTCAAACTTTCATCATCTTTGTCTCCACAATCAGATGATGAGATTGAGTACATGTCACATGTTCCATACTCTAGTGCAGTGGGATCTCTCATGTATGGTATGGTTTGTTCATGTCCAGATTTATCATATCCAGTCAGTGTAGTTAGCAGATATATGGCAAATCCCGGTAAAGAACACTAGAAGGTAGTTCAGTGGATTTTAAGATACTTACGAGGTACTACTGATGTTTGCTTACAGTTTGGAAGAACTGAAGATGGAGTCATTGGGTATGTTGATGCTGATTTTGCTGGAGACCTTGATAGAAGAAGATCTCTCACAGGTTATCTCTTTACAATCGGAGGTTGTGCAATCAGTTGGAAAGCCACTTTACAAACTACAGTCGCTTTGTCTACCACTAAAGCTGAGTATATGGCGATTACTGAGGCTTGTAAAGAAGCTATTTGGTTGAAGAGACTCTTTAGTGAACTCAATGAAGACCTTTAAATCAGCACAGTATTTTGTGACAGTCAGAGTGCCATCTTTCTTACAAAAGATCAAATATTTCATGAGAACAAAACACATTGATATTCGGTATCATTTTGTTCGTGATATTATTGCTCGTGGTGATACTGTTGTGAGCAAAATTAGCACTCGTGGTTATACTGTCGTGATATTGTTGAAGTTAATCCCTTAAGGAATTTTATGGAAGAGGTGGAGAACTTGTTCGTTGAGTCAAAGGCTAGAAGTCTTCTAGTTTCTAAGCATAAATTCGACTCAATTAACTCCCTACATAGTTCAAGGTAGGCTCGTGGCAGGCTTTGGCAAAGATGGCATTGTGGAAATATGAGTCAAGGTGGAGATTTGTTAAATATGACTATTATTTTTAGTCAAATTTGAGAAATAATATTTCAGTTAAACTTTGTTTATTTGTTTCAATCAAACACTAATTAGTTTAGATTATTTTATTATTATTTGACCTATGAATATAGCTTATAAATAGGCTCTTTTATAACCTTAGAAAAAACATCCATTAGATATTAGAACTCATAACACATTTAGAGAATTTTGTGTTTACGTTTTGAGGGTTCTTTGTTTTCGGGTTTTTGGGGTTTAGTTTTTATCTCCATCTTTTGTACTCTTTGTTCTTTTGCCATTACAGTAAATTTATCTTTGCCCGTGGTTTTTTATCCTCTTTGGAGGGATTTTTCCACGTTAAATTTGTGTGTTCAATTTCTCAATTTATTCTGCTATTTTCTTGTTCGTTGCTTAATCGGGTCGATCCTAACACCTTTCATTGATTCAACATTTGACTAGTAAGTTGAGTTTCGAAATTTATCCATTCATTAGACGATTTGATATTTCTAATTAATTATATTTATTCATTTTCAATATATTTCATTTCATTAATTCCTAATGCATTTAAGTTTCCTTCTATAGGACTCACTTACATCTCTCTCTTTATTAAGTTGTGTAAAAGGAAAAGTGCAATGATAATTGCATTTTGGGTCTTAATAGGGTAGAATGCAAGACTTGTTAATATCATCCAATGTAGTTTGATCAAGTCAAAGTATCTTTCTATCATATTGCATGCAAAAGCATGCCTCATATTGAAAAATTGTTTGGTAATAGCAGGTTGACCGTCATACTTACACTCACTTAACCTATAACGATGTCCCCTAAAAGGGGCTAAAAACCATCACAATTGGTATACCCTGCATCAACGAGGTAATAACAACCAAAAAATACAAATTATAAGTCTTACACTACAATTTAAGGTTTTTACACTACAAAATTTAATATATAATTATCTTACCTTATGGCACTTTTGAACCATTGGGTCTATTATTCATCTCGGAGGACTCTACTATTAGCAAAAATATCTTCTCAACTAGGAAGAACATACACAAATTGCATATCAAGTGTACAAACGCCTCTATAATAGGCCCAAATCTTTTAAATCACAATAATGATTAAACAATGTAATAATTAGTAATATAATACTTAATATTATCTTGCATTTATTATTAAATATACCAAAATTAAAGTACCTTGAACCACTTCCATATTTTATCTGTAATAGGCCCAAATCTTTTAAATCTAATTTTCCTTATCCAAGGTTGGTCCTCCTTTGGTGTCTTTGTTATGCAAGCGACTCGCAACTAGGCCAAACAATCTACCTAGTCCACCTTTTCACAACAACTACCTTTTTTACCCCTAATCTTGTGTTTGGTGACCCATTTTTCTTTCCTTCTTATTATGGAAATAATCTAGCTTCTTTTTCCCTTTTCCTTAGTGTTGATTCCTCCCTAATGTCTTATCTGACGATCACACAATTAGTCTCTCCATTGGGGTTTTCTCCCTAGTGGTAGACTTTATTTTCTTAGGCTTTGGCTTTTGTCACATCCCAAAAATCGAGGGTTAGTAGAATTGGGTTTGTGAACCGAGAGAGAGAGTGTTCATGCCCTAATTTTTGAGATTATCTATGCCACAAAAGAACTCTATTACCTCCTCTATCTTCTTGCTTGAGTAAGTGTCATTTTCTTTAATTTTTCTTAATGGATCTTTCAATAAAATTCCTAATTTTCTAGATCTAGAATTACGGTGATTTTTAAAGATTTAATGAGTATTTTTCCAGCCTTTAAATTGATTTTAAATGTGGTTTTAAATCTACCCCAAATTGGCCACCGTTGGTGGTGGTGTATGCACTTAAAGGCTAGAAAGGGGTTTGTTGTTTCTTTAATTTGTTATCATCTCTTTCCAGAAATAATTTGGTCTCAAGAACCCTTTCTAATCAAACTTTAATCATGTGTTCCTTAAGGAAATTCAGTCTTGATCATTCGACGATTCAGATATGATAATTCGGTAAGTGTGGTAGTTTGTTGGCTAGTGCATAGTTTCGACTTAATTGTTTGAGAAATTGATACTTGATTTGATCAAAGAAATTTATGATTGTATAAATACTGATTTTTTAGTATTTAATGGTGTTAGGTGCTGACCTTGGGAGAAAACCAATATTTAAAGTAAGATTTCTAAAGAACCAATATTTACACCTTATGAAATTCCAAAACCTTTCCAAAAATCCCAAAATGATTTCTTAACAGAAACGCAAAATAGACTTGACATTTTGGAAGGTTACAGGTCTGAATTAGTTGCACTTGATACCCCAATGCAAGCTCAACACTCAGTAAATACATTATACCAATCTTCTCAATCTGACTCTGACCAGTCAGGTGAACAACAAATTAATAAAATGGCTTGGAAAGAACCAAAAGAATTATATTATCCAAAAATCACTACACTTGATCTTAATATAGAAGAAAAAACATGTTTTCCAAAATAAATACAATGCTAATACAATTTATGAATGAAATATAGACAGAATGTCTGAGTATAATATTCTCATTTTATTACAACAAATGACAATGGTTTCAAATGTTTATAAAACTTAAAACCAAAATGGATTAATTAGTGATCATGCTCTAGCCAATATTTTAGTTGTTGGATTTACTAGTTAATTAAAAGGACGGTGAGACCATTCACTCACTAAAACCCAACAAGAAGAAATCTTGAAAGTAATAAAAAAAGATGATCAAGGAAAATTTATTTTGGATGAACAAGGAAGAGAAATCCAAGATATAGTAGCAACTCTGATTTTCTCAATCTCGACACACTTTATAGGAGATCCTTCTTATCTTAAAGAATGAAACTTAGAATTATTATCAAATTTATAATACAAAATATTAACTAATTTTAAATGGTATAAAGATGTATTCATGACAAGAGTTATGCAAAGATCTAATAACCAACAATCATTTTGGAAAGAAAATTTCTAGCAAGACTTCTTATTTTATTACGAGAAAATGTTAGAAATCAAATTCGAGAAAATTACAGTGGTATTATTCCATATGAAAAACTTACATATGGTGAACTAATTCGTTTCACCCAAAAGGAAGGATTAAAAATTTGTCAAGATTTAAAATTATAAAAACAACTTAAAAAAGAAAGATATCAATGTAGAAAGGAATTAGGATAATTTTGCCACCAATTTGACAATAAGAATGAACCTTTTTCTTCAAAAACATGTTGCCATATAAAACCAAAGAATAAGAGAAAAAATATTTCAGAATATTATAAAAATCCCAAGTATGAAAAATATAGAAAAGAAAAAGATACAACAAAAATCAGAAAATAAATTAGATAAAACAATAAAATGTTATAGATGTGGAAAACCAAGACACATCTAAAAATATTGCAAGATTAAAAGAAAGATCAATAATTTAAATCTAGATGAAGAAATATAGAACAAAAAATTAATAAAATTATTTTAGAAACAACTTCCTCTGAAAATGATACATCTACTGAATCAGATGAATTACATTCAACGTCCCAATTCTCTAATGAAAATGAACCTTGAATTAATATGTTAACCAAAGACCAAGAGTTCATGATTGAATTTATTGATAAAATTCAAGACCTAGAACTTAAAAAGAATATCTTTTGAAATTAAAATCCTCATTAAAAGATAAACCAGAAAAAGAAAAAGAAATCATCTCTAGCCAATCACAAATGTACAATATACAAGATATAATATTTAATAAATATGAAAAAAAAAAACCCTGAAAAATTACAAATTTTGAATTACAACTAGAAAAAAAAAAGTTAAATTGGAGCTTTCACAACTTAAAATTGAACAACAATAAATGAAAAAACAAATGCAAACTTTAAAACATGAAATCCCAGAAAATAGTTCTTTAGAAATTGAACCCGAGCCTGAAGAAAATATACAGGAATATTTGATGGTTCTCATTGAAGTATCTATCCAAAGATATTTTGTAAAACTAAATATTATTATAAATAATGAATTTTAATTAGAAACAATAGCCCTTTTTGATACAAGGGCAGATCAAAACTATATTAGAGAAGGGATAGTATGATAAAACATCAGAACCTCTTAAAGCTGCAAATGGTAAAAAACCCAAAATTACTTGCAAAATCCTCAATGCAGAAATTTGCAACAAATGTATAAAATATCAAACATGTTTTCTAATAGTAAAAGATAGTACCCAAGATGTCGTACTAGGAACCCCATTCATATCCTTACTCAAGCCATGTAAAGTAACAAATAATTCAATCTCTACCAAAGTTTTAAACACTAAAGTAGAATATCCTCTTATAAAAAAACTCAAAATAAGAAATCTCAACGTATAAAAATCTCTATCCATCCATAATGTGCAAATTGATAATTTAATTAATCATAAACTGAAACAAATCTCTTTTTTAAAAGAAGAAATATGTTTTAAAAAATTGACTGAACAATTAGAAAAAAAATTAGAAGTCCCAAAAAGGAAAAATCAAATCAAAGAAGAAATAGAATCAATAATTTGTTCAGATATTCCTAATGCTTTTTGGAATAGGAAAAAAAACATGAAGTAACATTATCATATGAAAATAATTTTAATAAAAGACAAATACGAACAAATGCAATGACTATAGCACCCCAAACCCGGCCTAGACGTTATGGCTGAATCTAGCGATGTCACATGGAATGGAATTTTGAAAACTAATTTATTACGATAAAACCATGTTCGTTTATTACTCTTATTGATTCTAGAAATCGCTTTCTCATCTAGTCGGTTTTTTTAAAACATAATTCGTTGCAGAAGCTTTAGAGATAATTTATTTTTATGAAAACTGAGTTTAATGAAGTAAAATCGACCATTTTAGAAAAAAACCCTTGGTTTTAGAGAAAACCGTTTAAGTGATCAAGAGTTTGGAAAATACTTTAATTCAAATTTACATATCATACATATAACATTAATAACACTTATAACCCGTAACTTATTCGTATAAACAATATTTAGGCTTGTTGAACCTATTAGAACTTCAAAAGATGCTCGAGTGAACAATGTCAGTAATCCGTCAATTCATTATCATATATGATATTTCGAGCCATGATCGATAAGCTCCTCCTGAGCTGATAAATAGTAAGCTCTATTGAGATGAAACGGTAAGCTCTATCGAGCTGATCAGTAAGCTCATACGAGATAAAACGGTAAGCTCCAATGAGCTAAAAACAGTAAGCTCTTTCGAGCTGATATATCTGTAAGCTCATACGAGCTGTGGTGAGTCCGCAAAAAATGCAAGAGCTCGACCAAAACGGTAATCTCTGTATCATGTTACTCGTATCTAATGAATTCATACAGTTCAAATAGGGCTCGGTAACATATACATTTTATCCATGAAGCATTCATACTTCAAGTACTTCAATTATACACATTCATTTCAATAATTATAAGTATAGAAAAGTTCAATTCTAATTATATGAACTTACCTCATAACCTTGGATACAATTATCGGCTACTCGTCCACTTTTCGTTTTCCCCGATCTAGTTCCAATATTTGCTTAACTTGAGCTATATAATATCAAATTAATTCATTAAAACTTTCATTCAATTCAATTTAGCCTAAAACATTCATTTTGGCTAATTTTCAATTTTACCCCTAGATTTTTGACTACTTTGAAATTTAGTCCTTAATACATAAAAATGCAAAATTGCACAATTAGACCATAATCCATGATATCCGAATTTCCTATATACTACTAGTAGCCCATATATTTCATTATTTCACACTTTTAACCACCACATTTTACAATTTCACAATTTAATCCCTATTTTGCATTTTTGCCAAAAATCACTTTGTAAAACTTGTATATCTATCATTAAACCTTCATAATCTATCATTAAAGGTTTAAATACTCAAGCATTCAACAATGGAATCATACAAAATCTATAACAATTTCAAAAACGAAGGTACGGGATTGCTAGATCAAGCTCCAACGAGCTCAAAAATATAAAAGTCATTAAAAACGGATCAAAAACCGTACCTTAATTGCTCACTATAGCTTGGCTGAATGAAGAAAGAGAAAATGGTGTTTATTCACCCTAATTTTCAGTTGATGATGATGAATGGAGAAGAAAATTTTTGTCTTGTTTTATTATAATTAACCTTAATAAATCATTTACCATTTTAACCTTAAAAATAATTAAAAATTACACCATTTGTCATGCTATCATCATCCACTACCAAAATTGGACTATTTATCACTTAAGGACCTTTACTTTAATTTTCTATAGCTATTTAACACTTTTAGCTAATAAAACACAAGTTTTTCGCTTTACGTGATTTAGTCCTTTTTACCGAATTAAGCATTTAAACGATAAAATTTATTTAAGAAACTTTCACATAATTGAAACATCATGTTGTAAACCTTATTAAAATAATAAAATAAATATTTTGACTTCAGATTTGTGGTCCCAAAACCACTGTTCTAATTTGACCTAAATACAGGTTGTTACAACTCTTCCCCTTAGGGATTTTCGTCCCTGAAAATCTTACCGGTAAATAGGTTAGGGTACTATTTTTGCATAGTTTCCTCGGGTTCCCACGTAAAGAACGTTTACCAAGGCTATGTGCTAATTTCTCAATTCTTTGATTTCCCGAGCTAAAATCTGAATCGGTTCTTCATTATACGACTTGCCGGGTTGAATTTCAACATCTATCGAAGATATCACATGTGACGGATCGGATCTATAACAACGTAACATAGAAACGTGAAAAACATTATGAATCTTTTCAAGTTCTGACGGTAACAACAATCGATATGCTACAGGCCCTATTCTTTCAACTATCTCATACGGCCCAATGAAATCGCGGACTTAACTTTCCTTTACGACCGAATCGAAGAACCTTTTTCCATGGTGACACTTTTAGAAAAACTCGGTCCCCGACTTGAAATTCAATCTCTTTACGTTTCAAATCTGCATAGGATTTCTGTCGATCTGAAGCTGCTTTTAAACTTTCTCAAATCGTTTTCACTTTTTCTTTATTTTCTCTAATTAATTCAACCCCATGAATCTTTTTCTCACTCAATTCAGTCCATTATAACAGAGTTCAACATTTTCGGCCATATAAAGCTTCGCACAGTGCCATCTTTATACTTATTTGGAAACTGTTGTTATACGCAAATTTAATCAACGGTAAATATTTTTCCCAACTACCTTCAAACTCTAAAATACAACATCTTAACATATCTTCAAGAATTTGAATAACTCTCTCAGTCTGACCGTCAGTCTAAAGATGAAAAGCAGTACTGAAATTCAACTTAGTTCCCAGAGCTTTTTGCAGTTTCTTCTAGAATCGCGGCGTAAATCTCGGATCTCTATCAGAAATAATAGATAGTGGCACTCCGTGTAGTTGAACAATCTCAGAAATATACAATTCATCTAATCTATCAAGTGAGTAATTTGTACGTACCGGTATGAAATGAGCATATTTTGTTAGTCGATCAACGACAACCCAGATAGCATCTTTCTTTTTCGGAGTTTGAGGCAATCCCGACACAAAATCCATTGAAACTCTATCCCGAAACAGGCTGTAGTAAACCTAATGGTACTTGATATTCAGCTTTGACTTGTTGAAAAATCAGACATTTTGATACAAATTTTGATATATCTCGTTTCATACCTAACCACTAGTACAGCTGTTTCATATTGTTATACATCTTGGTACTACTAGGATGAATAGAAAAATTACTACTGTGTGCTTCATGTAGAATTTTCTGAATAAGCTCTGTATTTTTTGGTACACAAATTCTATTTCGAAACATTAAACAATCATCAGTTCCAATATGAAATTCTGAATTAGAAATAGACTCACATTGAATTTGTTTCGCTTGTAATTCACTATCATCTTTCTGAGCTTCACAAATTTGTTGATGAAATATCGGTTTAGCTTTTAACTCAGCTAATATAGACCCATCATCACAAATCATCAACTGGGTGTTCATTGCTAGTAATACAAACAATTATATTCGGCTTAAAGCATCAGCAACTACATTAGCTTTTCCCGGGTAATAATCAATCACAAAGTCATAATCTTTCAATAATTCGATCCATCTTTGTTGTCAAAAATTCAAATCCTTCTATGACATCGGATACTTCAAGCTCTTGTGATTCGTATAAATATGGCATTTCTCACCGTATTAAGTAGTGTCGCCAAATCTTTAATGCGAACACAATTGCAGCCAACTCTAAATCATGTGTCAGATAATTCTTTTCGTGCAGTTTCAAATGTCGAGAAGCATAAGCTATAACCTTTCCTACTTGCATCAAAACACATCCCAAACCGTTTAACGACGCATCACTATAGATCACAAACTCTTTACCCAATTCTGGTTGTACTAAAAATGGTGCTTCCGTTAACAGTGCTTTCAACTGTTCGAAATTCTGTTGACACCTTTCCGACCATTCAAACTTCACATATTTTTGTAACAGTCATGTCATCAGTTTCGTAATCATTGAAAATCCTTTCACGAATCTTCGGTAATAGCCCGCTAAGCCCAAAAAACTACGGACTTCAGATACGTTTGTAACATCCCGAATTAGGGCCTAGTCAGAATAGTGGTTTCGAGACAACAAATTTGAATTAGAAATAATTATTTTGTAATTATTATAAGGTCTATGATATGTTTATATGATTATGTAAAATTTTCATGAAGAAATTATATGTGAGAAGTGTTTAATTTGGCTTTAAGGACTAAATCGAGTAAAGTGCAAAAGTTATATTCTAATAGCTAAAGGTATTAAATAGCTATAGAATTTTTAGTGGAAGCCCTAATGTTAAAATTAGCCCATTAATAAGTTAGTGGAAGATATTTGTTTGGTATTATTGAAATTAGTTAGAAATTAAAAGGGTAAATTGGTAATTAAGTTAAAAAGGTATAATAAGACAAAAATGCAAAAGTTATCATCTTTATGCTTCTTTCTTCCACCGAAATGAAGAAAATGGGAAGCCATGGATGAGCATGATATTCGTCCAAGCTTCTATCGCTCATCTAGGTACGATTTTTGTCCCGTTTTTAATTATTTTTATGTTTTCAGAGTCGTGGTAACTCAATTTAGCTATCCCGTACCTTCATTTTCAAAACTGTTAAAGTTTGTGAATTTTACCATTGTTGATAAAATGTGTATTTTGATAATTGATGATAGAAAATGCATCCTTATTGTTAGATAAACAACATTATAAAGTGATTTTTGATAAAAATGTCGACTAAGGACTAAGTTGTGAAGTGTGTTAAATTGTGTGATAAAAGTGTGAATATGTGAAATATGTGGGCTGCTGTTGGTAAGATAAATATTCGGCTAAGCTTGAGTTGGGATAAAATTGAATGAATTTTATTTTTCGAGCCTAGGGACTAATTTGCAAATAAGTGAAAGTTTAGGGGAAAATTATAAATTTGCCAAAGTATGGTTTTTGGGTCAATTTGAATATTGTGAGTAATAAACAAGCTATATTTGAAATGTTAGATCAAGAAAATCGAGATTCGGGCTTATATCGAGAAAGTACGTGGTTAAGGACAAAAAAGGAATAATTAGCCGTTTTTGCATTCGAGGTAAGTTCGTGTGATAATAATAATGCAATGTCTTATTTGAATTGAAATGCCTAATTATTATTATATAATTTGTATAATTCATTACGGATATACTGTACGAGGAATCAACAAACGAGTCGTATGATAAAATTGGTAAGACAATAATGTTATTGTGATTTGTGATTGAAATCTGAATTGATATGATAATTTGGATGCGTTGAATTATATGTATGTCGTACTATGTACGTGATGGTGTTATGCTTCACGAAATTATATTGTATGCTATGTATATTCAATGACCTAAAACATATGTCTATGATGTTTGATGACATTGTAATGAATGGTAACTTGGTGTTAGAGAGTGATATAACATGGAAAATTTCCTAAGTGTTGTAAAAGGTTCGTAAGTTCTCGATTTAGTCCTGAACTACCCCTGATATATGTTTTGGGCCTCGTGAGCCCATATAAGGGACATTATTAACATGAATGAATGTTTTTATTTTGAACGAAATTTTATGACCCAGTTTTACATGTATGTGTACGTTTTATTCCGATAATGCCTCGTACCCTATCCCGTCCTTGGACTCGGGCAAGGAGTGTTACATTTAGTGGTATCAAAGCTATGATTTAGTCGGTTCTCGGACTAACCTAGCATGTGTGAGGGTTTAGCTATACATGCCACAGATTGGTGATAGCGTGATGTCTCCCGACGCGAATAAGAACCATCTTATTTAGACAAAGGTACTCTCCAACCGAGCTACACCCGACCATGTTGATAGTGGCACTAAGGTAACTGAGTAAAGTGCAATTATGATGAGTTAAAACTCAAAAAGGTATGAATAAGAATTCATGATATATATATATGTATGTACATATATGAGACATGAGAAACATGAAACAGAATGTGTAAACAGCATAATGAGCTTATCTACGATTGATCGATAATTCCATGATGTATAAGACTGATTTGCTGAAGTGAACGCATGTGTTCAGGTAACTTACCAAAAATATTGGTGGAATGAATGTCCATGTATACTTATTTGAATAATTATGATTGGCAAACTCGTATAGTTTAAGTAAATGTGTTAAATCGATTATATTGATTTATATGATTGTAATGATATGTATATGATGATGTGCAAGATGAAAGTTTCGATTGTGATACATTTATTCATATTTGTTGGCCCTCACATGATGTTATGTGTTTGATATGTTTGATTAAGTGAATGTGACGATAAAAGACATTCAAAATTCATAAAATGTATGCATAAGTGAACTTGATTGAATAAGTAATCGGAAAATCTGTGAAATACAAATGTGAATGATAGTTTACCTGAAATGAATGATATCATTGTGACGATGTTAATTTAATGATGAAAGTTGTGTCATATGTATATGTGTATGAGAGACGAGTTAGGGACCTTACGACCTCACCCTTCCCCCTTGCCAGAGTGGTGTTTTGTAATGGAATTTTGTGAGAAATGTATTGAATAAACTCACAAGTGTGAAACTAAAGAGTTTAGTGATAGAATAACTATGAATATGATCAGAGATTGATAACAGGTTGATAAGTAAAGCCAAAATTAGTAAGGTATCAGATCGACCCGAAAAATTTTGTGATTCACGCAATATCACAGTTGGTGAAGAAGTTAACTTCAGTAAATTAATCTATTTTGATACGATGTCGAGAAATGTATTAATCGAAATTTCTTCGAAATTGATCTCCTTTAGTGAAAAGAATAATATGAAATTTGTGATGGCTGAAATAGTTGGAGGAATAATATTTGAAATGCGTAAAATCTAAGTGTGACGGTTATGGCTGGACAGATTATGACAGTCTCTTCTGAGGTGTTCCATGTGTTTATTTGTTCTCAGAAAAATTCCTATGGCTATTGATCCTTTGATGAAATTCTTATTATATGAGGATGTTTTCTAATCGTGATGTTAGACGAAAGCATTGTCAGCATGACTGGTTTATAATCTATGTTGCTCTATTTCCCTCTGGCATTCTAATACATTTCATCTATTGCGAATAGATGGGAAAATGTGTATGAAGCTATGATTCTGTTTCTTCTAAATATTGCTTTATCTGATATATATATGGGAAGGTACATTGTTATTGTTACATCTAATCCCAGTGGGTCTGAATGATGTTTTTCTAGACTTCTTTTCTCTAGTGGATTATCGAAATCTTTCATACTTTCTTGTGAGCTATGTTCTCGATATTTCGATACGGTATCGCATCTTGGATTTCTTTATTTTGGAATTTTCCAACTTGGATTTCTTCCTCTTGGTTTTCATGTCATCTTTATTTCATAAACTGTTAATCTTGGCTCATGTCTAAAGTGTGTTCTTTGGCTTATGATGACTATGTTGAATATGATTATGCTTTTGGTTTGATTATTGGTAATGTGGTGACCTTAGTATTTGGATTTCTCAAATTTTCCTATAAGGATTTGACATCGGCAAAGACTTCTTGATTTCAGTAATGTGTTGCTGAATGAATTGTGAAGTGTTTTAAGACCATAGGGTAACGTGATAGCTTAAAGTATCTAATGTTATAGAAAGATCTGAGTTTGATATAGTGAAGATGAATTGGGTATTAAAAGATGATGAGATAGTATCGAATGATCTTTGAGGAAGCAATTTGTGATTACAAGTGTTTGGAAAAAAATCCAAAACTTATAAAGAGATTCTGTAAGAAAACTTACGGAAATAGTGTGTTAGTGATTGAGTATGGAACTCGATATTTCTGATCTTTATGTATGAGTAATTGAATTGTTAATAGAGTTAAAACTGAACAACAGGTTTTACCAGAACTACCTCTGTCAGTATTGATCCAGGAATTTCCCCTGTCTTGGAAAGAGGAAAAATGTTATGTGGCTTGTTGTTAAATGTTTGATGAGATCTGTAAAATTTTGCTGGTATGTACGAAAAAAATTTGCTCATCAGATTAATGGGATTTCGTGTCTCTATGACTGTTGGATTTCTTGGAGTGCTAAGTCTTCATTAATCGAATTGAAATCCGGGTTTTATATTGTGATTTCTTGAGGAAGCTAAAAGAGACTTCACAAATTAAAGAACAACAGAGAGTTGAGTCCACAAGTTATCGGGCCGTATTAAATTATAGAGCGTATAAGGTAGAGATGAACTTTCTAGTTTTACTATTTGAATTCGAAAATATTCCAGTACGTGTTTATATGTGTTACGATGACATGGATCTGACCTTTCATGTGTATGAACTCTTCAATAGAAGTGAGAATCAGTCAATGTGTTGTATAGTGAAAGAATCGCTCATGATTCGAGTATGAGAAAATAAAGAGATAAGTATTGAAGGTACAACCGAGTGAGAGTTTTGTGACAGTGATTATGAGAGGAGAAGTTTATGCGAAAACCAAACCACTTTTCTGGTAAGATTTTTGAGAACGAAAATCCCTAAAGGAGGGAGAGTTCTAACATCCCAAATTAGGGCCTAGTCGAAACAGTGGTTTTGAGACCACAAATTCGAATTATAAATAATTATTTTATAATTTTTATAAGGTCTATGATATGTTTATATGATTGTGTAAAATTTTCATGAAGAAATTATATGTGAGAAGTGTTTAATTTGGCTTTAAGGACTAAATCAAGTAAAGTGCAAAAGTTGCATTCTAATAGCTAAAGGTATTAAATAGCTATAGAATTTTTAGTGGAAGCCCTAATGTTAAAATTAGCCCATTAATAAGTTAGCAGAAGATATTTGTTTGGTATTATTGAAATTAGTTAGAAATTAAAAGGGTAAATTGGTAATTAAGTTAAAAAGGTATAATAAGACAAAAATGCAAAAGTTATCATCTTTATGCTTCTTTCTTCCACCGAAATGAAGAAAAATGGGAAGCCATGGATGAGCATGATATTCGTCCAAGCTTCTATGGCTCATCTAGGTACGGTTTTTGTCTCGTTTTTAATTATTTTTATGTTTTCAGAGTCGTGGTAACTCAATTTAGTTATCCCGTACCTTCATTTTCAAAACTGTTAAAGTTTGTGAATTTTTCCATTGTTGATAAAATATGTATTTTGATAATTGATAATAGAAAATGCATCCTTATTGTTAGATAAACAACATTGTAAAGTGATTTTTGATAAAAATGTCGATTAAGGACTAAGTTGTGAAGTGTGTTAAATTGTGTGATAAAAGTGTGAATATGTGAAATATGTGGGCTACTGTAAGTAAGATAAATATTCGGCTAAGCTTGGGTTGGGATAAAATTGAATGAATTTTATTTTTCAAGCCTAGGGACTAATTTACAAATAAGTGAAAGTTTAGGGGAAAAATTGTAAATTTTCCAAAGTAAGATTTTTGGATCAATTTGAATATTGTGAGTAATAAATAAGCTATATTTGAAATGTTAGATCAAGAAAATCGAGATTCGGGCTTAAATCGAGAAAGTACGTGGTTAAGGACAAAAAAGGAATAATTAGCCGTTTTTGCATTCAAGGTAAGTTCGTGTGATAATAATAATGCAATATCTTACTTGAATTGAAATGCCTAATTATTATATTTATATAATTTGTATGATTCGTTACGAATATACTTGACGAGGAATTGACAAACGAGTCGTATGATAAAATTGGTAAGACAATAATGTTATTGTGATTTGTGATTGAAATCTGAATTGATATGATAATTTGGATGCGTTGAATTATATGTCTGTGGTACTATGTACATGATGGTGTTATGCTTCATGAAATTATATTGTATGCTATGTATATGCAATGACCTAAAACATATGTCTATGATGTTTGATGACATTGTAATGAATGGTAACTTGGTGTTAAAGAGTGATATTACATGGAAAATTTCCTAAGTGTTGTAAAAGGTTTGTAAGTTCTCGATTTAGTCCCGAACTATCCCCGATATATGTTTTGGGCCTCGTGAGCCCATATAAGGAATATTATGAACATGATTGAATTTTTTTATTTTGAACGAAATTTTATGACCTGGTTTTACATGTATGTGTACATTTTAGTCCGGTAATGCCTCGTGCCCTGTCCCGGCCTCAGACTCAGACAATGGGTGTTACAACATTTCTCGGAGGTTTCCAATCAACAATAGCAAAAATCTTGCTTGGATCAACTCTAATCCCATCGGCTGAAACAATGTGCCCCAAAAATCCAACCTCTTTGAGCCAGAACTCATATTTACTGAACTTTGCTAATAACTGCTTATCACGTAGAGTTTGTAACACAATTCTCAAATGTTTGGTACGCTCAAATTCATCTCGTGAATAGATCAGAATATCATCAATAAATACAACAATAAATCTATCTAAATACGGTCTGGATATTCGATTCATCAAGTCCATAAAAATGACAGGAGCATTAGTTAAACCGAAAGGCATGGCAAGGAATTCATATTGACCATACCTTGTTTTGAACGTAGTTTTCGGCACATCCGACTCTTTAACTCGTAACTGATAATAACCCGATCTCAAATCAATCTTTGAAAATACTGTAGCCCCTTTCAACTGATCAAATAAGTCATCAATCCGCGATAGAGGGTATTTATTCTTTATAGTCACTTTATTCAATTGTCTGTAGTCGATACACATTCTCAATACCATCTTTCTTTTTCACGAACAATATTGGTGCACCCCAGGGAGAATAACTCGGTTGTACAAAACCTCTATCTGTCAATTCTTGCAACTAAGCTTTCAACTCTTTTAATTCTATTGGAGCCATTCTATACGGGGCTATCGATATCGGCATTATTCCCGGTACTAATTCAATACCAAATTCAACCTCTCTGATTGGCGGTAAACCTGGTAATTCTTTTGGAAATACATCCGAAAACTCACAAACAATAGGTATGGATTCAATCTTTGATTCTGACACTTTCGTATCCAATACATATGCAAGATATGCATCATAACCCTTTTTTCAAATATTTCTAAGCTAACACAGACGATATCCCAAGAGGTAATTGATTCAAATCATCAGACTTAATCTGAAGAATCTCACCATTTTGACATTTCAATTCTATAGTCTTCTATCTACAATTTACAACCGCATCATGCATAGTTAGCCAGTCCATACCCAGAATCACATCAAACTCATCAAACGGTAGAAGCATCAAGTCAGCCCGAAAATAGTAACCCCGGAGCATTAGAGGACAATTCTTACAAATTTTATCAACTAAAACAGATTTGCTTAAGGGGTTCGATACTTTAATTACAAACTTTGTAGACTCGACATGTAAACTCCTTTTTAAAGACTAAATTCATACAGATATATGAATAGGTTGATCCAGGATCTATCAACGCAATTATATCAGTATCAAAAGGAGAAAAAGTATCAGTAATAACATCTGACGATGATGCCTCCTCCCGTTCATGGATAGCATAAGCTCTGGCAGGTGCTCATGCCTCAGATCTCATAGTCAAATCTCTCGTAGCACTTCTATTACCACTCATATTTCCCTGTATTTTAGAGTGGTCTCCCTCTAGTAGTCGTGTTACTAACTTTAACTGGTTATTCTCTTCCAACTGTAAACTTTTCTAGATAGTCCCAGAGATAATGATCAAGAGATCCACATTTAAAGCAAGCTCCGCTCACTAATCTAAATTCACCATAATGCTTCTTATTGCAGTGTTTACATTCAGGTCCAGCATTTCTAACACTTCCCACACTGGCAATGGATGTCGCCTGAGGTTTAGAACTGAATTGTCTCGCATCTCTGTCTCTAATTGAAATCCCAGCAGAAGTAGTAGAACGAGGATGATATTCTCTAAATTTCTTTTAATTTTCCTGCAAACCTCTTTCTAGAATCTCTAGCCACAGAGTCCACTTTTTTTCTCTTTGCAAAGCTCTTCGACTTTACAGGCTCGGTCAAACAAAACAACAAACTCTTTCAGCTCAAGAATTCCGACTAACACTTTGATTTCTTCATTCAATCCGTCCTCGAATATTTTACACATTATAGCTTCAGAAGAGATGAATTCACGAGCATATTTCTGAGTCGTACAAACTCTCTTTCATATTCTGCAACTGACATACCAATTCAAGGAATTCTTTTCTTTTCTGATCGATGAATCTTTGACAGATGTATTTCTTTCTAAATTCAACTTGAAAGAAATCCCAAGTGACTCTTTCTTGCAAAACTACGTATATCAAGGTATTCCACCACTGATACGCGGTGTTTCTCAACAATGATACAACACACTTTAAACATTCTTTAGGTGTATATGATAATTCGTCGAATACCCGAATTGTGTTCGCAAGCCAAAACTCGGCTCTCTCAGTATCATCATTAACAGTGGCTTTGAATTCCTCAGCTCTGTCTTTCCGTATTTTATCAACAGGTGGTTTATTTAATCGCGGAGGATCAATACCTTGAGGAACTACAGGGATCAGTTGGGTAACAGGTGGGGGTAGAGGTTGCTGAACAACCGGGTTCGTACGACTATACTGTGTGAACCACTCGTTCAATATCTGAAAGAAGGCTTCTTTAGCCTCACCCCCGTGACTACTTGTCACGGGTCTAGATTTCGTAGGCGCTATCCCTTGAGCAGGAGTTGGCGCATTACTCTTTACGTCATCTACTACAGCTCGTTCGAGATCCATTACTATATAAAAACACATTTGGAAACGTCAAGGGTCATCACACTATCATAGTTTTATATATGGCATGTATAGCTAGACTCACATACGCTACGTTAGTCCTAGAATCGACTCAATTGTAGCTTTGATACCAACAAATGTAACACTCCTAACCCGTAACCGTCTCCGGAATAGGTTAAGAGGCATTACTGGACTTGTAACTCAATTCAGAACAATCATTTATCAATTAACATCTCATCTCAATAACTATCATTCAATCACATTCAATATGTACTTAAATCAAGTATACAAAGCTTTAATCATGCATTCGGGACAAAATTGATAACATACAAAATTTTAGAAACTCAAAAAAATTTCAACTTTTCAAGTGTCAGACGCCCGTGTGAACAAGCCATGTGCCTCACACGGGTAATAGATACGCCCGTGTCTTAGACCGTGCGAAAACAGGGCATACATACTGACTTGTGTCACACGGCTGAGGATATGCCCGTTGTAACACCCCAAACCTGGCCCAGACATTATGGCCGAATATGACGATGTCACATGAAAGTGTTTTCCTAAAACTAAGTTGTCGATAAGCCATTTTTGTTATCTTATGTTATCTCTAAATCAATTTATTTATTTTCAAAACATTATCCATTTATTTACAAGTTGTTATAATTAGCAGAAGCTTTTAAAACGATTTACGTAAAGGTGAGTGTTTTGAAAGAAAATATTTGTAACTTTTGAAAACCCAAGTTTTCCTACCACTAGTGGTTATAAATCATAAGCAACGAAAAAAAATGCCAAATTAAGGTAAAATTCTATAAAGGCCTTATTACAGTAAAAATACCTCAAATAATAATACTTATAATCATAAATAAATACGAAAATATATACGATAGTGTGGCCACCTTAGAGTCCCTCGCTGCACCGATCCACCTATGTATAGGGATTACCTGTGTAATGAAACAAAAGGGGTAAGTTTACGAAAACTCAGTGTGTAATCCCTAAGCACAAAAACAAATAGCATACAAATAATCACACCGCAGGCATAAGCCCTTTTTTCAAGAATAAAGATGTCACCCAGTTTGGGCCTTAGCCCATCTCAAGACAAGAATGATCCACATATATGCAGTCACAAAATTCTTACCCAACCAGCCTCTACACACCATCTCCATCCAACCCTACACTTCATTTGGGGATATAATCAACCCACCTGACCCTACACTCCAAGTAGTACCGAATGTGGTACCATACAGTAATATGCAGCTGAGCTACTAGTAAATCAGGCTTGAGGCCTATCAGTGCACTTCCTCCGCATAACATAACCCCTAACCCAATGCAGTGCAATATACAACATGTCGTGCCAAATCGTAGTATTATAGATGCATTCAAAATAGTTTTAGCAGCATGCCTCATATACAGTCATACAGATGTTTACATCATATAAGGGTATAACAGTCATTTCAGTCAATCAGGGGTCTAAGTACACTTACCGACCATACAGAAGGTTCACAGTCGTCTCGAGCGACCCGTGCAACCTTAGCAATTTAACAGTGAAAATAGACCCATAAGCCTATATCATTTTCCCATGTGGGCTCACACGCCCGTGTTGCCCACAAAGTCCAAAGATGGCATTGGCCGTGCGGATCACATGGCCTGGCCCAATAATCCCACATGCCCGTGTGGTTCACTCGTGTAGGGACCACAAGCCTGTAGGGTCCACTCAGCCCAATTCTGCCCGACTCATGACTCGCACATGGCCTGCCTCCTCGATCACACGTCCGTGTTCAAATACACGATCTACCACATGTGCAATCGCACGCCCGTATAGCGTTGATGATTCACATTTTCAGTTTTTGCTGATTTCAGTTTGTGAGGTTGTGTTTACACACACCTGATGTGACTTGAAGTTAGTCGTACTCCGAGTACTCTTACACCTGGATTTAACCAAAAATGTCATTTAATCAATTACCTAACTCATTATTCAAATGGAACCAAATGGAGTTCAAAATCGATCACAATCGCAACCTCCTTACCGAAATCAATCAAAATCGCACCCTTAATTCCTTGAAGACGCACCAATCAACCTTAGTCTCCACCTAACATGAAAGACACAAAACCTTTTCATTAAACCTATATTTGAATTACAATACAATTTTAATTAAACCACACTTACCGCTCAATACCACCTTTCATTCAGTAACTATAATACGTTACAACAACACCTAAATCACTTACCAAAAAATGACAGAGTAGAGTGCAATTCGGCAATGCAACGAACAAAGAATTGAAGAGGAGAATTAAACTGAAAAAGAAAAACAGAGGGGTAACGACAAGAACAGGAAAAGAAAAAGAAAATGATGCCAAGGAAAGTGGAAAGCCAAAGGGGGACAGAAAGTAAAGTAGAGAATTACCTAGAAATATTCAGCCAAAGAAACGTGCAAGATGATGCATAGCCTGTTGGAGGAAAAGAGAACCTAGCATCAAAACAATTTGAGGGCAGAAAGGGGAACCGAAATTTCTAGAAAACAATGGTAAAAAGATAAAAAGAAAAGAAGAGAACAGCCAAAAAAACATAACTCAGTAGCCACTGGAAGAGTTTGGGCAGCAAAAACCAATTCGTCAAAGAAACAAAGAAGGGGAAAACTCAACAAGAGAGAAAATTTCCAAAACCGAAAGAATTGTGAGAGTGAGGTAAAGAGTATTTGGCCAAAGAAAGCAAAGGGAAGAACAAAGTTAGAATAGGAGAAAAAGAAAGATACTCATATGAACCCTCAGCAATATTCAGCCTCCAAGAAGTGTAAAAAGTCGACAGAAACAAAAATGGAGAGAAAGTACCATCCAAAATCGAAATCTTGAGGAAAAAAGTTCAAATTCAGCACCAACACTCCTACTATCCTCAAATTCCCATATTTTCCTCCTCAAATCCCTCAAAACCGTCCACCCCTCTCTCAACCACCTATTTCAAATTCCACTACAACTTTTCAGTAGTTCGGTTTGACTCAAACACCCACATGGCACTAGCAGCAAAATAAAACACTCCATTGCGCATACCAGGACTCGAACTCAAGTCCATTAGCACTTTGCCACTCTACTTAACCACCAGACCAGCAGGCCCATATACCCACGTTTATTTATAAACCTACTGACTAAAGACAGGGGTTTATTCATTTAAAACAAAAATTTTGCACCAGCCAAGGCTTGAACCCAAGACTTCTCAGACACTCCCAGAACACATAACCACTAAAGCAGATACACATTTGTGTAACACAAACATACGAAAATAAATATTAAGGATTTTTAGGGCATTACATGGGTGTGCCAGGCTGCGTGAAAACTGGAGAGTATACTATCTTGGGTCACACGACCAGCCACACGCCCGTGTGCCCTTCGAAATGGCCACACACGCCCATGTGAACAAGCCTTCCCAAAACTGTAGGGTATACTAACTTAATTCGAAATGGTACCCTAGGGGACACACAGCCGTACAGCATGACCGTCTGTTGCACACGACTAAGACACACGCTCGTGTCTCTACCCGTGTGGACAAAAATAAGCTATTTGAAAGCCATTTTGCCACCCTATAAACACCAAATTTTACAAGCAATAATAACCACATTTTTACAACTCAATAGGCAGCCAAAATAACCATTCAATACACATTATTTGTGTAACACCCCAAACCCGGCCTAGACGTTATGGCCAAATCGGGCAACGTCACATGAGAGTGCTTTTAAAAAACCTTTTCAAAACCTTATTCAGTGAAAAATCGTTCAGTTTATTATCTTTACTTAAGTCATGAAATCTCTATTCCGAATATTACGTGAAAACTTCTCGTAACGCTGAAGCTAATACATCATTAGTTCACAAATCAATAATTTAATAATTTAAAATTCCAAAATAAACCCAAGAGTAATTCGAGTCCAAATACCTAATAGTCCCCAAAACATAAATTTCAATTAAGAAAACCAAAATAAAGTGTTACTCAATCACTTCCGTGAATGTCTACCAGTGGTCACCATCAAGCCCTCCGTCACCGATCCATCTACTGTTGAGGATTACCTGACAAAAAAAATGTATAAAGGGGTGAGTTTTCACAAACTCAGTGTGTACATCCCCACAAACAGCATGCATACAAATAGATAACAGAATACGGTTATTCGTCCTTAGCCATATGGAAATCACATGCATAACAGATCAAATATCAGATATAACATGCCTAACAACCCTGCACACCATCTCCGTCCAATCCTACATACCATGTGGGGATAAAATCAACCCACCCATCCCTGCACACTGTATATGGGGATATAATCGACCCATCCAACCCTACACACCATAAGGTACCGCATCGTAGCACATATCATAAGTCTGCAGCTTAGCTGCCAGATAACGGGCTTACGAAGCCCTTCAGATACTCCCTTCACTTCGTCAAACCCACCCCGATGCAATGCATCATACAAGTATGGCATGCTTTAATGTAGACAAACAGATCATACATTTATTTATGGAGCAGATCAGATAATCATGCTAAGCATATCATACGAGCACATACATCACAGAATTAAGAGTCTAGATGAGGCTTACCGACCCTACTACAGGTCACAGTCGACTTGGGTGACCCGCGCAACCTTACAGAACATCACAGATTAAAGGGGCTCATACAGCAGTGTGCCTTGCCCGTGTGAGCCCATACGCCCGTGTGGCTCACACGGCCCAACTTGGCCTTGCCCGTGTGGATCACACGGCTTGGCCCAGATTTTCACAGACCTGTGTGGCCCACATGGCCCATTTGCCTGGGCCCGTGCCTCACACACGGCCTCGTCAACCTCACACGCCCGTGCCCGTCGCGCCCGTGTAGCGCGTGCATGGTCTAGCTCGTCAGTGACACGCTCGTGTCTCGTGACGCAGGCTACCACACGAGCAGACCACACGCTTGTGTAGTGTCGACAGGCCACTTTTCGGCTTTCACCGAAACTCAATTTTTGTGTATTCGGGGTACACACCTAATTTTTTTCGTTGCTATTCCAACCACGAGCACTCCAAAGCCTAAGATTGACAATACCGAGCCTAAATCAGTCACTTAAATCGACTTAGATAAGAACAGACAAATCCCGAAACACGAGATCTACTTACCTTCGACGAAGAACGGTGTTTCCTCGCGGCTAAGAATTCGATTATTGATCTACTGAACCTTGATTAATCCCTAAACAACAACCCAAAATCATTTTAAATAATCTCCAACCGAAATCTCGTAACTTAGTTTAAACGTTACTTTCCGAATCGTCAGAACCACTAGCAAATGTCACAGCCAAACGGAAGAGAACGAAAAATCGAAGGAGAAGAAAAATGGAGAAAAAGGAAAAAAGAAAGAAAAGAAAGAATTTTAGCAGCAAGGGTTTTGAAAGAGGAAGAAACAGCAGAGAAATCATTTTGTCAACAAGAAAAAAAAATAAGAAAACCCTAATTCTTCCCTAAGCCCACAACTCAGAATTTTAATAAAACCCAACTCTTAATTGCAACTTGCAGCAAAAATAATCCCATCGCCACTGCAGGGAATCAAACCCTTGACCCTAAGTGTATTCCCTTGCCACTTAACCACTAAACCAGCAAGCCTATTCTGTTAAGTTTTTACCATCAATTCCTTATAAGCCCACAAACCTAAAGTCAGGCTTTACTTACATAGAAACCAAAATTTAGCCCAAGTTAAAACTTGAACCTGGGACCTCTCAAACACACCCTAGAGCATAAAATCACACAAGCAGCCTAATATTATGCGAATTCATGCAGAAATTTATATTCAGATATCCCCCTACGCTACAATTTCACAAAAATCGAAATCATCTAAATTTGGGGCGTTACAATTTGCCATATCAAAACCTAAAAATTTCATACCCAATTACCTATTTAACATCATGCATAATATATTCATTTAACAACTACATATCACGACGTCACTTGCATAATTTCAGTCCATCATTGCCAAGCCAAAATATACCATAATTGAACACTTATACACAACCAAATATGATACTAAAATAAGCCAAATCACATTGCTTAATTCATATACATAGTATACCAAAACTATGATATCAAGTAACATAACTAACATCATTTAAACTAGCCTATACATGCCATATTTACATATCCACAAGTTCAAAAGTACCAATCAAAAATTGGATAGTGTGATGTGAAACTCTGACTTGTCCGAAACGAGCAAGCTATCGAGCCTCTATAAAACATGGAAAAAGAAATAGAGTAAGCTTTATAGCTTAGTAAGCCCGTATAATACAGAATTAAACTTACCAATTATGCATAATCAAAGTAACATTAAAAGGCTAACAATTCAATTAAGTAACACCTAATCACAAGTATACATCACATGTTAGTCATTTGACAAATACATGAAACCATCTATTAATACAATACTTTGTATCATTCCAAATTTACATATCATACATATAACATTAATAACACTTATAACCCGTAACTTATTCGTATAAACAGTATTTAGGCCCGTTGAACCTATTAGAACTTCAAAGGATACTCGAGTGAACAATGTCAATCCGTCAATTCATTATCATATATGCTCTTTCGAGCCATGATCGGTAAGCTCCTTCTGAGGTGATGAACAGTAAGCTCTATTGAGCTGAAACGGTAAGCTCTATTGAGCTAAAACGGTAAGCTCTATTAAGCTGAAACGGTAAGCTTTATTGAGCTGAAACTGTAAGCTCTATCGAGCTGATCAGTAAGCTCATACGAGCTGAAACGGTAAACTCCAATAAGCTGAAAACAGTAAGCTCTTTCGAGATGATATATCTATAAGCTCATACGAGCTATGGTGAGTCCACAACAAATGCAGGAGCTCGACCAAAAGGATAATCTTTGTATCACGTTACTCGTATCCAATGAATTCATACAGTTCAAATAGGGCTCAGTAACATATACATTTTATTAATGAAGCATTCATACTTCAATTATTTCAATTATACATATTCATTTCAATAATTATAAGTATAGAAAAGATCGATTCTAATTATACGAACTTACCTCGTACTCTGATACAATTATCGGCTATTCGCCCACTTTTCGTTTTCCCCAATCTAGTTCCGATATTTTCTTAACTTGATCTATATAATATCAAATTAATTCATTCAAACCTTCACTCAATTCAATTTAGCCTAAAACATTCATTTTGGCTAATTTACAATTTTACCCCTAGAGTTTTGACTATTTTGCAATTTAGTCCTTAATACATAAAAATGAAAAATTGCACATTTAGACCATAATCCATGATAACTGAATTTCCCATATACTACTAGCAGCCCATATATTTCATTATTTCACACTTTTAACCACCACATTTTACAATTTCACAATTTAATCCCTATTTTGCATTTTTGTCAAAAATCATTTTGTAAAACTTGTATATCTATCATTAAACCTTCATAATATATCATTAAACATTTAAATACTCAAGCATTCAACAATGGCATCATAACAAATCTATAATAGTTTCAAAAACGAAGGTACGGGCTAGCTAGGTTAAGCTGCAACGAGCTCAAAAACGTAAAAATCATTAAAACAGATCAAAAATCGTACCTTAATTGCTCACTATAGCTTGGCCAAATGAATAAGCCAAAATGTTGTTTATTCACCCTAATTTTCGGTTGATGATGATCAATGGAGAAGAAAATTTTTGTTTTGTTTTATTATAATTAACCTTAATAAACCATTTACCATTTTAACCTTAAAAATAATTCAAAATTACACCATTTGCCATGCTATCATCATCCACTAACCAAATTTGGACTATTTATCACTTAAGGACCTTTACTTTAATGTTCTATAGCTATTTCACACTTTTAGCTAATAGAACACAAGTTTTTCGCTTTACGCGATTTATTTCTTTTAACTGAATGAAGCATTTAAACGGTAAAATTTTTTTACGAAAATTTCACAAAATTAATCTATCATGCTATAAAGCTTATTAAAATAATAAAATAAATATTTTGAATTCAGATTTGTGGTCTCGAAACCACTGTTCCAATTTGACCTAAATACGGGCTGTTACATGGCCAGTTTACACGGGCGTGTGACCCTTAAATGTTGGAAAATTTTTCTAAGTTTCTCAAAATTTGAAAATGTTATCAGTTTAGTCCCGAACCACTTTTAAGCATGTTCTAAGGTCTCGTAGAGCCTTATAAAGGACAATGTGAATGTTTGAAAATGGTTTATGTTAATGAATGCATAAATGTATATGAATGAGGTGTATTATCCGGTAATGCCTCGTAACCTTATTCTAGAATGAGGTGTATTATCCGGTAATGCCTCGTAACCTTATTCTAGAAATAGATATGGGTTAGGGGTGTTACAAGCACTGTTAACTAGGGCACCAGTGTTGGTTCAACCTGAGTCGGGTAAAGAGTTTGTGATTTTCAACGCGTCACTGAATAGTTTGGGTTGTGTTTTGATGCAAGAAGGTAAAGTGATAGCTTATGCCTCTAGACAGTTAAAGCCGCATGAAAATAATTATCTAACACATGATTTAGAGTTAGCCGCTATTGTTTTCGCATTGAAAATTTGGCGTCATCATTTGTACGGTGAAAAGTGTCATATTTTACTAATCACAAGAGCTTGAAGTATATAATGACTCAGAAAGATCTAAATTTGCATCAACGAAGATGGCTCGAGTTGCTAAAAGACTATGAGCTAGTAATTGATTATCATCCAGTAGTTGTGGATGCTCTAATTAGAAAATATTTGTTTGCTTTAAGAGCGATGAATACTCAATTAAATTTGTCTAATAATGGTTCAATTCTAGCAGAGTTGAAAGCTAAACTGGTTGTTCTTCAGCAAATTTGTGAAGCTCAAAAGTGTGATACTGAGTTACAAGCTAAAAGAATGCAATCTAAGCGACTAGTGATTCTGACTATCAGATCGGATTCGATGATTGTTTAATGTTCCAAGATAGAATTTGCGTACCAAATAATCCCGAGCTTATTCAGAAAATTTTACACGAAGCACATAGTGGTTGTCTATCTGTTCACCTAGAGTACCAAAATGTACAATGATTTGAAAGAACAATACTGGTGGTCGGGTATGAAACGAGACATTTCAGAATTTGTATCGAGATGTTTGTGTGTCAACAAGTTAAAACTGAACTTCAAGTGCCTTCGGGATTGCTACAACCGGTGATGATACCAGAATGGAAATGGGATAGAGTTACGATGGATTTTGTATCAGGTTTGCCCCTATCTCCGAAAAAGAAAGATGCTATTTTGGTTGTCATTGATCGACTAATGAAGACTACACATTTCATTTCGGTACGTACAGACTATTCACTTGATAAATTAGCTGATTTGTACATATCTGAGATCGTTAGATTGTATGAGGTGCCAGTTTTGATTATTTCAAATAGAGACCTGAGGTTCACATCACGATTTTGGAAGAAATTGCAAGAAGTTTTGGGTACGAGGTTGAATTTTAGTATAGCATTTCATCCACAAACCAACGGTTAATTTGAGAGAGTAATTCAAATTCTCGAAGATATGATTCGTTGTTGTGTTTTAGAATTTGAAGGCAATTGGGAAAAATATTTACCATTGGTTGAATTTGCGTATAATAATAGCTTTCAATTGAGCATAAAGATGGCACCATACGAAGCTTTGTATGGTCGCAAATGCTGAACTCCATTGTATTGGACCAAGTTGAGTGAGAAAAAGATTCACAGGGTTGATTTGATCCGAAAGACTGAAGATAAAGTGAAAGTAATTCGTGATAGTCTAAAAGCAGCTTCAGATCGAAAAGACTTTGAATTTTAGATCGACAGCAGAGTATTTTTGAAAGCATCTCCATGGAAGAAAATACTTCCTTTTGGTCGCAAAGGCAAATTGAGTCCACGATTTATCGGACCGTACGAGATTATTGAATGAATAGGGCCAGTGGCATATCGGCTAGCTTTACCGTCAGAGTTGGAAAAGATTCACAATGTGTTTCATGTGTCGATGTTGCACCGATATAGATTAGATCCATCGCATATCATTTCTCTGACAGAGATTGAAATTCAACCCGATATGACGTATAACGTAGAACTGATCAGAATTTTAGCTCGAGAGGTTAAACAGATGAGAAATAAAAGCATAGCTTTAGTGAAAGTACTTTGGCAACGACACGATGTTGAAGAAGCCACATAGGAGCCCAAGAAAGCTATGAGAAAATAGTACCCTAACCTTTTTTATGGTAAGATTTTCGGGGACGAAAATCCTTAAGGAGGCAGAGTTGTAACAGTCCATTTTTAGTCAAATCAAAACAGTGGTTTTGGTACCACAAATTCAAAGTCAAAATAATTATTTTATTATTATTTTAATGTTTACAACATGATAAAATGATTGTGTAAAAATTTCGTTGAGAAATTTTATCGTTTGAATGCTTAATTTGATAAAAAGGACTAAATTGCATAAAGTACAAAAGTGATGTTCTAATAGCTAAAGGTGTTTAATAGCTATAGAACTTTAAAGTAGAGGTCCTTATGTTATAACTAGACCATGTTTAATATGAATGGACAAAAATGGACATCTATCAAATGTTTTAAGTGATTAATTAACAAGGTTAAAATGGTAATTTATTACATAAGTTAAGTAAAACAATTAAAAAAAAAGCTATCATCTTCCTTGGTTGTTTTTTCCACCGAAATTAAGAAGGAAGCAACTCCATTTTTGTATTTAAAGGTTCGACTAGGTCTTTTGGTGCATGTAACTCATTTTTGACCTAGTTTTTAATTATTTCTTTGTTTTTAAGATCATTGCAGCTAGGTTTAGCTAGCCCAGGGACTATTTTGCAAAAATGTTAAAGATTTTAGATGTTTCTATTGATGAATACATGAGTATTTTGATGTTTAATGATAGATTATGAATGTTTGATGTTAGTTATACAAGTTTTGTTAAGTGATTTTTAGTGAAAATAAAAATTAGGGATTAAATTGTGAAATGTGGAAACTTTGTGGTTAAAATGTGAAATAAATAAAAAAATATGGCTGCTAGGGACCTAATTGAAATTTAGCTAGCATGGGTTTGGGTGAAATTGCATGAATTTGTAATTTTATGAAATAAGGACTAAATTGTAAAAGATAAGAAACATTAAGGGCAAATGTGTAAAAGTTCCTTAATGTTAATTTTGGACTAAATTGAATAGGGAGGCAATTAAATAAGTTAATTTTTATTATATTTTGATCAAGAAAGGTGAAATACGGACCTAGATCGGGGAAAGAACAAAGTTTCAGAATAGTTTCGCTTTTGCATCCGAGGTAAGTTCGTATGTAATGAGTTTCATTCTGAATGCATTTTAAATGTTTTGATATCGCATAAACTGTGAATACGAGACTACAGATATATTCGCTAATGATTCGAAGACGAGTCGGCATTGGAAATCCCGGTTGAACCTTAAAAATGGATTAAGATACGAACGACATGTCATTAGGAGCTTCATTGATTTGGCTTTGGGCCATGATATTGGCACTTATGGTGTGAGACTCCCGAGTATCTGACTTCTATTCTGAATGGTTCAACAGGTATAATGAAGATGTGAAATGATAAGAAATAGATACATATCGGTACAGGTAAGTACGGAAAGCTATTCAACCAATGAGTCTAAGGAAGTTGTGAGTTTATGATTATGTATGTGGATAAATTCATGATAGCTAGAGAGTAATGTATTGTTGCATATTATGTCTTTTAATTTGAATGGTAAATGAATAGTGAGACTTGCTTATTATCTTCATACGAGCTTACTAAACTTTATAGCTTACTTTGTTTATTTTTCGTGTCTTACAGTGATTTCAAGCTAACTCGAATTTGGGGACCGTCGGAGACTTCATCACACTATCCTATTATCACTTTGGTACTTTTGAGCTTATGTTTTGGTTATATGGCATGTATAGGATTTATGGCTATTTTGATTATGAGTTGATAATGATTTTGGTCATTTTGATATGGCTTGTAAATATTAAATGTTTTGGCTTGTATATAGCCATGAGACTTGGCTTATTTTGGGTTGATGTGGTGATGTATATATGTGTTTAAATGGCCTATGCTATGAGGTTTATTTTTGCTTATTGAATGCCTAGATAAGATATGGTAGTGAAGGTAGCAAATTTCTTAGTGTATGGCTTATTATGGATTGGTATATTGAGTGCTATATAAATGAATTAAGAGTTATGATAGACATGTGGTTTTAGGTAAAGCTGTACACAATTAAAAGTGTCAAATTAGGTGTTTTGAAATTTGAGAATTGTATGCTTTGAATTGGTATGTTTTGGTCTTAGTTGTGCTTGAATTGGATGCCCATATATGCTTTGATTATGTGCCATTTGAGTTGTGTAGGTGTAAGCAAGTTTGGGGTGGCAAGATGGCTTGGTAAATAGCTTATTTTTTCCACACGGGCGTGTGTTCCAGTCGTGTGTGACACACAATCAGGTTACACGGTCGTGTGTTCCCTGGTGTTGAATTAAAAATCAAGTTAGTATGCTCCACATGGCCTAGTATACGGGCGTGTGATTGGCCATGTGACCTAAGTCAATATACCCTACAGGTTTGGCACAGCCTAGCACACGACCGGGCAAACGAGCGTGTGTGGCCATTTTTAGGGCACGCGGGCATGTGTGTTAGCCGTATGACCCAAGTCAGAGAGTTACACGGGGTCAGACACGGGCTGGGACACAACCATGTGCTCCTATTTTGAATGTCCACACGGCCTAGGACATGGGCGTGTCTTTGGCCGTATGAGAGACATGGCCGGGCCGCACTGGCGTGTGTCCCCTATTTTTGAGAAAATTTTATAAGTGTTCTCTAAGTTTTTTAAGTTATCAGTTTAGTCCCAAACCACCCCGAATGCATGTTTTGAGCCTCGTAGGCTCGTATTAGGGACGATATGAATGTAGTGGATTGATATTTGCATGAAATTGAAAATGTATGAGAAAATGTATGTGTAATTGTATTATATGTTCGGTAATGCTTCGTAACCCTATTTTGGCATTGAATACGGGTAAGGGGTGTTACAAAAAATATTTCGGTATTGCCTTCAAGAACTTAGCCCAAATGTCTTTCAAAAGAATGAGCCTAGTGTAAAGTTGAATAATCAGAGGGTGCTTTCTGCTTACGAGGCTTAGCTGTATAACTCAGATGATGACTTAGCGAAAATACTGCTAGGGCATAAAAGAGAGCCTCTTTCCTACTTTTACCGCATCTGTGGTTTCTCAGCACGAAACTAGAATATTATTACTAGTATTATTTTTGATTATGTTTTTTCTTCCCTTCGAGCTAACTCTCCTATTAATGGTGTAGGACCTTTCTCTTTTTCCAGTTCTCAGGAGATGGATGTCACCTCAATTCTTAAAGGAGTTCATAGTTCAAAAAGGGCTACTATTGCTTTGCCTAAAAAAGCAATAGTACAAAAATCAAAGAAGAGGATTAGATCATATGAGAGCACCCTAAAGTCAGAAAGTAGTGGGTGTCCTCCTTTAGTAAGGCATTATCTCTTGCCTTTCTTGAGGTCCCATCGATTCTAGGGGATTTTACTTATTGCCCTGGCTCTCTTATGCTTCCTTTAGGTCCTTCCCTGTCTTCGAGTCCCATGGAAGTGACTCCTGCGGTCCATCCAACCATGTCATTTCTTCAAACCCCTAACGTTGCCCTTGTTGGGTCTAGTAGTATCTTCCCTTAGCATGCCATTCTGGAGTTTGTGCCAAGGTCCACGCCTCTCAACGTTCTTACTTATCAATAGTTGAGTTTGTTACCGTCACAATTGAGGGAGGCTTTCTCCTCTTATTTCGTCTATGTTTCAAACGAGGATCCCTTTGCTGTCATGGCCTAAGTTTTTGAAATCTCATCCATTAAGAAAAGTCTTTGGGGCGGGGCTTACAGAAATGCTAGCCAACGCTATAGGAACAAACTACCTGACTTAGAGAAGGTGGTGAAAGTTGGAAAAGACTCATTTGCTGAACTATGCTAGAGGCATCGAGAGGCCAATTCCTTTATTGGCAAAATGGATATGCAACTCTCGATCTTGACAGAGAAACACAAAGAGGCTCAAACTGAAATTGAACATTTAAAGGAGGTCATTTCCTTGATGAATGAGAAGCTCGCCTTTGATGAGAAACTTAAGTCCATGGATGTGAGTCATCAAGCAGCTCTAGACAACCAACACTGTTTTCATGACAAGGTCCTTAAGAAGTACCAGGAAGATGCTTAGAGAAACCTTGTCAAGGCCTTGCCTGACTAGAGGGAAAATTAGGTTCTGCATACCCAAGTGGTCGTAGGTTCCTTCAACCTGAGCAAGGTAAGTTCTACCATTTAAAAGGTGTTTCCATGGACTCACTCGACTTCGATGTTTACAATCCCGAAGGCGAGGAGTGAGAGGCCTTTCAGGAGATGTGGAAGAAATCTGTTGTCTCCTCTACCCCTTTCACGCCCAAAATTGATGATAAGAAAGAGAACTTAGTGGGCGCGGTGCAGGGTCTTAAAGGTTATCCTCCACCAAAAGAGGCTTCGGTTGAGCCTGATAATCAACCCGTAGAGGGAGGAAATTAAGATTTTTTTATCTTGCCTTGTACCTCTCTTATAGTAGAACATCTTTTATAGATAGGATGGTCATTTGTTCTTACTCTATTCTTTGATTCCATTTGTAGCCTTTTTATCATGTAACTATTGCAGACAACATCGAATTTTATGGTAAGAAAAGTCTACCATACCTAAGGAATTAAGCTAGGCTTGGCGCACTATGCGTACATGGCTCTTTCATCTTTTATAGTCTGAGGACCGCCTAAACTAGACTCTAATGTCAAAACTTGTAACGCCCTCAACCCAACCCGATTCACTGAATCCAAATCTCGGGTGTTACGTTACTATTACAGAATTATACAAGCTTAAAACATTTAAATTTCCATAGAAATACATCTTACTTTATAATATTTCCTGTCAAGGTTAAATTTGGGCATACTCTATGTTCGAAACTTACAAATATAGTTACACATTAGATTGGTGTAACAGCCTAATTTTCAGTGATGTCGGAACAGTGATTCGAGATCACTAAATCCGACAAATGAGTAGGAAATATTATTAATTTAGTGAGTATAAATTAAATGTGAAGTTAGGAAAAATTTTGAAATAGTGAATAGTGTACTAAAAATAAATATTAAAATAATTAGAATCGAAAACGAGGTATCGAGGCCTCGGGAATTTTAAATCGAGCCATAAATATTTTTATAAATATTTATGGAGTGTTAATATGTTAGTATTAAAGTTTCACAAGAAATTTTAAAGTTCTGATAATTAATTGAACAAAAGGACTAAATTGTATCAAATGCAAAATTGTAGGAAATGATTAAATAGCTTAATTGATAAAAGAAAGAGGGTTTAAAGGAAAATAGACCCAAGGTCTATTTGGGCTGGACGGTAAGGGCATGAAATCAGCAAGAAAACAAGGAGAATTAAGGGCAAAATTGGAAAATTGCAAAATTTACTTAATAAAGTTAGGACTAAAGTGGAATTATCTAGATTTCTCTTTATTTTTCTGCATTCTCATCAGCAAAAACACCAGGAAAGAGTTCCCTCAAGCTGGTTTTTCATATTTTTACTGCAAGTAAGTTCAATTCTTGATTATTTCTTGAAATTTTTGTGTTTTTGTAACTTTTACAACTAGGTCCACTTGTTGAATTCATTAGTTTTTGATTCCATGAAAGAAATTGAAAGTTTCTATGAATATGTGCTGGAAGTATATGATGATTTGACATGGAATTAGAGCTTTAAATTGTTTATATGTTGATTTTATTGAAAGAATTGAATAGAAAGTGAATGTTTGGGACCTAAGTGTAAAAGAGTTTGAAGTTAGAGTGTTATGTGGAAATTCTGAATTTTAATAGTTATGAAATAACTTATAATGTTTAGTAAAAGTATTAATTGAGAAAATTATCTTAATTTAGGGGTTAATTGAGCAAGGACTGAATTGTATGAATTGTGAAATTTGGGGCAAAATGGAAATCAACATTTTGCACTAAAACTGTTTTGAACAGTAGCAGTAGTCTAACTTTGAAAAATCACCAAAAATTGTAGAAATGGAATTAGAGGATGAATAAAATATGAAATTAAAGCTTATTGAGTCTAGTTTCTTATAGAAGAAATAATGTAAGCAATGGAATTGTAGATCATGAGATATGATAAATTTTGTAAGACAAGGTCAGAATGAATTCGAGATCCCCTGTCCTGACTTTAGAAATTCACCATAAATTGTAAAAAAATTATTAAGAGTCATACTTTACATGCATGGATTCCTTATTGAGTCTATTTTTAAGGGAAACAAACGGCATGGTCGTTGGAATTCTTTACAGGGAGAAATTTGGTTCGTAGTGCACAGAGGTCAGAGTAGTCGTACTCTGAAACAGGGGAGACTTCAATGAATAAACTGTATTAATTGGCCTAACGAAAAATTATGAAAATTTTATGGTAAGAAGATATATGAGTCTAGTTTTAGGAAAAATTAGCGGAACTTAATTTGGAGTTCTATAGCTCCAGGTATAAATAATTTAGTGACTATGACACAGATGGACAGCTTGAATATTCACATAAGTAGATAGTGAAAATTATGGATAATGTTACCTACAAGTATGTTGTTTATACTAAGGATGTGGATGGAGAGGAGGAGGAGGAAAATATACAAAAATATATGAATGACTCGTGTATAAGTTGATCACATGCCCGATTATAATCAACAAGTGTTGGATTAGAAATGATATAATGTTTTATTTGGAATATTTATTATGAAATTATGATTATCGTTATAATACAAAAACCGAATTTACGAGTTTATATGGCTAAATTTTAGTGATCATTTATTAATTTTATGAATTTCATGATGTGTTATTTCATATGTATTGATGATAAAATCGTGAATAATGTAAAAGCATGAAAATTGAATAAATGATCAAATTGAGCATTTCATTCGATGACAAGATGAATTGAAGGAAAAGACCATGGTTGGACCATGGCAACAAGTGATAAGTGATAGCTTCGCTACACTTATCCGATCAAGAACAAGTGAAAGTGATAAGTGATAGCTTAGGCTACACTTATCTGATCAATGACAAATGAAAAGTGAAAAGTGGTAGTTTCGCTACCGATTAGTGAAAAGTGGTAGCTTCGCTGCGATCGATGAAAAAAGTGGTAGCTTCGCTGCACGATCGATGAAAAGTGGTAGCTCCGGCTACACCGATCGATGAAAATGGTAGCTCGCGCTGCGATCGATGAATAGTGGTAGCTTCGCTACAAGTGACAAGTGACAAGTGATTTTCGTATATGACCATATCCGGGATATGGCATCGATGAGATATGTGATTCGTGTAAGACCATAGCCGGGGCTATGGCATCGATATGTGATATGTGATTACGTGTAAGACCATAGCTGGGCTATGGCATCGATATATGAATATGTGTAAGACCATAGCTCATTATGTGAAGATGTGTAAGACCATAGTTGAACTATGGCATCGAGAAAACGGCACTCAATTCCATAAGATGTTCATTAATTTGAAATAGTTTGGTAAGTATTACATGGAATTATGTGATATAAGGAAATACGAGTTGATGAGACGTGAGCATAAAACTTGGTTGATGAATGAGTTCAATTGTGATTATATATTTCTATGCCTTGAGTGTATTATCCGTATGAATTGATATTCCAAATGAGTTAATGAGAAAACTTCTAGTATGAAATAATCTGAGTTCGAAACAAAATATCATGAAAACGTACTTGAAATACATTGGTATGTCTTGTATATGCTATTTGAATTCATAAATGTGGAAAGTAAATGTATGTGGGAATATGAGATGATGATATCTCAGACATGGAATTTATTGATGAATACGTACATCCAAATTTATATGATAGATTTTAGTGAACATTGAAATTGCACTCAATAAGTGATTTGACAATTTAAAATCGTGATTGGTAGGAAGAGTTAATGAATTGCATATTTATGAATTGTTACACGTATTTACCTGAAATACGAGGAAGTGATGGTAATTGATACATGGAAATATGAAACTATGATATATATAAAAACATGGAATATATTTGATAAATGTGTTCATTCATAATTATGGAATTTATGTACCTCATGTGTGCTATTTGCATAAAGATGATATCTTAAATACTTTGGTGCAAAAAGCTTAAGTATGAAATAGTATGAAATCGAAACAAATTGTTATGAAAATGTATTTAAATTATCTGTAAGTGTTTCGTGCTTCTCGATAATGCCTCGTACTCTATTCCGACAACGGATACTGGTAGGGGGTGTTACAATTGGCATGTACCGTTCCCCCTTATTCAATCCCTAAATAATATTACTAATTTCATTTATTGACCAACACAATCTGATCACTCCATTAAGCCTACAAATAAATTGTTGAGGCTTGTACAATAACATTTCTATCAAACTCGACATGCCATGCAACCCCCACTCTGTACACATGAGTGCCCACTTCGCCACTCCTTTAGTGCAAACCTGGCATCGTCCCTCTTGACGTCTCCCTTACCTGAGACATAAAACATAGAGGGGTAAGTTCGATAGAACTTAGTGAGAAAGCCCTCTCTTACCTGAGCACTTATTCAAGGATTTCATCATTTGTTTCTCGTTCATGAATTTAACCCTATTGATTGTACAGAATTCGCCATAACACTCCATGCTGGCTTTTCTTTCAAAGCTAATCCACATTTGCCAATTCTCAGAATTTCATGTTCGTCGCTCGTTTAAAGTTCACCCAAAGGCATTGTCTTCAGATGGTCATCATAAGCTTCATTCTTCAAATTTCGCCATGAAAGCGTTCCCTTCCGAAGATAGCCACGGAGGCTTTCCTTTTAGAGTCTTACCACAAGGCATCCTTCTAACAGGGAGAGTTATAAAGGCATTCTTTTTATTATAGATCACCACAAAGGCTTCCTTTTTAATAGAGATAACTACAAAGGCTTTCTTACGGAAACTGCCACAAAGGCTCACTTTTAACTGAGATAACCACAAATGCATCCTTTCAAAGATAGCCACAAAGGCATCCTTTTACAAAAATTAGTGTTTTCTAATGATAGGGATTCACCTATACTAATCGTCGAGAGGTTTGCCCCTTTATCGCTGGTACTCACCCAACCGTCCTTTATATATTCCATATGATGTTGTGGCCCAGCAAAGGTCTTACACTATATGGTCTTCAGAGTGTCATGACCATGGACTTGTCCTTATTAGAGATTCCTATTTTTAGTCTCGACGGACTCCTTTAGACGACTATGGAGACAGACACATGCTCATCATGCAAACTCATACTTAATAGACTTTTTTTTAAACTTCTTCATAACAAAAGCATTAATGCTTACAGACATGTAACACATTCCCTTAAACTTCATGCATAGACTTACTCATAATAGATTCTTTTACAACAGACTTGTTCAAACAGTGACTAACTCATGACAGACATATTCATGCTTTTAAACATACATACATGTATACTGTTCATTTCCTTTTCAGAGTCAGAGTCATGTTTTACTAGTTACAGTTTCATTCTTTAGTCAATTAGCACAGAAATATCTATACTACAATATACATGTAAGAGTCAGTTTAGAGACCCACCTGGTAACATTAATAGCAGCTTGGGTTCCAAGTTCATACATCCACAGGCAGACTCTACAGGCCACTTTTTGTATGACATAGGAATGTTGTCAAAACTTAACTCTATACAAGGCCTTACTTCTATATCTTTCTATATACACTCAAGCAAGCTCATTTTCGCAAGAGAAACTCATGTGAGTCTAGAACACTTACCCCGGGTGGACAAACAACCTTATACTTGAACTCTAATCTCTAGTCTTACTATCTTAGGAAAACCTACTAATCAACAATTATGTGAAGGTAGCCATCGTGGTCCCTTAAATAGAAGAAAGAAGATAACCTTCCTTCATTTAGAAGCTTTCTTAGTAAAAAATCATTGCTTCTATTATGAGACTTGACACATGTCACTCAACTTTCAAATCTTTCCTCATTGGTGGCCTAGAGCTATGATGAACCGTGTATAAGAATTCAAAATCTTTTCATATTTTCGATTTGACCAATCATTCATTTCTAACTATCTTGTTACTGTACTACCTACACATCAACTAAACTATCTAGGCGTGCCTTAATCTTGGCGACATGCTATACCACTCACGAACCCTTGACATCTTTTGTTAATTTCTCCTTCATGTACACATACTTTACAGAAGACATTCCTACCTTTAACTTTCCATTATTGCCTATGCACCCCACTAGGGCGCCGAAACGTCAATAGGGCGAGTAGGGTCGTGCCAACCAAATTTCCTTTTACCTACATGCCCAGACTCAAGACTTCGCCAAGTCTGGGTGTTACATTTCAATTTTGGTAGAGCAACAAAAATGGAGCACTTGGGGGATGATAAGTTTCCTTTATTTTGATGAGATCACCATGATCTATGGGAAAGATAAAGCTACCGAAAAGGATGCTCAAACTACTATTGATATTATAGGCGAGATTAATGAAGTTGAATATAATGATTAAGGAATGTATGAGGACTTGAATTCCCCAAAAATTGTTGATAAGAGCTTTGTTATGTCAATATATGTAAAGATCTATGAAACCTGTGATCTTGTTAATATGGCAAAAGAGTGTGGTGATAGGCTTGAGTCTTCATTGAACAATCTAGCTAGGTTAGGAATTTCAAAACTGAGCCAATGGTTGCCCAAAAATATGAAACCTTATTTGAAAAGTTGTCCAAAATTGAAGGGCTAACTGAAAATGAAGTAATGTTTGCTTCAAGAAATATTGTTAAATATATTGGAGGTATGCTTGTGTTTTTCAATGTTACATCTTATCAAAAGCTAAAGTGTATTAAGAGATACTTGTAACACCCCTTACCTGATTTAAATTGATAACCTAAGTGAAGGATGTCACATTTGGGCTTTAAGTTCACTAAATAATAATTATCCACATTTACCTTAAAATTTTTCTATTTGACTTCAAGACATCAATGCACTTACAACACTATTTTTAAATTTCAATAAATTGTTGACCTATGTACATGCCACTCTAATTTTATAATTTGCCTTCATAATTCATAATCCATGCCATATTGAAGATGAGATGTGATCCTTTAACTTAAATGAGCTCTTTTTCCTCTTAAGCACTATCTACACACTACGCATTAGAAACATCGTGTTAAGCTTCACAGAGGCTTAGTAAGTATTTGCATGAATTCTAATTATAACTATATATTTAATATAAAATCTTTTCAATACATTACTTCTTTATAATCACGATTATTCATGATATGTCACTTTATAGATGAATTATCAAGAAATATTATTATCACTTAATACCATAAACATAATACATGATCTTAGAGGTTTACTTACCACAAATTATTACTTAATTTATTCACGGCTCATTTTTTATTCACTTTATGACCTTTATTTTACTTCTTTCTTACACAATTACCTTGAATAAACGATGGAGAACCATGAAGGATACACAGAAAAAAATACGAATATCACGAATAGCACTATTTGCATTATAGTGCCACGAATGTCACGAGTAACATAAATAACATGAAAGTGCTCAAGTTCTTATAGCATGCCAAATATATTCCACGAGTCCTGCCTAGTTTACCAAGACTTTTATATGATTGCACGATTTTATTTATTTAAGAATGATACTTTATTATTTTTCATGATTATAGTTCATATTTCAATTGTACTTTATATTCCGTAATATATACATATATGCATATTACATGATTTTACTCTATTGTTCACTTTTCTTTTTAAATCATGTCATGATATTATTTCATAATTCAATTATATCTTAGCATAATGCGAATACATTTCCCGACTATTACATGAATATTATTTCACACTTAGTCCTTGAATGAAATATTCAATCTTTCACTACTCTACTTAACATTTAATGTTATACAGTTCACTTGGAATATTACAATTACCATATAAATTCATATCACTTGAACACTTATTTTCCATGACTCATTACGGTTCTACGCTTTATTTAATTTAGTACATCGAGCTTGATTATCAAATACTAATGAATTTACTTTTCATGTCCACTTTTCATCAAACTTATTATTTTACTTTCTCGATTAATTTCTTGTTATTTCTCACAAGATTCTTTCGTGAAATCTTTCACACAATTATTTTTATTTAATTTCACAGATATTAACCTTAATCTTTTAGTATCTTCAAATGTAGGCATAACAAGCACTTTCACATATACAAAGAACTTGAATAGCAGTCATTAAATTATTTATATCTTGATCTACAAATTTTTAAAATAAAATGTGGTTATTGTTTTTTAAATAGACTCAATAATTTTGTTACCATCAAAATTTCTGAATTTAATTTAAAGGAGATTAATACCAATTTCTTTTTTAAATCGACTCAGGGATTACTACTTGGCAACTTGAGTCTTCCTCACTAAATTTTGATATTCTCTTACCACAAAATTCGGAAGCTAATTCCATTTGTCTCGTATAAAACTAGACTCATCAAGATTTCCGAAAATATAAAGTTCTCTTTCTATTTCACCCTATACAATTTTGGGAAAATTTTAAAGTTGAAACCACTACGGCTGTTTTTTTTTTTTCAAAACAACTTGCATGTACACATAAAATTTGTTCATACTTTTAGGTTTCATGTTGCTTAATATATCACTTGCTTAATTTAATTTTAATAATTTAGATATTAATTCTCATGTAATCCTTTATAGTAATATTATTTTTAATTAATTTCACATGTAATACACTCATTTCATCACTTATCTCAATTTAGTCCTTTAAAAAATAAATAGAATTTATATGAGTACTTACCTATCTTTGCTAGATTTTCACTTCCTTTACCTTCAGTTCTTCCTTTCACATCTTTGTCTTCTCCATTCATTTGTTCTTCAACACTTCCATCACTTTTCTTTTCTCGCTCTCTTCAAGAACACATTAAGAACATAATTAAAAGTTTTCACCAAAATTCTCTTTTCCATATTTCTACTTCAACTAAACATAAATAAAAGTTTTCTTTTCTTTCTCTTCAAATACTTACCATGAAACCTTAATTTCTTAGTCTTCTCTTAACTTTCTTTCTTCTCCATTCATGACTTTATGGTCTCCAACATGAAAACTAAGTATTTCGTGTTGCTAGTCACTTGATTTCACTTATAAATGCACTTGGAAATCAAAAAAATTAACGAGAACTTGAGGTTTTCAAGGACCAAAATGAAAGAAAGGCTCTTTCTTCCTCATGCACGACAGTGAGAAGAAGAATGAAGAAAATTCTTCATTTGTCATAAATAAATATCCTTAATAAAAATTCTAAATAATAATATATTACCAAACATCATCATTGTGATCCAATGGTCCATATTCTTTCCTTAATCTCTAGGTAAATCTAATAGCCATGATGTTTACACATTTCAAGGGTATTTTTGTAATTTATCCAAAATTCTTTCTAATCATTTTTTTTACCTCTAGTAAAATTTTATATTTTCATTTACGACTTTTTTCCATTTTAAGGTATTTGCACTTTTTGTCTTTTCAACTTTTCTTATATTCGTATTTTAACCCTTTAAATTTTAAATAATTATACTTAAGTTCTAAAACTTTTCACATTTTTTACAATTTAATCCCTATCTTAAATTAATATATCACAAAATATTTCTTGATTCAACTTCTTTTAGCATCCATCAACCTTCTCTTTTATCAATTATATACCTTATTCCATTTTACCAAGAAAAGAAATTTATTATGTACAATCTTAACTTAATACTACTTTTTAAAGCATAGTGATTTTAGGGGTGTTATAATATGACAGTGGTGAGTAGTTCTAATATTATGGTGTCTATATTGTAGAAGATATGGGAAAAAAACTAGACCTTGCTACTGGTTTCTATCTGTTTATCCATCAAATATTAGGATTCAAGTTCTTATATATTTAATCTAATATTAGTATTCAAGTACTAAGAGTCATTTTAGTGGCATAAAAACTTGATTTTGCTACCGGTTCTAATATGTTTAGCCTTAAAATACTAGAATCCAACTGATATAAATGATTTCATGATATTCAACTGAAATTTGTGAGATATATGGTACCCCTATGATCTATTCCAAATTATCAACATTCCGTCGTTGCTTTCCCTAAACTTACCATTGTAACAAAAATAATGGGAAAAATTCCCTTTAGACAACAAATAAACAAACAATTAAAAAGAAGGTTTATCCACCGCTTAAATGTAACTGTCATCAGTGAAATGTCCCACCATGCCTTTGCTTCTACCCCTTTGTTCTATTTATGTACATTGTACAACTTGCAACAACGGGGCATGTAGTTATTCTGCACACTTCCTCTTTGTGTCTTACTTTGTCATATTGGCAACGTTCCTTCAGTGAAGTGGTTTTCATCTGGATAATCTAACGGTTGGGTTTCAGATTTTTCTCATGACACGAGCGAATCCATAACCAAGTGGGCATCCGCTAGCTTCGCATGGCTGTTCAAACACTTGAGATGTCAGAGTGTGAATGGCTATCTAATCAGTTAGTTGGTTCAATGTTAAATAGTCTGGTGATTTAAAATTCTTTGGCATCAAAAGGAGGGCGAGAGGGAGCAGTACCTCTGTTAGCTCTGCAAGATGACGGTACCTAAATTCATCGAGTGTTGTTGCAATCTCTTGTGCTGGCAGTTTAGCCTTTACCATAAAGAAATAGGAGGAGACAAAAAGTGTTAACATATCAATAACAAAATAGCAGCTGAAGCATCAGATCCACGAATGTGCAACATTTTCGTTCAGGATAACAAAACTAATAAATTAAACTCTCTGGTTCTTCCTAAAGAACAATTATGAACCTGTTCCTTCATTGCCAAGGAAAACATAAGGTAAACAAGTTGTTCAAGATTCCAATACCTGTGAAAGAATAGCACCTGCCAACTGCAGACTTGGTTCCAAGGTTTCTGGTACAACCTATGCTCAACAAGCAAGAAGAGAATTATAAGGGAACTCCAGAAGAAGGGAAAACAATTATACGCACAGAGGAGAATTTAGTAGAAGGTATCAGAATATTACAGCCGTTGCCCCAGCTTTTTCCAAATTAAGGCCGTGATCAACATCGTGAGCCTGTACGAAAGTCTTCACATTAGGGAAATACTTGCTCAGAGCCCAAACAGTTCTATAATTGGCACCGGGAGTATCCAAGGTTATTGTTGCAGCACATGCTCTTTCAGCACCAACTTTATGAAGGACCTAGTCTCCCAGTATTAAGAATGTCAAATACTGATCCACAACTTCAGCCAATTTCAAACTAATTTTGTGTACCTCTCGACTACCAGCATTCCCATGGCCACCCTATCACTGAAAGAAGAGAAATCAGTATCTTACCATGATGGATTGATGGGTTTACTTATATGATTCTTTGTGATGTCCACCACTGTTATAGATTAGGACAGTATAACTTTACGGCCATTTCCAAAATGAGTCAGGTCCATTTCCTAGAATGTCTTAGCTTCTTCAACAAAAATGTCAATTACATAGGAGTAGGCAAGTAATTGATTTGCATTAAAGAAGGAAAAATGTACCGGGAAATAGGGCTACCCTTACATATAACAGTACAACAGTCTGGCGTCATTTCCATAGCAAGTGACGTCTCGACTGTGGGCAAGTACTGCCACCCACTTTTTTCCCTTTAGAACATCTCAAAGAGTAAGGCCCCAGGTTCCGTTCACCCAGGAGCCAACTTCCTCATGTATGTTATTTACATCAATCTTTCTACCTCATAATCATGCACATACAAGATATACAGTAACTGGATATTTAATGTTATATCAATACATTGCATAAAATGGGTAAAAAAAGGCAAAAAATCTAAAATGCCCTAAGTAAAAAAAATCCAAAAATCAACTGAGCCCTTAGTAAATCATGCCATGTGTCAACTTCTTTTTTTGTCAAATCGGCAATCACAGTTTTCATTAACGGAAAGAGCTAACTGATTTTGTTAAGAAATGGCTTTCATGCAGCTTGGTTTTGTCGTGGCATGCATGTTGCAGGAGAACAGCATGCTACTAATGTTTGTATTTTGTATTTTGCTGCTTAGTTACATTTGAACTAAGTTGACAATGTATTTGTTTTGATTAGGTGCTGATTGACTTGATTAAATCAGTTAAGTTTTATAAGTTCCAAGACAAATTAGTGGTGTTAGGTATGTTTAGGTGACAGTTTTTGTTTTCAGTCAAGCTGTTTTGCTTGTTTAAAAGTTCTGTAAACTTCAGCTATCAAGATGATGAATTTTTTTTAGCATTACTTCTTCTCGTTTTTGGTCCTTGTTAAGCAATTTGATTTAAGTTCACAGCCTGATTTCCTTGTTGTGTGCTGCAAGTTATTGAAGCTTGTTGCTCAAGACTCTGCTTTGTTTTCATTTATGTTTCACAACACCAATAGATTTTTTTTTTTTTTTTTGTCACTGAAGGCTCAATTGGGTGTAATTTTCTTTAGGGACTGAATTGATTTTTTATTTTTTTGGTAAGGGCATTTTAGACCCCTTTTGTGAAGAAAGCAAAACTCATAGCCATGGACACTTGGATTTATGCTCTAGCAAAAGATGATGGATTTAGATGTTTGCAAAAATCATAACAATTATGATTAATAATCGGTTGACGTTCAAAAAATGAAACCTAACTGTAAAAATCAGGTTACCTCCTCACGTCAAGTGCAAAAAATGGAACTAGCCGTTCTGAAAGAAGCTGAGCTATGATCTGAGAACAACAAAAACAAAAGAGAATATGCCATTATTACAAACATATTTATGCCAAAATTTCAAATTCAAGGGTAAAAATATATAAACAACTGCCCAACGCGTCCAAATCCACAAATGATAATGTGATCTTGCAAAATCATCAGTCTGAAAATAAAACCAAGTCAAAGAGACAGATTAGCAAGTAATTATCAGTTATCCCACTTCATCAGGAATCAGATGCTTTAATATATTGAAAAAGAGTTCTGCTGAATACAGATACTTTATATTGCTCCCAATATTTAATAAAATACACATTAAATTAACCCTATAACTGATGAAAATCTAAATAATTTTATGGAAAAAATAGTTAGCTTTCTTTCTATAACTTATGGGGGATCCATATATCACTCATGCATCACATCTTCCCTATCAAACTATTACTGCATGAAAGCAACAAAACATGGGTTCAGAGAACCATGGTAAGGTTGCTTTGGTTATTCACAAACTGCATAGTGGAAAAAACAGGAAACCTGCAAACCTCAATGGAGTTGGATGGTGTTAAAAAGTGGCTTTCATGCAGACCATTCTGTTCGAGCCATGCAAGTTGCAGCTGAAGAACATGCTGTTGTATTTTGTTGTTTAATTGATGTTTTGCTACTTAGTTACATTTGAACTAAGTATCTAATATATTTAACGTAATTTGGTGCTGATGGATTTGATAAATTAGTTTAACCAAAAGTGCAAGCAATATTTTATAAGTTTCAAGACTTCGTTAGTGGAGTTAGGTGTGTTTAGGTAACACTTTTTTGTTTTTAAGAGAAGTTGATTACTTATTATATGTAATGAAATATTTTCAGTAATGATAGATCAATCTTTCAGCAAATTTCTTGTAATATCCCGAATTAGAGTCTAGTCGGAACAGTAGTTTCAAGACCACAAATCCGAAGTAGAAATAATTAATTTATGATTATTATGAAGTCTATGATATAATTGCATGCTTATGTGAAAATTTCATGAAGAAATTTTATGGATAAAGTGTCCTAACATCTAGGACTAAATTGCAAAAGTTGCAAAATTTGAGTTCTAGAAGCTTTAGGCATGAAATTGTGATGGATTGTTAATTAGAGGTCCTTAAATAGCAATTTTCCCAATTTCTATTTTTATGTACAAAAATGGACCTTAATAGGAAAATTTTGAAAGAAATGCCTTAAGGGAATTTTTGTTATTTGGTTAATAAAAAAAAAATAAAAAGGAAAAAATAAGTTAAAATTTGTATCCATCTTCCTCCTCCTTAGCCGAAATTCTCAAGGAGCCATAGCTAGGGTTTTGTTCATTTTTTCAAGCTCGATTGTAAGTACACCCTAGCCCCGTTTTTAATGTTCTTTATGTTTTTTTGATCCTTGAAGCATGATCTAACTATTTCTACCATTATTTTGAGCTAGGGTTCATATTCAAAAACTTACCTATTTGTGACATGCATGTATTTTGGTGTTTAATGGAGAAATATGAAAATTTGATACATGATAAACATCTTTTACTAAGTGATTTTTCATGAAAACACCTAAAAAGGACCTTTTTGTAAAAGTTGTAAAATAGGTGGTTAAAAATATATTTTGAAAGAAAATATAGGCTGATATAAGTATGATATAAGTTCGGCTAGGCTTGGGTAGCAAAGAAAATGAACACATTTCATTTTACGAGCTTAGGGGCTAATTTGTAATTATATGAAAGTCTAGGGGAAAATTGTAATTTTGCCAAAGTATGATTTATGGACTATAGATCAAGAAAAACGGAGTCTAGACCTAAACCGAGGAAAGAATAAGGTTGTAGACTAAATCAAATAGTAGCCATATTTTGGGTACCGAGGTAAGTTTGTGTGTAAATAATGCAACGTTACATTATTATGTATTTAATACTTTAATATTGCATGAATTGTATAATTGTCGTTGTGGATTTAATTAATGAATACTCGATGACGATTTGATGAGTTCGATACCTCAAAATCTAGGTTGAACCTTAAGAATAGTTAAGATACAAATGTCATGACATTACGGTTATGTGTGATCCCATGTAAGACCATGTCTGGGACATGGCATTGGCATCGATTTGAGATCCTATGTAAGACCATATCTGGGACATGACATTGGCATCAACATGTGATCCCATGTTAGACCATATCTGGAATATGGCATTGGCATCGATATGAGACATCGTGTAAGACCATAGTGGGCTATCGGCTTCAATTTGTGATCTCATGTAAGACCATATCTGGGATATGGCATTGGCATCTTACTATGATTATGAGAATTCCCGAGTATCCTTTAGTAACTCCAAGGGGTTCAACGGATAATCCAAAGATTATGTCAAAGAGATGATAAGGTATGATCGTATTGAAAGGGTACAGGTGCGTACACAAAGCTCATAAATATTGAGATTATGATTCGAGGAGACCTCGGTAAGATGTGAATGAATGAATTATGATCATGATTCTTATTTTACATTATGCAAATAACATAACTTAAAATGTAACTATGATACTTGATGACATTATGATAAATATTATTATGTTATGTGTACAATAATGTATGGTTAATATTGTTAATTATTTACATGCAAACTTACTAAGCTTTAATGTTTACCCTCATTTCTTTCCATCTTTTATAGAGTCGCCAAACTAGCTCGGGGATCGAAGGACATCGGAGAGTCGATCACACCATCAATTAGATATTTGGGTATAGTTAGTCTCAACATTTTGAGTATGGCATGTATAGGGGACTTGGTCATTTTGTTATGTATCATATTGATTAGCCAAATGAGTTGGCTCATGATGGTATTATGATTTATTTTGTATAAGGCTATGAGATGTGGCTTATATTTGCTTCTCAGGTTGTAACCTTAAGTAATTATGCATGCATGCAATGTGTTTATGCTTTGTGATGTGGTTGGAGGTTGCCTATTGAAAATGGATATGATAAATGGAAAATATGCTTAATGAATGAATTGGGACTAATAGGTATGACCATGTTCATGGTATAATTGAGTAGGTTGAAAGTAGGTTTATAAGGATGAATAAATATGAAATTGGTGTGGAATGCCATATGAAAGTATGATAGTTTGAGCATGTGATATGTTGACATTACAAAGTCATGAATTAATCATGATTGTGAGTATTTGAGTAACTAAATATACTATATTGCATGCCATCAAAAATGTATAAGTGAGTGAGCATTTAAGGGTGGCAAATGGCTTGGAAAATAGCCTCAAAGTTATCCACAGGGATAGACACACGGGCATGTGTCTAGGCCGTGTGTGACGCACGATCTGCCCCATGGGCGTGTGATCCGGCCGTGTGTCCCCTGCACCCTAATTAGGCAAAATAGAATGCCCAGTAGTAAACACACGGGCAGAGACACGGTCGTGTATCTCAGCCATGTGAAGGACACGACCTTAGGAGATGGGCGTGTGCCCAGGCCGTGTGAAGTCTGCACTTAATTTTTGGAATTTGATTTGCCACACTGCCTAAGCACACGGGCGTGTGACTCGGCTGTGTGACCCTAATTGTGTTGATGACATCATAAATAGAAAGTTACACGGGCTGAGGACACGGGCGTGTGTGACCATACGGCCTACCCACATGGGCGTGTGACCCTGTTTCATGAAAATTTTCTAAGTTTTCTCAAAGATTTCTAAAGTTTTCGGTTTAGTCTCGAACTACTCCCGATGTATGTTTTGGGCCTCGTAGGCCGATATAAGGGACAATTTGCATGTGTATAAATGAATTTAATTTGAACAAAATTTTACGGCCTGATTTTGTATATTTACTTGTGTTTAAGTCTGGTAATGCCTCGTATCCTGTCCCAACGTCGGACACGGGTAAGGGGTGTTACATTTCTCTTCTTGTTTTGGTTCTTGTTAAGCAATCTATTCTTGTTACTTCAAGACTGATTTCTTTGTTTGTTCAACAAGTCACTATAGATTCAAGCTCAAGACTTTGCTGTGATCTCTTGATTTATTTCTTAAATCCTACCATTGGTATCGAGAGCTAGCTTTTTAGAGGACCTTTCTCTTTTCTACTCTTAAAAACATGTCTTCGTCCGATTTTTCTCCAACACCACCACTAGTATTCAACGGTGAAAGCTACTGCATTTGGGTAGTGAAAATGGAAACCTACCTACAAGCATTTGACCTATGGGAGGTTGTCAATGCTAATCTTAAACCACCACCCTTGAGAGCTAACCCCACGGTAGCTCAAATCAGGCAACACTCTGATGATAGACCCAAGAGGTACAAGACAATGTCCTGCCTCCAAAATAGTGTGTCAAACATGATTTTTATAAGGATCATGACCTGTGAGACTCCAAAACAGGCTTGGGACAAGCTTAAAGAAGAGTTTCAAGGTATTGAAAAAATAAAATAGCAACAACTTATCAACTTAAGGAGTGACTTTAAAATTTTGAAAATGAAGGAGCCAGAGACAGTTAAGCAATATTCAGACAGGATTATGGTTGTTATGAACAACATTAGGCTGCTTGGAGACCAATTTAGTGAAAGCGAAATAGTGGAGAAAGTTATTTCAACCTTATCTGAAAGATATGAAGCCTAAGTCTTTTCCCTAGAAGACCCAAGAGATCTATCAAGCATCTCTTTGACTAAGCTAATTAATGCTCTTTATGCTAAGGAACAAAGGAAAGCTAGCAGACAGGAGGAGCATTATGAAGGTGCATTTCAAGCCAAGAGCAGACCAACCTCGAGCTCCTCTGGCTACAAAAGGAAGAAAACTTAGTCAAACAAGCCTAAAAGATATGAAACATGAAAAAGATATCCACATTGCTCTCATTGTAAAAGGATTATCCATCCAGAAGCAAACTGCTGGTACAGACCTAATGTGCAAGGCAAAGTTTGTAAACAACTAGGCCATGTTGAAAAGGTTTGCAAAAATAGAGGCCAACAAAAACAACATCAAGTTCAACAGTTTAAAACAGAAGCTCAAGTGGCAAAAGAGAGCAATGCTTAGAAAAAGAAAGTATTTATTGTTTTTTGTTCAGTAATCAGAAGAAATAGCACAAAAGGTTGGTTAATTGATAGTGGTTGCACTAACCACATGACACCTGATGCTACTATCTTCAAGAGCATAGACAGAAACTTCAACTCGAGAGTAAAAGTGGGCAATGGTCAATACATCAAAGTAGAAGGGAGAGAGATGTGCTGATTGACACTACTTCATGTACCAAACTTGTCTCCAATATTCTTTTAGTACCTAAAATTGATACAAATTTGCTAAGTATTGCTCAGTTACATAAAAAAGAATATTTTGTTGTGTTCAAAGGTAAAGAATACCTGATCAGTGATCCAAGTGGATCCAAACTCATGTCAGTAGTCATGACTGACAGAAGCTTTGTTGTCGATTGGAATAAAGGGTCTGTTAGTACCTACACAAATGTCTTAGATTAGTCCAAATTGTGGCATAGAAGATTAGGCCATGTTAACTACTGGTCACTGCTTTAGTTGTCCAAAGAAGATTTGGTTGAAAATTTCACAAAAGTAGTTGAACAACAAAGTGTTTATGAAGTGTGTCAACCAGGAAAGTAAGCTAGACTTCCATTTCCAGCAACCAAGGCTTGGATGGCCTCTGAAAAGTTTCAACTAGTCCATACTAATGCGTGTGGCCCTATGAAACTCAATCTTTGAATAGAAGTAGGTATTCCATTCTTTTCATTGATGACTACTCAAGATTCTACTAGGTTTATTTTCTCAAGGTCAAGTCAGAAGTAGCCTCAGTGTTTGGAAGTTGAAGACAACAGTTAAAATTCAATTAGGTTACAAGCTCAGAATAATAAAATCAGATAATGGGACAGAGTACACCTCTGATGTGTTTCAAAGGTTTTGTGAAGAATCAGGGATTGAACACCAGCTCACCAACACCTACACACCTCAGCAAAATGGTGTCAGTAAAAGAAAGAATCGAACCCTAATGTCTATGGCCAGATGCCTGATGTTTGAAAGGAGTTTGCTTAAAAGTTTTTGGGCTGAGGTAGTGAATACTACAGTATATCTTCCAAACAGGCTACCAACTAAAGCCTTATTTGAAAAAATTTCATTTGAAGCCTGGTTTGGATTCAAGCCATCAGTGGCTCACCTAAAGGTCTTTGGTTGCATTTGTTATGCATATGTTCCTGCAAATTGGCAAAGAAGGCTCAACTTGACATCCTTATAGGCTATAGCAGTGTTAAAAGGGGCTATAGAGTTTTAGATCCTACAACTTACGAGGTCTTTGTAAGTAGAGATGTTTTATTTGATGAGATGTCATCATAGAATTAGGACAAAGGTGAACCAGAGTGTGCTGCTGAAGACTTAGTGACAGGGCAAATTGATGTTGATTAGTGTGATCATGGGTTGAACATTAATCATGTTCCAGTTAGAGGAACCAGATTGATTAGTGAAATATATGAGAAGGCAGATGCAACTACTGTTGAACCAACTTGTTTTGAAGAAGCATAGGCACAAGAAGGCTGGAGGCAAACCATGCTTAACGAAATAAGCATGATTCATAAAAATCAAACTTGGGAGGTAGTTGCAAGACCAATTCACAGGAAGGTCATAGAGGTGATATGGGTGTTTCAAGCCAAAAAACAATACTAATGGGACTTTGAACAAACTGAAGGCAAAGTTAGTTGTGAAGGGATTCAGCCAGAAGTATGAAATTGATTACTTTAAAACATTTGCACTGGTGGCAAGACTTGACACCATCAGACTTTTGGTGGTTGGCTACCCAAAGGCAATGAAAATACATCAGCTTGATGTAAAATCAGCCTTCCTAAATGGATTTCTTGATGAAGAGATATATGTTGAATAGCCAAATAGTTTTGAAATTGTTGGTGAATAAACCGAGGTGTACAAGCTGAGAAAGCCTTGTATGGCTTAAAGTAGGCACCAAGGGCCTGGCATGACAAATTTGACACCTACCTGTCAAGCTTAAGGTTCGAGGGAAACGTTAGTGAACCAACATTGTATGTGAAGAAGGAAGGTGGTGAAACACTACTCATTGTCTCATTATATGTGGATGACTTGTTAGTGACTAGTGGGAATGATGCTATGTTGACAAATATCAAATGCAAAATAGAGAGTATGTTTGAGATGTCTGATTTAGGTGAAATGCCTTACTTTCTTGGGATAGAAATATCTCAGACTCAACAAGGGATCTTCATAAGCCAAAAGGCATTTCCCTTGAAAATTCTAAATAGGTTCTCCATGCAAAATTACAAAGTAACTAGTACTCCAGTTGCTGTTGGAGAAAAGCTCACTAGCTAAGGTGATTTTGATAAGGTAAATGCATCAACCTATAGGAGCCTAGTGGGATGTCTACACTACTCAACAGCCACAAGGCCTGACATAATGTTTGCAGTCAGTCTTCTATCCAGGTTCATGCACTGCTGCAATGTAAACCATTTTCAAGCTGCAAAGAGAGTTCTGAGGTACATCAAAGGAACTCTGAGCTTTGGAGTTATGTTCACCAAGGTTAACAGCATGAAGCTCCTTGGTTTTGCAAAAGTGATTGGGCAGGATCAATTGATGATATGAAAAACACTTCAGGGTATTTGTTTACCCTTGGATCAGTTTTTTTTTGTAGGAGTTCAAAGAAACAGTCCATTGTTGCTCAATCAACAGTTGAAACTAAATATGTTGCAGCTGCAGCAGCTGTTAATCAAGCAATTTGGTTAAGAAAGCTCATGGCAGATATGAACTTACACCAAAGAGAAGCAACAGATATTAAAAGTAACAATCAATTTGTTGTTGCAATTGCAAAGAATCCAATATTTCATGGTAAAACAAAGCATTTTAATATTAAGTTTATTTTATTAGAGAAGTGAAACAATCTCAAGAAATCAAACTGGTTCATTGCAGTTCTGAAGATCAGTTGGCTGACATCTTGACAAAGCCTCTTGGTGTATCACAGTTTGAGAATTTGAGAGCAAGATTGGGAGTTTGCAACATAGAAGCCAAGGAGGAATGTTAAGAGGTGGTTTTCATGCAGACCATTCTGTTCAAGCCATGCAAGTTGTAGCTGAAGAACATGCTTCCAATTTTTTTTGTTTAATTGATGTTTTGCTACTTAGTCACATTTGAACTAAGTATGTAATGTATTTGATGTAATTTGGTGCTGATGGATTTGATAAATCAGCTTAAGCAAGAGTGCAAGCAATGTCTTATAAGTTTCAAGACTTTGTTAGTGGAGTTAGATGTGTTTAGGCAACACTTTTTTGTTTTTCAGACAAGTTGATTACTTGTTATATGTAATGAAATGCTTTCAGTAATGATAGATGAATCTTTCAGCTAATTTCTCTTCTTGTTTTGGTTCTTGTTAAGCAATCTGTTCTTATTACTTCAAGCCAGATTTCTTTGTTTGTTCAGCAAGTCACTGTAGCTTCAAGCTCAAGACTTTGCTGTGATCTCTTGATTTATTTCTTAACTCCTACAGATGGTTAGACATGCACCTCACTTTCGACAGGCAATAAACGTCGAACATCGTGCAGCTCAAAATGAGAGGAAATTAATTGGCCTCCAGCAGCAAGCCATGGTGTGAGGGCCATCGAGATTCCCACAACAAGGAACAACAATGAAGATAGCTGAGAAGACATTATACCCTGACAAGAACACCATTAATACTTGCATAAGCGACAAAACACTTCATATAACACTAAGAAGTTGGATTAGCAATCTTTGAATGGTGTTTTAGCAATAAATGCGGCCATAAAACTGGAATATGTGACACAAGTAATAACTATCACAAATTATAATGGAATAAACATGTGATTATTGTCTTTGTTTTTTCAAACCACCTAACACAGGAGAAAATTGAAAGTGAAAACCAAGATATACTAAGGATTTACAAAATGCACGATAAACAGAAAGACACAAATAAGACAAACTCATGATGAAATGGTGTCTGTTCATAAGGAAAGAAACCTGATTAACAGCTTCACCAAAAGCTACAAATGCGAATTCTCCACCAGGAGCTAGAAGAAGACCAACCCTTATGGCAGATACGATTGAAATACCAAAAAATGTACCAACAAATGCCACCAATATAATCTTTCCACCAATTAACAGTCCTAGTGCCTCCATAATAACTGGAAAATTTGAAACAAGAAGTTTGGGGTCAATAGACATGCCAACCTGAAAACTCAATAAAAAGTTGTCATCAGTAGCACATACCTTGATGTCTTGGTCGTCAATATGGGGAAGCACCAATAACCTAAAACTTAATACATGCCAATTAAGCGTGTCTTATCATTCTCCTAACTCAGGATTGTTATAAATGATATGAAGACTTGATACAACCACCCCTCGAAAGCTTTGTGTCACCTTCAACTATGGCATAAAATGATCCTCTATCTTATAAAGTTATAATAATGAATCTTCGTGATATTACTTCTATAATATTTGCACTAAATGGCATCATTTCTTTTAAATATCTATTTTAAACTCCTTGCGTTTTTACCTACCAAAAATGACCTTACATCCAACAAAAGAACACCAAATAGGTTTTACGACTAAAGCAGAATGTAATTCAAAGAAACAAACACCGAATCATTTACATATTATGGAGATGCCAACAAATAAAATACCAACCGTCATGAAGAAGAGACCCAACAAGAGGCCTCGATATGGAGCAATATCTGATTCAACCTGCAAAGAGAATTCAGTCTCTGCAAGAAGCAAACCAGCTAGAAATGCTCCCAATGCCATGGAAAGTCCAGCCTGTTCAACAAGAGTAAAAGAAAAAAGGAAGCATCTAAGGCATTATTATCACTACTACAAAAGAAGAAGAAAAAAATTAAGAACAAGTATAGTTTTCATACCCCAGCAGTTAGGAGACTTGTCCCTAGAATAACAAGGAGTGTATTGGCAGAGAATATTTCTGGATTTTGATTTTCAGCTATTTTCCTATAAATTGGTCGGAGCAACTGCAAGAAAAAACTAAAGGTATATGAGAACCAGCAGATATTGTGTTTCAGAAGCATTACTCATTTCTCAGAGTTGGGCACAGGTATTGACAATCTTAAGTAAAAGTTCAGAAGATTATGGGGTCAAATGCTTCTGAGTCAATACTATCAGTCTATTAGATTCATCATTATGTACATCAAACCTATCGGAAATTGAGTTACCTCCACTTTGATGATACCACTTACACCCCACCCGGATATATTTTACACTCTTTAGATTTTTTTTAAAGTTTCTTATCAGTCAATATTACATGATAAATTAAGACAGAAATTGCAATAAGACAATCATAAGCTATCGGAAAATCTTGAGGTCAAAATTTATGAATGTCTTAGATATAAAACTTACCAACCGTCCACCCGCAATAATTGTAGTGATGGAAACTGCTGCCTTAACAACAGCCAGTCCAAGAGCTTCCGCAATGGCTCTAAAACCAATCTGAAAACCAGAAAAATGAGATTACTAAAAGGTGCCAATATAAGATGTAGAAGAAGGTACCAGCTAATAACAGAAAACCCAAGATTTTGGGGAAAGCACAAGTTCCCTTAAAGCAAATTAGTGGAGTAAGCTGCACGGAAGAAACATAAACAGAAATTAAGAAACCAATCATCAAACTCTAAGTTTGGAAGTAATCTTTATGGTTTATAGGAGAATTAGAACAATGAATTTAGATACGTGTAAAAGACATACTATCAGAGTGAAAAACCACTATGGATCGAGCATCTAACATGTAATCAAACCAGAAAATACAACAAATCGATAAATAGAACCGAAGACAACGGTAAATGAAAGCATAGAACTCATAGAAAGACTTGGAAATACTGAGCTTTATTTCTGAATTACTGGAATGAAAACACAATGCTTACAACCTGCATTTAATTCTATATTTATAGTCTCACCAACACGTGTTTCTGCTATTAACCACTTGTTAACAGACTATAACAGATTAACCATCTATTAACAGACTACTAATAGACTCCTAACAGCATATTTCTCATTTGCATAACACAAAGTGAGGCAACATAGGAATCTTCAATGTCGAATGAAAAACAAAAAGGAAAAGTAAAGTTGAATTTATTAGAATTTAGAAGACCTTACCTCTCCTTTTGATGAATTTGGGGAGATAAGAGGTATGAGTATAAGCAAAACAACAACAGCCAAATCCTGGAAGAATCGATAACAATCAATAATTTTTTTTTCCAACAACAGTAATCTAAATCAACTAAATGCCATGTAAAACTTGAAAGACTAACAAAAGAGGTTCCAAACACATCAAGCAGGTCTTATATTTGTCCTGATTGATAGTTTAGTCTAATCATTTACGAATTATTTTAAGGATTCCAGGAGCTGGATGGCTTAAGGGCATAGATTACAACATTATGTTGAGTAGGTTTCTAATTTCATCTTTTGCTAACTTGAAAGTACAGATGCCAGTTTAAAACATGAAGAGAGGGAAATAAAATTAAAGAACCAAAAGGAAAGAAAAAAAAGTGATACATGTATCATTTATCAAGATACATTTGGATAATCTGCATGAGAATTATCATCACTACTGTCTGCAAAATTCAATTCATAAGAAATTACATCCTGAAGCCAATCCCTTTCTCAAGATCGTAGGATAACCTGAAAAAGCAAGACAGAAAATGTAGCGCGTCCATGGCGGGAAGTACTTTCACCTCGCTCCTGTAATACCTGCAAATGAAGATAACAAATACATGTTCGTCTAATGGATCCATGAGGTTTCAGTATCTTCTCTGGTAGGTATTTTATTATAAAAGAATATACATGCATATATATATATAAATATATACAAACAAATGCTAAAGTCTGATGCAATTGGGTCATATTTCTATTAGATGGATTTGTAGAGACATGGAAAGAATCCAAGATATCTACTAGTTTTCAAAGATTTTAAGATACTGCAGAGGAATATAAGAGGAAAACAGATATACATAACATATTCAACAAGAGCAAGACATTCAAACCTCTAGCTCTAGGAATCTAGTCTCACAAACTGTTATTCGCTTTCTTCATATAGTATAAGAGCGGTGTAATATAATGCTACGAGTAATAAAATCTGGAATTGGTCTACTTAGTTACGTGCAGGACGACAGCAGTCGAAGATAATGCCAGGCCATTCCCAATCACCATTGCAGCTGGACCAGGCTGCCCAGAAACAAAATGAGCAACAAGGCCAACTGCAACTGCTGTCATCAAGACCTGTATTATATAGTTAGTTAGAAGAAATTTTTCAAATACAAAGTGACAACAATACAAAATCTATTTTCTTAATTACCTGGGCAGAGCCTAATCCTAAAATATATTTCTTCATGGAACTTAACCTTTCAACAGATAGCTGCAAAAAGAAAAATAAGGGCTCAGATAAACAATTTTCTCACAATAATGGAGATTCAATAAAGCCGGAAATATGAATTTAAATAATAAATTCCACCTCAAGGCCGATATTGAATAGCAAGAAAACAACTCCAAATTCAGCAATTGCTTTGGTACCATGCACATGATGGATTATGGACAAACCATATGGTCCAATCAAGATGCCAGCAACCAGATACCCAAGAACAGGGCTGCCTAAAAATTGGAACAGATAGAAGACATACATCAGTTATATAAAAAGTTTCCAGAAGGGGAAAAGGAAAAATAGAACAAATAATGATAAGGAATATGAAAGCACAAAATAGTAGTGTACGGACCATGAGGAAACATCATAATAAGCAAACAGAGAATTCAAGCATGAGCTCCAAAAATCTTCACAAAAAGTCATGAAGATCATACATTTTTAAAAATGAACACACTCAAATTAGGATAAATTTTAGTTACCCCCAGGAATTTTCTGGAATATAGGCACAAAAATTACACTTGCCAGCAGTAACCATAACACATCAAAGAGAGAGGCCTCCTCCTCATTCATCTGGGAAATTCAAACATAGAAATAAGCTGCTGACAAGCAGCCATATAGAGTATGATTAAGATCAAAAGATTCAAATGGAAAATTAATAAATGGTGCAGGATCAAACACCTCTTGATGAGGAAGCATTGCAACTATTTTTTTTATTCTTTTAGGAAAATTTTGCACTTTATGGATCATAGGCTTTGCATTTGGGGAAACTTCTACATTAGAAGTGATGGCATCTGGCTGCTGCAGCAGCTGAGCACTCCTCTCTGTCTGGTTAGCATAGAAGGCAACCCTGTGATCAAAGGCAAGCAAACACTTTTTGAACATGATTTCTTACAAAAAGGAAATTTATTGATAAAAAAAAGTCAGTAGAATGGCCCTTTTCTGAGGATTTGATTTGTTGTTTGCATTAAGGTCAAGCAGGGAAGTTTCTATAGCTAAACTTTTAACTGAAGCTGCCATGATCATAACATTCTAAGGAAACACATCTTGTTTCTACAGCTTCCACCAAAACCTTAACTGAATACGTCGTTTGAGTCAAGAAGCGGGAAATCAACAATGCTCAGCCAATACATACAGGCATTTTATAGAAGTGATGATGAAATTAGTTAATGAAACAAGGTAGCAACTTTCAAAGCATACCCAGCTCCAAAGAGCAGTAATCCTACAACAAGCTTAGGAATTTGTTTCCTTGCAGACTCCAAAAAACCCTGGGCAACTGATGTTGGTGTGAGTTCTGTCCCATCAAAAGTTAAGGAAAAGAATGATGCAGATAAGAAACGGGAAGATTTATTCAACAATGACTTTGGCGTATTAAGGGGTGAACTCTCCGTCGTCACATTCTTCGGAGTATCAGACTTCTTTGGTTGAACATTTTTTGACTTTTCTGCTTCAACTTCGGCTTCTTTTATAGAATCTAAACCCAACATTACATTCTCATAATTACTGAAATCAAAAAATTGTTTGTGATGTTCAAATCTTTTTTTCGCTTCGTCAGAAAAAATGTCTGCTTTAGGCTTACCAATTAAAGTATCACCATTAGTCAAAGCATCCCCTTTTATTTCAAGAAAAGCATCACTATAATCCCCTTGACTGATCTTCTCCTCCTTGACAATATTCCCTTCACCCAAAACTTGCCCCTGGGCGGATTCAGCAGTGTCAACAGTCAAACTAGAAAGAGACTTTTCAGATCTTTTTAGGGCAATCTCAGCACCATTCAGACGTTGTGTAGCCTCCACTTCGAAAGCAACAGCTTTCTCTGCTAAAAGCATGATGTTTGCCACATCTTCCTCAGCTTCCAAGGCATCCATCTGTGCTTTCTCTGCAACCTCTTTCAATCTCTCCACTTCTTTCAGCAACTGCTCCTTTTTACCCCACACTTGCCTTAACTCTACTTCACAATTTGCCAACTTCTTCTGACATTCTCTAATCTCATAGTGTGCATCCAATAGCACTCCATTATCTTCCCTAACATCCATTTGAGCATCACTCTTTCCATAACTTTCTACGGAACCATTTCCATTTTCCAGAAGTTCAAATGAGTCTACTGCCACCTGAAGCCTTGCCTCAGCTAAAGATAGTGACATTGTTGCCTTTTGAACAGCCTCTTTAGCAATGCACTCTTCATTGACAATGCCTTGCATCACATTAAGCCTGCTATTAACATGATTCCAAGCATTAGTTGCTTTGTCCCTCGAGGCTATTGCAGCTTCTGATATTTCCTGAGCCATTTCCTCCAACATCCTACTGTTAAGACGAGCTACTTTCAATTCCTCCATTGCCTTGTGCACCAATTCCCTCAACTCATCCAGGGTAGGTGTTTCCACTTCACCACTTACATTTATCACTTCTTCTCCCAGACTACCTGAGCTCTCATTACTACTCTCAGCAAATTCTGCATTGCGATCATTCCCATCAGCATACGGTGACGAATCACTGCCTTGACAATGCGACTTAACTCCTCTTACTTTCGATACATCATGTAAACCACAAAAAAATGATGTAGCCAAATCCGTACCACACAAAGGACTATCAAAGTTTCCTTTTAAAACCAAATTTGAACTCAAAGGACTACTATACGCCATGTTTCTCTTCATTTTTCCAAGGGACCAAGTTTTTGATCCATGCTTGGGATTGAAAACATTGTAACTAAAGTTTCTACACCTAAATGGATCCAGTATCCTATATCTAGTAACTTCATCACCATGAAAGATAGTGGGATGCTTATAACAACAGGTAAAATCCATCTTTCTATGCCACACCGATCTTTATTCTTGGCAGAGTGTTCCAAGCACTCCTATTGACATTTTATCAAACAGCTGGAAAAACAATCAAAGTATCAATGAATCCACCCTAGCAGCCCTATAATAGCCATCCAAAACATACTTTTATGCAATAAACATATACCTATACGTGTATGCATGCCTATGCGTATGCGCAGAAATTACGTAAGCGTTCTGTGCAAAAAATCGATAAAAGTGAAGAGTGAGCACTGACCGATCAAAGAAACGAAAGAGGCAGAGTTTGAGTGGAGAAGTTAAAGAATAAAGAGGAGAAAAAAAAACCGATAAACAAATCAACGTGGCCTTTTCATACTTATATTTCCTCTCAGTTATAAAGTGGTAACATTGGTTTTACTATCTCTTTCATTTATTCTCAGGAGGAGGTTGGGACGTAGAACATTTCAAAACCTGTACTGCAATTCTCTGTTTGGAAAGCGGGAAAGTGACGTGGAAAATTACACGAGGGTTTAGGGAATTGAAAATGTGGCCTCGGATATACCACAGTGTCAAATCAGTTACATTTTTTACACGTGGAAGAAAGGGACCACCCGGAATATATATCGATCTAAATTTTAGTGTTTTTACCGTGCAATGGATAGGGGATTGTGTAGCAAATTTCGAGAAAATATTGCTTTTAAAAACAATTTAGTGATATGTACCGTTTTTCCGATTTTTGTGGAAATATGTTGATTTTGTTTCAATTTTTTTATTTTTAATTAATAAATATATTGTTTTTAAATTTATTTTCTTAATTACTAACTTTATTTTATAAAATCAAATAATAATTTTTAAATATCACCATTTTTAGTAAAAAGTTTCAAACAATATAAAATAAAAAAATATAAATGTGATTAGAAAAGAAAATAAACTTGAAATTCAAAGATAAAATTAATATTATTTAATCATCTAATTAGATAAGCTGATGTGTTAAAAAGAGTAATTAAAAATAAAAATAAAGCTTGAAACAAGTTGAAATAAAAATATAAATGTGAGTAGAGGAGAAATCGAATTTTAGTCTCAATGATAAAATTAATAATATTTAATCATCTAACTAAATAAACTAATATATTAAAATTATTTAATCCCGTGTAATTTTTTTTGATAATATCATAAAATTATCAACAGCTTTATCAGTGATAGCAAGAAAAATTCGTATTTTTAATATATTTATTTTTGGCTAATTATCAAATAAAATGCTATTAAATTTGAATTTTTCTTATCAGGAATGAAGTTGGTGTGCTGAATTCAAACTCTTACAAAAAAAGGGCTAAATTTAAACAAAAAGTAAAGAGGAGGGCTTGATTGAAAGATTGAAGGTTCAAAGATGATTGGATAAAGATTGAAGGGTTGAAGATTTTCTTTTAAAAGTGGCTAGATAAAGATCGAAGGATTTTTTATATTGTTACAACTCTATAATTAGTTTAAATTCTAGTTTAAATTTAATTTTTTAATTTTGAATTATTTAGTGATAATATTTAGAATTATTTAGTGATAATATTTAGGAAAAATCTAGCTAAATTTTAGCACTAAAAGTGTATATAAATACCTAATGGCTACAACTAATTCAACACACTTTACCTTTCACATTTAACAATTTTTTTTTTCTTCAACTTTTAGCTTTTTGGTTTAATTGCCTTCCAATGTCCTTTCCCTTTCCACATTTCACAATTCCATAAAACCACTTTCAAAGCATGATTTCTTTCATGATTAACTAAATCATTTTTAGCCTTAGTCTGGTTATCACTTCGACAAAGTAATCGTGAGATACAAACCCACACTAAAGACTTTGCAATTCGGTATTTGCTATCTCTCACGTATATGGGATAGTACAAATTCGTCCCTCAAAGTTGATTCGATTTCAATTCAAAAAGCGCGTGTTTGGTTGAAATCGTTTGGCATACAGTTGGGAAGTTGAGTCGGCGGTGCTGTATTCAAAATCCCGCGAACAAATTGGCATGTTCAATTGGAAAAAGCTAGTTGGATTCCGTTAAGGGAGACAGTGATCGGATTTAAATGACTCACATGGTTGAGGTCATTAATTCGAGTTGGGCTTTTCAGATCACAAGGTTGTCAAAGTCTTAAATTACGGGTACGTGGCATGTGGTTGGAAATTTGACAAGGGTCGGTTTGCAGGTGATACTGGAATTGACTACGAGAGGAAAAGTTGGCAGTTTGAGGGATCCTCGATTGCTATAACCAACTTATCGATTAGAAGGGAAAATCTATTTCAATGGTCGACTCAAGATTGGAGTACACCGAGGCTAAGGCTAAGCTTAAAAAATATTTTATTTATCCATTTATTTTTTTAAATTTATTTTTGTATTTTTAAATATATTTTTATTTTATTTTATTTTATTTTTCGCATTTCTTTATTTTATTATCTTAATCAATTTAAAGCCCCTATTTTTAATTTATAGCATTGCAACGCACTGGTCGTGGGCACAACTATTACCGCGACAACAATTCTGGTCACGAGAAAAGGAAAAATTAGACAACCAATCCCTGTGGATTCGACCCTACTACTTTATATTTTAATTAACTGTTATTTTGTCGTAGAAATTTATATTTGGTGGTTTCGACGCCCATCAAAATTTGGCGTCGTTGCCAGGGATTGGTGAAAATTTTTTCATTTTTGTTTGTTTTCTTTATGACCAGGTCAGAATCGAGAACTTTAGCATTTGAACCAGAGATAGAAAAGTTGGCTCGAACACTTCGAAGAGACGCAATTTGACGAGGTAAACAACCACAACCTGATTTTGAAGAAGGATCTTACATCGAAGATATTTACTCATATGAATATTCAGACGGCATGACAGATCAAATTATACACCAACTTGCAGCTGCACCAGACGAACAACAACTGCTATGCATAACTTATTCGACGAGCGAAACACCATTCGAGTTAAAGTCAGGATTAATACATTTATTGCCTACTTTCCGCGGTTTAAAAAATGAGAATCCCCATACTCATCTAAAAGAGTTCCACATGGTTTGTCTAAGCATGAAACTAGAAGGAGTAACTGAGGATCAAATAAAACTACAAGCTTTTCCTTTTTCATTAGCTAACTCTGCTAGAGAATGGTTGTTTTATTTACCTCCAGGATCTGTTAATACTTGGACTGATATGTCTCGATTGTTTCTTGACAGGTTTTTCCCAGCAGCTCGAGCAGTTGAGTTAAGGAGGAGTATAGTCGGAATACAACAAAAAAAGCAGAATCACTCTATGAATATTAGGAGCAATACAAGAAGTTGTGTGCAAGTTGCCCACAATATGGTCTGTCTGAACAGTCGCTCCTACAATATTTCTATGAGGGGTTACTCCCAATGGAAATGAAAATTATTGATGCCGCTAGTGGAGGGGCTCTTGTGAACATAACTCCCCAAAGAGCTAGGGAATTAATTTCGACTATGGCTATAAATTCTCAACAATATCGACCACCTATGAAACCTACGATAAGGGTTCATGAGCTAAGTATTCCTTCCATAGTAAATAAGATTGATGAACTTACTAATGTGGTTAAAAATATGCTTGCAGGACAGACGAACCCAGCTCGGTTGTGCGAGATTTGTGCTAAGCTTGATCATCCTACCGACTCGTGTCTGATTTTACTTGAAGACACAACTACACAAGTAGATGTCATTGGGAACTTCTCAGGGCCTCCTCAAAGGCGCTATAATCCATATTCGAACATGTACAATGTAGGATGAGGGGACCACCAAAATCTAAGCTATGAATTGAACCCTCAATACAATCAACCATATCAACAAACACCGCCTCGGCCTCAATAGTATTAACCTTCAAAGTCATCTCTTGAAGCTATAATAGAGAGGTTAGTCGTTAGTACCGAAAAGTTCCAACAAAAGACTGAAGCACATTTCCAAGAACTAGATCAGCAAATAAGTAAGCTAGTAGTTACAGTTAGTCATTTGAAGAACCAAGGAAAATTGTCATCTCAAATCGAGCCAAACTCACGTCAAAATGCAAGTGTTGTGATCGTAAAAGATCGAACAGAGTCAGAACTAGTGCTTGGCACGAATCGTGACCACGATGTTGAACAAGAAGTCGAACTAGCAGGTCTCACTAAGTCGGCACCTCATAAACCATTTCTTGCACCTCCCCCAAACACTGGAAGGCTCGCCTAAGTTAAAAAGGAACAAGAGGAAAAAAATCCTTGAGATATTTTGAAAGGTAGAAATTAATATTCCTTTGCTTGATGCAATTAAATAGGTTCCACGTTATGCAAATTTTTTAAAAGAACTGTGCACCGGAAAAAAGAAGCTCCAAGGAAATGAATGGGTGAATGTCGGAGAAAACATTTTTACACTGCTACAAAGGAAAATCCCATCGAAGCGTAAGGACCAAGGTATGTTTTCTATATCCTGCAAAATAGGTAATATTGGCATAAAGAGAGCCATGTGTAATTTAAGAGCATCTATTAATGTAATGCCTTTATCTATTTTTAAATTACTAAACACTGGTCCTTTAAAAAAAACAGGGGTAATTATTCAATTGGCAAACAGATCATGCGTATATCCAGAAGAGGTACTGGAAGATGTTCTCGTAAAGGTAAATAAATTAATTTTTCCTGTAGACTTTTACATCATTGATATGGAAGACGACCACTCGAAAAATGCTTCCGATATTTTACTCGGGAGGCTATTCCTAAGTACCGCACTACAAAGATTGATGTTCGTAGTGGAAACCTCACTATAGAATTCGACAGTGATGTGGTAAAATTTAATGTTTATGAGGCGATGGGCCAGCCCAACACAATCTCGAATATTTCTAGCATTGATATTATTGAACCACTAACGAAATTTCATTTTGAGTACCATGAAGGGGATGGATTACAAACTATACTTTCCAAAAGTTTAGACCTCAATATGATGGATAAATTAGAGGAGGTAATGACTTTTAGAGAACCGATTCGAGAAACCATTGTTTTATTGGAAACTCCTCAAACCTAGAAGTCAAAGTAAGTATTTTGAACTTTCTCCTTCTAAAACTAAACTTTTGCCTTCTATTTTACAGGCCCTGAGATAGAGTTTAAACCATTGCCGGAACACTTGAAGTATGCCTATTTAGGTAATAGAAACACTTTACTAATAATAGTTTCCAATAAACTTTCGGGATTAGAAGAGGAGAATTTAATTCAAGTCTTGAGAGATTACAAAAGGGCTATCGGATGGACAATCACCGACATAAAAGGATTAAGTCCTTCGACTTGTATGCATAGAATACCGATAGAAAAAAACGCATGCCCAAAAAGAGAAGCTCAAAGACGCCTTAATCCACCAATGATGGAGGTTGTCAAAAAGGAAGTTTAAAAGCTACTGGATAGCGAGATGATCTATCCAATTTCCAACAGTAATTGGGTCAACCCAATTCATGTGGTATACAAGAAAACTAGTATGACTGTAATAAAAATTGCAATAGGAGATTTAGTTCCCACTCGAGTCCAAAATGGGTGAAGAGTCCGTATAGATTATAGGAAGTTGAACTTTTTAACTCAAAAAGACCACTTTGCACTTCTTTTTATTGATCAAATGTTAGAACGTTTAGCGGGAAAAACTCACTATTGTTGTCTTGATGGTTATTAAGGTTTTTTTCCAAATTCCAATGGCACCGGAGGTGTAACAGCCCGATTTAGACCCTAATCGAAATGGTGGTTTCGGGACCACGAATCCGAGTCAAAAAAATATTTTAAGATTATTTTATGTGTTTATTTTGTGTGAATTTATATCTGTGAAATTTTTTTAATTTAATTTTGTCATTTAGGTCTCCGATTAAATAAAAGGACTTAATCGCGTAAAATGAAAATTCAGTGGTTATTTCTAAAAGGGGTTAAATTGTTAGTGGCTTTTTAAATTGAAGCCTTAAAATGGTAAATAGGTCATAATTAATATTGGTGGACGGTAGTGTCCATAGTTTATAATAGTTTTATGTTATAATAATAAGGTTATATAGGTAGTTTAGTTAATAAACTTATATTTAATAAAACCAAAGTTAAAATACATGTTATTTCATTTTTTTCATCCACCAAAACAACGAATAAGAAAGAAAAAAAATAACTAGGGTTCGGCTTCATCCAAGCTCAGTCAAGGTAAGAGTTTAGCTCAGTTTTTTATAATTTCTACATTTTTGAGATCGTTGCTTCGAGTACTACAAAACCCATTCTTGAATTTTTTTATTTTGATGAATATTTTGAGTTGTGCAATTGTTGATAGCTTGTGATTTTTATTGTTTGATGATGAAAAATGGAAGATATATTTTAGATTAACATATTTTGTATTGGAGTTTTTGATGATTTTGAGTAATTAGGAATAAATTGCAAAAATAATAATTTGAGGGACTAAAATGTGAAATAAAAGAAACATATGGATTTTTATAAGCATGGGTAAAATTTGGCCCAACATAAGTATAAGGAAATTTTGTGTATTTTGTGTTTTGTGCAATAGGGACTAAATTGTAAAAATTGTAAATGTCAGGGGTAAAATGGTAATTTACCCGTTTATTTGTTTTTGGACTAAATTGAATGAAAATATGTTTGAATGAGCTTAATTTGAATATGTTTAGATCAAGAACCAAAGAAATCAGATTTGGATCGGGGGAAAATGAAAGTTGTCAACTAGTCGATCCGTACCGATTTTTCGTTGTCTGAGGTAAGTTTATAAGCAAATAGACGTACTTAATTCTAATTAAATGTAATATATGTGCTGAAATGAATTATACGAATTTATACATGTTAAAGCCGAATGTGAATAGGCTTGGTTACTATGTTTCCAAATTCGTTTCGACCAAGTTATGACGTCCGAAAGCCCCGTATGAACATTAAGAATAACTAAGATACATATGTCATGACATAGGATTCCGATATTTGTGTACGAGTAAGACCATGGCATCGATATGTGATTCTGATATGCGTTTACGAGTAAGACCCTGTCTAGGACAGTGGCATCGATATTTGATTACATGTAAGACCACGTCTAGGATGTTGGCATTGTACGACTTGTGTGATTATTTGAGTGTCCTATTCAATTCCGAATGGTTCACCGGGCAAAAGTAAATTGAATTCGAATGTGAAAATTGAGCTATATGCTAGGTATGAATTAATATATTACTTACTTGGGGTAAGTTACGTAAACACCGTGACTATATATTATAAATCTTTTATGATACTAATAAAGTAGAAAATGTGTATGCTATATGTATTTGGCTTATAGAATGAATAGTTGGTATGCCATGTATAACCTATATATATGTGTAAATATGATGTGGTATTTTTGGTTATATAATTAATATGTGTATATGCAATATTACTTCGATATTTGAAATTTTGCATTTGAGTGAATATGTATTAAATTTTAATATGACTATATGCCTTTGGAAGTTGCTTACTAATATGATAAGTGACTATATGAGTATTCAGGTAAATAAGGATTATGTGTGCATATTGTCAAATTGTGATTCTTGAACTTGTTTAATGGTAAGCATGCTTGATTATTTGGTGACATTTTAGATTCGAAATGTTGAATGATGGTGGTTAAATTGTTTGTGTAAGTATTCGGTCAAGATAAAAAGAAATGGTATATGGAAGTGTATCATTGTATCTCATATGTGGGTTTAAGGTTAAGCTTTGATCATGATAATATAATTCGGTTCAATGAGATAGGTTGAATGCATTCTTGAACTGTTTATTTCCTTATAGCTTACTAAGCTAAAATAGCTTACCTTGTGTATCTTGTTACTCTGTTTTATAGATTTCGGATTCAAGTTACAAGCTCGGGGACCTTCAGCAAAGTCCATCACACTATCTGCTGTTTCGGTATTTAAATAGTCGAACTCAAACTATGGCATGTATAGGCTGGATTTCATTTTGAAGTATTAGATTTTTGAGTTGTGTATAATCTAGCCATGGAAAATGGCTTAAGTGTTATGTTTGAGTTTGGTTTGATTAGACTATGGTTTGAGCTTGTTTCAATTATTTTGCTATGTGCCATGATTTGGAAGTAATTATGATATGCGTTTTGAGTATTGAACTTGATTATAAATCTTGGATGAGGTATGAATCTAGCTTGGATATGTATTATAATAAGATAAAGTATACATGTGGATGTTGTTTACTATACTTAGTTTTGACCTAATATGTTTTTGTTATTAATGATTTATGAGATTGGTTAGATAATTCGTTAATAGAAACTTTGAATAGGTGTATGGATTAAATATGTAATTCGACTTGCATGCATTAAATAAGGTAAATGTTCCATGATTGTTTTTGTCATTTACTTGGTATGAATTTAATTAATAAAGTGTGGCTTTGGAACCTAGGGTAAATGTGCACTAGCATTTAAACCTTAAGGCATATTCGGTTATGTTATATTGAATTAAATTGTATGTGTAGTTGATTACTAAATTATAAAATAAGTTTACAATTAGTTATATTATGAGCTTATATTGAAGTTGTTAATTGTGTCCGAAAGTAGTTTAGTTAAAAAAAATTGTTATAATGTACTTGACCTTTATGTAACATGTTACATCTCTTATATATTAGTTAATTATATAACCTCAAGTATGATTTGCTAATAAGCTCTATTCGAAAATGCTAGGAGTATTTATTTGTGCATGTATATATATATATATATGTTCGGATGGATTCAATAAATTTTATTAATGTACAAAACATGAATTCATATAGATTAACAGTATGGTGTTACAAGTAGGATTAAAGAGGTTAGTAATGAAATTTATTTTCCGTTAATGTATAACCTATACAAGTGCACGACTTATTCAAGAAAAGATCTGATATTCAACAATAAAGATATTGATGAATTATATGTCTGGTATATGTATAAGTTGTGTTGATGTACTTTGAGATATATTTTATTTATACTATGTGATGAATGATAAAATTTTTAGGTTCTGATATACGAAATGATTATACCCGTTGATGTGATACTAATTTCGAACTGTAATATATAACGCATAATTGTATGAATTGTAATATGATCGGTAATGCCTCATGACCTTAATCCGGCGACGGATACGGGTTAGGGGTGTTCTAGGAGGACCAAGAGAAAACATCGTTTACATGTCCTTTTGGCACGTTCGCCTACAGACGGATGCCGTTTAGACTTTGCAATACGCCAGCCACATTCCAAAAGTGTATGGTAAGTATATTTTCTGACTATGTCGAGAAAATAATTTAGGTATTTATGGACGATTTTACAGTTTATGGTAATTCTTTCAATGAATCTCTGTCAAACCTCGTTAAAATTTTAGAGAGATGCCTAGAATTTAATCTAATTCTTAATTATGAAAAATGCCATTTTATGGTAGATAAGAAATTAATTTTAGGGCATATTATTTACACTAAAGGGATTATGGTCGATAAGGCCAAAACTAATGTTATCAACTCACTTCCATACCCTACAACTGTGAGGGAAATTCGTTCTTTTCTTGGCCATGCAGGTTTTTATAGGCGCTTTATTAAGGACTTTTCTAAGATTTCGCGACCGCTCTGCAATCTCTTGCAAAAAGATAAAGATTTTGAATTTGATCAAACGTGCAAAGATGCTTTTGACACTCTCAAACAAAAGCTTGTTTCGGCTCCTATAGTACAACTGCCAAATTCGGACTACCCTTTCGAGCTCATGTGTGATGCAAGCGGCCAAAATGTAAAACCTGTCCTTGGGCAAAGAATTGGGAAAGAACCTCACGTCATATCCTATGCCTCTAAAACACTAGATGTTTCCCAAAGTAATTACTCAATTACTGAAAAATAATTATTAGCTATTGTTTTTGCTTTGGAAAAATTTAAATTGTATTTATTAGGCACTAAAGTTATTATTTTTTTCTGACTATGCAGCGTTGAAATATTTGATCAAGAAAAAAGAGGCAAAACCTAGGTTAATTCAATGGATTCTTCTCTTACAAGAATTTAATCTCAAGATCAAGGACAAAAAAGGAAGTAAGAACCTAGTAGTATTCATTTGAGTTGAATTCCCTTCTCAAAAGATGACACACCTATTAAAGATGGCTTCCCGGATGAAAGTCTTCTGTCAGCTTAGACAGTTTACCCATAGTTTGCAGATATAGTAAATTACCCTGATACAGGTATTGTTTTTTCCAACTTATCACATTTTGAAAAGGATAAGCTCAAAAGAGACTCACGATATTATATTTGGGACTATCCATACTTATGGAAACACTGCTCCGATCAAGTAATTCGATGTTGTGTAGCAGAAACTGAGGTACAATCTATCCTTTCTTTTTGTCATTCTTATGCTTGTGGAGGGCATTTCGGTCCTAAACACACCGCACATAAGGTACTTGAATGTGGATTATTTTGGCCACACATATATCGTGACGCTTATTTATTTTGCAAAACTTGCAAGAGATGTCAAAAAGTGGGAAATTTAAGCCGAAAAAATGAGATGCCCCTAACACCTATACATGTATACGAATTTTTTGATGTGTAAGACATTGATTTCATGGGACCGTTTGTTTCATCATTTAATAATGTTTACATTATTCTGGCTGTAGATTATGTATCTAAATAGGTAGAAACTAAAGCTACTCGACATGCAGATACTAAAACTGTAGTGGATTTTTTAACGAACTCTATTTTTTCCAAGTTTGGCACACCGAGGGCGTTAATTAGCGATCGATGAACTCATTTCTGCAATAAGGTAATTAACACTCTACTAAAAAAGTATGGGGTGCCACAACGTGTGGCCACGGCTTATCACCTACAAACAAACGGTCTTGCGAAAGTTTCAAACCACAAAATAAAATTGATTTTGGAAAAGACCGTGAAACCAAATAGGAAAAAACTAGAGCTTATGTTTAAACGATCGATGCATTGTGGGCATACCGTACTGCTTATAAGGGACTTAGAGGAATGTCCCCTTACCAACTCATATTTAGTAAACCATGCCACCTTTCAGTTGAGTTGGAACATAAGGCATTTTGGGCAGTAAAAAGATGCAACATAGAGTTGGACGCTGCAGGTAATTATAGAAAATTAGATATTCAAGAGCTTGAAGAGATCTGACGTGACGCATATGAAAAAGGCCAAATTTATAAAGATAAAACCAAGGCATTTCATGACCAAAGAATATCTCACAAACAATTTTTAATTGGTCAAAAAGTGTTACTTTACAACCCAGCACTGAGGATTTTTGCAGGTAAGTTTCGAACCAAATGACTTGGTCTTTTTGTTGTTACTAAACTATTTCCTTATGCTGCAGTCGAAATTAAGAATGAGAAGTCTAGGAAATATTTTAAAGTCAATGGACAAAGGTTAAAATCCTTTTACGAGAATTTTCAAGTACACGTGGTAGAGGAATTATTTTTCGAGGAGCCGAACGATTAAATTTTCCAGGTCGTCAAGCTAACGACGTTAAATAAAAGCGCTTAATTGGAGGCAACCCACATTTATTTTTATTTATTTATTTAATTTAATTTTAAATTTTAGTTTAGTTTAGTTTAGTTTAGTTTGAGAATTAAATGAAATATTTTTTAATCCATTTGATCGTGTTGTTTTCTAGAAGCAACCACCTTCAGCTGTAGATGACGACTTCATCGCATTAAAACTCGCCTCGATATAATGGAAGTCAACATCTCAAACATCCTCACCGTTCTACAAAGTAATCACTTCCATCGCCTTCTGGCCCATTAAATATAAATGGGGAGTACACTTTCTACATTTATATTATTCTTTTTACACATTGGGGGCAATATGGGCTAAGTAGGGGGAATTTTGGATCATGCCATACTTTCATTTTGTATGTGTTTTGCTAAGAATAATTTTTTAATTCGTTTCGAAAATAAACCTCTAATTCTTATGTTTAGTTTACTTAAATAAGTGGGCGAATCATGAATAACTATTGCTTGCTTGATTAATAAATATTTTGTAGAATTGAAAATGTTATGCCTTAGTCGATATTTCATGAAAATTGTTGGTCTTGTTGAACTTGCCTAATGAAAGTACTCGTTTAAATAAATAAATAAACAAATACATAAATAAATAACTTGGTTAAGAGTGAAGATTCGGAAATGTGACAAAATTGAGTAACCGAGATGAGGTGCTTGGGTTGTCATCTCATTTAGCGTCAAAAGGTTTGGTGACGAGCCGAAGCTTGTAACACTCCACTAATCGAGTTGCCTTGAGAAATAAATCAATTAAGGACATGTGAAACTGAGTAACCGGGATGAGGTGCTTGAGTTGTCATCTCATTTCGCGTCAAAAGGTTTGATTATGTCTCGAATTCGTTAAAAATAAAAAATTAAACAAAGAGAACGTGCCGGGTTGAGTAATCGGGGTGAGGTGCTTGGGTTGTCATCGCACTTCGCGTCAAAAGACCTGGCTTCGTTTGAAAAAAAATTAAAAAAATGTATATAGATATAAATAAAAGCATATATTAAGTATGACCGTTTTGCATGTTTGATTGAGCCTAAATTTAGCGAAATAGTTGAGTTTGACATACTGTTTGAGATTTTATAAAATGCTTTTTGATTGAATTTAGCAATTGTTTATTTTTTATTCACCTAATTGTTTGATGTATGCTTGACTAAGAAAGGGGGTTTTGATTTTAAAAGGGAATGACAAATTTTTTTTAGTGGATATCATGCTTGAGGACAAGCATCAGCTAAGTAGGAGGAATTTGATAGCAAGATAAATTCGTATTTTTAATATATTTATTTTTACTAATTATCAAATAAAATGCTATTAAATTTGAATTTTCTTATCAAGAATGAAGTTGGTGTGCTGAATTCAAACTCTTACCAAAAAAGGGTTAAATTAGAACAAAAAGCAAAGAGGATGGCTTGATTGAAAGATTGAAGGTTCAAAGATGATTGGATAAAGATTAAAGGGTTGAAAAAAAAATTTAAAAGTGGCTGGATAAAGATTGAAGGATTTTGATATTGCTACAACTCTGTAATTCGTTTAAATTCTAGTTTAAATTTGATTTATAAATTTTGAATGATTTAGTGATAATATTTGTGATAATATTTAGAATTATTTAGTGATAATATTTAGAAAAAATCTAGCTAAATTTTAACACTAAAAATTTATATAAATACCTAGTAGCTACAATCAATTGAACACACTTTACCTTTGACATTTAATAAATTCTTTTTTTTTTCTTTCCTCCCTTCCTGCGTTAGCCATATTTTGTTCTTTCAAATTTTTTTTCTTTAACTGTTAGCTTTTTGGTTTAATTTTCTTTGGAGGTCCTTTCCCTTTCCACCTTTCACAATTCCACAAAATCACTTTCAAAGCATGATTTCTTTCATGATTAACAAAATCATTTTTAGCCTTAGCCCAGTTATTACTTCAACAAAGTAATCGTGAGATATAAACCCATACTAAAGACTTTACAATTCGATATTTGCTATCTCTCAGGTATATGGGATAGTACAAATTTGTCCCACAAAGTTGATTCGATTTCAATTCAAAAAGCGCGCGTTGGGTTGGAATCGTTTGGCGTACAGTTGGGAAGTTGAGTCGGCGGTGCTGTATTCAAAATCCCTCGAACAAATTGGCGTGTTCAATTGGAAAAAGCTAGTTGGATTCTGTCAATAGAGATAGTGATCGGATTTAAATGACCCACATGGTTGAGGTCGTTAATTCGAGTTAGGCTTTTCAGATCGCAAGGTTGTCGAAGTCTTAAATTACGGGTATGTGCCATGTGGTTGGAATTTTGACAAGGATCAATTTGCAGGTGATACTGAGATCGACTACGAGAAGAAAAGTTGGCAGTTTGAGGTATCCTCGATTGCTATCACCAGCTTATCGATTGGAAGGAAAAATCTATTTCAAGAATCGATTTAAGATTGGAGTACACTGAGGTTAAGCCTAAGCTTAAAAAATATTTTATCTATCCATTTATTTTATTTTCTTAAATTTATTTTTGTATTTTTGAATATATTTTTATTTTATTTTATTTTTCGTATTTTCTTATTTTATTATCTTAATCAATTTAAAACCCTCATTTTTATTTTCCAACATTACAACGCACTGGTCGTGGGCACAGCTGTTACCACGACAACAATTCTGGTCACGAGAAAAGGCTAAATTAGACAACTAGTCCTTGTGGATTCGACCCTATTACTCTATATTTCAATTTACTGTTATTTTATCGTAAAAATTTATATTTAGTGGTTTCGATACCCATCAATCAGCATTTTGTATAATTTTAAAACAGATTAATAATTAAAAAATTTATAACATTTATTTCCATAAATAACAGTTTTCATTTAATTTATGCCCAAGTGAAAACACTATCTACTTGTTATCGTTTTAAATACAGATGATTTTTAATAACATTGTAATAATATATATATATATATATATTAGTTTTTCTTAATAACATTGTAATAATATATATTAGTTTTTCTTACCCCTACATCTATTAATTAGTATTATATTAAATTGTATATTATTTTATTTTATTTTTTATAAATTTTATTAATAATATGAGAAATAATTTAATAAATTGTATTATTGAACTAAATGTAAAACATATACTTAAATGTGTACTATAAAAGATAATAGCATTTTTTTATAGATTTATATTTTATTATATAAATCATACATGATTATAACTATTAAGCAGTAAATTCTTTTATAATAATTTTTCAAGCAATAATGTTTTCTATTTCAACCTATTTTTAATAAAAGCTTTACTAAAATATTGTAAATTTAAAAATGTGTTTCGCAAACTATAATATTGTAAATTTCCTGCTATGATGAGTTTTTAATTTAAACAAAAATACGTTCTATTTCAACCAATTTTTAATAATTTTTTTTATTAAAATTATTGACCTGAACAATTTTTATGTTTATAAAAAATATTTTAAATTAATTTTTAAATTAAAAATATGATTATTTAAAATTTAAACTGTATATTTATTAAATTTCTTTCTAAAACAATGTTTTAAAAATTATAAATTGATTGATTTATTAAAAAATTAAGCAATGTTTAAATAAATTGGATGTTAAATCTAAACAATATTCTAAATAGTGTGTTAATTCTATATTTTTGAAAACATGTATATTAAGAAATTTGAAGAAATTTAAACAATTAATAAAACAGCCGATTGAGTCTTAACTCAAATAGTATGGATATTGTTGCCAATGCAAGAGAACGTGTATTCGAATGCACTAAAGTGCATTATCCTCTTATTTATGGGTTACAACACCAGTCAATAATTATAATAAAAATGAAATATACAAAAAGAAAAGAATTAAAATGAATATATAATAAAAGTTTATGGAAATTAAACAAAGTATAATATATTCAGGGATTTTACATGGAATTGGACCTTTTCCTCAACACCCAACTTCTCAAGTAGTCCAAGTGCAGCAAATGCCTCTTTATTTTCCGTGGTCGATTTTTGTGATTCAACAATTTCTCCAAACAGTTCCATGAAGCTTTTGCAAATTTCCACAGATGCAAAACCAATGCAAGAGCTGGTTGGGGAATTTATCTACTCTACTCTTTTAATTATCACATACTCCAAACATAAAAAGGAAAAGGAATTTTTTGTATTTCGTTGAAAATGCAAATATATATATATATTTATTGTATTGCATGCATGATGTATCTTACACATAAGAATTTAATAATATTATTTGTTTACCACTTTTATTCAAATTTGGTTCAACTTTTATCACTTTAAATAAAATCGAAGTTCTATTTAAAAATTATCGCTTAAAATCTCATAAACTTGTTTTATCACCGATTTATTAAAATTTGATTAAAAAAACCCAAAATTCATAATGAAAATAGTTACAATTAAAAGTACATTTATCATATATGTAATAGCTTAAATTTGACCGGGCTTAAATAAAACAAAAGAAAATAAATAAATAAATATTTATTTTAAACAGTCCATATAAAGTCCAGTTTACAAGAGCCCAAACACAGCCCCAAATACCTCGGACTGCTATACACACACCCAAACAGACCTAAGTTACACCCTACCTAGCCCAGACTAAACCGGACCCAAATAACAGAGGCCCAAAACTTAAAAAATTACCAGCCTAGGGTTTCCAACCCTAGCTCTTTCTCCTCGCGCAAGCAAATGAAGATTCCGAAAGCCATCCCAACGGACGCGCTTTGCTCACGTCGTTCTAGTGACCCTCCATCGTGCGGGGACTCTACCTCCGTAATCGCCAGCGATCCACACCAGCACATTCACTGCTAGATTCTCCGTTGATACCGCAAAAGAAAGGAAAGAACCACAAAGAAGAAACAAAATAAATATGGAAAGAGATAAAAAGATTTCTTTCCCAGTTTATGTAATAACAGTAGTGGTTATAAAAGCCCGAATCAAAACAATGTAAAGGGATCGGATTATTTTTTTTTACAAAAGGAGAAATACATATACTTATTCATAAAAGAGTTCAAGCAGTTTCTTTAAGAGGTGATATACTCTTACTTTGTTTCATTTTTCTTCTTTTTCTCTATATGCATGCAAATACCATTAAAAATAAAATAAATTTACCGTCGAAATCGCATTGAAAATCGATATTTTGGGCCTCCGACCACCGTACGGGGAGGATTCGGCGACGACGCGTGGGCGCGTGAGGCCGACGACCGGGGCTCAGCTCGACGGAGACCGGAGCCTAGATCTCTCTCTCTCTCTCATTTCGGAGAAAATTTCAGATTTTTTTAACTCGGGTTGCAAATGAATTTAAAACTAAAAGTTTGACTTATATAGTATAATTGAAACGGTGTCGTTTTGGCTTAATCTGATAAGCATAAAACGACGTCGTTCTAGGCACAGGATCCGCTCGTTGACCCGTGACCCGGGGAGGATCCGCGTGATTTTGGAAAATGGGCAATTTGCCCGATTGATCCTCTCGTGTTTTCTGAATTTTCAGTTTGATTCTATTTTAATTAAGCCCTTATATTCTAATTTTGTTTCAATTTGGTCCCATAAGTGACTTTTAAAACAATATCAAGAAAACGGCATCGTTTAGGATTAGGGCAAATTGCCCAGTGAGTCCTTTGACCTTTTTTAATTCTTGCAAATCAGGCCCAGAATTTTTACTATTTTGCAAATTAGCCTTATAATTTTATTTAAATTCAATTTAGCCCTTTTTTTATTTTTTTAATATAATTTATTTATTTTTAAAAAAATATATACATATATATTATTATTAAGAGTACTATTTATATATTTATATAAAAATTTTATTTATCACATATTATTTTCCTATATATTTATATTATATTTTATTATATAACATTTATTATATTTTTATTATATATTACTTATTATTTTATTATATCGTATATTATCTATTATATTATTTATGTCTTATATTATATATTATATTATTTATAATTTTAAAATTTGTAAATTATTATTTTTGACTCATATTATATACATATTTCATCATTGATTATTTATTTATTTATTATGTGTTATTTCATTTTAAACTGATATTTTTATATAATTATTTTGTAATTATTTAAAAAAACTATACATATTATTATTAAAAACTATTTATATATTTATATAAAAAAATTTCTTTTATATATCATTTTTTTAAAAGAAAAAACGATTTATTTTTATTTTATATAATTCTTTTATAAATTCTTTATTATATATTATATATTGTATATTAAATACTATTTTAAAAAATTATTATTAAATATCATATTTTTATTTGTATTATAAGTATATTTTGTTAACAATTTCTCACTTTATTTTATATTTATGTATATACTAATTCTTTTATGTATTTTTATATTGTATATATCATTTATGTATTAAATGTTATTTTCTAATTATTATTTGATGTTATATTTTATGAACATGTACATTGATATGTTTTTATATTAGATTGTATATCATGCATCATTTCTTAATTATTACTTTGTATGTTTGTATGTTTTGCTTATTCATCTTCAATATACACTATGTGTATCTTTGTATATATGATGTGATGTAATTTTAAACATGTATGTATATAGTATATGATCTTTGTATTATTGCCATTGTATCGTTTAAATGCATGTTTATTTACTTATTATTGCAGTATTCTATTCCATAATGTTGATATGCTCCTTCATGCATCGGTTTTAAAAACGAGACCTCAAAGTTTTCAAAAATAAAAAGGCAATGCTTGGTGTTTGGAAACTTTGAGAAAAGTAGTGCCCTAACTTATTGGGTTGCAACTTTTCTTGTTGAGTTCGAATAGTCAAGTACCCTTCTAAGTTTTTTTTAGATTTTCAAAATACGAGCAACTGTCTTGGAATTTCAAAGCGTTGTGTCCTAACTTACTGGATATGGCATTTTGTTGTTTTCGAGATAGGGATTTCCAAAATGCTAACTTAGTGTCAATATTTTGATACAAGTGAACCCCAAATTTCAAAATCAAAATATTTAAAAGAGGATTGCATCTTAAAATTTTTAAATTTCCGACATTAAAGACACTTGATAATCAATTAGGTACCAATTTTTGGGCGTTACGGGGGTGCTAACCCTTCCTCGTACGTAACCGGCTCCCGAACCCATTTTCTGATTTCGTAGACCAAAAACTAATGATGTTTTAAAGGTGATCCAATCACACCTAAAAAGATTGGTGGCGACTCCCATTTCTGTTTTTAAAGTCGATTCCCATTTTCCAAAACTCGATTTAAAAATGGTCTAGACAGCTTGGCGACTCCGCTGGGGACCAATAAGAGAGTCAAGCCGTGTAATTGATTATCTCTTGTCTTAATGTTGGAAATTAAAAATTTTAAAATTTAATCATCTTTGCATTACATATGTTTGTATTATTGTATGTGTTGCTATATTCTGATACGCATTGCATTTGCATGACCGTTGTGGTCACACCCTTAAGTGGAAGTGAGAAACTACGCCTTCGTGAGGTTTTTGCCTCCGTGCAGGATAGTGGATCACTTTCGGGATACATCCGTACCTATGGTTTCGTGAGATTTTCATCTCCGTGTAGCTATAGGGAAATGTATTCCCGTGAACTGAACTCGATTCAAATGAGCCTATAATGGGTGAGAATCGAGGAATCTGCTGGTTCGGGTACCTCAAACTTTAGAACCAACCTCATATCGAAAAATCGTAAGAGCCCAACTTAGTTAGAGTTAAACTCTAGATGTTACCCTTATAAATTATCATTGAGGTTTATTGATATCATGTGATACTGACTATTTCTTTTCTTTTGTTTTGTGCATGTCATGTTGCATTTAAAAGATATCGATTCACGGTCAATTTCTAAGTTAGGAAGTTTTATTATAGAGAACGGACTTCTTGATAGAGTGGAGGGCAACGCCAACATCCATAGATGGTCTGAGCAAACTCAACTAGAAAAGGGAGATAGTATAGCTGTGGGATATATGTCGGAGTTGTCAGCCTACACTCGCATCAGTGTCACGCAGAATAATCTCCAAGAGCTTAAGAAAATTTGGGATCAGTGGGGCAAAGAGACCTAGCATTTATTTTATGATAATTACGGAGACTTACCTTACTTGCTCGATGTTCAGGTAGATGAGCACTTGTTCCGAGCCCTTGCTCAGTTTTGGAACCCGTGTCAGATAAATTTGTTTCACTTTTGGGGAAGTAGACTTGGTACCTACCGTGGAGGAGTACACTGCCTTACTTCGTTGTCCTAGGTTTTAGAGTGATAGGATCTATTCTCGAGCTGCTTGTGTCCCTACCTTTTGGAAGAAATTAATGACTGTTACGGGGATGAGCGAGCAGTGGATCACAGCTAGAATCAAAGAGAAGGGTGAGTACAAGTGCATTTTGTGGGATACTTTGAAAGATCTAATTTTGACACACCCCGATGAGACAAAGAAGGTAGATGTTTTTGCCTTAAGTTTGTATGAACTGATGGTTTTCCTTAGGGCTTTGGGATATGTGGACAAGGCAACCACGGATCTTTTTCATCGACTTAGTAAAAAGTTCACTTCTGTTCCTGCGATTTTGGCGGAGACATTCAGGTCTTTAGGTGCATGTAGGAGGGCTGGTGCTGGCAGGTTTATAGGGTGTGCTTAGTTACTTTTGGTTTGGTTCTACAGTCATTTCTGATTAATAGATAGGGTGATTTGTCGGGTCTTCTTCGAGGATTATTCACCGTTGAAGGACATAGTAGCTTCAACTAGGAGAGTTGATGTTCCAAAAGAGAATTGGATAGCGCAACTTCAGAACCTTCAGTCGAAAGATGTTGAGTGGAGGGCTCCATGGATGATTCCTGGTGAGATTCTTTACAGATGTGGTAGTTTCGATTGGGTCCCTCTATTGGGAATTTGGGGTGCCATTGGTTATGCCCCTTTGCTTGTGTTGAGGCAGCTTGGATTGAGGCAGTTTGTACCAGCAACTCATGGGTTGGCTTAAAGTGAGTTCATGTACAAAGGAGCCGATTACAAGAGGAAAGTTAGCGAGGTTTCTAGTGCTTGGAATAAGACTTTTCGGTTGAAAGGAGTAGCTACTAGCCCTGCTACGACACCAAAAAACGTCGAATGGAGAGGCAGAAGGGTTAATGATAACATCCCTAAGCCAAGCGTGGAAGGAGCTCGACCGATAAAGGAATATTTGCAAGTAATGCCCTCAGAGTTAGAAATTATGAAGAAAGAGTTCGAGAGAAAGAACTTGGAGTTCGAGAAGAGGGTAGCAAAGCTCAAAGAAGAAAAGATGTACTTGAGCTTGGACGTTGACGTTCAAAAGATAGAGGTCGAGAAAGAGAGGAAAGAAAAGAGGAAGATTGAAGAAAATCGAGATGATCTAAAGGAGCATTACAAAAAGGCACAAGTATCCTTGAGGAGAGCGAGAGTAGTAGGATCTTCAGATCAGTTGCAAAAAGAGGTCCAAGAGGAAAAGGCTAGAGCCGAGTATTGGGAGAGGAAGTTCCAAGAGATGCAGTTGCAGAATTTGGCATTAGAAAAAGAGAATAAATGGTTGAAGACCAAGGTAATTGAGCTTGGAAGATCCCTTCGTTGGCATCAAAATCATGATCCTACGATCAAGTTAGAGGAGCTAAAAAGTAAGGTTGAAGATTTGGAAGTGGCATTGTATGATGGTGAACTTCGGATTGAGCAGCTCGAGGCGCAAGAAGATTGTCTCAAAGAAGAGCTCCATCAAGTTAAAGGTCAAGTCAAAGATAGGGATTACATTATTGGGGAGGCTATAGCCCAGATCCGAGAGGTTGCTGAATATGTTCGAGACTTAGCAGTGCAAGCTAATGCTTTGAGTTTGATGTATGAGTCAGTGTCTGATAAAGGTCGAGAGTTAGCCCTTTTATTAGATAGAGTTAAAACTTTAGGCATTAGGGCGAAAGCGTATTTGTAATCATTTTATATGTAAAGATATTCTTTTTCTAAATAAAGTTTTCTAAATGAAGTTGAATCAGAATCTATATCCTTTTTGCATTCATGCATTTGTATTTCATAGCATTTCATCGCATCGTTTGCATTCAAAGTTATAGAAAGACCCTAATTAGTTAAAGTTTACTTCCGAAGGTAGAAAAGAAAATCTGGAAATCACACATCCTTACAGCACTCGCACTAAAACTAAGAGTATGGATCAAAGGTTCGAGCAATTGCAAAAGGATATACAAGACCAATTGTAAGAGCAGTTGGCCAAAATGCAGAATGACATGAGGGAGCAAATGCTAGAGGCTCAGAGGAATATGATGGCTAAAATGGCTCAGCTGCTGAGGGTCACTGATAAAAGAAAAACTCTCATGGCAATCACTGAAGAGGAGAATGAGGGTCCTCCTCCGGGCTTTACTCTGCCTCATATGCCACTGCAAACTGAGGCACCTCCTAGAAGGTCATCTGTCATTGTGAGGCCTCAACATGGGCCGGCTGATGCTGGAATCCCCACGAATTTCCCATCTGGGTCAGGAAATAATTTGGGCGATAACCTGATCAACCCTATCACTCCTGATCTAGACATGATGGAGAGGGAAAGAATGGCAACCGAATCCTCAAAACAGTTGAAGGATCGTTGCAAGTGGTTGGAAGAGAAATTTAGGGTTTTGGAAGGCGCTGGCAATCATCATGGGATTGATGCCAAAGATTTAAGTATGGTCCCAAACTTGGTGCTTCCTCACAAATTTAAGATGCCGGAGTTTGAAAAGTACAACGGGACTACTTGCCCAGAGACACACATAACAATGTTTTGTAGGAGAATGACTGGGTATGTAGACAATGATTAACTATTGATCCATTATTTTCAAGACAGCTTAGTAGGAGCAGCGGCTAGGTGGTATAATTAGTTGAGCCGTGCAAGAATTGGTTCATGGAGAGATTCATGCAACAGTACAGCCATGTGACTGATATGACGCCAGACAGGATCACGCTTCAAAACATGGAGAAAAAGCCTAATGAAAATTTTAGGCAATACGCACAACGATGGAGGGAAATAGCAATGCAAGTACAACCGCCACTGTTAGAAAAAGAGACCACCATGTTGTTTATCAACACTTTGAAGGCACCGTTCATCACTCACATGATTGGAAGCACCACGAAAAGTTTCGCAGATATAGTTATAGCAGGAGAGATGATTGAGAACGCCATAAGAGGCGGTAAAATTGAGGGGGAAACGGCTAAAAGATCAGCCCCAAGGAGAAAAGACAATGAGGTGAACAATATGAATAGTCTCAACTCGAGGGCAATCACAGTTGGCCAACCCAAAGCAGCTGCGGTCGAGCAACAAAGTACTCAAAGACAGGAATCGGGCACAAGACAGAATTCGGAAAGGATACAATTCATGCCTATCCTTGTGACATATCGTGAGCTTTATCAAAGCTTATACGATGCACATGCCATTGCTCCATTTCACTTGAAACAACTACAGCCACCATATCCCAAATGGTATGATGCAAATGCTAAATACGAATATCATGCGGGAATACCGGGGCATTCGATTGAAAACTGCACCGGATTCAAGAAGGCCGTGGAGAGGCTTATCAAGATGGGGGTTGTGAAGTTCGACAGTACCCCTAATGCTGAAAATCCTTACCAGATCATGGCAATCAATGAGTGAATGCCATTGATGAAACCAGGGAAGGAAGAATCAAGGAAGATGTTGCTAAGGTGAAGACACCCATGAAAATAATATGGGAGGAGATGGTAAAGAGAGGTATGTTGACCTCTGGAAAAGGTTGAGAAAGAATGGGGAAATATTGTGAATTCCATGGAGAGATGGGTCATATGATCCAAAATTGTGAGGAGTTCAAGGCCATGGTGCAAGGCCTTATGGTTAACAAAGAGCTACAGATTTTTTAGGGTAGTTCCTGCAAAAGACAAATATGTGTGCTGGAAAATGAACAACAAGGAACCAGCCGACCAAGAATTATTATTTCCTTGCCGGGGAATAATGAAGTGGAGGCGCGAACTGGGCCCAAGGTCGTCATCCATAGACCCACTCTTTTTCCTTACAAGGATGACAAGAGGGTGCCATGGAGCTATGACTGTAGTGTAACAGTACCTGAGGGGGAGAGCATAGCCAGTGCATCTAGGAGCGAGCAAAATGAAGGTTCCCATACGCGAAGCGGGAAGCGTTATGATGGGGGCATCAGAGTGGAGCCCACGAAAACAAAGGATGTTGACATTGAGAAGAATAAAGAGGTTGAAGTACCTGTTGAAGAGCCGGTAAAGGAAGAAGAGGCTAAGGAGTTTCTAAAATTCCTTAAGCATAGCGAGTACAGTGTGGTCGATCAGTTGCGTAGGCAGCCGGCGCGTATATCAGTATTAGCCCTACTTTTGAGTTCTGAGGTACATCGGGATGCATTGTTAAAGGTACTTAACGAAACATATGTCACCCACGACATATCCGTTAACAAGTTGGACCGGTTGGTAAATAACATCAGTGCTGACAATTTCATCTACTTCAATGATGATGAAATTCCACCTGGAGGCATAGGGTCAACCAAGGCCTTGCACATCACTACTCGGTGCAAGGGATACACGCTTCTAAGCATACTCGTTGATAATGGGTCAGCTTTGAACGTCTTTCTACTATCCACATTGAACAGATTACCTATTGACAGTTCACATATGAAGACATGTCACAATGTGGTAAGAGCCTTCGATGGAACTAAAAGGAAAGTGATGGGACGAATTGACATCCCTTTGGTAATTGGGCCAAATACATATGAAGTTGATTTCTTGGTGATGGATATCAAGCCCTCCTATAATTGTTTATTGGGGAAACCATGGATACACTCAGCAGGAGCGGTGCCCTCCTCATTGCACCAAAAACTGAAGTTAGTGATAGATAGACGGTTAATAACCATCAATGCGGAGGAGGATATTATAGCAGCAGTCACTAGCAAGGCCCCTTATGTCGAGGCAAATGAAGAGGCTATTGAGTGTTCTTTCTGCTCTTTAGAAATCATCAACGTAACCTTCATTTTAGAAGGAAGTGAGGTGCCGGTACCTAAAATGTCTAGAGCCACAAGGATGGCCCTGCAAATGATGATGGGGAAGAGAGCATTGCCAGGAAAAGGACTAGGAAAATAGTTGCAAGGTGGGGTTCAAATCCCAAAACTGAATGAGAATAAGGATCGCTTTGGTTTGGGTTTTAAGCAAGACCATAAGCACCGGAGGCAAGAGATTGAGAAACGCCAAGCGATAAGAGAGGCGCGTTTGAACGGTGGAGAAGTGGAGTGGGAACCGATGACATTCCCACCTATATCCAAATCCTTTAAGACTGGAGGGCTACTGGTAGGAGAAAGTCATCAGGTTAATGCTGTACACAATGAAGGACTGGAGCAAAGAAGCCTCGAGGGCATTCGCCCTTGCGAGCCGGGGAGCTCTCTGAACAATTGGACTGCGGAGGACCTTCCTGTAGTCTTTAGGAATTTTTTAGAGTAATTCTCGAAACATGTCTGTTACTCTAGGGCCTAGGAGTAGTAAGATTACATTTTTGAAAAAGGCTTATGATCATCTATTATTATTTTAATAAAACATAACTTTATTATCAATTTGGACGAATATGGTTTCTTTTTATCAATCAATATTTCGTTAAACCTTTGCAATTCCCATTCTTTCATTCATAGCACATAAACAATCATTCTTAGATTCATTCAATCTTTGTATATTCTTTCATACCCCCACAGGTCCCTAGATATCAATGATATGAGCATTGATACTGCAACTCCTGATTTCTCTTGCGAGCAAGACATGTGTTTAGAGAAACATCAGGATTTTGAAGATGTTCAAGATTGTGATGTGTCTCCTGATCTGTTAAGAATGGTAAAACAGAAGGAAAAACAAATTATGCCGTATGAGAAAGATGCAATAGAAAATGTAGGCCTAGAGGAAGGGAAGGAGTTAAAAATTGGAACACTGATTACCGAGGACACAAGGCATGGTCTAGTTGAGTTGCTTCGAGAGTTCAAGGATATCTTCGCATGGTCATATCAGGATATGCCCGGATTGAGTACCGACATTGTAGTACATTGTCTTCTGATAAAACAGGATTGCAAACCAGTCCAACAGAAGTTGCGGAGTATGCAGCCAGATATTATTTTAAAAATAAAAGATGAGGTTAAGAAGCAGTTCAATGCAGGATTCTTACAAGAGGTCAAGTACTCCGAATAGGTAGCTAATATTGTGCCGGTCCTTAAGAAGTACGGGAAGGTACGAATGTGCGTTGATTATAGAGATCTGAATAAAGCTAGCCCAAAAGACAACTTTCTTTTGTCGCACATTGACACTTTGGTAGACAACACAAAGGGACATTCGTTGTTTTCCTTTATGGATGGTTTATCGGGGTACAATTAGATAAAGATGCATCCAGAGGACATGGATAAAACCACCTTCATAACCTTGTGGGGCACCTTCTGCTACAAAGTAATGCCGTTTGGACTGAAGAACGCAGGGGCAACCTACCAGCTGGCCATGGTGAACTTATTCCACGACATGATGCATAGGGACATTGAAGTGTATGTTGATGACATGATTGCTAAGTCCCGAATAGAGAAAGATCATATTGAAGTTTTAAGAAGACTATTCTTGAGGTTGAGGAAGTTTCAGTTGAGGCTCAATCCGCCAAAGTGCACCTTTGGAGCTAGATCGGGAAAGCTATTGGGTTTCGTAGTCAGTGAAAAGGGAATAGAAGTTGATTTTGACAAAGTCAGAGCAATACGAGAATTGCCTCCACCACAAACTCAAAAAGAAGTTCGAGGATTCCTAGGAAGGTTGAATTACATCGCTCGGTTCATTTCACAACTAACCGAGAAATGTGATCCTATCTTTTGCCTCCTCAGAAAGCACAATCAAGGTACTTGGGATGAGGAATGCCAGAATGCTTTTGAAAAGGTCAAGCAGTATTTGTTGAATGCTTCGGTATTATCTCCACCTAGCCCAGATAAATCGTTAATATTGTACTTGTCAGTGTTCAGTAATTCTATGGGATGTGTACTTGGTCAGCATGACGAGTCAGGGAAAAAGGAGAAGGCAATTTATTATCTCAGTAAGAAATTCACTGACTGTGAAATGAGATATCCACCAATTGAAAAGTTGTGTTGTGCGCTGATTTGGACAACTCGGAGATTAAGACAGTACATGCTATACCATACCACTTGGCTCATCTCAAAGCTTGATCCATTGAAATACATGATGGAGTTAACGGCTCTAAATGGGAGAATGGCGAGATGGCAAATTTTGCTTTCAGAGTTTGATATAGTCTACATAAGTCAGAAAGCTATAAAAGGAAGTGCGGTAGTAGACTTCTTGGCCAGTAGGGCTCTAGAGGATTATGAGCCATTGAACTTTGATTTTCCAAATGAGAAGTTAATGTGTATAGCAACGACCGAAGATTCTCCTTGGAAGCTAAATTTTGATAGGGCTTCTAATGCAGTCGGAAATGGAATTGGTGCAGTCTTGGTATCCCAGAATGGCGATCATTACCCGTTCACGTGCAAGTTGCACTTTGATTGCACGAACAATATGGCTGAGTATGAAGCATGCATCATGGGACTTCAAGCAGCTATAGAGCGAGGTATAAAAACCCTAGAAGTATATGGAGACTCTGCGTTGGTAATTTATCAGCTTAGAGGTGAATGGGAGACAAGGGACCCTAAATTGATCAATTATCGAAAGGTAGTTTTGGGGTTACTTGAGGAGTTTGATGACATCATCTTCAATTATCTCCCACGAGACGAAAATCAGATGGCAGATGCTTTAGCAACCTTGGTCTCAATGATTAAGGCGAATAAAGAGGAAGAGATGAGACCAATTCAAATGAGTGTCTACGAGGCTCTAGCTCATTGTTGAAACATTGAGAAGGAAGAAAAGGATGATAACCCTTGGTATCAGGATATATTACGATATGTGAGAGATCGTATATACCCTGAACAGGCCAATGAAAATGACAAACGAATTTTGAGAAGGTTAGCTTGCGACTATGTCTTGGATGGGGATATCCTGTACAAGAGAAGGAAAGACCAAGTACTTTTGAGATGTGTCGATACTGTGGAAGCTAAGCTAATTTTAGAAGAAGTTCATAAAGGTGTATGTGGGACGCATGCAAATGGGTTCACGATGGCAAGGCAAATCATGAGGTTTGGCTATTATTGGGCCACTATGGAAGGGGACTGTATCAACTATGCCAAGAAATGCCATAAGTGTCAAATTTATGGGGACAAAATTCATATACCACCTTCACCTTTGCATGTTATGACTTCTCCATGGCCCTTCTCCATGTGGGGCATGGATGTCATTGGGCCAATATCACCGAAAGCTTCGAATGGACATCGGTTTATCTTCGTGGTAATTGACTACTTTACAAAATGGGTAGAGGCCACTTCTTATGCGAATATTACTAAGTCAGCTGTGAGCTGATTCTTGAAGAAGGAAATCATTTGTTGGTATGGAATGCCTGAGAAGATCATATCCGACAATGCATTGAACTTGAACAACAAAACGATAGCAGAGGTTTGCGACCAGTTCAAGATCAAGCATCACAATTCTTCTCCCTATCGCCCAAAAATGAATGGGGCAGTGGAGGCCGCAAACAAGAACATTAAGAAAATAGTGGGGAAGATGACTGAGACTTATAGAGATTGGCATGAGAAGTTACCGTTTGCACTCCTGGCCTATCGAACATCTATCAAAACCTCTACTGGGGTAACCCCATTCTCGTTAGTTTTTGGGATAGAAGCAGTGTTACCTATTGAAGTAGAAATACCTTCTTTTCGGATTTTGACGGAGATAAGTTTAGATGAAGCTGAATGGGTTCAATCCCGATACGACCAGTTGAACTTGATTGAGGAAAAGAGGCTAAGAGCCATTCGACATGGTCAGGTGTATCAGAAGCGAATGATGCGAGCTTATGACAAGAAAGTTCGACCAAGAGAGTTTCACGAGGGAGACCTTGTACTGAAAAAGATCATTCCTATTCAAAAAGACGTTAGGGGGAAATGGATGCCGAATTGGGAGGGGCCGTATGTCGTGAAGAAAGCTTTCTCTGGCGGTGCATTGATCTTAATGAAAATGGATGGGAAAAGTTTACCCAACCCAATGCACTCAGACTCAGTTAAAAAATACTTTGTGTAAAGGAGAAGAGAACCCAAGGTGAAAACCCGCAAAGGGCGCTTTGAGGTTTTAAAAATTAAAAAAAAATAGAGAGGCCAAGGTGAAAACCCGCAAAGGGCGCCTTGTGACCAAAGGGGTTTTGAGTTGAAAACCTGAAAGGGCGACTCAAATTTTGAAGCATCCGGTAATCTTGCTCAACAAAGAACGAAGAACGTTGCATACTGGGGCATCGACAGAGTACTTTGAATCTTCTAAACACATGCCTTCATGAAATTCATGTATAAGCGCTCAAGCGGCGATATCTAGGGCATCTAACTTTTGGCCTGTTTGCTATCTTTAGATTTTTTTTCTCAAAGATAGGCTATCAGATTAATTTCCTTTGTATCTTTTTTGATAATTCATTCAAATCCAATTATTCTTAAAGATTTATTCATCTTCCATTATTCTTTAAGTATGTTGCATTGAAATAATGATAGATGAACTAAATATGTCACAAACGAAGTTTTGCGCATTACTCTAGAAATTTCTAGATAATACAAGAAACTAAAATAGGACAATTGTTCGAGAAATTCACATAAGTAAGGGATGAAGGAACTCGAGGAATTTCTTTCTTCCAGTTCAAAAGGAAAATGGACAAAACCAACGATTCAATTCTAAGGAAAGATTATCTTACAGACATCCTTAGTGGATGGTAGCATTTGAGGAAAGGTACAGGCCTACAGGCTGAGCAAGAATAATACTTTGAAAAAAGAAAAGACAAATGAAGGAATGAGTGGTGACGTCTAGGATAGGGGTCATGTTCATAACATTTTGCATCAAAACATGTTTAATTAGGAACATTCGACTCACTTCGATCACAGCATCCTAATCATCAGGCATAATCATTCAAGGTTATTAAAGACGACGCACCTTAATCCCCTAAGCAGTAGGGTAATAGGCTACAGCATAGCAGATCTGGCTGAAGCAAGATCCAAGATGGTTTGGCATCCTTGTGCTTACAAGGAACAAATCGAAGACATAGCTGATTTGGCTTTCACGTGCTTACGATGAAGCAAATCTAAGATGATTTGGCATCTCCATATTGTCAGAGAACAAATCGAATTTTGGCGTCTCCATATTCGACGGAGAACAGACACATAGCAGATCTGGCCTTCAGATGTTTATACTGAAGCAAGATCCAAGATGATTTGGCATCCTTGTGCTTACAAGGAACAAATCGAAGACATAGCTGATTTGGCTTTCACGTACTTACGATGAAGCAAATCTAAGATGATTTGGCATCTCTGTATTGTCAGAGAACAAATCGAAGTCTGGCATTTCCACTTTAACGGGGAGCAGGTACATAGCAGATCTCACCTTTAGATAATTTCACTAAAGCAAGATCCAAGATGGTTTAGCATCATTGTGCTTAAAAGGAGCGAATCGAAGACATAGCTGATTTGGCTTTCACGTGCTTACGTTGAAGCAAATCTAAGATGATTTGGCATCTCTATATTGTCAGAGAACAAATCGAAGTCTGGCATCTCCACTTCGATGGAGGGTAGACACATAGCAGATCCAACCTTCAAATCTTCATACTGAAGTAGATCCAAGATGGTTTCGAATCCTTGTGCTTACAAGGAGCAAATCGAAGACATAGCTGATTTGGCTTTCACGTGCTTATGTTAAAGCAAGTCTAAGATGATTTGACATCTCTGTATTGTCAGAGAATAAATCAAAGAAGCAGATTTGGCGTCTCTGTGTTCGGCGGAGAGCAGATCAAAGATATTAACATGACAATTTTGAGTTTACATTGAACAGATTGAGAACCATGATTGGATAAGACCGGTCAAATTTGGTCTTTCTATGAGTCTTTGCTCGATTCCCGTTACACAACAATGAGCAAAGAGGGGCAGCTGTAATAGCCCAAATTTGACCGGGCTTAAATAAAACAAAAGAAAATAAATAAATAAATATTTATTTTAAACAGTCCATATAAAGTCCAGTTTACAAGAGCCCAAACACAGGCCCAAATACCTCAGACCTGTTATACACACACCCAAACAGACCGGTTACACCCTACCTAGCCCAGGACTAAACCAGACCCAAATAACAGAGGCCCAAAACTTAAAATTACTAGCTAGGGTTTCCAACCCTAGCTCTTTCTCCTCGCGCAAAGCAAATGAAGATTCCGAAGCCATCCCAACGGACGCGCGTTTGCTCACGTCGTTCCAATGACCCTCCATCAGTAGCGGGACTCTACCTCCGTAATCAGCCAATCCAATCCACACCAAAGACATTCATTTGCCAGATTCTCTGTGATACTGCAAAAAGAAGGAAAGAACCACAACAGCAAACAAAACAAATATGGAAAGAGATAAAAAGATTTCTTTCCCAGTTTATGTAATAACAGTAGTGGTTATAAAAGCCCGAATCAAAACCATGTAAAGGGATCGGATTATTTTTTTTTACAAAAGGAGAAATACATATACTTATTCATAAAAGAGTTCAAGCAGTTTCTTTAAGAGGTGATATACTCTTACTTTGTTTCATTTTTCTTCTTTTTCTCTATATGCATGCAAATACCATTAAAAATAAAATAAATTTACCATCGAAATCGCATTGAAAATCGAGATTTTGGGCCTCCGACCACCGTACGGGGAGGATTCGGTGATAGCGTGTGAGCGCGTGAGGTCGACGACCGGGGCTCAGCTCGACGGAGACCGGAGCCTAGATCACTCTCTCTCCCCTCTCATTTCAGAGAAAATTTCAGATTTTTTTTAAACTCGGGTTGCAAATGAATTTAAAACTAAAAGTTTGACTTATATAGTATAATTGAAACGGTGCCGTTTTGGCTTAATCTGATAAGATAAAACGACGTCGTTTCTAGGCACAGGATCCGCGCGTTGACCTGTGACCCGGGGAGGATCCGCATGATTTTGGAAAATAGGCAATTTGCCCGATTGATCCTCCCGTGTTTTCTGAATTTTCAGTTTGATTCTATTTTACTTTTTAATTAAGCCCTTATATTCTAATTTCGTTTCAATTTGGTCTCATAAGTGACTTTTAAAACAATATCAAGAAAACGGCGTCGTTTAAGATTAGGGCAAATTGCCCAGTGAGTCCTTTGACCTTTTTTAATTCTTGCAAATCAGGCCCAGAATTTTTACTATTTTGCAAATTAGCCTTATAATTTTATTTAAATTCAATTTAGCCATTTTTTTTATTTTTTTAATATAGTTTATTTATTTTTAAAAAATATATACATATATATTATTATTAAGAGTACTATTTATATATTTATATAAAAATTTTATTTATCACATATTATTTTCCTATATATTTATATTATATTTTATTATATAACATTTATTATATTTTTATTATATATTACTTATTATTTTATTATATCGTATATTATCTATTATATTATTTATGTCTTATATTATATATTATATTATTTATAATTTTAAAATTTGTAAATTATTATTTTTAACTCATATTATATACATATTTCATCATTGATTATTTATTTATTTATTATGTGTTATTTCATTTTAAACTGATATTTTTATATAATTATTTTATAATTATTTAATAAAAACTATACATATTATTATTAAAAACTATTTATATATTTATATAAAAAAATTCTTTTATATATCATTTTTTAAAAGAAAAAAACCGATTTATTTTTATTTTATATAATTCTTTTATAAATTCTTTATTATATATTATATATTGTATATTAAATACTATTTTAAAAAAATATTATTAAATATCATATTTTTATTTGTATTATAAGTATATTTTGTTAACAATTACTCACTTTATTTTATATTTATGTATATACTAATTCTTTTATGTATTTTTATATTGTATATATCATTTATGTATTAAATGTTATTTTCTAATTATTATTTGATGTTATATTTTATGAACATGTACATTGATATGTTTTTTATATTAGATTGTATATCATGCATCATTTCTTAATTATTACTTTGTATGTTTGTATGTTTTGCTTATTCATCTTCAATATACGCTATGTGTGTCTTTGTATATATGATGTGATGTAATTTTAAACATGTATGTATATAGTATATGATCTTTGTATTATTGCCATTGTATTGTTTAAATGCATGTTTATTTACTTATTATTGCAGTATTCTATTCCATAATGTTGATATGCTCCTTCATGCATCGGTTTTAAAAACGAGACTTTAAAGTTTTCAAAAATAAAAAGGCAATGCTTGGTGTTTGGAAACTTTGAGAAAAGTAGTGCCCTAACTTATTGGGTTGCAACTTTTCTTGTTGAGTTCGAATAGTCAAGTACCCTTCTAAGTTGTTTTTAGATTTTCAAAATATGAGCAACTGTCTTGGAATTTCAAAGCGTTGTGTCCTAACTTACTGGATATGGCATTTTGTTGTTTTCGAGATAGGGATTTCCAAAATGCTAACTTAGTGTCAATATTTTGATACAAGTGAACCCCAAATTTCAAAATCAAAATATTTAAAAGAGAGGATTGCATCTTAAAATTTTTAAATTTCCGACATTAAAGACACTTGATAAACAATTAGGTACCAATTTTTGGGCGTTACGGGGGTGCTAACCCTTCCTCGTGCGTAACCGGCTCCGGAACCCGTTTTCTGATTTCGTAGACCAAAAACTAATGATATTTTAAAGGTGATCCAATCACACCTAAAAAGATTGGTGCCGACTCCCGTTTCTGTTTTTAAAGTCGATTCCCATTTTCCAAAACTCGATTTAAAAATGGTCTCGACAATATATATTTATATATATTTATTCAATTTTCCAGCTTATCTGATTTTTGAATTATTTATATATATTTTAAATTTATGCATTTTAATTTGTTTAAAAATCAAGTATTTATAACATAGATTTAAAATTAACATGGTTAACTTCTAAGTTTTTTTTTTGGTGAATTTTTCTTATGATGGTGATGGAGCTGAGCCATGTTCTAATGAAGATCGAGGCACCAAGAAAGTGTGGTTCAAGGATGATATGGTAGTAATGGCCATGGATATAGCCGCCAACGCGTCGACTGAAGCAAAACTATTGTGGAAAGATAAGTTAACGGGGAAAAGCATTGCCGGATCCAGGAAGTCGGTTAACTCAAACAGGCTTGAGGATGATGATGATGATGATTTTAAACTTTTCAAAGGGGATGTCACAAGGTCGGTTGTTAATGGGATCCCCTCGATTGAGTTCTTCGATAGGGTGTATCAACTCTTGACCAAAGACATGGATACTACGATGGTTCTAAAATTGTTGAGACTAAACATTGGATACGTTGCCCTTAAAAGTAGAACATATAACCTATGGAGGCCCTATATGTCATTCCAATTGATGGAGATTGAAAATGGCTATTTTTTGACAAAATTTCAGAACAAAGAGAATTATGATAAGGTGTTGTCTCAAGGACCATGGGTCATTTATAGGCAATACTTGATAGTCCAGCCTTGGACCATTGATTTCAGGTCATCTCAACCTTATTTGAATATCGTAATGGCCTGGATTCGTTTGTCGGGTCTTCTAGGAAATTGATTTGATTTGATTTTTGGGCTTCCTCAAATCAATTGCTCCAATTCAATTTTTATTGGGAAAAAATGACAGCTCAAAATAGAGGAAATGGCCTGAATTGAGCAAGTAAAAAAGGAGGAGGGACAAGCCCAAAAGAGCAGCCCAAACTGTCCCATATAGCTAACCCAATTAGTTTATTTTAGCTAATTTTTAAACTTTCAAAATAGCCCTTAAACTCCTCCTAAATGCCATTCAAACCCCTCCCATTTTCATGCCTTCTTTTTTTAGCCACAAGCTAAAAATAACAAGGTTGAGTCAACCATCCCTTCCACCTAGCATAGCCGACCATGGGAAAGGGGATTGGCTGCTATTTTTAGCTAATTTTAGCTATCATCTCTCACTATAAAAAGCCCCATTCACTTCCTCATTTTGCATCCCTCACTTCACGCATTATTCTCCATTTTCTCTCCTCCATTCCTTTTCTTATTTTCCCATTTTCTTTGTCTTCCTTTCCTTGCCAAATTTCCCTATTGAAAAAGAGCTAGTACGCCCCTTGGAATAGCAGTATTCAAGTGTTCGTGAAGGCCTTGGACCAACAGAACGAGCACAGAAGAGAGGAGCGTACTATTTTGGCTTCGAAGAAACACTTAGATTTGTTTTCTAGTTCCCTTCTCTTTATTTTTTCTTGTTTATGTTGTGATCATGAACATGAATATTTGTGTTGTTGTTCTTCAATTAATTAAAATGACTTAAATTCCTTTTGTTTTATATTAATTGCATTTTGTCCGCTTAAATTATTTAAAATGTGTTTCTGTTGTTGTTAGGTCACAGTAAATTGTTCAATTAAATTAAATCATGCTTATGTTATGATTGCATTTAAATTGTTAGATAACAATTGAATTAATTATTAAACGGATTGAAATTGTAATTAATGGACACAATATTTAATTGATGCATGTTTAATCTTATAAGGTAATTGAGGGTTAAATTCGCGACGATTTTAAACAATACATTAGTCTTGCATAACTTGTAAGATTATTGTGATTAAATTGTTTCAATATAAAGATATATTATTACCTCACTTAGGGTGTGTTTAGTAAGCACTTTTGGGATAAAAAGCACTTTTGAAACAAAAGCATTACTAAATGAGCTACTTTTTTAGAGAAAAAATATTTTTCTCAAGCTAAAAATTGGCCCAAAAGTACTTTTTTGATAAGATAAAAATTTTAGCTTCTCACCAAAGTACTTTTTTGATAAGATGAAAATTTTAGCTTCTCACCAAAAGTGTTTTTCTTAAAAGCACTTTTGAGAAGCATTCCTAAACTAAACATTAATTTTATACTTGTTTATAAAAATTTGATAAATTGTTTGAATTAACATAGAGATATGTTCAAGAGATTAATGGGTTTTATTAAGTATGTGCATTAGTTAGCAAATTACTAAGTTGTCGTGAAATTATTCGTAACAATACAAACATAGTTTTAATAATTCTAAGTTAAAGAATAAAATTGATCTAACATATTTATGTCATATTGATTAAACTCATTTTTAGAAATCGTGCATTGGAACTTTTAATTTTTTCTATTAATTAATCACTTAGTTAAATTAGTTTTTTTTTCACCTGTTTCAAATCAACATATTTTTCCTCACCAATTTGTTTAATTTTTACATTTCATAAACATTTTCTTACACAGTCCCTATGAGTACAATAACTCGGTATTACTTGTCATTTTATTACTTGTTAACGATTGTGTACACTTGCACATTTTCTTCATTCTAAGTTTTTAGCGCCGTTGCCAGGGACTGTTTTAAAAGACATTATTTGTGAAATTGTTAATTTTGCATTTTGATTTATTTTCTTTTTAATTTTAATTTAAATATTTTTCTATAATTGTTTCATGTGTTTATGAGCATTGATCGAATTATCAACTTACTCACCGAAGATCTTGAAATTGAACGGACTTTCAGACAAAGGAGAAGACAAGCAAATCAAAGAAGGACATAAGAGATGAATTTTGAAAACCAGAATCAAGCAAATAGAGTGAATCATGCTCAAAATCCTATCTTTATTACTGATAATAAGGATAGAGCTCTAAGACTGTATGTCGTGCCATTGTTTCATGAGCTTAAACCAGGTATTAGGAGACCCAAAATTGAGGCACAAAAATTCGAGCTGAAGTCAGTCATGTTCCAGATGCTTCAAACAGTGAGCCAATTTAGTGGAATGCCTACTAAAGATCCTCACATTCACCTCAGATTGTTTATGGAGGTGAGTGATTCCTTCAAGTTAGCCGGAGTACTTGAAGATGCACTAAGATTAAAGTTGTTCCCATACTCACTAAGGGATAGAGCTCAAGCCTGGTCGAACTCATTGCCACCAGATTCGATTACCACATGGCAAGAGTTAGCAGAACATTTCCTTATGAAATATTTCCCACCTAGCAAGAATGCTAAATTGCAAAATGAGATCACAACTTTCCAACAGATGGATGACGAGTCCTTGTATTAGGTGTGGGAAAGATTTAAAAAATTGTTACGAAAATGTCTTTATCATGGAATCCCGCATTGCATCCAATTAAAGACTTTCTATAACAGTTTCAATGCTCACATGAGTATGGTAGTATATGCTTCTGTCAATGGTGCTCTCCTTTCTGAGTCTTATAACGAGGCTTATGAAATTATTGAGAGAATTGCTAACAATGATTACTAGTGGCCAACCAATCGAGCAGCTTCGAGACGAGTCGTGGGAGTACATGAAGTGGGTGCCCTCACTTCACTTGTAGCTTAGGTATCTTCAATATCCACAATCCTTAAAAATTTTACTACTAATAGGTTTAACAATGTTGCAACTCGATTGGTAGGGGGCGATGACCTCTTTATCTTCATCTCTTTCACATTCACTTTCTCACTCGAAAATAACATTCTCACTTTTATCCACAAGTAGAAGGAGGAAAGAAAACTTTACTTCCCTAATCTTCTTTAAAGGACTCCTAACCTATGCTAGAAGGATTTCAAATGTCAGAGCCAACCTACACTTTAGCACAACATCCCATATCCATGTTAGTTAGATTTAAAGGTTTATAAGCAACCTAAATAGCAAGGATAGTACCATGGAGGATGAATTCCACACATTGGACATACCAACATGAGCATCAACAATAGTTTTCTTAAATTTCTCTTCATATTCAAGGTAAACAAATGCCAACCAATACTCCTTCTCAGCAGCTTCATTCTCTAAGTGAGTTTTCTCTCTTAATTCAGTCAACTTGATTTCAAAGTCCTCGACCCTCTTTGTAGTCTTCTTTTGCTTCATATCCTTCAACTTTTGTTTGACCAACTTCTCCTTCAGTTCGTAGATTTTGGTGTGAATGTTGGCAGATTCAACCTTTTTTCTTTGTTGTTTCAACTAAGTTTTTAGCAAACTCTAATTACTCCTGCAATTTTTTAAGTGGGAACATCCTTTTTATACTTGCGATAGGTGGGCATCAATTTCTCTAGATCATATATTGTTTCTATCATAACTCCTATAGACTTATCTAAAAAACATGCAGTCGGGGCATGCTCTTTAATTTAAGCCATCAATGGTCCCAACAACCTTGAAGGAGTACTTATTTTGGAAACTTCAACCAACAGTTTACCAATGTTATTCTAAGTAATTGCGACAAATTTCTTTGCACACAATAAAAATTCAATCTTGGGGGATATAATCATGCCATTTAAATTAAGCCCGATCTTTAATCACTAACTTTTCTATGAACCAAGAATGTATGGTCCTAATTGAGTAGGCTTTCTTGAGGGTGGATGAGGAAACATAATCATGCCTTGGCTTGAAAAAGGCGACATAACATAAGAAACTGTAGTAGAAGCAAAAGATAATCGAACAAGAGGTGGCTAGGTACTAGATAAACCTACTGCGACAGTAATACTAGCAACAAATGTAGAAAAAAACCCTATCGTGCTGGCAGGAATTTTAAAAGGTGTAGTACTAGAGGCTGGTTCATTACTCTTAAAAACAATAACCTCCTTCTTTCCTTTAGTTTTCCTCTCTTTCTCTTGTTGTTCTTTCTCTTGGCCAACAATGATTTTCTGTCTCTTACGAGACTACTAATCCATTGAAGAAGAAGAACCTCACATTTTATCTATTCCAAACAAAGAACCTCACATTTTATCTATTCCAAACATCCTACTCATAGTAATACCACTCAAATCCATACTTTTTAAAGTACTTGGAAATTTGTAAAGATGAATTAAATTCAATTTTTCATAACATAAAAAGTTTTGTAAAAAACTACACAAACTATAACTATTACTAGGGCTTTCGTTAGAGCTACTAGGGATAACCAAAATATTACAATTCATAAATTCTTTCATAGATGGATAATATATACGAAGTGAGGTAGGAATTTCATCATTTGAAAAGGACATGTTTATCACCAAAGTCTTGGAATTTTCCTTCATGGAGTAAATTTCCTCACCTTAATTGGTAGCAGCAACTTCTCTAACACATGCATGACTAGAGGAAATGTCAGTACTATTATCAACTTTATCCGTAACAATAGAGGTTTCTTATGAAGCCCTACCACTGATAATTTTATATTTTGGCACTTTATATTTCCAATAAAGTTTTGGGTACTTACAAAAAGCGCTAAAAAATCCCTTCGATTCATCAAATACACGAAGTAAAAATTTTCATATATTATCAACTGTGTTGTAAGGCCAGCCTTGATTATTTGCAAGCCAAGTTTCTTCTTTTACATCACCCAATTCTACATCATCTATGCTTACATTATTTGGTCTCCAACCCTCTAAACAATTCAAGAACCCATTATTTGGTCTCCTACCCTCCAAACAATACAAGAACCCATTTTTCATAGCCATTGTCTCTTTAATAGACAATGAACAACATTGTCGATACTTTTTATATTGAGCCTTTGTAGTATTACTTTCCAAAAGTGAATTCCTCTTGCATTACTTAGCGATGGGCAATACCCATTCCATTGGAAACTCAAAATCTCCACTATTTTCTCTTACAAAAATTAACTTTTGTTTATCAAGATGAAGATTACTAGAGGCTATTTTTTTTAAGAATGGGCTAATGTTGAGCATGTGCTTTAAAATATGTCATATCCCCATTGATGTGACTATACACTGACAGAGAAAAGTATATCATCTTTTAAAAATATGCCCTAGAACAAGGTGATGTCCCGTTAACACATTCTCAAAAAACAAGTGCAAGGGTTAAGGAACCCCACCTCAAATAAGTGTAATGGAAAAAATATTCCCCTCCTGTGACCAAGCTTTTCTACATCGCTTAAACACTTAGGTCACTGTGAATAATAAATTCAAACTTAGGTTTTTTCAATTCTAACCCTGTTGTAGTTAGAATCAACCTCATAAAATCAGACTCAATGTGACATGGAAAAGTATCTACCTCAATGAAGATATCAATGTCCCTGTGTTTATCCTTTCAGCCTCCTTAAATCTTCTCTTTCTCTTTTAATGTCCCTCTCAAATATTCTTTTTTACCAACCCTTCTCCTAGTATATCTACTCCCACTCCTATGTCTTCTAACAATCTTACCCACAATTTCAAAACTTATAACAAACATTTGATCCTTAGACCAAAAAATAAAGAAAGCACCATTAACCCAAAAATAAAACAAAAATAAAAACTAGATACTTATCAAAATAAGCCTACACAATCAGAAAAAACCCTTCACCAAATTGAAAGAACTCCATAAAATTTCAAAACTAAAGCACAAGAAAATGTTTCAAAACAAAATAAGTTGTTTCACCAAAACCCTCTCTGTATTTATAATTTTTTTTTGAAACATTTCCTATAAGTCTATCATCTTATCCACCATTTCATACAAACACTCACATGCATCCAACATAACAAATTCAAGATTTTCGTTAAAGCAAAAAAATGAAGCACCCCACCAGTGTAACAAACATGTGACTTGTAACAGCCCGTTTTCAATGAAATCGGAACAGTGGTTTCTAGACCACAAATTTGAGGTCAGAAGAAAATTTATTTTAATATTATTTTATGGTCTACATTATGATAGAAATATCTTATATAAATTTTGTTAAGAAATTTTACCGATTACATGTCTAATTTGATAAAAAGGACCAAATTGCACAAAGTGAAAAAGTTGAATTCTAGTAACTTAAGGTATCAAATAGCTACGAAATTTAAAATTGGAGGCCCTTATATGGCAAATAGACCATTTTGAGGAGTTAGTAGATAAGGATGATTATTTATCATTGGAAATTAAGAAATTATTAAGGTTAATTTTGGAAAGATGATAAAATAATGATGATAAATGAAATAAATAATTAAAATATAATCATTTTCATCATCTTTCCTAAAACAAAATACATGGAAACCCTATCCAAGGATGTTGATTTTAAGTAAGCTATTTTTGCTTAATTAGGTATGTATTCTTGTCCCGTTTTTAATGATTTTTATATTTTCAAGATCGCAATAGCATAATCTAGCTATCTCGGAGATTAATTTGCAAAGCTATTAAAGTGTTAGGGTTTTTCCATGGATGAGTATAGTTGAATTATGAAGTTTTATGGTATAAAATGAAAGGTTGTTGATAGATAAATAACTTTTGTAAAGAGAATTTTGATGAAATCATGATCTAAGGACTAAATTGAAAAGATGGAAAATTAATGGAAAAATTTTGAACTTTATGAAACACATGAGCTACTATTGTTATATATGAAAATCGGTTAGGCTTGGAATAAGGATTAAATTGTATGAATTTCATTTTCCGAGCTTAAGGATAAAATTATAATTAATTAAAAGTATAGGGGCAAAATAATAATTTTTCCAAAGATGTATAAAATTGAATGATAATTGTATTAACTTGAGCTAAATTCATTCGTATAGATCTAGATGGACCTAGTACGAAATTGGATCGAGAAAAAAAAAGTATCGGATTAGTAGCTTACTGTAACAGCCCGTTTTTAGTGGTTTCAAGGCTACCAAATATGACGAGTAAGGTTGTAAATATTATATTTAATATTTACAAGTTAATTTTGATTTTAAAAAGGTTTTTGATATTATGATTTTTGTTTTATAAGCGATTTATTAAGTTCAAGTGGTATGACCCTAAAGTCAAGTGGTTTTAGAAATTGAGGTATCCAGACCTCATTTTTTATAAAACAAGTCGTAAATATTTTTATAAATATTTACGGAGTGTAATTAAGGTGTTATTAAAGTTTTGTTGAAAAATTTTATTGTTTCGATAGTTAATTAAGCAAAAAGGACTAAATTGCGTAAATTGTAAAAGTTGTGTTCTATAAACTAAAGGTATTAAATAGCTATAGAAATTTAAATTGGAAGTCCTTATATGGTAAATAGACCATTACAGGTGATAGTGGATGTGCATGGCTTGGCATTAGTGTAATTTTTAAAGTTAGGTAAGGGTAAAATAGTAATTTGATTAATAAATTAAATAAAATAAAAACCAAAATGTTATATCATCATTTTGGTGTCTTCTTCACGTATGGAAATAAAAAAATGAAGCCATGGGTGCTGGAAAATTTCAGCCATGTTTATTCCTTGCATATCAAGATCGGGTGGAAAATCAAGAAAAATGAAAAATTACCATAATGTTCCTGAATTTTGGTATTTCTATAATTTAGCTAGGTAAGTTCGTATAGTTAAACTTTAATTTTTATTTATTAAATTTGTAACAGCCCACTTTCAATGAAGTCGGAATAGTGGTTTCGTAACCACAAATCCGACCCGAAAATATAAATTATTTTAATATTATTATATGATTAGAAATATGTTAAAAAGGTCACATGAAAATTTGGACAGGAAAATTTTACCCATTAAGTGTCTAACTACGAAAAGGACCAAATAGGCAATTGTGCCAATTTATCAAATTTAAAGCGGTATAAGCATAAAAATCTAAGATTTCTATGTGTTAAAACATATTACTAGATTATTATTATTATTATTATTATTATTATTATTATTATTATTATTATTATTATTAAATAAATAGAGACAAATGTACGGTAATAAAACCATCCATGGGTTATAGTAATAATAAATATATGTGCACTTATAATATACTTATATATTTACTTATTATATAAGTAAAAGATATTTATATTATTATAATATATTATTATTAAATGAATAAACAAAGGAATTAAAGTAAATAAATAAAACAAAATAAAGGAAAAAAAGAAAAAAGGAAGAACTGAAAGTTGAAACGAAAAACAGGGGAGAAAGGGAGAAAAAGAAAAGAGAAAAGAAAAAGAAAGAATTAGGGTTTTAAGGTTCAAGCTTAATTTGACCCGGAAAGATCGAAAAAGGAAAGTGATTGTCGAAAAGAAAAGATATTGGATTAGAAGAATTTCAATTACAAGTTGCTATCGAGGTAAGTTCATATAACTTGAATGAGTATGTAAATATGTTAATTTAAATGTTGTATTGTATTGTGTATGATGTATGAAATTGAATATATGAATTATATAGATGTGAAATGAAAGAAATGATACATGTTCGGAAATTAATAAATGGGTGAAATTCCGTTTGAATATTGGTGATCGATGGATAAATGGAAATTTCCCGAAATAAATAAGGTTCTGCATGTGTTACGGAAATGGATTGAGCTCGGATGGAAAATCTGACAAAAGCCTTCTCGAGAATTAAAAGTGAATAGGATTTATTCCTGACTCACTAAAAAAACATTAAAGTGAATAGGATTTATTATTGATTCACTATAAATATATAAAGTGGATAGGATTTTCCCTAAAATGGTAATCCTGATTCGCTAAGATTACTTGATATGTAACTCGAGAGAGTGTTTGATGATTTAATATCCTAAGGGCTAAATCCTATATATGAATTGGCGAAATATGGAAATGTACACTTTGTGTATGCTACTAGAAAATCCATCGATAATTCCAATGATTCAACGGATGAGATAGTAAAACGAGACATGAGAAATATGAGATGGAATGAGAAAATAGCATGATGAGCTCATCTATGCCTATTGGTACGTTTGTTACTAACATGTTTGATTGAAATGTTTATGAATAGGCAAATAGTCAAAATGAATGGAAATTATGCTTTTATATGATTTAAATGTTAAATATGATTGGTATGTTTAATTCATGTTATATGAACTTACTAAGCATAAATATGCTTATTAGGTTTTATTTTCCCTGTCTTCTAGTGCTTTAAAGCTTGAAAGAAGTGGGAAACGGGTCGGAGACTTCATCACACTGTCATGCTATCAATTTTGGTATAATGGTTTACTTATTTTGAAAATGGCATGTATAAGCTAAATTAGTGAAATGATAAATGTTACACAATGTTTGGAAGTTAGCCATTGGTATGGCCAGCAATGATATAAATATATATATATAAACATATGAGTTCATAAGGTTACAAATGGTTCTCATATACACATGGATATAAGCATGGTAAAGAAAATATGTATATTGAGGTGTCATATGGTATATTAGTTATATGGATATATGATATTGTAAATGTGGTTACTTTGGTAAGCTTGGGTAATAGGTTTTTGTGATGTTAAAGTAGAGTTTTCTTACATGAGGTACTATGTTCTTAATATGTTAGTGAAGGAAAATAAGAGGGAGTGATGGGAAATATTGTAATGAAAGGAAATAAAGATGTTATAAACTTAGTCATTAATATTTGCACTAAAACAGTTTTAGATAATAGCAGTAGTCTAATTTTAAAAAATCACCAAAAATTGTGGAAATTGAGTTAGAGGTTGAATAAAATATGAAATTAAATCTTATCGAGTCTAGTTTCTTATAAAGGAAACGGTGTAAGCATAAGAATTTCATATTATGAGATATTTGAATTTGTGTGAGACAGAGTCAAAATGATTTTGAAATCCCCTATTCTGATTTGAGAAAATTTTTAAAAATTGTACAAAAATAATTATGAGTTATAATTTATATTTTTAGAATCTTTACGAGTCTATTTTTAAAAGAAACAAACAGAAACATCATTCAAATCTCGTACTAAGAGATAATTAATTTTTAGTGAAAAAGGGTCGGGACTTTTGGACAGCAAAACAGGGGTAACTTTAAAGAATAAACTGTACTTATTGGCTATACCAAATATTCTAAAAATTTTATGGTACGGAGATACCTAAGTCTAGTTTCAGGGAAAATTAGAGGTTCTCAATTTGGATTTATGTAGTTCAAGATATAAATAATTTAATGACTATGACTCAGGTGGATAGTTTTGTTATGAACATAAGAAAATTGTGGAATTATGTGTAGTTATTCTGTAAACTTTGGTAACATCCTGTAACATACAGGTTAGAGGTATTACATTTATTGGTATCAGAGTTACGGTTTAGCCAATTCTCAGAATAACGTAACAAATATAGGATTAGCTATACATGTTATTATGTTATATTTGATAGTGTGATATCTCCTGAACATTTAAAATATGTTTTTCTTATAGTGAATGTCTTCCAACTGAGCAAAAACTGAACCTGAGGAAGCTGAGAGTACAACTCAAGCTTCTAGATATTGAGCTGAATCTAATAGTAGAAGGCCTGAGTTTGAAGGCCAAGATGATGAAGCTAAAGCAGCTTTCTTTGAAATGATGAATGAATGGTTCACACAATACATAAGAACAAATCCGAATCCTTCTGTTCAGCAACCTCCCGCACCTATTTTTCGACATGTTCCTGATATGCCACAGCGTACTGAGTTTGTCAGAATTGGTAAAGTTCCGGTTGATAAAATTAGAAAATATAAGGCTGAGGAATTCAGAGCTACTACAGATGATGATGCGGAAAAAGTTGAGTTTTGGCTGGAGAATACTATCCGAGTATTTGATGAATTATCTTATACACCAGTCGAGTGCTTGAAATGTGCACTTTCTTTACTAAAATATACAACTTATCATTGGTGGAAAATTATAACATCAGTTATTCCAAAAGAAAATATTACTTGGGAATTTTTCCAAACAGAATTCAAGAAGAAATATATCAGCCAAAGATTTCTAGACTAGAAAAGAAAAGAATTTTTGGAGCTCAAACAGCGGAATATGACTGTATCAGAGTATGAATGAGAATTTTTTTGGTTAAGTCAGTATGAAAAAGAATGGGTTCGAACCGAGGTTGAAATGTGCAAACGCTTTGAAGAGGGGTTGAACAAAGCTATTAAACTATTGATTGGAATTCTTGAATTGAGAGAATTTGTTGTATTAGCTGACCGGGCCAAGAAAGCAGAATAATTAATTAAAGAAAAAAACAAGCTGAAAAAAAAAGCTCGGGTTTCTGGGAGGAGATTTATTGGTAAGGCACAGTTATCTGTATCAAAGAAATCCAAGAAATATCAGGATCGTTTCACTATTTCTGCGAGGTATTTTGGTAAAGAGCGGGGCTCTCTGTAACATCCCGAATTCGGGCCTAGTCGGAACAGTGGTTTCGAGACCACCAATTGGAAGTAGAAATAATTATTTTATGATTATTATAAGGTCTATGATATGTTTACATGCTTGTTTGAAAATTTCATGAGGAAATTTTATGTAGAAAGTGTCCAATTTGACTTTAGGGACTAAATTGAATAAATTGCAAAATATGAGTTCTAGAAGTTTTTAGTATGAAATTGAATTGAATTTTTAATTATAGGGTCTTAAATTTCAATTTGTCCAAGTTTTAAAATTTTGGACAAAAATGGGCTTAGATGGATAAAATTTCAAAGAAAGGCTAAAAGGGCATTTTGGTCATTTGGTCATTAAATGAACTAAAAAACAAAATAAAAGCCAAATTTCTTCTCCATCTTCTACCTATGGCCGAATATTGCATGGGAGAAGACATGTTTAGGGTTTTCAAGCTTCCAAGCTCAATAGTAAATGCATTCAAGCCCCCTTTTTAATGTTCTTTACATTTTTAAAATCTCGATAACATGTTCTAGCTATTTCTACCATTTATTTGAGCTAGGGTTTGTGTTTAAAATTTTACTCATGAATGATATGCATGTATTTTGATGTTTAATGGTAGAATATTAAGGCTCGGTATGTAATAAACGACTTTTACTAAGCGGTTTTTGATGAAAACGTCCGAAAGGACCGTTTTGTAAAAATTATAAAAAGGGTCATAAAAGGGTGATTTAGTGGAAATTAGTGGCTGCCATAGTTATTAAAATGATTTATCTAGGCTTTAAATGCAAGGAAATTTAATAAAAATCATTTTACGAGCATTGGGGCAAAAGTGTAAATATGAGAAAGTTTAGGGGTCAAAATAAAAATTTATAAAAATATGATTTTTTGACCCATATGAATAATGTGACTAATTATTAGGCTAAATGTGATATTATAGATCATGGAAAATAAGATTCGAGGTTGAACAAGGTTAAGCACAAACTCGAAAGAAATAGTCGTACTCAAAACCGAGGTAAGTTCATATGTTAATGATAATGCAATGATATTATTATTGTTCATACTTGAACTTAAATTGATATGTTAACATTGTATGATGGATATTTATTTAATTGATATGAAGATTATATATTGTAACAAATGCCTAAACATAATTATATGCAATACCATGTTTATTTTATGAACTAATGCCTAAATAAACATGGAAATGTGTTGAATTGGATGTACATTACATGATCAGCTATGCATAATGAGATACTTTATGAAAAGAGAAAAATCACGGTTGAATAAAAAAGGAAAATCGATGGATAAACCATGGCTTACATGACTTGAGATCCTGCATGTGTTGTAGAAAAGGATTTAGCCCGGGCGGGTAATATGTTGATCTCAAAGATAGAAAGGATCTATCCCGGACGAGTGTTCCTTGAGTGATCGAGCCTCCCGAAGAATATGTGTGCATTAAGGATTTAGCCCGGATAGGTAATCCGATTAGGGTCTGAATTTAGCCTGGACTGGTAATTCAGATCCGAGCTCATTGAGAGTGCTTGTCGTTACAAGGGATTTAGCCTGGACTGGTAATCACACCGTAAGATGTGAGGTTCGCGAGAGTTCGTACTTGAGATGATCACTCGTATGACTTGACAGTAAATGGATTATCCATTGAAATTTCTAAGAAACTCAACGGGTATTATAATGAATAATGCAATGAAAGTATATGCTACGGATATGTACAGGTACGTACATTATACTCATAAGTGATGCCTTATCGAAATGTGACAAATGATGAGTAAGCGAATTCATGCATATGTATGTGTATACATGATGAACAAGTGAAAAGATTTGAAAGACGAACCATCCTCATACTTATGATTATGAATTGTGTGGAAATATCATGTTAACTTATATTGTGTAATTGAATATGGGATTTATGAAATAATAAGTCCATGATCAATGTGAAAATGAATTTATGATAGCTATTATGATTTTGCACCAAAACAGTGTTGAATAGCAGTAGTAGCCCGACTTTGAAAAATCACCATAAATGGTGGAAGTCGAATTAGAGTCTGAATAATATATGAAATTAAATCTTAATGAGTCTAACTTCACCTAAAAGAAACGATGTAAGCAAAAGAATTTTTTATTATGATATATTTGAATTCTTGTGAGACAGAGTTGGAGTGATTCTAGACTCCCCTATCTTAACTTTAGAAAATCACTAGAAATTGTAAAAAAATTAATTATGAGTTAAAATTTATATGAATGAAACCCTTAATGAGTCTATTTTTAATAGAAAGAAACGGTAACATCATCTGTGTCTCGTACTATGAGATATTTGATTTTTAGTAGATAGAGGTTGAAGTTGTCAGACAGTGAAATAGGGGAGAGTTTAAAGAATAAACTGTACTTATTGGCTGGACCAAAAATTCTGGAAATTTTTTTGTAATAATATATATGAGTCTAGTTTTAGGAAAAATTATCAGATCTTAATTTGGAGTTCTTTAGCTCGAGTTATAAATAATTTATCGACTATGACTTGAGTAGACGGCTTGATCAGAATATGAATAAAAGTGTAATTATAGTTGTTTTACCTAAAGAAATATGTTTTTATAATACTTACTATTTTCATATCAACTTACTAAGCGTAAAGCTTACTCCCCCTTCCATTTCTTCTAGTGTCCTCAAGTCGGCTCGGGGTTGGAGATCGTCAGAGGCAGCATCACATTATCGAGCTATCAATAAGGGTTATCGATAAGCCTTAAGCATCTTCAAGTGAGTGGCATGAATAGGAGCTTAATTATTGATATGTGTTTTTATGTTTTGGCCAAGATGTTAGTTTATATTAATTCATTGTATATAGCCATGAGATGTGGCTTATAATGATTTTGGCTTGTAAGCCTATTTGTCCATGGTATGTGTTAATGTCTTGTGATGTGGTTATGTGATTATGCTTGTTCACTATGTATGAGAAGTATATGGCACATGTACATGATGAATGCCCTAGGACCATTTGATATGGTCGTGGCCATGAAATGAATATGTGGCATGGTAGTAAGATAATAATGATTGAACATGGACAATTGTTGAATGTGTAGAGATTAGGTGTTGGGTAATAAACACATGTATAACACATGCAAATTATTTAATTGAATTTCACCAAAGGTTGATTAAACATTAAATTGATGTTAAAATTTGTGCCTATGATGTGTAAATGTATGGGGGGAAAATAAGGTCAACATAAGGCTTGGAAAATAGCCTAACTGTTAGCTACACGGGCAGAGACACGACCATGTGTTTCAACCGTGTGGAAGACACGGCCTAGTACACGGGCATGTGGCCTGGCCGTGTGATATAAATTATTTTGCTGATGTCATAAACAGAGAGTTACACGGGCTGAGGACACGGGCGTGTGTGACTACACGGCCTCACCCACACAGGCGTGTGACTCTACAAAGCTAGAAAATTGTTAAGTTGCCCAAAGTTTATCGAATGTTTTCGGTTTTGTCCCGAATAGCTCCAATGTATGTTTTAGGCCTCGAAGGCCTGTATAAGGGATGATATGCATGTGTTTGAAAAGTTTTAATTTTGGGCGAAATTTGGTGACCCGATTTTGTATGTTTGTGAATGTTTAAGTCCGGTAACACCTCGAGCCCTATCCCGGCATTGGATACGGGTGAGGGGTGTTACACTCTCAACGCTTCAACCCGAGATTTTCATCTCCTTCAATAACTAGTGTTGGCAGTGTTGGTAATTTGAAACCAAAATGTAAACATTGCAATAAGTTTCATTTTGGAGAATGTCGTTTTAAAGGTGGAGCATGTTATGGATACGGTTCATTTGATTATTTTATCAAAGATTGTCCAGAAAAAGTTGAAAAAGATGTTGATCAGACCTCAAAGCCGAGTAGTCCAGTCTCAAGGGGAAGACCACCCAGACAATCCAGAAATGTTAGTGGTAGCTGTAGCGCTACAAAAGATTCAACAGCAAAATCAAAGGCATGAGCTCCAGCCTGGACATATGCTATACGTGCCAGAGAGGAGGCATCCGCACCAGATATTATTATTGGTATATTTTCTTTACTTGACACTAATATTATTGTATTGATTGATCCTGGTTCTACACACTCATATATATGCATGAAATTAGTATTTGATAAAAACTTATCTGTGGAATTCACTAAAATTGGGGTAAAAGTCTCGAATCCCTTGGGTCAAAATGTGATGGTGGATAAAATTTGCAAAAATTGTCCACTATTGGTAAATGAGTATTGCTTTTCGACAGATTTAATGTTATTACATTTTGATGAATTTGATGTAATCTTGGGTATGGATTGATTAACCCAACATGATGCAATGGTGAATTGCAAACATAAATATATTATGTTGAAATGTCAAAATGGTGAATTGCTCTATATTCAATCTGATAATTCAGAAAGGTTGTCAAATATGATTTCGCATTGAAGGCACAGAAATGTATTAGAAAGGGATATGGTGCTTATCTGGCATATATATTCGATACAAAAGTATCTGACTCGAAAATTCAGTCAGTGCCTATTGTCTGTGAATTTCCTGATGTATTCCCAGAAGAGTTACCTAGTTTATAACTGGAAAGAGAAGTGGAATTTTATATAGATTTGGTTCTTGGAACAACTCCAATATCTATTGCACCTTACCGGATGGCTCCAATCGAGTTGAAAGAGTTAAAAGCACAGCTGCAAGAATTGACTGACAGAGGTTTTGCTCGACCTAGTCAATCACCTTGGGGTGCTCCGATTTTTTTTGTAAAGAAGAAAGATGGATCTTTGAGACTGTGTATTGATTACAGGTAGCTCAACAAAGTCACAGTAAAGAATAAGTACCCATTGCCTCAGATTGATGACTTGTTTGATCAACTGAAAGGTGCCACTATATTTTCAAATATTGATCTTCGATCAGGTTATTATCAGTTACAGGTAAAAGAGTCTTGATGTTCCGAAAGCAGCTTTCAGAACCAGGTATGGGCACTATGAGTTTCTTGTGATGCCATTTGGGCTGACTAATGCACATGTTGTGTTTATGGATCTAATGAACAGAATATTCAGACCATATTTAAACAGGTTCGTGGTAGTGTTTATTGATGATATTTTGGTTTATTCCCGAGATGAAAATGAACATGTTGATCACTTGAGAATTGTACTGCAAAACTTACGTGAAAAGCAGTTATATGCCAAGTTTAGTAAATGTGAGTTTTGGCTTCGGAAAGTTAGTTTTCTTGGGCATATTGTGTCTGCTGAAGGTATCCGGGTTGATCTGAGTAAAATTTTAGCTATCGTCAATTGGAAGCCACCAAAGAATGTGACTAGAGTTAGAAGTTTTCTGGGATTAGCTGGATATTATCGGAGAGTTGTACAGGGATTTTCTATGATAGCTTTCCCGATGACACATCCATTGCAGAAAGATCTAAAGTTTGAGTGGACTGATGAATGTCAGCAGAGTTTTGATAGATTGAAAGACCTATTGACGAAAGCACCTGTTCTAGTACAACCTGAACTGGGTAAGGAATTTGTTATTTATAGTGATGCTTCTTTAAATGGTTTAGGTTGTTTTTTGATACAAAAATGTAAAGTAATAGCCTATGCTTCAAGACAACTAAAACAACATGAAAAGAATTACCCAGTACATGATCTTGAATTAGCAGCTATTGTGTTTGCACTTAAAATATGGCGACGCTACTTGTATGGTGAAAAATTTCATATCTATACTGATCATAAAAGTTTAAAGTATCTGATGACATAGAAAGATTTGAACTTGAGACAACGCAGGTGGCTTGAATTGCTAAAAGATTATGATCTGGTTATTGATTATCATCCGAGTAAAGCCAATGTTGTTGCTGATGCTTTAAGTCGAAAATCTTTGTTTGCTTTACGAGCTATGAATACTCAGTTGTCATTGTCTAATGATGGTACACTTATAACTGAATTGAAAGCTAAATCGATGTTTTTACAGCAAATCTGTGAAGCTCAGAAAAATGATGATGAATTACAAGCTAAACGGGTGCAATGTGAACCAGGTACTGATCCAGAATTTCAGATCAGATTTGATAATTTTTTATTATTCAGAGGCAGAGTATATGTACCGAAGAATTCAGAGCTTATACAGAAGATTTTTCAAGAGGCTCACAGTGGTACTATGTCTATACATCTAGAGAGTAATAAAATGTATAATGATTTGAAAAAGATGTACTGGTGGCCATGTATGAAAAGGGATATTTCTGAGTTTATATCTAAATGTTTAATATGTCAGCAAGTGAAAACTAAGCACCAGGTGCCATTGGGATTACTACAGCCAATTACTATACCAAAGTGGAAATGGGAAAGGATTACAATAGACTTTGTGTTGGGATTGCCTTTGTCTCCAAGAAAGAAAGATGTTATTTGGGTAATTGTTGGCCGGTTAACAAAGTCAACATATTTTATACCGGTACGTATGGATTTTTCCTTAGATAAATTGGCTGAATGGTATGTATTCGAGATTGTTAGGTTACATGGAGTACCAGTTTCTATTATCTCGGATAGAGATCCCCGGTTCACGTCTCATTTCTAGGATAAATTGCAAAAGCCCTGGGAACTCAATTGCATTTTAGTACCGCATTCCATCCTCAGACTGATGGCTAGTCAGAACGTGTAATTCAGGTATTAGAAGATATGCTCCAATATTGTATGTTAAAGTTTGAAGATAATTGGGAAAGATATTTGCCTTTAATTGAATTTGCCTATAATAATAGCTATTAGTCCAGTATTAAAACGGCACCGTATGAGATTCTGTATAGTCGTAAATGTAGAACATCATTATATTGGACAGAGCTTAGTGAGAAAAAGATACATGGAGTTGATTTGATTCGGGAAACCGAAGAGAAAGTAAAGATAATCCGTGATAGTTTAAAAATAGCCTCAGATCGTCAAAAGTATTATACTGATCTTAAACGAAAAGAGATTGAATTTCAGGTCGGTGACAAGGTATTCTTAAAAGTATCACCTTGGAAGAAAGTCATTCTATTTGGTCGAAAAAGTAAATTGAGTCCACGATTCATTGGGCCATATGAAATCACTGAGAGAGTTGGACCTGTTGCTTATCGGTTGGCATTACCACCAGAACTTGACAAAATTTATAATGTGTTTCATGTATCTATGTTATGACGGTACAGATCGAATCCTTCACATGTTATCTCACCGACAGAAATAAAAATTCAACTTGATATGACATATGGGGAAGAACCGATCAAGATTCTGGCACAAGAAACAAAAGAATTAAGAAATAAAAAGGTAGCATTGGTAAAGGTTCTTTGGCAGAAACATGGAATCGAAGAAGCTACCTGGGAACCAGAGGATACAATGAAAAAGCAGTACCCAAATCTTCTCACCAGTAAGATTTTCGAGGACGAAAATCCTTTAAGGGGGAGAGTTGTAATAGCCCACTTTTAGTGAAGTCGGAACAGTAGTTTCGTAACCACAGATCCGACCCGAAAATATAAATTATTTTAATATTATTATATGATTAGTAATATGTTAAAAAGGTCACATAAAAATTTTGACAGGAAAATTTTACCCATTAAGTGTCTAACTACGAAAAGGACCAAATAGGCAATTGTGCCAATTTGTCAAATTTGAGGCTTTATAAGCATAAAAATCTAAGATTTCTATGTGTTAAAATATATTACTAGATTATTATTATTATTATTGTTATTATTATTATTATTATTATTATTATTATTATTATTAAATAAAATAGATAGAGACAAATGTATGGTAATGAAACCATACATGTGTTATAGTAATAATAAATATATGTGCACTTGTAATATAATTATATATTTACTTATTATATAAGTAAAAGATATTTATATTATTATAATATATTATTATTAAATGAATAAACAAAGGAATTAAAGTAAATAAATAAAAAAAATAAAAAAGAAAAAAAGAAGAACAGAAAGTTGAAACAAAAAACAGGGGAGAAAAGGAGAAAAAGAAAAGAGAAAAGAAAAAGGAAGAATTAGGGTTTTAAGGTTCAAGCTTAATTTGACCCGGAAAGATTGAAAAAGGAAAGTAATCGTGGAAAAGACAAGATATCGGATTAGACGAATTTCAATTACAAGTTGCTATCGAGGTAAGTTCGTATAACTTGAATGAGTATGTAAATATGTTAATTTAAATGTTGTATTGTATTGTATATGATGTATGAAATTGAATATATGAATTATATAGATGTGAAATGAAAGAAATGATACAAGTTCGAAAATTAATAAATGGGTGAAATTCTGTTTGAATATTGGTGATCGATGGATAAATGGAAATTTCCCGAAATAAATAAGGTTCTACATGTGTTGCAGAAATGGATTGAGCTTGGATGGAAAATCTGACAAAAGCCTTCTCGAGAATTAAAAGTGAATAGGATTTATTCCTGACTCACTAAAAGAAATTAAAGTGAATAGGATTTATTATTGATTCACTATAAATATATAAAGTGGATAGGATTTGTTCCTGATTCACTATGGTAACTTAAGGTGGATAGGATTTTCCCTAAAATGGTAATCCTGATTCGCTAAGGTTACTTGATATGTAACTCGAGAGAGTGCTTGATGATTTAATATCCTAAGGGCTAAATCCTATATATGAATTGACGAAATATGGAAATGTACACTTTGTGTATGCTACTAGAAAATCCATCGATAATTCCAATGATTCAATGGATGAGATAGTAAAACGAGACATGAGAAATATGAGATGGAATGAGAAAATAGCATGATGAGCTCATCTATGCCTATTGGTACGTTTGTTACTAACATGTTTGATTGAAATGTTTATGAATAGGCAAATAGTCAAAATGAATGGAAATTATGCTTTTATATGATTTAAATGTTAAATATGATTGGTATGTTTAATTCATGTTATATGAACTTACTAAGCATAAATATACTTATTAGGTTTTATTTTCCCTGTCTTATAGTGTTTTAAAGCTCGAAAGAAGTAGGAGACGGGTCGGAGACTTCATCACACTGTCATGCTATCAATTTTGGTATAATGGTTTACTTATTTTGAAAATGGCATGTATAAACTAAATTAGTGAAATGATAAATGTTACACAATGTTTGGAAGTTAGCCATTGGTATGGCCAGCAATGATATAAATATATATATAAACATATGAGTTCATAAGGTTACAAATGGTTCTCATATACACATGGATATAAGCATGGTAAAGAAAATATGTATATTGAGGTGTCATATGGTATATTAGTTATATCGATATATGATATTGTAAATATGGTTACTTTGGTAAGTTTGGGTAATAGGTTTTTGTGATGTTAAAGTAGAGTTTTCTTACATGAGGTACTATGTTCTTAATATGTTAGTGAAGGAAAATAAGAGGGAGTGATGGGAAATATTGTAATGAAAGGAAATAAAGATGTTATAAACTTAGTCATTAATATTTGCACTAAAACAGTTTTAGATAATAGCAGTAGTCTAATTTTAAAAAATCACCAAAAATTGTGGAAATTGAGTTAGAGGTTGAATAAAATATGAAATTAAATCTTATCGAGTCTAGTTTCTTATAAAGGAAACGGTGTAAGCATAAGAATTTCATATTATGAGATATTTGAATTTGTGTAAGACAGAGTCAAAATGATTTTGAAATCCCCTATTCTGATTTGAGAAAATTTTTAAAAATTGTACAAAAATAATTATGAGTTATAATTTATATTTTTAGAATCTTTACGAGTCTATTTTCAAAAGAAACAAACAGAAACATTATTCAAATCTCGTACTAAGAGATAATTAATTTTTAGTGAAGAAGGATCGGGACTTTTGGACAGCAAAACAAGGGTAAATTTAAAGAATAAACTGTACATATTAGCTAAACCAAAAATTCTAAAAATTTTATGGTATGGAGATACCTGAGTCTAGTTTCAGGGAAAATTAGAGAGTCTCAATTTGGATTTCTGTAGTTCAAGATATAAATAATTTAATTACTATGACTCAGGTGGATAGTTTTGTTATGAACATAAGAAAATTGTGGAATTATGTGTAGTTATTCTGTAAACTTCGGTAACATCCTGTAACCCTATTCCAGCGATGGATATGAGTTAGGAGTGTTACAAATTTGATGAATGATATTATGTATTTATTCATATCTATTGTTGAAAATAAAATTATTGTTGAATTATGAAATTGAATTAAATGTTCAAAACAAGTACAACGCAGGATTGAGTACAATCGTTTTGTGGCAAAGGATGAATTGACGAATAAGACCATGGTTGGACCATGGCAGTGTTTATATGTAAGACTATAGCTAGACTATGGCATTTTATTGAAAAGAGCATAACTGGGTTATGGCACCTTGAACGTAATACCATGGTTGGGCCATGGCAGTATTTATATGTAAGACCATAGCTGGGCTATGGCATTCTGATGATAAGACCATAACTAGGTTATGGCACTACAAATGTAAGACTATTGCAGGGCTATGGCAATGCATGTGTAAGACCATAGTTGGACTATGGCACAAGGAAAACGATGTATTCATATCCGTAAACCGTTCTTAGAGTTGGAAAGACTTGGTAAGTGGCATATGAAATTAATATTAAAAGAATATGGTTATTATTAGTATTGATCTGGAATAAGTGTATCTATTGATATTTAAATGATTCAACAGGGCACAGTTCAGTTATGAGGCTATACAAGTTTGATCCTAACTGGAACAGGTATTTACGTGAATTATATGGAAATGGTTTAAATATTGATATATTGAAATGGATGATATACGTATATGATGAAACGGTGAGATAATGATATGTATCGTGACATGTACACATATGAATATCTTTGATGTGTTGATACATGGTAATTATGCAAGTTGAGACGAGTAATAAACTCAAGGGTGACGTGTTGAGAAAATAAGGTTATCAAAGTTAAATTTATATAAAATGTGTTCAAGTATGCTAACTTGTGTTATTGTAAGCATTCATTGCTTACGTAGTTATTTTTCTTTACTTTTCAGACTATCGAAAGCTCGATTGGGTTGGAAGCTTGTCGGAGATTTATCACACTATCCAGCGATTATATCGGTATATGTTGATATCTTAGTTAAGGTTATAATGGCACGTATAAGTATTCTGATTAATATTGGTCTATGTGTTTGAATGTTGAAATGGCCATTTGACTTGGTTGTGTTTTGGTATATTGATTGTATAATGGCAAAGTTTGGCATGTATATGAGTAGCCTTGTTATGGTTAATGTTTGGCTTGTTCGTTTGAATGATAAAAGAAGAAATGGTAGTTGAATATGAATATGGTTCATGTGCTTTATGATATGTGGTATATGTGGTGATTTGGTACCTTGTTATGTATAAGTATTTTAGTTAATTGATATTAGTTAAAGAATGACATTTTGGTACCAAATGAGTTGTGTTTTGGTAAGTAAGATTTATGGTATGTATGGACGCAAATCAAATTGGAAGTTAGTTGTTTATTTTGACCAAATGGAGTACTTGGTGGTACATGTTTATAAGTTGTTATTTGAGATGCCTATGTACATATTGGTTGAGTGTGGTTATACTATTTGTATAAAGCTAGATTATGCATGATTTTGGTACCTTGCTATGGCTAGTATACATGTGCATTTTTTACTGTAAGTACATGCTTTGTTGGGTGAGAAAAATGATTTGTAAAATAGTCTATTTTCGTCCACATGAGCAGAGACAAGGGCGTGTGTCTCATTCGTATGTGACACACAACCAGGTAGCATGGCCGTGTGTCCTTTGTAGTTTTCGAAGGGTACACGGCCTGGCACACGGGCATGTGGTTTGGCCGTGTGACTCAAGTCAGTGAGTTACACAGGCACGGACACGGGTTGGGACACGACCGTGTGTCCCTATTTCGAATGCCTACACGGCCTAAGTCACAAGCGCATCTCTTAACCATGTGACCCCTACAGTTCATAAATTTTCATCTTTTCCCTGAAATTTCTATATATTTTTTATTTAGTCTTGATTTGTTTATAATGTGTTTTTAGGGCCTCGAAGGCTCGTATAAGGGACAATATGTATACTATTGATTGGTTTTGCAGTGATTGATGATATGGATTAAATGTTTTAAAATTTTGAGAGTTTTGAAATGTAAACTTCGATAATGCGCCATAACCCTATTCCGACGTCGGATACGAATTAGGGGTATTACACTTACAAATCTACGTATACTTGTCGAGGTAAGTTCGTGTAACTAAATTGTATATTTATATGTTTAAATTGAATGATATGTATGTGAAATGTATAATTGCGATGTATAAGTATTGATCACATATCCAACAAGTACTAAGTCCCATTTGAAACTTGGAAATTCGATGGATGCAAATGGCATGTCATTAAGGGTTCCCAAATTGGTTGTGGTCCTACATATGTTGCGAACACACCACAGCTCACAAGAGCATCCCGTTATTTAGCTATTATAAGCATCCCATTATATGGCTCTGACGAGCTTCTCGATATTTGGCTCTCATGAGCTTCCCGATTAATGGCTCTCTTGAGCTTCCCGTTTATGACTCGTATGAGCTTCCCGATAATTGGCTCACAAGAGCTTCCCGTTATACAGCTCACATGAGCTTCCCGTTACATAACTCGGAAGAGCTTTCCGATTACATGCTCGTATGGGCATAGCTGTATATGAATTGACGGATTACAGATTTGTACACTTCATGTGTACTACTAGTGTATCCAACGATATTTTAAATGGTTCAATGGGCAAAGTTCTGATATGAGACAATATGAATTCGAGACGAATTATTACGGGTATATACTTGAAATACATGGATATGATTTGTACATGTTATATGGACACATGATGTGGAAAGTATATGTATATGGAAATTTGATTATTGTTGAGCTCATACATGTTTCTTAATATTCATATAAAATACATGACTAACATGATTGATGAGGATAAGTGTTTAGGCTATTGGCCAAATTGCTTTGGATATATCTTGTTTGCTTACCTTAAATGTGAATAAATGGTAAGTTAAATTCTATGTTATACGAACTTACTAAGTTTAAATGCTTACTCTATTTTATTTCCCTATTTTATAGTAACTCGGAAGCTCGTTAAGGTTGAAAGCTAGTCGGAGCTACATCACACTATCCATCGGCCCATTTCGGTATATATAATAAACTCATTTTGGTTATAATGGCATGTATAGGTTCATTTAGCCAATAATGGCATACAATTGTTTTGTTGTGATTAGTCATTTGAATGGCTTGTATTTGATGTATATATATGTGGCATTACCATGTTTAATGTGTGCTTGGTATGGTTGAATGATGGATAATTCATAAGCATATTGATGGTTGGATTGGATTGGTATATAAGGTATAAATATGCTTATATGTGTATTTGGTTAATTCGGTAAGTATGGATTCTTGGATATATGTGATAATATATTATGTTTAAGACTTGAGTTTGGCTTGTTTTAAGTAGTTTTATATGGCTTGATGATGTGCAAAAGTGTTGATATAGGTTGAAGACAAATTGGGCGAGAAATGTGGCTAGAAAAATTACCTATTTCGTCCACACGGGCGTGTGTGGCTAGAAAAATTACCTATTTCGTCCACACGGGTGTGTGTCTCAACCGTATGTGACATAGGGCCAGGTGACACGGTCGTGTGTCCCCTGTATCTTTTAATTAGTGTAAAACAGAATGCTCACACGGCCTAGTACACAGGCGTGTGGCTTGGCCGTATAACCTAAGTCAGAGAGCTCATAAGTTTGGACACGAGCTGGGACACGGCCATGTGTCCCTATTTCCAATGTCCACATGGCCTAAGACACGGGCATGTCTCTTGACCGTGTAAGACACACGGCCTGGCCACACAGGCATGTGTCCCCTTTGAAAAATTTTAATGTTTTTCGAAAAATTCTTTGAGTACTTGGTTTAGTTTCGATTTAATTCTAATATGTATTTTAGGCCTCGAGGCCTCACATAAGGGACAATATGATTGATTTTGATTTGTTTCTAATATGAATGCTAGTTGATATGAAATGTCTGTTATTTGATCTGTAAATTTCGATAATTTTCCGTAACCCTGTTCCAACAATAAATATAAATTAAGGGTGTTACATGACTCTTCAAAAATTCTAGCATTCCTTAACCACCCAAACACCAAAGGCACCTCTTTCAAAACCTCATCATTAACCAAATGCACACTCCAACAAATCCTTCATACTTTACAAAAGAAAACCCTGCTACAATAACCCCAAACGCAACTATGTTATAGTAATTACTATATGCCTTCAACTATGTTACAATAAAATTGCACCAAGTGCCTATCCCGCCAATAGCCAAGTCTCATCACCTTTGCTAGCAACAAGAACCCGACTAAGGACCTCTTGCCTCCTCTAGAGTGCACCGATCAATTATCATGCAAATCGAGAGAGAAATGTTGATGGGAGGATCCTTAAACCAAAATATTATTATTCTGAACCTCGGAAATTTAAAGGAAAAAAAAAATCTTATTCTAAATCCGATTATCTTAAAACATTAAAATTGATATTCTAAAACCAACTAAAGTCTTGCCGATTAAGTCTTAACCCAATTGGTATGAATATTATTATCAATATAGGAAGACGTGAATTCGAATCCATTAAAATGCGTTATCCTCTAGTGTTTCAACATTCGTCATTTTTGTTTAAGTACCTATATTCTTACTCTCAAATAAGCTTCATTCGCATATAATATAAGAACGAAATAATACCCAATCCCCATAAGCTGACATATCAACATCTAGTGTAATATTATATTATATCAGACAAATTTTCGATTATTAAGTAATTTTAAAGTTGAATTGTAATTAAAACTGAGGTAACACCACATGTTGACACAAGATAAGATCCGAGATGCACTTCCCATGGCGATCGATCCTTCGAGAGCAATTGACACCACCATCGAGAATGTTACGAACCACCACGTTTAAAGACTGAATTCCGTGGACTTCATAGATTTCCACCTTTACATTATCTTCATTCACCAATTGTCTTGTCTTATCAATGGCCTTTGGAGATGCATCCAGAAGGACTGAGACCACACGCTTAACCCACTGGGGTGTTATGATAAGCTTCAGCATGTCAAAGTTCTGCGGACAGTGTGGGATGACAGAGAAGTTCAAGTCGTTTCCTTTATCTCCGGCCCTACTGTGGGCTATACTATAGAGTGGAATCTTTTGACCAGACTGAGCAGCTGAGAGGCTGATTTCCGATGACAAACCATATTCTAGGCAAGAGTTCTGCATATCTTCTTGTTGAAATGGTGGCAATGCCAGTTCAGCTGAAATGCAGGCCTTTGTAACATCTGCAAAGACATGTTCACTGACTTCTGTTTGTTTTGCCCCTATCCGCCAGAAAACATGTTCTCGACCGATCTAAGTAGAAAGGAAACAGATTACTTTGCATAAGCACATCCATAAACTAATGAATTCAACATTAAGTATTTCATGGACCAAGAATTTATTTAAAGGAAGAAGAGGGAACGGAGAGTACCAACTGTTTTTCCAGAAAAATTTCCTTCTTGACACCAGTGCTGCATGAGATGATAAACATAAACATCATAGGTTAGGCACAAAGATCATGGAGCCAAAGAAGAAACTCGCCATCCATGCGTACATGAATACAGCATATGAACCATTGGCATTATCCAGAACCAGGGAAATTTACACATTAACTATTGGCATTTAATTCTTTGTACATGTATATGGTACATATCATAGATATAAAATTAGAAGGAAATATACCTGATACCGCCACCGCCGGCCGGTCCATTTGTATATAATGCAGTAAACTCTTTAGCAAGTTGCTGTGCATGTTTCTTCTCCTGGAACAGTCCATCCATGCGTAGCCGAATGTCTTCACTGGCTCTCCATGTCGATAGATGGTTACCAATGCTGGTAGCTTTCAAGCTATCCAGTCCAATTATATAAGAAAGAATAGAGGAACTGACACCAGGAAATGCCTCTTCCATCCATGACCTAACCTAATATATGAAGACAGAAAAGGGATACCAAGAGTCCAAAGGAAACAATGAGCAAAGTATTTCAAATGCTTTTAAAGACGATGATCAATATCAAAGAATGTCATTCAGAATCGGAGAGTAATAAACCATCAAACATTCTCTTTTACAGCAGACTTACAAGAAGTTCAGCAGCTTTTGCACGTTTGACACATCCATATCCTCCATATGATATCTCACCCCATCCTTTCCATCCACGGTGCTGGAAACAAGATAAATTAGAAAGCATAGAAACAACCTTAGAAGACATTAGACCCACTGAAGTAATCTGTAACTAGAAAATACTTGAGATAACTAGAGGGAGGGGAGGCGGGGGACAGGGGCTGCAACGAGGTAACAATGGGGTTCCCTCAATCATAGAGTGAAGAGAGAATACATGCTTTATTCAAATACAGAAATATGGAAATAGACGCTTTGTTGAAATACCTACAAGCCATCTGCTGCAGGACTGAAGCTAAGAAAACAAAAAGTCCTTTAAGCTAAATATTACCTTCACGATAGAAGGTTACCTTTGGAATCAACTGCAAAAGTTTATCAGGAACAGGATGAGCAGATGGCTTTGCACCAATACAGAGAACTTTAGATCTAGATAATGGCTGAAATGTAACACCCCGAAAATCAACTACCTGCAGTTACAAGAAGACCATTTTTGTTTAGTTTTCCCCATCAGTGTAGTTATAGGTACAAATTCCTGAAGAATAAATTCAACTTACAACATCAGGTGTAATGTAAGCACTTGGATCTCCAACCTCATAAAGTAGTTGTTCAGCACAAGTACCGAAATTTAAAATCCCGCCACTACCTTCTGCTTTCATGACACATATTTCCCCACTTGATGAAATTTCAGCATATGGCAGTGATAGATCCAGGAGATTTGGGAAAGACAAGTTTCGGTTCTTGTCCGCTAGATTGGAGAAAATGCAGCACAATGAAACCGAGTCAATCAAAATTCTCTATTTTAATCGACCTATTTCCCATGTTATCATAAAGACAGACAAAGCCTAACAAACCTGGATGCATGAAGTATCCCCCTGTGAGTTGACAACCACACTCTAGAAGGTGTCCAGCCAGAGATCCCTGTGCTAATAGCTCCAAGTCATCCCAATTCCAGCCCAGTTCGTAAACCTTATCAAATACCAATTATATAATTTTGATTAAATACATTAATGCTAGCCATAGCATAGCCTAAACATCAGCACACTGTCAAATATAATTATGATAACTAATGAATAGAACCATAATGGCGATAAGTAAAACTAACCTAGAGAATTATACTAAGACTCAGAAAAGGGAAAACCTAAAGCCGAGTAATGAAAAGAAAGGTTAGATTTTCATACCATTGGTGCTAAGAATAGTGCGGCATCAGCGACCCTTGAAGTAATTAAAACATTTGGTTGGTATCTCTCTAGACATGCGACTATTGGGGCTGCTCCCAGATATGTGCTAACACCCTTCAAAGAATTAAACAAGATAGAGCTCAAGAATTTTTATTTCTCATGAAATTTCATAACTAAAGATGAAAAAACGTACATGCAGATGAAAACCAGATCATTAATCCTTTTATCTAAAACCAAAGAGAAGATACAAAAGGCCAATGAACGGTACATGCAAAGGAGTACCAGATTCTTACACCTTCCATGTTAACCAACTTCTCAGGCAAGGATCCTGAACCTGAATATTTAAAAATATTTCTCATTTGGAGTCCAAGAATATTGCTAAACACAATGAATCAAAATTTCTGAATTGCACACAACAATATACTGACTATAGTTTCTAAAATGAAGATCATACAATTGTCAGTTATCTGAACTCACCAGCAAAATTCTCATACATGATTAACTTAAATTTAAAAGGGGCTAACTTGATGAGCATACCCGATTCATTAACAAAGACCTCATGAGCCACAGCAACAGACAAACGAATCCCAAGGCTGCTGGCAACTTCTAAAACCTTTTCTCGAGCACTGACCGGATCCACTATCCAGGAAAGAATCAATATGCTCAGTATGAAAAGAAAAGATCAAACACAACTTTGAACATCAGCACAAAGCATTTGGTGAAATTTGGCAGACAACTCAAAATTTGAAACGATGTTTTCAAATTCTCATACTTGCCCCCATGTTGGTAATTATACAAGTTCCCCTATCCACAGCCAAAGGTAGTAGCAGAGACATCCATTCTGAAACTGGAAATTAAACATTTTAGAGAAAACCCAAAAATAAAACATAAATAAGCTTGAATTCAAAACAATTGAAAGCAACATAAACATACTATTAGAATCATAGCCATCACCGCCGGACGCCATAGCCTGGTATCGTTCAGCAAGAGTACGTTCTGCTAAACATTCAAGAACAATATAATTCAGCTCTTTGACTCTGTTAAGCAATTTTTTAGCTGCCATTGGCCTGTCACCACCGAACCCAGCTCCACAGCCAATATAAACTTTGTCTTTTCTTCTTTGAGGATTGATTCTCTGCAGTTTAACATACAACAATTCAATTCAGCCTCAGGAAACTACCTTGGATACTTGTTTCTAAAAACTGACAAATTAAGCTAACCGGCTTGATCAGGCAGTCATGAATCTCTTCGTAGGTCTGTTTTTCCATTGATATCTGTTGAAGATTCAGAAAACAAAACGAAGTTCACACCAAAAGCTACGCTATTATTGATTTACTGATGAATTCAGAAAATTACCTTAGATTCAATGTAAAAGAGTTGAGAAATTGTCTCGCCGCCGAATTTTTTCTCCAGAATCTAAATTATAGCTCTCCCCTGTAATCAAACCGATCAGTTGCTTGATTAGAATCTGAAAAACGAAGTCTGGGTTCTTAATAATTATGATGATAACTAAATAAATACAATAAGATCAGGCAGGCAAGCTGGCAGGGGCAGCGTCCTAAAATGGAAAATCGATAAAATTAACATTTAAAAATATTAAAATTATATTTTTAATATCATAAAAATTATAATTTAATTCCATACTAAAATAGTTGTTTTGAATTCGTCACTGAGATGAGGGTCGAGAAATTATTTACAACTAGAAGCCAAAATTGACACATTATCGGAGGGTCCCGCTTTGAACTTTGTTTTGGTGGTAGTTGATGGTTACTTATCCTTAACCTGGATGAAACACACGCCGCCTGTTTTCTTCTATTTCTCGGCTAGAAAATCCCAGTTAGAGAGTTCAATTAGTAATGTTGCATAGGTTTCATTTAACTTTTCTTTTAGTTGAAAAAGGTTTCTTTTAGACTTTCCATCACTTATGCCATGGAGGTAAGTTATGTTAACAAATCTACATGCAGAAAAGAGGGAAAACGACTTGCTTAATGTTATGGATTCAGCTCATTTACTGGGTGAGGGAGGAAACAGATATGATGAACGAAGAAGGTAGATTGCTGAGTGCCAAGCGGCTAGCTGGGTTCATCAATATTCTCTCCTACTAAGTACAAGCTATATATATACCTCACCTCACTTTGCTCGAGTAGAGACTTTGTTAATGGTCCATCTGGTCAAAGTCCGTTACTTTAATAAGAGTCAGGTTAACAGTATTTTTTAAAAAATATTTTTTATCTCAAAAATATTTCTTAAGATAAAGGTAAATATTTTTTTTAGCTGAAAATAAAAGTAAAAAATTTTAGCTTTCATTCAAAAATATTTAAAAGTACTTTTGATAAGTAATGTTAAATAGGCTTAAGTGTAAAAATTTCATCAAATCTCCTATTTTACTTGTAAGATTTATTGATTTATCACTATATAAATTTTAAAAATTCGACGATATAACATGTGACTCGTGAGATACATGCCTGATACTAAAATTAATATTGCTAAGTGTGTATGATGCTTGATAATAAATTAAAATTTTGAATTAGTACAAATATATAAAATTAATCCAAATATTATACAATTTTACAAAAATAGAGTAAACATGGTTCCTTCTTGTGTAACTATTTTCAAGGATTTTTATGATAGCGGATTTCGGCAACTGTGGCTCACTCTATGTTGAGTATTGTTGAAGATACTCTCTAAAAGCACCAAAGTCATTCCCTACCACCAGCAACCGTACGGATGAATAGGGTATCTCAATTCTTGTCCAAAATTTTTAACCATGGTGATTAATTTAAATAATTATCTTTAATTAGAATATAAATTCTATTTTCAAGTGACCAATAGTGTAATTTAAAGGAAAAAAAAGCATAAAAATGCAGCTATCTAGATTAAACAATTAACTCAAAATAAAATTAAAATTAAGCTAAAAAGTCTTAAGTGAAAATAAAAAAGATAACTAGGTTTAACCCAAAATAAATTTAAAGAACTTGTGTTTTGTCACCTAGGCCACATTTGGTTGGAGGGAATGGAATAGCCATTCCCCCTTATTCTTGGATGAACAGTTAAGCCATAGTTTGCTTCACCGTTTTCTTCATTCGGCTAATAGCTATTCCTCTCCTATTCATCTGATTTACCGAATCATCATTCGATGAAGGGGGCTAAGAATATCCTATTCAACAATAGACGTAATAGTAAAATTTCCCCCCAGACAATATTACTCTGTATTTGTTCACCAATCATTCGTCAGTTTCGTCGTTGTTGTAAAAGTAGTGCCTCCGTCGATTTTGTCATTGAGAACCGTCGATTCTCCGACTTGTTCCCTGCCTTCGCAAAGCTATCTCCTTTCCCTTGTGAGAACCTCTATAAATTCCCATTTTTTCTTCCTCTTCTTGTTTTATAATTTCAACTATGTTTGTATTATTGGTTTTGTTTTTCCTCTTTTCTTTCAAAATTGTTTTCAATTATCATTGTTATAAAAATCACCCAGAAGAATATTGAGAAATCTAGTTCACATTAAGTAATTATTTTCCATAATTTTCTTGAATTTTGAAGAAAAATGGAATTTTTTCAACGTTCCTCTCTTAAAATCTTTCAAAGTTGCATTTGGGTTACATTTTTATTGTTCTGAATCTGTGTTTATGAGGATGAGCAGAGAATTTGGACCAATTTGAATGTCATGGGTTTATAGTGGATGATGAACAGGAGGAGGAAGACAAAAATGATCAAGTTTTGAAAAGCAAGAAGACGAAAAAAAAAAAGAGAGGAAAAGGTAAACTTTATATCCCAATGTGTTATGTTGATTGATTTTAATCTTATGACTATCTTTTTCATTTACGAAGTGCTACTGGTTTTTATTTCTTTAGGAGATCAGTGAAGGATCCAGTTCTGTATGATGATGATAGTGAATTGATTCAAGAAAACAGAATTGCAAGCATTTGTCAATTTCCAAAAGTAAACATCGAACTTGATCCATACACTCAATTTTATTTGTTGCTATCATTTGTATTACTAATCATTGTAAGATAGTTCTAGCATTCTTAAGAAAAATTTCTATGTTTGACATTTGATATGAGCTGCCGAGGTTACAATATCCATGATTTTCACTGATGGCTTTGTTGGATGAAAATTTACTCAGGAAACTGAAATGTTTAAGCAGCTTAAAAAAGCTGGAAAATGTACTAAGGTGGTTGAGCAATCTGGTTCTTCTAATGATGAGGGTAATTTCCTACTCTAATTTGAGCAATCTTTCTCTTGTTCTACTGATGATGTTGGAAACAATTTTACTTGCTGCTTGCCTTTGATAAATATAAAGGTTCTAGTGCCTAGGGTGCTTTTTGTGCTCTTGACAACACTGATTTTATAAATGATTCTGTAAATGGTCTTCTTCTTTTTTTTATTCTGATGAGTGGTGCAGTTTACAGAAAGGCTTGCTTCAATGTTGCCAAAAAGGTATTTCCAGCTTGGGTAAGTCTCTGTTTTATGCTTGTATGTCATACAAAGAAGAGTCACTTTGTGTAAATAATATGATAAGTACCTTTAAATTTTCACTCTATGCTCTTCTTTTTTTCAATCTCTTGTTTGTAATGTTTGAGTTTAAAGTGAGATGCGGAAGGAGGAAAATATACAACCTTTTTCTTCCTATAAGTATTATCATATGGATATAATTATTAAGGTTCCAAATGCTTTCATCCTTGTTCCTTGCTGTGGCATCTTTAAACACTATCTATGCTAATTCTTTTACTGAAAGTTGTTTCCCCTCCTTATATCTATAGATGAGGTTTTTTCCATAACTAATTTTGTAGGAATTATTTGTTGCACTTTTTTCATTATTTATTGCATGAGGTTAATGGCTTGCTTGAGTTTTTCCAAGGTTCTTAGTAGTTATATCAACTTTTGGTAATTATTTCTAGTTTGAAGCTGGTTATATATTATTGGATCATGGTGATCATTATATGTGTGCTTTGACTAATCAAATCTTGGTGGTAATATATTTCACGCTATGTGTAAGTAGGAATTTTTGTTCATTTCATCAAATCTAGGTGAAATTTGTAAATTATGTGCCCCAACTCTTTTGCAAGTGAGCTGTAAATTTTTCATTGATGTTCTTTATATCATTAAATTTCTATAATTGCAGGAATGATGGATTTCATAAGGTAAGTTTTTTATTAAATTTTTGCTTATGTGCCAAGAGTCGAGAGTGGCTCAGATGCCTTAATCAATGGCTGAGCCATAATAATGGTCTCTATACTATGATGGTATACTAAAAGTGTGACTTCCAAGAACAAGTTCTATTTACTGCATTATTTTCAGGTACTTTGGATTATAAAAGAATTAGACAAAATGTGGTTGCTCCTTCAAAAGCATAAGAGTGTGCATTTTTATCTGAGTTGAGCTTGGACAAAATTTTAGGCCTATTTTTTGGGCCGAGCCCGAGCCTAAATTTTTAGTCGAACCCGGCCCGACCCATGCTCTCCTCTAATTCATATGTATCTAGACAATTATTTGTCAAAGTTTATTCTTGATGTGAAATTTTTTTAAAAATTGACTTATATATTTTAAATATTTTTTAATTTATTAAGTTTTGCTCGCCAAATGGCATATTGAGAGGTTAATACGTGCTACCATCGAATTGGCCATTAATGTCACGTCAATACAAATTTACGTTGCTAGTATGAAAGTACCGACCTGGATAACTGAATACAAGTTCAAGTACCAACTAGATTAAAAAAAATTTAAATACCAACTATGTACTTTTGGATAAATTCAAGAGCAAAATATGGATGAAATAGAAAAAAAAAAAGAAAAAGAAAAAAAAAAAAGGGGGCAAAATGCACCGGTATGATAAGTATAAGATGGGAGTTTCAGCGAAATTGAAAGTATAGCATATTGTTTTGATTTAGGTTAAAATATACTTAAAAGTTGTTATATTCATTTTACATTTAAAATTTAGTCACTACTTTTAATTTTAAGGAATTTAGTCTAAGTTTATGAATTTTAAATGAAAGTCTAATTTAAGTTTGTCATAATATTATTTTATTATATAGCTTTAAATTGAATATTTTTTATTTTAAAATATCATACTATTGAATTAAATAAAATATTTTAACATTATTAACAATTGGACTAGAACTTTAAAATTTAAAAAATAAAGCGATTAAATTACAATAATAATAAAACCGAATTAGTTGATTGATACATTGGTCAGAAACAAAAGAAACGATCGATCGACTTCTATACCAAAATAATAATAATAAATTTGATTCAACTAAATTTTATAATTTTTTTAATATTTTAAATTTTATAATTATTTTATAAATTTTTAATTGAAATTGATTACACAATCTGAGGCTTGCAAGTATATATTAACCTTTGGATTTATTTTAAGAATGAGATTGACTACTCTATGGTATAATTGGTTGGCTTTCATCCGCTTTGGAGTTCTACTGTTTAGGGGTGTTGAAAGTTTGGTTAATTGAATTGGATTAGTATTAATTGAATTTATCAAAAAAATTTATTTTTTAATTGTTAATTGAATTAAATTATTTTTTAAAAAATTAACCGAACCGAAATATCTCAATTAATTCAGTTGATTAACTAAAATTTATATATATTTTTTTGTTAAAGCAAATATAATATATATAAAAAATAAATAAATTGATAATGTTTATTTGACCGAATTAATTAAATTAAAACTACGTATAATTTATATTATTAATCAACCAATAACTAAACTTTCAAAAAAATTATTAACTGAGCTCTGACCCAATTAGACCAATTAATCGAATTACCCCTTAAATTATTTCAATTAATTAATTCGATTTTAGATTATTTCAATTAATTAATTCGATTTTAATTGAAATTTGAACACCACTGCTACTGCTCGTCTTCTCCATGAGCCCTTTAAAGTCCCATTTTTTAGTCTTTTACTTCTCTACGAGCCCTCTGGAGTCTCATTTTTTAGATTTTTCCCGCCTTGTCTTCAGTTGGGTCCCTTCTTTCTTTATTTTGGACCATCTTTTTCACCTCATTTTGGATATAAACTGGCATTTTCCCCCCAAAACTTGCAGCAGTTTCTTACCCACATGGTGTTTGACGAAATGCAGAGGGACTTTAAAGCTGATCCCTTGAGTTTATCTGTTTATCCTCCCTTCAAGCTTCTAAGCTATTTGTCTCCTATGAAGCTGTCATCTCGAACCTGTACGAGGCCGGCGACCAATTTGATTGTGATCAGTCGTTCGAGGTTACTATGGTTGAGACCGAGATTGAGCATAGAGCAACTGGAGTTTGGACTCACGGGCCTTCCTGCTTGAGGGTTAGGGGACCGCCTTTTTTATGATCACAACCTGAATGAGGGGCTTTTTCATCCAAGGACTTCCACTAAGACGTTTCTTTCGCTCCTCTTGTCCACGTATGTTGCTTTTGCATTGAGCTTTGGGATTGGGTTTTTCTCGGCTACACATTTTTTTTAGTCCTCTCTGTTTTGGGTCCCTGTTCTCATGAAGTTGAAAGTTTTAAGTTGGAACTGTAGGGGGCTTGGTAATTTCCGTGCAGTTTGAGCTCTGAAAAAACTCATCAACAACAAAATCCCCCTGGGGTGGTATTTCTTAGTGAGACGAAGCTTAACACGAGTGAGTTGGAAAAGGTTAAAAGGCAATGCAATATGGAATCTTCTTTTTATTGTGGCTATTGATGGAAGGAAAGAGGGACTTGCCATGTTATGGAAGTCTAAGTTTGATCTCAATCTTACAAGCTTTTCCCTCAATCATATTGTTATGGAAGTGAAAGATGGGATGGATGATTTCTTTTTCTTAACAAGCATCTACGGGGAATCTGAAACACATGTGAGAAGTTCTTCATGGAATCTAACTCGTAGCCTAGCAAGACAATCACGATTACCATGGCTATGTTTCGGTGACTTTAATGTGATTACCGATGTTGATGAGAAATGGGATAAACTTGAACGGTCAGAAAAACAGATGGAAGCTTTTTGTGAGGCTCTTGAAGACTCGGCTCTCTATGATATCGGTCTAAGGAGCGTGATACACTTGGACCAACAACCAGAAAGGGGATGAACTCGTCTGTGGAAGATTGTACCATTTTTTGGCAGATGATTTGTGGCTAAACAAGTATTCTATGTTCCAAGCTGAGCATCTTATTAGCTCACATTCAGACAATAGCCCAATTTTCATTGACCTTGGAAGGAACAACCAGAGAAATTAAAGTGTTGATAGACGATGACGATCTGGGCAAAAGAACTAGCATGTGAAATGATCATCTGAGACACTTGGTAACAAAGTGTGGGAAACTTGGTTAACGATAAGTTGAAAACGATTAATGTAAATTTAGACAAATGGCAATCTTGTAACATTGTCAATCTATCAGTGAAAATAAATGATCTTCAAAAAAGAATTCAACAACTTCAAGAGGCTGGCCCTAATTCTATAATGTTAGAAGCAGAGAGTAAGGCAAAACAAGATCTTGATACTTTGCTTGAAAAGAAGAGACTTTCTAGCAAACAAAGATCCAGGGTAACGTGGCTAAGCTTCCACTCTCAAGCTAGTAACCGACGCAGAATTAATCACATTTCAACCCTAGCAATTGATGATGGGAACTAGAAATTTGAGGAAGACAAACTCCAAGGCATTGCTACTACCTACTTCAGGAATTTGTTTGATATTAACCAATCGATATTAGAGACAGTTGGAAAAATGTATTATTAATGAGATGAACAAAGGCTTTTGTGCAGAGTTTAAACTTAAGGAAATTGAATCCGCACTGCATCCAACAAAAGCACCTGGACCCGATGGTATGCAGACACTATTTTATCAAAATAATTGGTACATTGTTGGGAAAGATATTTCTGAATTATGTCTGAGCTTTGCTAAAAGGGGATATGCCTTGGTCTGAGCTGAATCACACAGATATCATCTTAGTCCCTAAAAAGACAAATCCCACCCATATGTCACATTACTGACATATTACCTTGTGTAATGAATTATATAAAATTGTGGCGAAAGTCCTTACAAATAGGTTGAAGCTTGTCCTCCCGAATTGTATAAGCGAGAGCCAAAGTGCTTTTGTCCCCCATCGATAAATCATTGATAATGATACAGTGGCTTACGAATTGATCCACAACATGAAGGCATGGAAAAAGGGTAAAAAGGCTCAGTTTGCGCTAAAGGTGGACATGAGCAAAACCTACAAGATAGAGTGGAATTGCCTTGAATCAATTTTATTGAAAATGGGATTTGATTGGCACTGGACTTGTTAAAAAAATGGGTTAAGAAAAACAGTTGTACAGTTAGTGGAAGATTTAAAATTTTCAAAATCTGACTCATTTTGTGATATTTATAGTAATAAATTTTAATTAAAAAGTATTTACAATTTATGTAAGATGGATCTTAGTCGATCTTGACTTTCAACCGAACGACATTCTTCGCTATCCTCGAACCATGAATTGTGTAGAGTATGGGCTTAAACAATACAAACCGAACACATAAAAAAAATGTAATTACTTTCAATGGAAAAGCAATTATCTCAACAGAAACTAACAAATATAGTAATTACTAGGAAGTAGAACTTATTCTTAGATATCAAATTCCCACCATTTGTATAAAGAGGTACAAAAATATTGGTTGAATAAATTATTGTAAAATAATATTGTTTAAATAAAAAACACTTTCTTAATCTAACAAAGAGAGGGGTGGCGACACACCCTCTTAATTTCCCTTAGGCTTATCGCATGTTATATGCTATGTGAGGCAGATTGGGCGTCTTATTATTGGGTTCAATTATATGTGTTTTCTGAACTTTTAAACCAACATTTTATTATTTAATTTAATCCAATGTTTATTTGTTATTTCTCAAAATAAATATTATTTATTCGATTAATTAAATTAACTAAATTAATTTCTTAAGTAAATAATTTTCTCAACCTAATTTTAATTCCGTTAAAGTTATAACAATTTTACCGTAAAAAAAATTATGAGAAAATATATTTAATTTTCTTATTCAACATATTCATAATGACTAATTAATTTAATTCCATTTTCCAACTTCAATTATTTAATTAATTATAATTAAATAATTATTCTAAAAACCTTAAATTAAGTCTCATTTTTATACTTAGCAAAAAATAGATTTATATGTGAATATAGTTCATTTCTCTTACTTTATCATTTCCACTTATTTCTATCAATTTGGTTCTACATTCAATTCATTTATGGTTTCAATGAGCTAATGGGGAGATCGATTGAACATATAAAATTAGGGCTAAAATAATTTATAATTAAGTTACAATTTTTTGCCTATTAATTATAAGCTTATTTAGTCATGAAGTCACTCCACTATAATATCATGACTGAGCTCTCCCTAATTACATACCCTTAAGAAAGTTTCTTAATAAGTGCTTGTCTGATGACCTTGTCATAAGTGTGTTGCCCTCATAGGATATCTTTAATATTTTTGTGATAAATTCGTTCTCCCAATATGATCTTATTTTATCTCATGGCAACTATTACATCTTATTTCATGAAAAGTCAATTACTATCAAATAGTAATCAAGTCATTTATTGTAAAGACAAACAATTCGTGACCACATTTACTTTTCATGTATCATGTAATGCCAGTAAAAGGACATCATTTACCCTTTAGTTGGGTTATGAATTCCACTATTATGATGTTACACACTACAGAAGTCGTATACGCAATGTAGCAACTTTCAATTCCTTATCTATTTGAACTCAAACTTCTATTTACATTAAAGTATACGAGTCATATATACATAATCCATCATCCACTCAATATTAATGTATGTCATACTATGAATGTCACAAGTGAATAAATACAAAAATGAATCTAGGATCTATTCTACTTAGGTCATGTCTGATGTACTGTCAGTCTATTCAGTTACATCTATGTCTCCATCTTCTAAGAGTCATCTCTGATACTCAAGATAAAGCATCTTCCCTATTAGACTTGATAGACGTCATATTAGTATTTCAATCGGTTTGCTCCTTTCCTATTAAACTAAGGACATATTTAGATTATTTACTAATACAAGTTATTTCTTCGTATTACGATCTAACTATGTAATACCGCTTAGCATTAATTAAATATTAAATAATCAATGAACCAATATACTTTTGTTTTGCTTTGCACGCAAAAACTATTGAAGACAATATATAAAGAATATTAATGTAATAAATGAATATTTTATTAAACCAATTTGTTTGAAAAATACAAGTATACAAAATGTATTACTAGATCCAACACTTAACACATTATGAGATGCATCCAATCAATCTTTTACTCAGTGATTTTCAACAGAATTGTTACCAACAGGGAGATCCCTTATAACCATATTTGTTCATTCTCTGTTAAGAATGCTTCTCAACCAACTTAGCAATGGCACAAAGGGAAGGGGAACTTGTAAGATTTAAGGCTAACAAACTTGGACTTAGAGTTAATCATCCTTTCTTCTTAAATGACAACGTATTTTTTTGTAAAAGCAAATAAAAGCAAGGGAGAAAGATTTATGAATAAAGCTTTGACCAACAAATTAATTATGTGACGTTTTTCCTCTATTTCAACCCAAATAAGAATGAGAATATTGAACGAGAACTACAAGCTTTATTCGAAATTTGTGTTGCTACTAACCTAGAAAAATGCATTAAGATGCCAACTTTAGTAGGTAAAGGAACTTTCAAGGAGATCATAGCGAAAGTTCGAAGAAGAGTTGATATACGGAATAAGCATCTCCTCTCATTTGGAAGTAAAGAAATCTTTATCAAGTTGGTTCTATGATCCTTGCCTTCTTATGTTTTGAAATGTTTCAAATTACCTTCTACTTTGTATGATAAAAATTCATGCTTAATTTGAAGGTACTGGTGGATAAATAAAAAAAGGATGATAAAAGGGATTTATTGGATTAAATGAGACAATTTTTGCTTACCAAAGTCACAAGGAGGATTTAAAATTCGTGATCTATCTAATTTTAATTTGGCAATGCTGGATAAATAAAGATAGAGTTTGACCTAGGATAACCAATTTCTTTGCCATAAGGTTCTCAAAGAAAATTATTTTTCCAATGTTGACTTTATAAGCGCAAGGCTTGGAAGGAAATCATCATTTATTTGGAGAAGCTTCTGGGGATAAAAAAAAGAGTCATTAAGCTTGAAGCAAGATAGAGAGTTGGCAATAGGAGCAATATTCGAGTCAGAGAAGACAATTGGATCCCCATCCCATGTGCTTACAAGGTACCCTCTGAACCAATACACTTGCACTTGAGGCTAAAGTCTCGAAACTTATTGACTTTACCACATGGAGATAGGAAGAGAATGTCACTCGTAATGAATTTTACATGGTTGAAGTTGAAGCAATTCTTAACATTTAGCTTTTCATTGGTAATTGGGAAGATAAATCGGTTTGGCATCCAAGTAGTAGTATAACATACTTAGTTAAAAATGCTTATAGAGCCATGGCTAAAAAGATTTCAAGATTTGGCCGGCATAAAAAAATTTGAAATTTAAATTGGAGGTTATTCTTACCACCAAGAGTGTGTCTATTTTTTCTTGGCATCTTTGTTGTGTTATTCTTCCTACGGCTTTCAATATTAAGAGACATTTGAACAGTCCAGACATTTGCTGTAAACAATGTAGCAGTAGTAATGAAATTAAGATGCACGCTTGAAAGAATGCAGTATTGCTAAGTTAGATTTGCTAGCTTGTGGGTTTTGTATTGAGGTTGTGGAATCTAAAACCAACAATGGTGTAGATTGCCTGGAATCAACGACCAACTCCATTGATAAGGAGTAGTTTGATCTCCTTATTATGATGGCTTGAGGTTTAGGAATGCAAGGAACAAAGAGATTAATGGTTTAAAGTGGACAACGATCAACAATCTAATGAACTCCATAAAGAGCTATTGGAATAAATTTGAAAAATTGAACAACTATAAGTCAACGCTTAAACAGGCTTCTATGATACAAAAAATAAAAACCTCTCCTTCCAAACTTCATTAAAGTGGAATTCGATGGGAGTTTTAATACTAAGTTAAATGCTGGTGGATCAGGCATTATGATAAGAGACTGACAGATTTGTGTCGGCCTATGCAACTATTAAACTTGAGATTATCACTAACCTTGAAATAGTAAAGGCTTTGACAACAAAAAAAAAATCTTGAATTTGCTCTACAAACTGGGCATCAGAGAATTTTGTTGGAAGGAGATGTATTACAAATTATCAACAAGCTGCACGAACGAGGAGAGGACTTTTCAAATGCAAAACTTGTTATTGAAGATGAAGAATTGACTGCCAGTAACTTCCTTTAATCATGTTAGAAGATATTCTAATGAAGTTTGAAATTTTTCAAGAGACTGTATTCAATAAAACTGTACTATCTTTATTACCTAAAGAAATTAGTTTAAATAGGAAAAAGACTCACAGCATAACTGGGAAAATAGTTCTCTTATTCTGATAAATTACTAAAAGAAAAAAAAAAAGTCTTCCTAAAAAATCTCAATTGATTATTCCAAGATTATCTACCCAAATAACTTAAAAATTATCCCAAAATATATGAGAGTTTAGCACATATTTTGACACCCTCCCTCAAATTGGTGTATATATATCAATCATGCCAATTTACTTACAAGAAAATTAAAAATTTTCTTAAAGAACCATTTAGTGAGTATGTCAGTAATTTATTGTTTTGAAGGAACAAATGACGTGTACACTTGGCCTTCTTTAATCTTCTCCTTGAAAAAGTGTCTATCAATCTTAACATGTTTAGTTTGTCATGCTGGATTGGGTTGTAAGCAATGCTAATGGTAGCTTTGTTATCACAGTACAACTTTATTGGTGAAGTTATCGATTTTTCAGCTCTTCCATAATTCTTTTTAACTGTATCATTTCACAAATTCCTTAAGCCATTTATCTAAGCTCAGCCTCTACACTACTTATTGCTACAACACTTTGTTTTTTTACTTTGCTAAGTCACAACGTTTCCTCAAACAAATATATAGTACCCTGATGTAGATCTTTTATCTATTATTAAACCTGCCCAGTTTGCACCTATATAAGCTTCAATTCCTCTTTTTTCGATTTTCTTAAAGAATAAGTCATTTTCAGATGAACTCTTCAAGTATCTTAGAATTCGAAACACTACTTCTTCATGTTTCTCCATTAGGGAGTACATAAATTGACTCACTAAGCTTACTGCAAAGCTATGTCTAGCCTTATATATGATAAGTATATTAACTTACCAACTAATCTTTGGTACTGCTCTTTATCAACTGATCTTCCTTCTTTATTTCCAAATTTTACGCTTGAATCAATTGGTGTATCAGTTGGGCAGCAACCATTCATCTCAGTCTCCTTTAAAAGATTAGTCACATTTTTTTTTCTGAGAGACCGCAAAACTCTTCTTTGATCGAGGAACTTCGATTCCAATAGAGTATTTTAAAAGACCCAGGTATCTAATCTCAAACTCAAATGCTAGATGCTCTTTGAGACACATTATTTCATCCACATCATCTCTTGTAAGAATGATACCATTGACATAAACTATAATAATCGTTATTCTACCTTTTTGTGAGTGTCGATAAAATATTGTATAATCAACTTATCCTTGTGAGTAGCCTTGTTTTCTAACAAATTGAGTGAACCATTCTAACCAAGCTCAAGGATATTGCTTTAGACCATACAAAGATTTCCTGAGCTTACATACTTGAGTTCCAATTTTTTCTTCAAAACCTAGAGGAGAATCCATGTAAACTTTTTTTTTAAGTTTCCCATTTAGGAAAACATTCTTCACATCTAGTTGTTGTAAAGACCAATTAAGATTAACAATAATGAATAAAAGAACTCTAACAAAATTTAACTTAGCTACTGGAGTAAATGTCTCAAGATAGTCTATCCTATATGTTTGAGTGTACCCTTTAGCCACCAACTGAGCTTTGTATCTGTCTAAAGAGCTATACAGTCTGAATTTGGTTTTGAATACCTATTTATAACCCATTTTTTTTCCTACAGGTAATTCCATTACTTCTCATGTACCTATTTTATCAAGAGCACACATCTCCTCTAAAACAACCTTCTTCTATTAAGGAACCTATAAAGCATCTTTCATATTTTTGGGTATTTTCACAATATCGAGACATGAAACAAAGGCTGAGAATGTTGAAGACTAGTCTTTATAGGACACAAATTTAGACACAGGATATTTGACAACATTTCTAACACATTTTCTTTTAACAATTGGAATATCTAGATAAAAAATTCATTGGTCAGACTTAAGAGTTTTACCTGGACTTTTAACAAAGTCCCGCAGATAAATTCTTAGTGATGAATTTGGTTGATTCCACTTTCTTGATTTTGGTTTCTTCTTGAGTAAATTAACAACTCATTTGTTTGTTCTTTGTTCTAATTATCAGAATCTATACATTCAAACTCATTTTTATTAACAACATTAACATCATTCATTGTGTTGATAATAAATTCACCTTTCCCATTATTAGAATCTCTATGTTGTATATTCCTAGTCTCTTCTTGATCAATTATGGAATATTCCTTATTATAATTCCCTTCCTGAACATTAGAATCAAAGTAAGGTTGTGTTTCAACAAAAGTGACATCCATGGTGACAATGATCTTCCTATCAATCGGATCATAACATTTGTAACCCTTTTTTATTAGAAGCATAACCAACAAAGATATATATATTTTTCCTTTAGAATCTAGTTTGCCCTGGTTGTGAAGATGAACAAAAACACTACACCCAAAAACTTGGAGGGATAAATCTGTGATAAATTTAGAGTTAGGAAAACTATCTTTAAAAAGACTGAAAGGAGTTCTATTGTTTAGAATCTTATTGGGCATTCTATTAATAAGATATGTAGCTATTAACAAAGTCTCTCCTCAAAGTTAATGTGGTACCTAACTAGTGAACATCAAGGCTTTAGTTACTTCCAAAATATGGCGATTTATCCTTTCTACAATCCCATTTTGTTGTGGTATATTTGTACAAGAGTTTTGGTGCACTATTCTATATTTGGTTAAGAAAATGCCTAATTGGTCACTACAAAATTTCTCACCATTGTCACTTTGAAATATTTTGATTTTCACACCAAATTATGTTTCCCCCATAGCATAAAAAGACTAAAACACATTTTTAACTTCAAACTTATCTTTTAATAAAAACACCCAACAAATGTGAGTACAATCATCAATAAATGTGACAAACTAATATTTTTCTGAAAAAAGTTGAGACACTTGAAGGTCTCCAAACATCACTATAAATTAACGAAAAAGGTTTGGAAGTCTTATATTTTTAAGGTGAAAAGAATAATTGATGATGCTTAGCCAATTCTCAAAATTCATAGTGATATGAAGAAGTATTTTTATTCTTAAATAGATCAGGTAACAAAGGTCTTCAATGACAAAAATTAGAGTGTCCATGCCTATAATGCCAAATCATAACCTTATCAAAACTAGAAACAGAGTTCAAACATAAAGTAGTTGCTGGTTGACTTAGATGGTCATCATTAAGAAAGTAAATTCCACCAGACTCTTTAGCACTGCAAATCATCCTCTCTGAGATCATGTCCTAAAATTTACATATAAAAAAGTCAAATATAGCATGAAAATTTGAGGATTGGGATAATTTACTAATAGATATGAGATTACAAGTTAGATTTGGAACGTGTAAGACATCATGTAAATTTGGAACGTGTAAGACATCATGTAAAACCAAGGAAGTTGAAATTTTGATAGTGCATTTCCCGGCTATTTCCAAAAACAACCCATCTGCTACTTTGATCTTTTTGTTTCCTGCACAAGGTGTGTAAGTTGAGAAAATGAAAGGTCTATTAGTCATGTAATCACTAGCTCTAGAATCAATGATCCACAAGTTTGTTTTACAAGTCTTGACACAAAAAAAACTGAAAAATTAGTACTTGATTGGGCAAATAAGCAAGATGGATTATTGAATGAGTTGGAAATAGAAGAATTCATCCGAAATTGTGGTGATTGAAGAAACTTGTGTAGATGCTCTAATTATTTCTTAGTGAATGGAAACCCTTCCAGAGGATTTTGCTGCTCATGATTTTCATTAGTTGTTTAGATAGCTCTGTTATCCCCAAATTGTGAACCACGACCATTTTCACTCTTCTTTCTCCTATTTTTCGGTTTTCCATGAAGCTTTCAGCACGTTTCTTAAGTGTGCTAATGTTTTTGCAGTGGTCACACCAAGGTTTCTTTCTCTTTTCACTGTCATCATCATTTTTAACAGTCACAAGAGCAGAATTATCATCATTAGCTTCAAATCCTAACCTTAACATTACTTTTCTCATCGTCTCCTCTTTTCTAACCTCAAAAAAAATCTCACAAAGTGTTGGAAGCGATTTTCCCTAAGATCTGATATCCCACTTCATCAAATTCGCTCATTTTCTTCTTTTTTCATAGCTTTTACACTATTTTCAGGACATTATTTTGTTCATTATAACATTATTCCAGTTCTTGCCAAAGAGACACCATCTTGTCTACAATTCCAATTGGGAAGATGGTTAGTCTTGACTACTCCACGGGTAGAGACATAAATGTATTAATTGGAAGAATGATACATTAGATTGGACCTAAGATGAATTAATTTTGAATCTGTTTGTGAATTAATTCACTTGTGGCGTTCATGGTGTGATTGACCTAAATCCTGAGTTAGTCATTGACCATGCGTATGCAACTCATGTGCTTTGATATAAGTAGAGGCTTATGCTCTAAAGATGATTGAGCCCATAGCCAGTAGGTTGGGTATAAGACTTGTGTATGATATGGTTTTACTAGTAATAGTGGAATTCATAGCCCAATTAAAGAGTTAATGATATCCTCTCATTGGCATTCTGTGGATTGATAAATATGAAACGTGGCCACGGGTTGCTTATGTAATGACTCGAATATTACAGTTATCGAAAAAGTGTATTTTCGGGTCTCTGTTTCTGAAAAATGGATTCATAAATATTTCTAATAAATATTTACGAAGTTAATTGTGAGGTTAATTAGATTGTGGATAGGTGAATAAAGGTTAATTAGGTATAAGGATTAAATTGAATAAAGTGTGAAAATTTAATTATAGATTAAAAGAATATAAAAGGGACTAAATAGGCAATTAAGCCTATTTTAATGAAAGAGGCGGCAATGTGCATAAAAATCTTAGATTTTTATTTTGGTTAATATTAAATTAAATTATATTTTAAATTATATTAATTATATTATATTATATTATTATGAAATAAATTGGAAATAGACAAATGTATGGTGATTAAATTATACATATGTAATGCATATATTTATACAATTGTAATATATTTATTTAATTACTTTTTGTTTAAGTAAATATATTTTTATACTAAAATATTAAATTATAAAAAAACAAAAAAAAGAAGAAGGAAAGAACAGAATAGAAACGAAAAACAGGGGAGAAAGAAAGAAAGAAAAGGGAGAAATAGAGATTTTAAAGCTTGGAACTTAAGTAGGTAAGTCAATTAAGTCATTTTCTTTTAATTTTGATGTTTTAGAAAATTTAGAACAAGGTGTTGATGAAATTAAGTTAATATTTTGAAAGTTCATAGGTTTATAAGTATAGTTCATTTTGAACAAAATGATGAATTAAGGGTTTAATTGATAGAATTTTTAGTTAGAATTGATTAAAGGATTAAATTGTAAAAAAAGTTAGTAGTTTTACATAGTAGGGACTAAATTGAAAGAATTTCAAAATTAGGGTTTTATGATGAAATTTAGATAGTTATGTCTAAGTTTAGTTGAAAATTGAGTAGAAACAAAGTATGAATTGAGATAGAAAAGTAAGTGAATTTAGTTAAGATTAAAGAATTTAGTTAAGATTAAAATTGAAATTAAAGTAGAAATTGAATAGAAATTAAATAAGAAATTTAAATATTAAATGTAAATTAGTATTGTATTAATGATTATGAAAATTATCTTAATTTTCCGTAGCTAACATCGCATTCGAGGCATCTATGAAGAAAGGAAAAGAAAAAGTGGACGAAGAATAATTCGGGAAATTACAGTTTGTATTTCTATAATCCGAACTTAATAGCTCGCCCGAAATGTGGGAGGGTTTGGGTAAAAATATAGGCCCAAAAAATAGGTTTGGACAAAAAAATAAGGCCCGTTTAAAAAATGGGCTGGGCCTCGAGTAAGGTATTTTTAGCCCGAGCCCGGCCCGGCCCGAATTAACTAAAGGACAAAAAAAAATTACATTTTTTTAATGTTATTTTTTTGTTGTTTTCTCCCTATTTTACTACCATTTTGTTTGGATATTATATAAAACTTATTTTATTATTAATTTTGTTATTATTTTAAAGGCATTTGTTAATTTTTATTATTATTTTAGAGGCATTTGCTTGTTAAGTTGCTTCTATCTTAGTGCTATTTAAGTCTACATATTTTTTAAAATTTATTTTCAATTTGTTGAGAAATATTTATTTTGATATTTTTAGTATTTTTGATGTATTATATATATTTAAAAATAATATAAAAATAATACGGGCAGGCTGGGTCAGGCCCGGGTTTTAGTATTTTTATCTAGGTCGGGCTTGAGTAAAATTTTAGGCCCATTTTTTGGGTCCGGCTCGGCCCAGGCCAAATAAATGGGCATGATTTTTTAGTTGAGCCCAGCCCAAACCCGGCCCGGCCCGGCTCATGAACACCTTTAGTTGAAATTGAATAGTGAATTTAATTATTAATTGTTGTATTTTGATTAAATGTTATGATAAATAATTAAGGTGAGAATTAATTGGATTGTGTTTTACAATTGAAATAGATTGATTTGGTATGTAATAAATTTATTGAATTTATATGGATATATGTGATTGATATGGAAATTGAATATTGAATGTATGTTATATTGAAAATTAAATTGATTGGGAATGTGATGAAATAAATATGCATATGTGATTATTGTGGAATTTGAATGTATATTGAATTGTATTGAATTATTAATTTATGTGATTAAATTGAAATGTGTATTGATTGGAAACTGAAAATTTATTAAAACCCTATTAATAGTATCGGGTTAAGTCGGATATAGTTGGCATGCCATAGGATTGGAAGTGTTCAGGGATACTTCGACCTTGAGTCGATGAGGCACTATAAGTGTAGTACTGTTACTTCGACTTTAAGTCGATGAGGCACCTTGTGTGTTGTACTGTTACTGTTACTTCGGTTTAATCCGATGAGGTACTGAGTACCGTACTGTTACTGTTTACTTTGGCATAGCCGATGAGGCACTGAGTGCCGTACTGGTGTGTTGGTTGGATCCGTGTATCCGTCTAAGTCCGAGTTATGTTAATAGGGGTAAACTATTACACTGAATGACTGTATTACTGGACTGAATAACTGATTGTTATTGATTGTCTGATATTGAATAACTGATTGTTATTAAATAATAATAAACAAATAATTGTTATTGCAAAATAATGATTGATACTGAGTTTGAAATAAAATAGAGCACTGGATTGAAAGGTGAATATTTGAGTAGTTATTGAATTATTTGAGTAGTTATTGAATTTGAGTAGTGTTATATATATTTTATAATTATTTAAGTGTTAGTTTATAGAAATATAAATGAGTTCATACTCAGCGTACGGTTTGTTTCCGTGCGCAGGTTAGGTATGAAAGTGATTAACAACTCAGCATCCAAGCCGATCCCGAACTCAAAGTGGTAAAGTACTCTCCTTTTTGGTAAATGGCATGTATCTTGGATGTTAAAAGTGGTCCTTTTGGAATGTTATTGTAAATATTGTTATAAAAAAATAATGGTTGATTATATAACATGTTAAAAGTTTAGAAATTAAAGTGTTTGTGGATTTAATTTGCAAGGTTGGTAAACTTGAATTATAAGACTCACTTTGAGTCCACACGGCCTGGCACACGAGTGAGTGGCTAACCATGTGAGACACACGGCTTATACACAGGCATATGCCTTAGCCGTGTGAAAACTGAAATAAATTCGAATTGAAAATAAATCCACACGGGCGTGTGGGTACTGTTCATAAGGAATATTTTAAAAATTTGAGAAAAATTCGTAGTGATTTTAAAATAGTCCTAAATTGATTTTACTGTTCATATTGAGCTTGGAGGGCCCATTAAAGGGATGATAAGTTAAAATTTATGATAAGTGTAGTTATTTTAATTAATGACCGTAATTAAACTGTATTGATTGGTAATACCCCGTAATCCTGTTCCGGGGACGGATAAGGGCTAGGGGGTGTTACAGCTTGTTCTCGATCGAGCAATTTGTCATAGTCATTTGTTGATAATAATCGTATTAATCATTAAGAAGACACAATAGTAACAATGAGATAAAATAGGATTGTATTGAGTGAATGAATTTAACTTAAAGGAATTAACGATATCATATGAGGGTAACACACACATGATGAGGTCATTGGACAAAACAGCTGGATGAATTGTGTAACGCCCCCACGCCCGAGACCGTCAACGGAGTCGAGTATGAGGTGTTACTAAACTTAATTAACATTTTAAGAACTTTAGATTATTTGTTTCTACATTCACAGCTTTTTAGCTACTTGCGTTACAGTCACAAGAAAAATCATATCTCGAGTTACGAAACTCGAAATCAAGATCCGTAAATTTTTCCTGAATCTAGATTCATATGCCTATCTACTAATTTTTTTCTAGAATTTTTGGTTGAGCCGATTAGTACAGTTTATTAGTTAAAGTTACCCCTGTTTCAAGGCTTGACTGGTCTGACCTCTGTTTACTACGAACCACTTTTCTCTCTGTATAAAATTCATATGAATATGAGGTTTATTTATCCTGAAACTAGACTCAATAAGGATTCTGAGGATATAAAATAAGCCACCTAATTATATCTGTACAATTTATGGTGAATTTATAAAGTTGGAACAGGGGATTCAGAAACTGCTCTGACCCTGTTTCACTAAAATTCAAATATCTTCTAAAATATAATTCTTTTACAAGTTTAGTTTGTTTCATTTGAAACTAGACATAATAAGCTTCAATTTGATATTTAATCCATCACTAAATTCAATTTATATGATTTTTAGTAAATTTTAAAACTCACGTCAGTGTTGCTGTAATATTTTATTTATGGCAAATTTCATCCTTTTTATGAATTTTCATGAACTAGGTAACTTATTAACTTTCCATAATATCAAACATATTCTAAACTAACCATTTCCATAATTTATCATTATCAAGCACTTCCTCAACCATTTCATCACCATACCATAAGATCATTTACACAAAATAAGTATTTTGCTATACATGCCATACTTGAATTTACAAGCCATTTTATCGAAAAGTTCTTCCGGATAGTGTGACTGATCCTCTGACCAATCCCGACTCCTGAGCTGGCTTGTCCAAAACTTGGTACCAAAATACAAAGGTTTTGCAATTTAATCCACAATCTTTTCTTTTCCTCGATTGGGGTCGTTTCCACGTCTTTCTTGATTATGAAGCTTGAAAGTTGAAGAAACCCTAGCTATGGAGACATGGAGCATTCGGCAGCAACTAATGGGGAAGATGACTATTTTGTGTCATTTTTCCCATTTTATTTCATTAATTATCCAAATGACCAAAATGCCCTTAATGTCTTTCTTTGAAAATTTTCATGTACAAGCCCATTTTTGTCCAAAATTTTAGAAATTGGTCAAATTTCTATTTAAGACCTCCTAATTAATATTTCAAAGCAATTTCATACTAAAAACTTCTAGAATGCAAGTTTTGCAACTTATTCGATTTAGCCCCTAACTTCAAATTAAGCATTTTATGCATGGAATTTCTTCACAAAATTTTCACACAATCATGCAATCATATCATAAACCTCAAAATAATTATAAAATAATTATTTCTATCTCGGATTTGTGGTCACGAAACCACTATTCCGATTAGGCCCTAATTCGGGATATTACAAATTGTTTTCGTAAAGAGTATATATTAAGGAGTTTTCAATCATAGTACTTCTTATGGACTGACTCCATAATTAAGTAATTACGAATTATCGGAACTATACTTCTGGATATAATTGCAATTACTAGAGCCTAATTGTATATGTCCAATTGGTCCCTCCGCTAGCTTAAAAAAAGCTCAATCGAACTGCATTTGAATCAGAAAAAATTCTATGACTTTGAAAATAATTTAATTGAGTCGATTTATTCGATGTGGAATTAAATTAGGTGGTCGTGATAATTGTTCAACTAGAGAATTTGATTAAAGAATTTCCTTTAAAAAATAATTTGGAAAATCTAAGTGATTTTTGGGAAAATTAATTTTGATCAAATAAAATTAAATTAATCAAATTAATTAAAATTAAAATGATATTTTTGAAAATTAAATTTCAAGTCAAACAATTGGCCCAATAGATAATTGTACTTGAAAATTAGACTTAAAATCGTAAATTGGGCCCAGGAGCTCAAAACTGAGACCAAGACCCAAAAACTGGGCCGACGATCCAACCGGTGACTAGACTGGACCGGTTGGGTTGTAACTAACCCGAACTAAATCGACAGCAGTTGAACCGGCTCGGGATGCCTTAAGGGTGTTGCACTTGCATCACCGGATACGACAGTGTCGGTGGTTATGACGTTGGCTTCCTGGTGGTTGGCGGCAGTTGGTCTTCGGTGGTTGAGCAGTGAAAGAGTTACGCTTCTACTAGACTCTACCAGAGAATTTGATTTTAGATTAACTATTCAAAAAATAATAATATTTTAATAGTTTAATATTAAATTTAATTTAATACTTATCTTAATTTAATATTTATCTACAAGATAAACATTCTATTATTTTAATAAAATTTAATATTAAATTTAATCTAATTTTAGATTAAATTTAATATTAAAAAGATTAAGTTTAATGATAGTTGAACTCTTTAAACTCTCCTTATATAAAAAGAGCATTGGATCATTATTTTTGACACATTTGAATTCAAGATAAAGTTATAGAGAGAAAATTTATTTTCCTAAATTTATTTTTCGCTACATTTTTTAAACCCATTTTTCTAACAATTTGGGTGTTACTGGAGACCATAAAAATTTCAAGAAAATTGTATTATCTTTATTACATAAAGAACTAAGTTTAAATAGAAAAAAAACTCACAACATAGCTAGAAAAATAGTTTCCTTAAACTATTAAAAGATAAAAAAAAATCTCAATTAGTTATTCTAAAATTATCTATCCAAATAACTTAAAAATTATCTCAAAATATACTGGAGGGATTTCAACACATATTTCGACAAAGCTACCCAATTATTAGCTAAATTTTGATTTTGATTTGTACCTTGACATTTTTTAACAGAAATTTTAAGCACGAGTAATGTGGTTAACCCAATGAAATTACATGTACTAAATTGACAATTTAGATATTATGCCAGGGCCAAACACCATATTACCCAAACTTTTTCTTTATCTCTGCAAAGCCCATTAACGACTGTGAATTAAACAATCGAAACTCACTGCGCTCTAAAATTAAAAAAAGAAAAAAAATTCCATTTGGTGCCTTCTCTATGGGCAATAAAGCCTTCAGTATTCATTCAAATTTACGATCTAACCTTCTTCTTTTTTCTTCAACTAACAAAACTAAGCTTCTTTGTTTTGTTTTAGGACGACCCTCGGTTTTGCCATTATTTACGGCGTTACCCCTTTGTAAGAAACCCTAGTGTTTGATTTTTTTTTTTTTTGGTAGTTGTGTTCGGATTTCGGATTTTTCTAGAGTTTCGTATCTTTTGTTTTTTTTTGGAGCTTAGGATTGTGATATGAATAGTAGAGGGAGGTATCCACCACCGGGGATCGGCGTTGGCCGGGGGGGCGGAGTGAATGCTAACCCTAGTTTTCAGTCCAGGCCGTCACAACAACACTACGTGCAGAGGAATTTGGTTCATAATCAGCAGCACTTTCAACAACACAATCAGCAGCATTTTCAACAACAACAGCAGTGGCTCAGGCGTAACCAGTTACCCGGCGGCAATGACTCCAGTGCCATCGATGAGGTCGAAAAGACCGTACAATCGGAAGCCGTTGACTCGAGGTCCCTTTTGAATTTTATTTCTTCCATTTTTTGTTATATTTATGCCTAATCTTTTTCTTCTTTTTTTTCTTTTGTATCCTGTGGCATTATCTCTCTTCAATTCTACACTTTTTGAGTGCTCCTAATGTTCTTAGGAAATTGTTTTTATGGTTTGATTTATTCCCAAACTTTCCATTTGTTAGGAAGGACTTAACGAGGGAACGATGAAATTTGCATATTGCTTTCATGGTTACTCTTCGCTTATTTGTTGTTAAGCTGTTAACATTTTTTTTTTTTGTATAGCTATCAGTTCTCTTCTATATGCAATAGATTGAAAGTTTAAAACTTCATCTTTAGATACTTCTTCAAATTTTGGTTTTCAGTTTTCTTGATTCTGTCTTTTCATTTAACGACATCATTTTATTGTGCATGGTTTTAAAATCTAATTTACATTTTCCTCTTTCAGTTCACAAGATTGGAAGGCCAGGCTAAAGATACCACCAGCAGATACCCGCTACAAAACAGAGGTATGTCTGTAAATGGTATTTTTCTTGTCTAGGTACTGAATTGACTACTTTCTTGAAGAATCTGCTTTTATCAGTTATGTTTTTATCGCAGTTGTGGTATAGGTTATGAATATCACCTAGATAATCATCATCCTAATAACTATTCATCATACCTTCATGAAACTATAAAAATTGTTCTGTGCTCTTCAGAATGGTAAAGAATAAATTGCTTTCTTAGGTCATTCTAGAAATGCAGGTGGATTATTTTCTTTTGCTTCCAACTATCCTGTGATATATATAGCCACATACTAGCCATAATCACAATTATAAATGGACGGTTTCCAGAGTTCTTAACTTGGGGAAGGTTATACCTAGTTCTATGATGTTGAGGCCTTCTGGTTTGAACTTGCATATCGAAGAACTGTTTTAGGCAAGCATTACTCATTTCTTGGAAGCATATCATCTGTTTTTTGGTGACATGTATCTCATCACTAAGCATGATAGCGGTGCAATTGTTTTTTGTAGATTTTTTAAAAGTTATAATTACCTGTTTACATACTAAACTGCCTATTAAATTGCTGCCAGGATGTTACCGCTACTAAAGGAAATGAATTTGAGGACTATTTTCTGAAACGTGAACTTCTTATGGGAATATATGAGAAGGGTTTTGAAAGACCATCTCCTATTCAGGAAGAGAGTATTCCCATTGCTTTGACCGGAAGTGATATTCTTGCCAGGGCCAAAAATGGAACTGGAAAGACAGCAGCATTTTGCATTCCCGCCTTGGAAAAAATTGACCAAGATAACAATGTTATTCAAGGTTAAATAACCATTTATATATTCTCTTTATTTTCTTTTGTCTGCATCTATTATTGGTGCAGTTAAATGGGAATGGGTACTGCAAGTAGGATAACTTTGCCCTTTCAATTTTTTATTCTTCTAGTTGCTTGATCTGCCTGTCAATCAGATAGTGGGAAAGAGGCTTGAATGCCGTTTTCTGCCTATTGTTAACTGAGATTTGAATTATGGGAATGGGCATGGATGGACATGGTAGAGTGGGGGCTCAAACACCGCACCTGTTCCTGAAGCAAGTCCATCTTGTCTTCCTTCAGGCAAAGAGTCGCAACTTTTGTGTTAGTACAGACATAAACATTTGCTTATCTTTCCAGGCTAAGTTTTTGCTTGAATCCTTTCTTGGATATTTATTTTTGGTGGGCAGCCAAAATCCTTTTTGGCTTCATTTGACATATGTATCATTTTCATGTCTTCTCTATTTGATGCTGTTACTTTTGGCCCAAGAAGTTACATGAATTTATTTTTCTTCTTCTTATACATAAATTATCTGTTCAGTTCCTGTGTTTACCCAAAATATATGTTTTTGTGCAGTTGTTATACTTGTTCCAACTCGAGAACTGGCTCTGCAGACATCACAAGTGTGCAAGGAGCTTGGGAAGCATTTACAAATTCAAGTCATGGTCACCACGGGAGGCACCAGTCTCAAGGATGATATTATGCGATTGTATCAACCAGTCCATTTGTTGGTTGGAACGCCTGGCAGAATTCTAGACCTTGCTAAAAAGGGTGTTTGCATTTTGAAAGATTGTTCAATGCTTATAATGGATGAAGTGAGTATTTGGTTGTTTCTATGTGTATATTTTTCCTTTCCAGTTTGGTTATTGTGCTTTCGCGTTTAACATTTTAGAGAATTTGAAGTTTTGTATTTGGATGGACATGGAAGAAATATTATTTATTTATTCCTTTTGTAACTTGATGAGCAGTGATTTATTGTTTGTGTACTTTTTGGTTGGGTGAGATGCGGGTAGACTCTGCTTGCCTCAGATTTACAGTTTGGAAATATTAGCAATCAATTGAAGAGTTTATTGGTTTCCTTTTAAGGGTACATATTCTAGAAACAATTTTGGCTGCATAACTTATTGGATTTTTTCTTAACAAGTTTAAGTGTAATTGTAAGTGCTTGTTCTTTTTGTAAGTTGGTTGTATGCCTCTAATCCATTATCCATAGCTTACAATTTGCTTTGGGAAAGTTAACTGAATATGCAGTTACTGGAGCTTGTTGTGGAAGTGTCTTCAACTTTTCTTTGTGAATACTTACTGTATTTGGTCCCATAGTCTGCATATCTATTGTTCTGTAAAGTCTGGGCATTTTTTATTTTCTGTTCCTCATATTTCCCTTTTGTTTTTTTCCCTTTTGGGTTTCTTATATTTATATAAATGCTAGTTTTGGAACTAGAATTCTGAAGCATTGAGTGAGTTATTAGTATGAAAATTCTTAACAAAAGAAGGAAGAAAGTTGCTTGTGGAATGGAGAATGTATTTGATTATTTTCCTTAACTTGTGTCCTTGGTTTAAGTTTATGATCTGCGTAATCTGATGCTATGTTTTGGTTTCTTTCAGGCAGATAAACTTTTGTCTCCAGAGTTTCAACCTTCTGTAGAGCAGCTGATACGTTTTCTTCCTGCAACTCGTCAAATTTTGTTGTTTTCTGCCACATTTCCTGTTACTGTTAAGGACTTTAAAGACAGATACCTACAGAAGCCTTATATTATTAATCTAATGGATGAGCTTACCCTGAAGGGTATTACACAATATTATGCTTTTGTGGAAGAAAGACAGAAAGTCCACTGCCTAAATACTCTTTTCTCTAAGGTTTATCCTTTTATAACTTTTATTTAGTTTTTGCTCTTTTTCCATTGTTTGGATGAGATCTGATGTAAATTTATTTTCAGCTGCAAATAAACCAATCAATCATTTTCTGCAATTCGGTAAATCGGGTGGAACTGTTGGCCAAGAAAATTACAGAACTTGGCTACTCTTGCTTTTATATCCATGCAAAGATGCTTCAGGACCATCGTAACAGAGTATTTCATGATTTCCGTAACGGTGCATGCAGAAATCTTGTTTGCACTGGTATGTTGTGCCATGCTGTGTGTTTCTGCCTTTTTGGTATATGAGCTAATCTATGTGCAATTTGACTATTTAACAAATAAATCACTGTTGGTACTGATAGTTTGCCAGGCTTGGTATTTGTTCTCTTTTCATATTCTATTTCTCTCTCTTTTCTTTTGTTTTGCTAGACAATATAGCTGAAATCTGTAATACCTTTTATTTGAAAGCACCACTGCTTATCTTTTTCAGTGATAGGCTGCCTTTGAATTTAAATGTCTCTCTTTCACAAAATTTGAATCAAGGGATTGAAGTATGCAAGTGTTCCAAGTTTCATAATATATGGTACACTTTGAGCTATATTGAAGCTTTGCCTTTAATGTTTTTTGTTGTAATTAATTATTTCGACCAACATACATGAAATTTTAGTTTCATTAGGATTAATTCTCTATGCCAGTGTGGAAAACAGATTTACTCTATTCATAAGCATTTTATAGAAGTCATTGTGTAAAAAATAATCTCCTAATGATGTATTTATACTTGCTGCAGATCTTTTTACAAGGGGTATAGATATCCAAGCTGTGAATGTTGTCATTAACTTTGACTTCCCCAAGAACTCTGAAACATACCTCCATAGGGTATGTTGGCTATCTATTTGTCTCTCTTGCAACACTTACCAAACATATATACATTCTTTTGCTAATCCTCATGAATATCTTCTTAATGAGCAGGTTGGTCGATCAGGAAGGTTTGGTCATCTTGGATTAGCTGTGAATTTGATCACTTATGAAGACCGCTTTAACTTGTAAATTACCATGCTGTTTTTAAACTAAAGTGCCATATGCATTGAGGTTTTCCTGATTCATAGAAATGTCGTATGGTCTTTTCTAACAGGTATAGGATTGAACAAGAACTTGGGACTGAAATTAAGCAAATTCCTCCACATATTGATCAGGCTATTTACTGCCGGTGATTTATGGAAGATGTTTCTTGTTTGGCCTACGGTGGAAACAATGGTGAGCAGCCACCCTCAAGTCTAGTATTTGATTATGCGAATGAAGTGATTTCTCTGTTCCCTCTTTCCATATGTGTATCTTGTGAGATAATATTGATGATGTGCAGTTACTTGCATGTTTGTTAGGGTTAATGAAGCCTGCTTATTCAAGGCGTCCGTCCTTGCACATGGGTGGGTATATATATTCTAAAAGATAAGACGGTGTTGGTGGAAGACTTCTTATCGGGTGCTTTTATGCATGTAATCCTTGAATGCTTCTTTTCTATTGATATCTCAAATTTCAGAGTCCTGAAATGTTAGCAGGATACAGTAGACTAGGGAGAGTTTTAGATGAGTCTTGCTTTTTATTTAGTTAAGTTATGGTTTGGTACTGTCTGTCAGTCTGTCTGATCATGGTGGAATTGTAGCTTGTGCTAGAAATTTATGTTTATGTTTTTTCTGTTGGTGCATTTTCTCATCAAAATCTTTGTGGTTTCAATGAATAAAAAACATCTCACATTTTAAAACGAAATGAGAAGTATCGGCTGTTGTTTAATACATTATGTATGCATTTCCAGTTTGTTTAGGACCTTTTGCAATTTTAATCTGAACCTGTTACTTATACAAATAATTCAGATAATTTTTAAAAAAATATATTAATTATTAATACAAAATTATGACATTTAATAATATTATTGAATAAATAAATACGTAATTGGAATCTTGACTGTTTATCACTTACCTGCCAGTAGCGTATGTAAACCGAGGAGGAAGAAAATTCCATCCATGGTTTGGTATCTCATTTATTAGAGGGGGATGGAAAGAAATGGATCCTCGCAAATAATGTCTACTTTCGAGGCATTCTTCCAAGTTGCAGCTGACAGATAACTTATTGCAAAGAATTTCCCGCAAGAAACGCTAGGAGTTAAATTGGACTGTCTTGCGGATGAAAAAAAATGGAGTAATATGGGAAACTTTACATTTTGAAACGGATTTGAGTGGCAAGGAACCGACACCCTAAACAAGATTTAGTCTTTAGATGAAAGTAGTGCCAGCATGATGATACGGTTCAAGAAAACGATAGAGAAGGGAAGAGAAGAAGAAAAGAGTTGAGAATTTCCTGATATTTTTCCTCAATCACGTCAGGCTTAAATTGCCAATCAGGGAAGATAGTTACAAGTCGTTACTACAGCTGTTATAACAACTCAATGATACACATTGTATCATTTAACCCTCTTACACTCTTAAAAAACACGTCGTATTACTTAAGCTATACTAATAATGCCTAACGCACCCTTTCATTAATGTTATTAAGCAGAAATCCAATAACAGCAAATAACTAACTTTTAAATTCCATATCAATTAGCCCCTCCTTGAAGCATCCTTGTCCTCAAGGATGAAAAGAAGGAAACCTCTTCTGTTACTCTGCCAAATTTTCCCGAGTGGCATTTTCCGAAAATGTATTGGTCCACTCAATCAAAATTTTAGTCATTTCCCTTTGTCCCTTCTTCATCGTTCGACGATTAATGATTGGAGTTAGCTCTTTAACTATTGCTCCATCAATGCCAACAATGGGCAAAACTGTTTGAACCACTGAATGTTCAACATGTTTTTTGAGTTAGCTTACATAAAAAGTGGCATGGATGCATGACCTCATAGGCAAAGTTAACATGCATGCGACCTTCCCCACTCAAGCCTTTATAGGGAAAGACCTATAGAACTTAAAGGCCAGTTTTTGATTCCATGTCTTTCTCATAATATGTTGTCTATAGGGCTATTGTTTCAAATACACCAAGTCCCCCACCTTAAAGACCCTATCACTTCCCCTCTTATCAGCCAAGTGTTTCATGCGTTCACGAGCTCTCTCGAGACGGAATTTCAACATCTACCTGCTTGGTTGCCTCTTGATGATGTAAGCTCCTATCTACAATAGCCACACTTGACATACCAGCAAGATAAGACAAGTGTATGAGAGGGCTTTGCCCATAAGAAGCCTCATAAGGGGAAGTTCCAATTGCTGAATGGTGTGAAGTGTTGTACCACTACTTTGCCAAAGGCAACCACAACATCCATTCTCCAAGTTTCTTACCCAACATGCATATCAAATACCCTTCTAAGCATCTATTTAATACATCTGTCTGACCATCAGTTTCAGGATGGTAGGTTATAGAAAGTTTCAACTTAGTTCCCAGTCTCTTGAACAATTCTTGCAAAAAAATAGAGACAAAGATCTTGTCCCTATTAGACATAATCAATTCAAGAGCTCCATGGAGTTTGTAGATGTTATTGAGGTATTCCTGAGCCACTGTGACTGCTGTAAAGAGATGTGAAAGAGCCACAAAATGACCATACTTGGTCAACTTATCAACCACCACAAAGATGGTTTCCTTGCTCTTTGAAGTGGAGAGGCCCGTTATGAAATCCATGTTCATTTCAGCCAATGCTCAATCAGGTATTGATACTAGCTACATTAGTCCAGGCTTAGCAATATTATCACTTTTACATTTCTGGCACACCACATACTCTTTCACCCACTGTTTCACATAATTTGTCACCCCCTTCCAATATAGCAAATTAGACAAATGGCCCCTCAACGCATTGAAATAGAAATATTCAAAAAGTTCATTCCTGAATTAACTATTTGCTCCTACTATAATCTTACCCTTTCTCCTAAGGTACTAACCATCCCAATAATACTTAAGATGCAAGGCATGATTTACATGGATGTTAGCTTGAATTTTTGTAACTCGGGATCAGTTTTCCATGACCCTTTAACCTTGGTGAGTTGTTCTGATACCATGGAATTGCCACTCATTTGATTTAGCTGCATAGGAGACTTCATTAGCTTCCTTAACAAGGCATTAGCCACAATGTTATGCACATTTTTTTAATAGATAATGTTGAAAGATTTCAAGAAAGCTTTGAATAAAATTGTACCTTTTTTATTAACTAAAGAATTAAACTGAAATAGAGAAAAGAGTCCTAATCCTAATTGGGAAAATAGTTCCCTTATTCTAATAAACTACTAAAACATCAAAAGAAAGTAGTTCCCTTATTCTAGTAAACTACTAAAAGATAAAATAAAAAAATTCCTAGAATATGAATAAAACTTATCTACCCAAATAAGATTTATCTATCTAAATAAATTTAAAATATATACATATTTCAACACCCTCCCTCAAGTTGGTGTATATATATCAATCATGCCCAACTTGCTTACAAAAAAATCAAAGCTTGTCTTAGAGAGTCCTTTGGTGAGTATGTCAGCTATCTGTTGTTTTGAAGGAACAAATGGCATGCACACTTGGCCTTTTTCAATCTTCTCCTTGATAAAGTGTCTATCAATCTAAACATGTTTAGTTCTGTCATGTTGGACTAGGTTGTGAGCAATACTAATGGCAGCTTTGCTATCACAGTACAACTTCATTGGTGAAGTTATTGGTTTCCTCAGCTCTTCCATAATTCTTTTTAACCACATCATTTCACAAATTCCTTGAGCCATTGATCTAAACTCAGCCTCTGCACTACTTCTTGCTACAACACTTTGTTTTTTGCTTTGCCAAGTCACAAGGTTTCCCCAAACAAATGTACAGTATCCTGATGTAGATCTTTTGTCAATTATTGAGCCTGCCCAATCTGCATCTGTATAAGCTTCAATTCCTCTTTGTTCGGATTTCTTGAAGAATAAGCCCTTTCCCGGTGAACTCTTTAAGTATCTTAGAATTCGAAACACTGCTTCTTCATGTTCCTCCATTGGGGAGTGCATAAATTGACTCACTAAGCTTACTGCAAAAGCTATGTCTGGCCTTGTATGTGATAAGTAAATTAACTTACCAACTAATCTTTAGTACTGCCGTTTATCGACTAATTGACCTTCTTTATTTCCAAATTTTACCTTTGGATCAATTGGTGTGTCAGCTGGGCGGCAACCACTCATCCCAGCCTCTTTTAAAAGATCAATCATATATTTTTTCTGAGAGACCACAAGACCCTTCTTTGATCGAGCAACTTTCATTCCAGAAAGTATTTCAAAGGACCCAAGTCTTTGATCTCAAACTCCAATGCTAGATGCTCCTTGAGACGCCTTATTTCATCCATATCATCTCCTGTAAGAATGATATCATCGAAATAAACTATAATAACAGCTATTCTACCTTTTTGTGAATGTCGATAGAACATTGTGTGATCAGCTTGCCCTTGTGAGTAACCTTGTTTTTTAACAACTTGAGTAAATCGTTCAAACCAAGCTCGAGGAGACTGCTTCAGACCGTATAAAGATTTCTTGAGTTTACATACTTGAGTTCTAAATTTTTCTTCAAAACCTGGAGGAGGATCCATGTAAACTTCTTCTTCAAGTTTTCCATTTAGGAAAGCATTCTTCACATCTAGCTGCTGTAAAAATAAATCAAGGTTAACAGCAATTGATAAAAGAACTCTGACGAAATTTAATTTGGCCATTGGAGCAAACGTTTCAAGATAATCTATCCTGTATGTTTGAGTGTACCCTTTAGCTACCAACCAGGCTTTGTATCTATCTAAAGATCCATCTGGTTTGAATTTAGTTGTGAACACCCATTTACAGCCCACTGTTTTTTTCCTTACAGGTAATTCCATTGTTTCCCATGTACCTGTTTTTTCAAGAGCGCGCATCTCCTCTAAAATAGCCTCCTTCCACTCAGGAACCTGTAAAGCATCTTTCACATTTTTGGGTATTTGTACAGTATCGAGACACGAAACAAAGGTTGAGAATGTCGAAGATAAGGCTTCATAGGATACAAAGTTAGACATAGTATATTTGACATGGGATATTTGACAATATTTCTAACACCTTTTCTTTTGGCAATTGGAATATCTAAATCAGAAAATTCATTGGCTGGATTATGAGCTTTACCTGGATTTTTGACAGGATCTTGCGGGTCGGATTCTTGGTGATGAATCTGGTGGATTCCACTTTCTTGATTTCGATTTCTTCTTGAGTAAACAATTAACTCCTTTGTTTGTTCTTTACTTTCATGATTAGACTCTACACCTTCATCCTCCTTTTCATTAACATTAACATCATTAATTTTTGTGTTAATTATAAATTCGCCTTCCCCATTATTAGAATCCCTATGTTGTATATTCCTAGTCTCTTCTTGATCAATTATAGAATCTTCCTTAGTATAATTCCCTCCCTGAAGATTAGAATCAAAATAAGATTGTGTTTCAACAAATGTGACATCCATGGTAACTATAATCTTCCTATCAATTGGATCATAACATTTGTAACCCTTTTTATTAGAAGCATAACCAACAAAGACACATTTTTTTGCTCTAGGATCTAGTTTACCTTGGTTGTGAAGATGAACAAAAACACTACACCCAAAAACTCGGAGGGATAAGTCTGAAATCAATTTAGAATTAGGAAAGTTATCTTTAAAGAGACTAAAAGAAGTTCTATAATTTAGAGTTTTACTGGGCATTCTATTAATAAGATATGTAGCTGTTAACAAGGCTTCGCCCCAAAGATAACATGGTACTTGACTAGTGAACATCAAGGCTCTAGTTATTTCCAAAAGATGTCGATTTTTCCTTTCTGCAATCCCATTTTATTGTGGTGTATTTGTACAAGAACTTTGGTGGACTACTCCATGTTTGGTTAAGAAAACACCTAATTGGTCGCTAAAAAATTCCCCACCATTGTCAGTTCGAAATATTTCTATTTTCACACCAAATTGTGTTTTCACCATAGCATAAAAAGACTGAAACACATTTTTAACTTCAGACTTATCTTTTAATAAAAACGCCCAACAAAGTCGAGTATGATCATCAATAAATGTGACAAACCAACGTTTTTCTGAAAAAGTCGAGACTCTTGAAGGTCCCCAAACATCACTATGAATTAACGAAAAAGGTTTGGAGGCTTTATATTTTTGAGGTGGAAAGAATGACCGATGATGTTTAGCCAATTCACAAAATTCACAATGATATGAAGAAGGACTTTTATTTTTAAATAGATTAGGTGACAAATATCTTAAATAATAAAAATTAGGATGTCCAAGCCTATAATGCCAAATCATAACCTTATCAAAATTAGAAATAGAATTTAAACATAAAGTAGTTGTTGGTTGACTTAGATGGTCGTCTTCAAGAAAGTAAATTCCACCAAATTCTTTAGCATTGCCAATCATCCTCCCCGAGACCATGTCCTGAAACTTACACATAGAGGAGTCAAATATAACATGACAATTTGAGGACTGGGATAATTTACTGACCGATATGAGATTACAAGCTAGATTTGGCACATGTAAAACATCATGTAAAGCCAAGGAAGATGAAATTTTAACAGTGCCTTTCCCGGCTATTGCCGAGAAGGAGCCATCTGCTACTTTGATCTTTTTGTTTCCTGCGCAAGGTGTGTAAGTTGAAAAAAGAAAATGACTGCTAGTCATGTGATCACTAGCTCCAGAATCAATGATCCATGTGTTTGTTTTACAAGGCTTGACACTAAAAAAAATAGAAAAATCAGTACCTGATTGGGCAATAGAGGAAGAAGGATTATTGGATGAGTTAGGAATAGAAGAATTCATCCGAAATTGTGGTGATTGAAAAAACTTGTGTAGATACTCTAATTGTTCCTTAGTGAATGGAGACCCTTTCAGAGAATTTTGGCCCTCATAATTTCCATTAGTTGTTTGGAAAGCTCTGCTATCCCCTGATTGTGAACCACGACCATTGCCACTCTTTTTCCTTCCATTTGTTGGTTTTCCATGGAGCTTCCAACACGTTTCACGAGTGTGCCAATATTTTTGCGCAAAGATCGCACTGGGGTTTTTCTTTTTCACTATCATCATTATTTTTAATAGTTACAAGAGCAGAATTATCATCATTAGCTTTAAACCCTTGCTTTAACATTACTTTTCTCCTTGTCTCTTCTCTTCTAACCTCAGAAAAAATCTCACGAAGTTTTGGAAGCGATTTTTTTCCTAAGATCCGAGATCTCACTTCATCAAATTCTTTATTTAAACCAGCCAGAAACAAATAAGCTCTTTCATTCTCTTCTTTTTTCATAGCTTTTACACCATCTCTGGGACATTCCCATTCATCATTATAACACTAATCCAGTTCTTGCCAAAGAGACATCATCTCATTATAATAAAGAGTAACTTCTTTTTCCCCTTACCTAGCTTTCCACAGTTTTATTTTTAACTCAAAAATCTGTGAAGCGTTTTCTAAATCTGAATAGGTGTCTTTCACAAAGATCCTAAACATCTTTAGCAATGATTGGGAGAAAAGAAAAGGTTTACCTATGGATGCTTCCATGGAATTAATAAGCCACGCAATTATCATAGAATTTTCTCGACCTCCACTTGCTCATCTTTGGATCGCCCACCGTGGTTGCTCAACTTCTCCATTTAATGACCTAGCTTGCCGCGCCATCAATTGCTAATTTTACGGATCACGACCATTCCGGATAATTCTTGCCATTCAACTTGTGAGATGTCAGTTGAAAAGAAAGGTGAGACGCCTCTGTCCCTTGAGTCATTGTACTCTCGGTAGTTGTTTCCACTGTAGAACTTTCTTCTTCTGTTTGATTGCTGGATCTCTTATCTCCAGTAAAGGTTATTTTAACCATGATGTTACTAGAGATTTTAACCGAGCTCAGATGCCATGAAAGATTTCAAGAGAGCTTTGAATAAAATTGTACCTTTTTTATTAATTAAAGAATTGAACTTAAATAGAGAAAAGAGTCCTAATCCTAATTGGGAAAATAGTTCCCTTATTCTAATAAACTACTAAAACGTCAAAAGAAAGTAGTTCCCTTATTCTAGTAAACTACTAAAAGATAAAATAAAAAAAATTTCTAGAATATGAATAAAACTTATCTACCCAAATAAGATTTATCTATCTAAATAAATTTAAAATATATACATATTTCAAAAAATGTCATAATCATAGCCTAACATTTTGGCCATCCATTTCTGCTGGAATGGAATAATAGCTTGTTTCTCAGAAAGAAATCTCAAACTTTGATGGTCTGTTTGAATCTTGAAATGCTTGTCAATCAAATAAGCCCACCACTTCTTAACAGCCATGAGAACTACCAACATTTCCTTGTCAAAAATGGATAAGGACTAATGTTTGAGACCTAAAGCTTTACTAAAAAAAGTAATAGGCTTCTCTCCCTAATGTAACACAACCCCCACACCATACCCACAAGCATCTGTATCAATACAAAATTCAGTTTGAAAATTAGGAAGTGCAAGGATAAGAGCAGAACAGACTGCTTTCTTCAACTGTTGAAAGGCTTGAGTGGCTTACTCGGCTCATTTCCACTTATTCTTCCTAAGTAAGTCAGTAAGGGGCTTGGCCAAGACTTTATAATGCTTTACAAACCTTCTGTAGTAACTGGACAAGCCCAAAAACCCTTTGAGCTCCTTAATTGATTGAGGAACAGGCCAATTTTCTATACATTTTACCTTGGATTTATCCATAGCTACAGACCCTTTAGAGATCACATGCCCTATATATTCAACTTCCCTGGCCCTAAACTTGCATTTTCTTATTTTAGTAAAGAGCTTATGTGCCACATTTGGAAAAGTCAAAGCTTAGGTTGTAAAAGTGACTTTGGGAACTAAATTGAAAAGCTTTCAATTTGGGGGCTCTAACATAAATAAGAGCAATTGGCGGTCTGAATAATAAAATATTGGATTTCAACCTTAAGTTTCATTATTTTTGAACTGGAAATATCTTATTGGGAGAAATGATTATTAAGAATACCTACACTTGGATGTTGAATTGATATTAATGAAGGAAGTGTAGGAGTATTATATACGAGAGAGACGTTCTCTAGGGAAGTTTTTCTTCATCTTTTCTTTGGTTTGTTCTGGAAGAAAGAAATTTTAAAGAGCGTTATGCATGGAAGAAAGAGACTGAAGTTTGAGTCTAAGAAACTAAAAATTTTCATAGATGGTAAGCTTCCTAACCTTTCTCTATTAGTTAATTTAAGAAAAAAGGGAAGAAAGTTAAGGATTCAATTAATCCATTGATTTTGTTCTGTAATTGTAACACCCTGAAAATTTCTACAGTAAGATATTATCCTTAATATAGTAAAATAAGGAAATAAAGTGACAAAGAAGAGGAAAATTGAGTTATGTCACTGGGAAGTATATTATGACATATTAATTCAAGAAAAGAATAAATTGTAAAAGTGAGAAAAGTTTTGTGGCCCAAGAGTAAATACTCAAAATTTGAGGTTTATTCGAATTTCAACAATCATTTGGCGAAGTTCATTCTAGACATACTTTTTTAACATGCCATTTTTTTTTATATATTATTGTTTTAAAATTTAAAATATATAAAATCTAAAAAATTTAAAATATTAGAAATATTATTTAACATTAGAATAGACATGGACAATTGGTTGTCAAAATACATTTGAATTAGGACAACTATTTATCCATATTCATTCTCGGCATATTTTTTAAATAATTTTATGGTTTTTTTTTAATTTTTCGTGAAATATTAGATTTTATATTATTATGAAATTAAAAGGACCAAAAAGGAGAAGGATGGGGAAGGAGATGGAGGAAACGAGAAAATAAAAGATGAGGATGAAAGGAAAGGGGAAGAGGGATGAGAGATGAAGGACAAGCTTTTTAGAATTGGACGAATTAGGTCATCGGTTTGTAGATCCAATTGGTCAGACTGATTTGATTGATTTGGACAGTTCAATTAAATAAATCATTAGAAAATTTAGAAAAAGAATAAAATCGATTCCATCAATCCGTACTAGTTTTTGACTCATCAGTCTAAAGTCTTTTCTCGAACAGGTACCCCAACCAATTCTTGATTCAACCGGTTTGATCTGGTTCTAATAACATTGATTAAGGGGCTAATGGGGAGTACCTAAATCTCAAATTCAAGTATTAAATTAGGCCAAAATAATTTAGGGTAAACTACACCTAATGTCACAAAACTATTAATAAGTTTATTTTTGGTCACTCAACTTCAAAATGTTACAAAATGATTATTGAACTAATTGAAAGTTTTCATTTAAGTCATTATGCTATTAAACACTGTTGTATGACCTTTGTTCTCTCCACTTGGACCAATTGAAAGTTTTCCTTCCCCTTCTCTTCTACATTTCAATTTTGTTTCATGAAATAGCTTTGAAAGTCATAAATCAGCAAACTAAAATCCAAACAATATCACCGGATTGATTTGGATCTAAGGTAAGTTATTTTACTCGTCGATGATATTGATCTACTGTACTGACCGTCGAATCATTGCTTGGAGCTCGCTAGTAAGACTTTTTTTTTTTTGGATAAACTACATCGTTGGTCACCCAACTTTTAGGGCACTTTCATTTTGGTCACCCAAAATGAAATCCTTCCGATTTTGTCGCCCAACTTTTAAGGTGCTTTAATTTTAGTCACATAAGAATTAAATCTCTAACAATGGTTAAATGTACATGTTGCATCATGTTTAAAACTTGTATTTTGGTCATCCAACTTCTAAGTTACTTTCATTTTGGTCACCCAAAAAATATAATTTTCAAGTATTGATTGGGGGTAAAAGCACATTAAGAATTAAAATGAAAAAGTGATAGAAACTAAAATAATCAATTAAAAAAATTAAATTGCACTTGTTTACCCCATTGCATGAAGTTTTAATTTTTTTTTTCAATATTGAAAATTTAAATTTTAAAAAATAAAAAATCAATTTAATAAATTATTGAAAAAAATTTATCCCTTGATAGTGTCAATTGATTTGTTACTATAATAGTGAATTAATTAAATTAATCTCCTTCTAAAATTTAAAACTTTATTTTATGTTTACTCAAATAACTAATATTTAATGATTGTCTACAAAGCCCAATTTTTTTTTTGTTATTATATGTTCTTGAATATTCCATATTAAAATAAAAACAAAGAAAAATCATTACAATTAATTAGTTTTATCTTTCATGCTAAACAAACCCCAGAATTTTTTATCACTTCTTTACCCAAATAAAGAATAAATAGTTAATTTAATTAAGTGTAAGAATTTTTCTTTACTTTTAGCTTAGCATGGAAGATTCAAAATAATATAATCAAAAGAATTTTAAATTTTGTAGACAATTATTAAATATGAGTTATTTCAATTAATTTTGTTCAGAATAATCTAAAAACATACAATAGAATTTTAATCAATTTCAAAATTACAGTAACAAATTGGTTAGCATTATGAAAGATAAAAAAAATTTAACAATTAATTTAATTGATTTTGATGTTTGAAATTTAAAAATTTAATATTTTTAAAAATTAGAATTTTTGGTAACGATATAAACAAGTACAATTTGACAAATTTTAATGTATTATTTTAGTTTATACCCTTTTTTTCACTGTAGTATTTGTTTACCCGATCAATAATTTAAAAATATTTATTCTGTGATACAAATGGAAGCAACTTAGAAGTTAGGTGATTAAAATGAAAATTTAAACATGATGTGATGTGTACAATCAACCATCGTTAGAAATTTAACTCTTGAATGACTAAAATGAAAGTGTCATAAAAATTGGATGACGAAATTATAAAAATTTTATTTTGGAGTAAAAGTTAGATGACTAGCTAAGTAGTTTATTTTTTTTTCTTACAAAAAAAAAATAACAATCAAACGACTTAAAAAAAACTTTCGTAGCTCAAATTTTTCTTTTGAATATGATTGGACTTATAACGAAAGTGGTAGAAATTGGTGAATAGCTTAAATAAAAAATTTAGAATAATTAATTATTTAAAAATAAATAAATAAAATATAAATTTATTAATAATTTATAAAAAAATTATCTAAAATAATAATTTCTAAAGTTAGGTATAAATTAGGGTTTTTTTATCTAAATAATATAAAAATAAAATTAATAACTAAAATAGTATGCTCATAAGATTATTTACCAAAATAGTATAGTTTTTATTGGTGCCGCCTGTCAGATTGGCCTCACTGAACTGCAATAGGCGACACTGGACTAAAATGTAATGGTCTAAAGTATTTAGGGACCTGTGGTGAATTTTTCCATTTTAGTATGGCTGTTGAAAAGGAAGGGAAAGGGTGCCGCCTAAAAGAGTGGTAGCACTAAACTTTAAATAGGACTAATTTCCTTTTAAGCCCTCCTTATTTATTATTTTCTTTTTATTCTCCTTCAACTCACTATAACGTGTTTAAACAAACCCTTAACCCATTTTTATAGTTAAATAAGCCTTTAACTTATGGTTTTTACTCATAAAAGCCCTATATTTTAATATTATATTAAATATATTTTACCCAAAGTAAAGCTATTTAAAAAAAAAACTAATTCACATCTTATGTTGATGTGCATTTGATGAGAATAATTTATTAAATAAAAAATAAAAATTTTAAATTTCTTGAGAGTGCTTATATACATGATATTCTTAACAACTCTTTCGAAATTTTTCATTACTTTTTTAGATTTATGTTGAAGTTAAAGTTGTATATAATTTTTATTGCATCAAGAAAAAATTAAAATAAGAGCTTGAAATTCAAAATATATATTTAATTTAATATTAAAATAAAGGGGTTTTATGAGTAAAAACTATAAGTTAATGGCTTATTTAATTATAAAAATAGATTAAGAGTTTGTTTAAACACAATATAGTGAGTTGAAGGGGAATAAAAAAAATAAAGAGGGCTTAAAAGGAAATTAGTCCTATTTAAAGTTTAGTGCCACCACTCTATTAGGCGGCACCCTTTTCCTTTCTAAAATGGAAAAATTCATCACAGGTCCCTAAATACTCTAGACCATTATATTTCAGTCCAGTGCCGCCTATTGAAGTTCGGTGACGTCAATTTGATAGGCGGTACCAATAAAAATTATACTATTTTGATAAATAATTTTATGGGCATACTATTTTAGTAATTAATTTTATTTTTTGTATTATTTAGGTAAAAAAAATCTTATAAATTAAACGATAAATTAGTAAAAGAGACATGGGATAATATCTTCTGCAATGAGATGTAATAAATACAAACCGACCTGATTTCACCCCAAAATTATATTCTACTGGCCATTGACCAAATTTATTGCCATTTCTATCTTCAACTTTCAAAAGGAAAGGAAAAACATTTCATTTTCTCACAATATCCACACAAGCTAATAAGAAAATGAACCCTTCAATTCAATCTCCTAGGCTTTTGCCCCCCAAAAATAAAATCATTCCCTTTCTCCATTCATTAGTTTGATTTTCCAAACTGAAAAGTCCACCCCCAGAAGCCAATCCCACCCCTCTCTCTGCCCCGAATTCCCACCCAACACTTGGTATTTACGTGGGCCGGGTGAGTTATTTCATGGCCAATGTCATTGTCATCGCCATTAATCCCTTGCATATATTTTTGTCCTTTCTCTCAGAGAATCCATTATTAATGCTTTTCCTTTCATCTTCATTGCACTTTCTTTCTCTCTTTATTTCTTTTTATTTCTTTCTTTCTATTTCTCTGCAACTCAGAAACCTCAAAAACAGGAACCCCTCATTAACTCTCTTCACTGTTTGTACTATCTTTTTCTTGTTTTATTATCTTCTCTCAATGATAAGTGTTTTCAACATTCAAGTGTTTTTTCAATCAACATAAATACGTGCATACGTACACTGTTTTATATTACCTCCATATTAATTGAAAAGCAGTGCAAGTCAGCTTGAAACTCGCTGATCCTTATTGCTTGCTTGTATGAACCCTACTTTTATATTTATTACATAATAATCACTTTCAATTTGCCTAGATAACATCAAACAGCCTTCTTTTAAATCCAATCTCTTTTCACCCTCTTCTTGTACTTCTTTTTATGATTCTGCTTTATAGTATTTCATCACTCAGAAGCACCCCCACTCAGCCTTCTTTTTCATTCTGAAAATTGGTGTTGTTTTGGCATTCTGAAATCATAAATTAGGGAAAAGGGAATGGGGAGGACGCCATGTTGTGAGAGGAAAGGTTTGAAGAAAGGGCCATGGGGTCCTGAAGAAGATGAGATACTTATAAATTACATCAACAAACATGGCCATGGAAGTTGGCGTTCTCTTCCTAAGCTTGCTGGTGATTTTGACTCCACTTCTGCCTCCTCACTTCACTCCTACAAAACCCTTTTTCTCATAAATTCTATCTGCTTCTTGTCAATATCATGTACTATTTTGTATATATATAGTTTGTACACTTTGTTTGAACTTTGAAGCACTTTGGAAGTTTCTGTTTTGTCGTGTGAGTCCTCTACAGCCTATAAAGGGACTGATTTCGACATTGACAGGTCTTCGTCGTTGCGGCAAGAGTTGCCGGCTTCGGTGGACAAATTATCTTAGGCCTGACATAAAACGCGGCCCCTTCACTCTTGACGAAGAGAAGCTTGTCATCCAGCTTCATGCCATTCTTGGAAACAGGTTTTTTTTTCTTCATTTCTTAGCTTATTAATTTCTTAAAAGAGTTTCATTTATTTCATCTTCGTGGAATCCAGGTGGGCAGCCATTGCTTCTCAATTACCAGGACGAACTGATAATGAGATCAAGAACCTATGGAACACTCACTTGAAGAAACGCCTGCTTTGCATGGGTGTTGACCCTCTGACCCACGAGCCGGTCACATCTGGCGGTCCAACCACCAGACCACGTTCATCTCCTGCCACCCGTCACATGGCTCAATGGGAGAGCGCTAGGCTGGAAGCCGAGGCTCGCCTTTCCAAGGGGTCACTGTTCTTCAATTCACCACCAACGTTGGTGAAACCTGACCCTGACTTTTTCCTACGCTTATGGAATTCCGAAGTCGGAGAATCGTTTCGGAAATTGAACGGAGAAGCTAAAACCGATTGCAGAAGCCCTATTTCGCAAGCCTCTTCATCCACAAAATGTGGGTCGGTTTCGGGTGTCACCATTGATGTTGGGCCCATCGCAGCAGGGTCTTCAACCCCTAAAAGCAGTCGGACTGAGGATCCCATCATGTTCGATGCATCTTTCTCATCAAGTTCGAACGAGTCCGAAGATTCATCAGACACTGCGCTGCAACTGCTGTTGGATTTTCCCATTAACAATGACATGAGCTTCTTGGAAGATGTTGATACTTACGCTACACCCCCGCAGTGTTGACTCAAATATCAATCTCAAGGCATGATTTGTATAAATATTTTGCCACTGAATATTGAACCCAGTTTTAGAGCCTAAGGCAACTATATGGTAAATTTTATATTGCCTATTAAGGTGATGATGCCATGATTGAACCTAGTGTTTATCACACATATATAGTATAATATACCTAGTAGTTATAACATTTGGAACTTTTAATATGGGATTTTGCAGATTTTTTGCTTATTTTATTAACTGTAATGGAGGAAATGTATGATTCCCTTGTGCCAAAGAATTCTGATCATTGAGCCTATGCTATTGACAGCGTTGAGAAAATCAGAAATCAATGGTCTGAGTCGGAGTCGGAGTCGGAGTAAAAAGAAAACAAAAACCTCTATTTGAAGGTGTCAAATATCACTCTTTTATACTTCAAAATTATCTATCTATTTATACTCCTATACTTTGATTGAGTTGTAGTATAAAACATTAATTCAGCTAAAGAAATTATGAATATTTTTTTATATTTAAAATAAGTTATATTATTACTTTCAAAAAAAAAGTTATATTATTATACAAAAATTTAATTTTTTTTATATTTTTAAAAGATCAATAAATAATTTGTATATGGAGAGATTTAAATCTATCATATTTGCATCGATAAAATTTTAACTTCTTTGACCAGCTTTCTCTTAATAAATAAAATAAAAAAATTAGTTCTTTCTTTAAAATGTTTTGTACATTTTAATATTATTATGCAGATTTTTTTATCTCCTCAATTGTATGTTTATATTTTTATTTAACCCTTAATTGAGTTAGTGTACAAGACAACCTGACATCAATTTGATTAAGAAAATTATGAAAATATCTTTCAGTATTAAAAATAAACTATATTATTCTAAGGCTCTTTAGTCTTTTTATTTAAAAAATAATAATTTTAACATGGTGAAATTCAAACCCATGGTCAGGATGAAATTAGAAAATTTTTAGGGGGTTAAAATTAAATTGTAATTTTTACGATTAAAAAATTGTAATTTCACCATTTTAATAGACTATCTTTTTATAAATTTTAAATGATTAAATTAAATTTTTATATTTTTAGGAAGGCCAAAGCACAATTTTACTTTTACTAATTTAAAATTTTAAAAATTTTAAAGGGGCCATATAAAAAACCTTTCATTTTAGGAGGGTCGGGGCGTTGCTAGCCCTCTAGTTTTGCCACTACCCATGACTTCTACATCAATAAAACTTTTACTTCTCTCAAACAAAATTTTATCTTGAAATGTTTTGTACACTTTAATTTTATTATGCAAACTATATTATTCCATCAATTGTATATATTGATAATGTTGTTAATTGAGTTAGTATTACAAGTTCACTCGATATTAACTTAAGATTGATAACAACACCATTATAAACAATTGTAGTACATTTAATATTTTTAATCTGATGTATTTACATGTTTAAATTTTGTTTTACTCAAAATTTAATCTAATATTTTCATTTTAATATTGTACATATGACATGTGTTATTATTAATTAGTTTCAAAACATATATTTCATTATTTATTATATGAAACTTTTAAACACACCTTTGTACTCTAAATATGTAATTACCACACGCATACTTATTTAATAGAATTTTTAGTCTATTATTATTTCCTTACATTTAAAAAACATATGGGATCTTTTTAAACTATTTTATGGAGTACTTTTTTTTTGCTAACAATGATTTTAGATTCATTGTTTGGTTTATTCTTCGGTTGTGTAACACCCCCAAAATTTTCAATATGATACATGATACTATTCCGAGATTGGGTATAGTGAATTTGCAAGAAAATTTAAAATAAGAGTCAAAGACATAATTTTTATGAAAGAAAAATTTGTATTGAAAATGGAAATCAATGAAAAGCATTTTGGATGTGTAAATGAGGCAAAAAGACCAAATTGAAATTTAAAAAAGTTTGACGGCTAAAGTGAAAATTTGACCAAAATAAGAAAGTTGAATTGTTGCTGATTAATTGTCATAAGAATAAGTTGGAATATGTATTGGTGTGATGAAAATCACTTTTGGGATCAAATTGGAGAGATTAAAAAGTACATGGACTAAATCATAAATTTTCTATTTATTTTCAAGAAGAGGGTAAAAGTGTAATTTTTACCATCTTAGAATTATTATTAAGAGTTAAATGTGAATTTTGAGATTTGGATTTGATACTTACGCATTGTTGTGAACAAATTGTGCAAAGTGACAAAAAAAAGGGCAAAATGATAATTTTACCATATAAGGGAATTTTGATTAATTCTTAAAAATCAAGTTTTGGAAATATTATTTTGACGAGATATTTGATATTTAGAAATATTTTGGACCATTGGATGTGAATTGTGGTGAGATGAGTTGTGGACCACACATTTAAGATGTGTGTTGACTTTGACTTGTTATAATAATATTTTTTAAATGGTTTAAAAAGTGGGAAAAGATGAAAAACTCATCCCCATCAACTTGTTCCATGACCACCCCTATCTTATGGAGTCTCTCTTCTTCTCTTTAATTTTTCTTGCTTTTTCTTGAAATCTCTTTAAAACCCAATACTCAAATCTCAAGTTTTTGTCAAAATCACTAGTAAACTCATCTCCAAAACTCATTTCCACCTTAAATCTCTCCATTTTTAGCAAAGGTTTGGTTGAATCTTGAGAGATAAAGTTGAAGCTAAAGAGAGAAAACTTTAATAAAGTAAGAAATGGTGTTTCTCAATCCTCCTAGATTGTTATTTGATATTGATTGCTTTGAGAATTCTTGGAAAGTTTAATTACTAATATATAGTTAAATGTTTGTGTAAGATAAAATTAGGAAGTGTTGGATATTGGTATTTCAAGCTAGGTTTGTAACACCCATCATTTGTACCGATGATTGGTACGGGCTAGTAACGCCATATTGAAAAAAATACTTATACTTAAAAAACTTCCTTTGGAAAAATTTCATTATAAACGAATTTAGTTGTAACGCCCCAAAAATTTGAATATCTAACCGTTGAATTTTGTCGTAATAAAGTCTTTGTATTTGTGACTATGTGTTTTGCAAATGTGTTCAACGTTAGGAGTTTGAGTTGTGTCTTAGAAGTTTTGTTTATTCAATTTTAATTAATCTATGCTATTGAGTCGTTGACTTAAACTTAATTCTGTGTAAACCTATGTTAAGAATGAGCTTGTTGATTCACTGGTTAAGCATTTGTTTATCCTCTGGTCTTGTGTTCAAGTCCTAGTGTATGCGTTAGATAATAGTTTTGCTTAATGTCAGAATTTCGATTGGTGGTTAACTTAAATTAAACATTTCCTTTTTTTCAAAAAATGGTTTCGACAGCCTAGCGACTCCACTGGGGACAAAATAAGAGAGTCAAGCCACGAGTTGATTACTTTTTGTCTTTTTTTCGAAAGTTGAAAGTTTGGTTTAGATTTATGATCCTTTCTTTGTATTTCATCCGCTTTTGTTACGATCTTCATCATTTTGGTATGCTTTACTGGTTTGAGTTCTTGATATATTTCTTCACATTTGCATCGCATGATCAGTCAATTTTACCCTTTTAAGTGGGAGTGAGAAACTATTCCTTCATGAGGTTTTCACCTCAGTGTAGGATAGTGGATCGCTTTCGGGATACATCCTTACCTATGTCTTCGTGAGATTTTCATCTCCGTGCAGCCATAGGGAAATGTATTCCTCTGAACTGAACTCGGTCCGTATGAGCCTATAATGGGTGAGGATCGAGGAATCTGCTGGTTCGGGTACCCTTTTTTTTAGAACCAAACCACATATAGCGAGCCTTCAGAGCCCACCCTAGGTAGAGCCACTCTAAACCCTAGTGGTTACCCGAATAGGTGCTCTATTTGTTGTTTATTTCTTTTGTACTGACGTGTTTTGTTTTTTTTTGTTCATGATTACATTGCATTGCATCATCATAAAAAAGAGGTGTTAATTCACGTTCAGTTGCTAAATAAAGAGCTTGTTATGGAAAATAGATTTCTTGATAAAGTGGAATATAATACAGCCATCTGAATATGGTCCGAGTAAACACAACGAGAGAAGGCTGATAGTTCGTGGAGGAATATACGAATATGCTTCACTACACGAAGATTTAAGCCGACAAAGATTATTCGAGAGTCGTCAACTTTCTTAAAGAAGCTAAAAAGCCTCACGGGGATGAGTGAGCAATAGATCACAGCCCGGATCAAGCAAAAAAGAGCTAGTAGAGGCATCCATTGGGAAGTTCGCGAGATTTGATCTTAACATCCGGATATGAAGAAAGGGATCGATGTCTTCGCCTGGAGTATGAGGGCAAGGCCGTATATGTTTTCGCTTTATGTAAAGAGATTTGTTATCTAGAAAAGTTGTTCTAACAGAATTGAATCAGAATCAACGTCTCTTTTTGCATTCATTTCATGCATCTGCATTGCATTTCATCATATGCATTAAATGTCACAAAAGGACCCTAATTAATTAAAAAATTATTTCAGTAACCTGGGAACCGACAAAAATCTACCAAGTACGCATCATTATGGTACACGAAGAAAAACCAAGGTAATGGATAAAAGATTGGAAAGATTAGAGCAAATGCAGAAAGAAATGCAAGAGTAGTTGCAAGCACAAATGCAAGAGCAATTGGCTAAAATCCAACAAGATATGAGGGATCAAATGTTGGAATCCCAAAGAAACATGATGGACCGGCTAGCACAATTACTGACTGGCGGACCAGAAAAAGGAAAGAATCCCATGGTCAATACTGGGACGATAATGAAGACCCCATCTATTCTCCAAGTTTTACCCCAATAAGCGCCCAAACAAACGCATATCTGCAAGGGGTACCCGTCATTATTAGACCCTAACAATATCAGGCCGGCACCTCGGCACCCATAAACTACCCGACGAGTTCAGGTTCCAATCCGAGGAACAATCCAACTAATCAAATATTTCCTAATCTAGACGAAATGGCAGAAATAGAAAAAAACAAGGGTTGAACTGCCAAAACAACTCAAAGATCGGTACAGGTGGTTGGAGGAAAAACTTAGAACAATGGAGAATGTTGATTACCATTATGGGGTTGAAGCCAAAGATCTGAGTTTGGTCCCAGATTTAGTACTCTCGCCAAAATTCAAGACTCTAGAATTTGAAAAGTATAATGGGACTAGTTGTCCTGAAGCTCACATCACGATATTCTGCTGAAAAATGACAGGATTCGTTAATAACGATCAACTGTTAATTCATTGCTTCCAAGATAGTCTGATTGGGTCAGCTGCCAAATGGTACAACCAACTGAGTCGTAACAACATTCATTCATGGAAGGGCTTGGCACAGGCTTTCATGAAGCAATATGGCCACGTGACAGACATGGCGCCCGACTGAATTACACTGCAGAATATGGAAAAGAAGCAAAGTGAGAGTTTTATGCAATATGCCCAAAGATAAAGAGAGGTAGCGACACAAGTCCAACCACCTCTTTTGGAGAAAGAAACTACGATAATTTTCATCAACACTCTGAAAGCCCCGTTCATTACCCATATGTTGGGAAGCGCTACCATAAGCTTCTCAGATATAGTAATGTCTGGCGAGATAATTGAAAATGCAATAAGAAGCGGGAGAAAGTGCCAAGAGGTCAACCCCAAAGAGAAATGAAAATGAAGTGAATAATATGAGCAAAAGGTATTCCAAATCAGTCACTATAGGCCAGCAGAGGGCTATAACTACTAGCTATCAAGGCCCCTTCAGGCAAGAATCCAACTTGAGGCCAAACACAGAAAGACTCTAGTTTACACCCATCCCAATGTCATAGAAAGAGCTGTATCGAAATTTGTTTGATGCACATGTGGTATCCCTTTTCTTCTCGGATCCCATACAACCTCCGTTCCCAAAATGGTATGATGCGAATGCTTAATGCAAGTACCATGTAGGAATAACGGGACACTCAATTGAAAACTGCACCACATTTAAGAAGTTAATCGAAAGGTTTATCAAGATGAGCATCGTGAAGTTCGACGATCCATCAGGATCTAATGTGGTAGGAAATCCGTTACCTAGTCATCCAGACCCAGGGGGTAAATATGATAATTGAGAGTGAAGGAAGAGGTAGAAACCCACTGAAATGGGTTTTGAAATAAATGATAGATGTGAGAATTCGGATGGAGAGCTATTGTGAGTTTCACGCTGAAGGTGGTCACGAAATCTAGGAGTACGCTGAATTCAAAGTTTTGGTGTAGAGTCTAACGAATAATAAAGAGTTGGGATTCTTTGAAGAAGCCAAAGGCTTAGAAAGAATGCTGGGGAATCTGATTATAGTATCGAAAGAGAGATCTAGAAAAGAGAATTTATCAGGCATACTTGAAAGTGTTTTGAATAATGGGACTATGGGAGAGATCTCTGTATTTTTAGAGCTAACTGAGAGTAATGTTTAGAACACACTTATTACTCTAAGCCTAGGAGTGATGAGAATCCTTTTGTGAAATAGGCTTATGTTCAAAATCTTTATTTCAATAAAATGCATCTTTGCTATCATTTTGAGCAAATATTCTTTCATTCTTTCCATTTCGTTCATAATCATACTATACAAGTTATTATTCTTAGATTCTTTTGTCTTTTGGACTCTCTTTCAAATATTCTTTTATTCTTCATTCATGATCATACCATAAATAACTATTCTTAGATTCATTTATTCATTGGAATATTCCTTTGTACCTACAACAGGTCTCCAGATATCAACGACATAAGTGACACTACTACTGACCCAGAGTCTCCTTTTGAGCAAGACATGTGTCTAGAGGGAGCTCAGGACTTTGAAGATGGTAGAGGTTGTAGCCTATCTCCTAGTTTGTTAAGGATGGTAAAACAAGATGAAAAACAGATCCTACCTGTAATGCCCCGTACCCGAGACTATCGCCGGAGTCGAGCACGAGGTGTTACTAAACTTAATTTCATCAATTAAACAGCTTAAACAATTTATTTTTAAAATTTCCAGACAAGCTGGCTAACTGTGTCACAGTGGCTTAAAAATTCATATCTCAAGTTCTGAAACTCAAAATCCAATTTCGTAAATTTTTCCTGAAACTAGACTCATATATTTATTTACTAATTTTTTTCTAGAATTTTTGGTCAGGCCAATTAGTACAGTTTATTAGTTAAAGTCTCCTCTGTTTCAGGGTACGACTGCTCTGACCTCTATGTATTACGAATCAGATATCTCCTTGTACAGAGTTTCAATGACTATGCCGTTTGTTTCTATTAAAACTAGACTCTATAAGGAACCTGTACATATAAATCATTGCTTCTAATTATTTTTATACAATTTATGGTGAATTTCCAAAGTCAGAATAGGGGATCCAGAAATTGCTCTGGCCCTGTTTCACAAAAATTTAAACATCTCATAGAATATCATTCATATACCTGTTTTGTTCCATCCATATGAAAATAGACTCATCGATTTTATAACTTATTCATTATTTAAGTCCATTTCTACTATTTTTAGTGATTTTTCAAATTCATGTCATTTTTGCAGAAATATTCTGTTTTATAGCAAATTTTACTTTACTATAAATTTTCATGGACTAAATAGCATTTTAAACATACATGGTATCAAATATGATTAAGATTGGCCATTCCAATGGCTAATCATTCACAAAACTCTTTTCTTGCCAAAGCATAATCATATCATAAGATTATTTACACAAAGTGAGTATAGTGCTATACATGCCACACTCAAAATATACAAGCCATTTTACCAATTTAGGTCTTCGGATAGTGTGAACAAGTCTTCGACCTATCCCGATTCTCAAGCCGGTTTGTTAAAACTACAATAAAGGAAAAGGAAGGAGTAAGCATAAATGCTTAGTAAGTTCACATGCATATAGTAAGTAACATAATCATGCAATTCCACATAAAAACATCATTTGCATAAACATCACCAAGACATTCATGTTACATTTGCATTTAATATCATGCTACGATTTCATCATACCTGTCAAATTTTATCAATTACCACGCTTACCAACATGTCACCTTCGTTTTAGGCATTCTCCTTATTCTTTTAAGATTCACTCGTTGAACACATCAGAATATAATTCGAATACACGGAAAGTTTGTACGTAAGTGCCACATATGTAGCCAAGCTACCATGTAACCCGCCCATAAACGAACTCGGACTCAACTCAATGAGCTCGGGCGTTCACATCCATAAGTGAACTCGGACTCAACTCAACGAGCTTGGATGCCTAGTTACATCTCACGAACTCGGACTCAACTCAACGAGTTCGGAACTCAACCATCCTAGTGACATGTCACTTGTACCCTAATTTATTCCCAAGGTTCAAACGAGATTCTTCTCAATTACACATTTTGATCGCCTTCTTCGAAATGTAGAAACCGATACTTACTAGCATATCATACTTATCAAGTTGTTCACATAATTTGCATATTACCAAATAATAATTCACAAAGCATAATATCTCATGATAATAAGTATCATATCATATAAATAACATTAAATCACTTAAAATAAAAATTATGTTACCTTATTTACACATGAACTTACCTCGATACAAAATATTAGCAATCAAGCCTATTCCTCGTAAACTTTGTTTTCCCTCGATCACGACTTGAATCTCGTTTCTGTTGATCTATAATGCCAAATTAACCTTATTTAATACATACATTCATCAAAACAGCCCAAATACGAACTTTGGAAAAATTACCATTTTGTCCCTAAACTTTGCAAAATTACACTTTTGCCCCTAGGCTCGGGAATTAAACTTCATCCCATTTTCTTATGTTTTATGACATGCTGATCATTTTTCGCTTCTATGGCAACATCAAATTCTCATTCTAACATGTACTTATAACTATTAGGTATTTTTACCGATTAAGCCCTTTTTCTCGTTTTCACTTAAAACCGAGTAGCACAAGTTGTCTAACATAATTTAAAACCTCATATTCTATCATAAAATACAAAAATACACAAATTTAACCTATGGGTATTTTTCCAAATATGAACCCTAGGTTGAATTATTGCTAGCATAAGCTAAATCGAGCTATCGGGATTTCAAAAATGTAAATAACATTAAAAACGGGCATAGAAATCACTTACAATCAAGGCTTAAAAGTTGAAGAAACCCTAGCTATGGAGAGAGAAAAGTTCGGCAGCAACTATATGGAGAAGATGACTATTTTGTGTTATTTTTCTCATTTTATTTCATTTAATATGCAAATGACCAAAATACCCTTAATACCTTTCTTTGAAAATTTTCATGTACAAGCCCATTTTTGTCCAAAATTTTAGAAATTGGTCAAATTTCTATTTAACTCCTCCTCATTAATATTTCAAAGTAATTTCATACTAAAAACTTCTAGAATGCAAGTTTTGCAAATTATTCGATTTAATCCCTAATTTCAACTTAAGCACTTTATGCATAGAATTTCGTCACGAAATTTTCACACAATCGTGAAATCACATCATAAACCTCAAAATAATTATAAAATAATTATTTTTATCTCAGATTTGTGGTCACGAAACCACTGTTCTGATTAGGCCCTAATTTGGGATATTACACTACCTTACAAAGGGTCAATGGCATCGTGAGCCTAGAGAAAGAGAAAGAGGTGAAGATCGGAGCCTATATCACCACAGAGACAAAGCGAGATGTTATTGAGTTATTCCAAGAATTCAATGATGTTTTCGCACGATCGTATCAAGATACGCCTGGGCTACTAAGACATGTGGATGTTGTTAAGGCTAAAAAAATCTTAGAAGAGGTCCATAAGGGTGTCTGAAGAATACATGCTAATGGTTTTACAATGGTTAGGAAAATCATGAGATTCGGGTACTGCTGGTCCACCATGGAAGAGGATCGCATCAATTATGCCTTAAAATCCAAATTTATGGAGACAAGATTCATGTGCCTAATTCTTTTCTTAATAGACTTTCTCTATGTGGGGCATGAATGTTATTGGGCCGATCTCGTCACAAGTTCTTAGCAGACATCGTCATCTTTGTGGTCGTCTATTTTTTCACTAAGTGGGTGAAAGTCGCTTCATATACCAATTTCACAAAGTCGACAGTCATCAAATTCCCCCTCAAAAAAATCATATGCCGACAAGGAATGCCAGAAAGGATCATAACTAATAATGTATAATAGCATGATATAAAAAAAAAGATCGTGGGGAAAATGATTGAGACTTGTAAATATTGGCATAAGCAGTCACCATTTACCTTCTATGCTTATCGAACGTCGGCCAAGATCTTCGCCGGGGAAATACCTTTCTCATTGGTTTATGGAATGGAAGCAGTTTTGCCCATTAAAGTCGAGATTCCTTCTCTCCAAGCTTCGATTGAGTCAAGAATTGGATGAAGTAGAATGGGTCTAGTTTTAATATGATCAAGTGAACCTGATTGAAGAAAAGAGTTTGAAGATACCCATCATGGTCAAATGTATCGACAAATGAATGATGCGAGCTTACGACAAAAGAAGATCCTTTCTATACAAAAAGATTTTAGAAGGAAATGGATGCCAAACTGGGAAGGACCTTATGTGATAAAAAAAGGCCTTTTTCGGAGGAGCACTAATTTTAACCGAGATGGATGGTAAAAACTTGCCCAATCCTATAAATTCAGATTCTGTCAAGAAGTACTTCACCTAAAAGAGGAGAGGTCAATGTGAAAACCCACAAATGGTGCTTTGAGACCTTCTAAAAAAATAATAATAAAATAAATAAAAAAAGAGAGGCTAAGGCGAAAACTCGTAAAGGACGCCTTGAGACCAAATAGGTTTTGAATTGAAAACCCGTAAAGGGCAATTCAAATTTTGATAAAAAATGGGGCATGCGGTAGTCTCACTGTCTCCAAATTAACAAGAATGAGAGATGTTACGTCTTGGGGCATCAACAGAGTACTCTAGAACCCCTAAATACATATTGAGCTCAAAAAGGGTCCTCAAGAAGCTTGTATAGAGAAGCTCATTCTGTAATATCTAGGGCACCTATTTGCCTTTTATTCATTTTGTATTCCAGTAATATTTGCTTTCTTTGATTAATCTACTCTTTTCAAATTTTGTTTCTAAGAAATTTCAGTTCTATCCATCATTATGATCTTTTTCAAGCATTTTGCATTGAAATAACGATTAATGGGCTAATCATACTCTCATAAAATGAGTTTTGCATTTTACTCTGAAAGCTTCTAAATAGTACAAGAACCTGAAGTAGGACTATTATTTAGAACTCACCAAACTTAAGGGTTGGAAATATTTGAGAAAAAAGAGTCTAAATTGTGACTGTTTCTTCGGGTTTTCTGTCAAAGATATTAGCTGAACAAGAAGACAGGGAATTGCATTAGTGATAAAACCTTGATGAACAAAGAACAATGATAACCCAAACATTAAGAAGGGATCATTCTCATTCTGCATTCATGCAAATATCATTCATACACATCTAGTTAGGAGCATTTGATTCATTCTAATCATCACATCCTAATCATTTGGCATAAGCATAGGTCCATGAAATCGATTCTACAGGTCATGTTCCCCAGATGACGATGTAGCAAGATTGGTGAATTTACAAGTCTTATTTCCCTAAAGTTGCAGTGGAGTAGACTAAAGATGACGAATCTTATCTCCTTGAAGTTGCAGTGAAGCAAATTACAGCCACTAACCTTATCTCTCTGAAGTTGCAGTAGAGCGAGTTGAAATTACAAGTCTTATCTCCCTGAAGTTGCAGTGGAGCAGACTGAAGATAGCAAATCTTATTTCCCTAAAGTTGCAGTGGAATAGATTGAAGTTATAAATAAACAGATCTTATCTTTTTGAAGTTGCAGTAAAGCAGATCAAAACAAACCTTATCTCCCTGAAGTTGCAGTGGAGCAGGTTGAAGTAAAAGTCTTATCTCCCTAAAGTTGTGTAGAGCAGACTGAATATAGCGAATCTTATTTCTCTGAAGGTGCAGTGGAATAGATTGAAGCTATAAATTACAAATCTTATCTCTCTGAAGTTGCAGTAGAGCAGATCAAAACAAACCTTATCTCCCTGAAGTTGCAGTGGAGTAGGTTGAAGTAAAAGTCTTATCTCCCTAAAGTTGCAGTGGAGCGGATTAAAGCGGCAAGTCATATACGTCTGAAGTTACAGTAGGTTGGATTAAACCTAAAACTACAAATCTCACCTCCCTAAATTTGCGGCAGAGTAAATCAAAACTACAAATCTATTTTCTCTGAAGTTGCAGTGGAGTGGATCAAAGCAACAAAATGCAGTGGACTAGAATAAAGCTACCTGAAGAAGAGGAGCACCAAAGAAGTCAAGAATCGGCAAGACCGGACAAAATTGGTCTTTCTTAAAAGTCTTTGCTCTATTCTTGTTACACAACAACGAGTAAAGAGGGGCAGTTGTACAGCCCAAATTTGGCCCGGGATAAAATACAAAGCCAAAATAAATTAAACCCACCCCAAACTAAACCTGACCCAAAATAGCCCAAATTACTAAACCCAAACAAACCCAATTACAAGACCCAACTACCCAAACCCAAAATTAAAAAACCCTAGCCCAAACCTAAGAGGCCCAAAACTTTAAGATTTTTAGAAAAAAAAAGCCCTAGCCCCCTAAACCTACTGCCGCCCCTAGTCTTTAGCCTCTGCCACGCCGCCGCTGTCACTCCATCGCATCAGCCACTGCTCCACCGCCCATGTTAGCACCGCCCATTCACCTGTAAATACCGAAGCCGAATTGACAACATACAAAATAATAAATTTAAACTTTGTAAATGGCTATAAAAAGCCAACAAAAATATGTTGTAATAGGGGGACTTTTTGAATACAAAAAACAAACTTATAAACAAAAAAACTAGCAAAACAAAGAAGAAAATCGGATCTACTAAGGTGGTTGTATTGTTCTCTTTTTTTTTTCTCTTTTCAAAACTATTTATGTATATATATAAAGTTTTATTTTTCATTTTTTACAACTATATACATATACTAAAAGAAAAAAAAACTACCTTTTGGAGTTTCGGCCGCCGTACATGGTGGTCGACGGCGACGGACCACTGCGGCGATCGGTCGGAGTTTGGCCGGACCCTTAGGCCTACAAAGAGAATAAAAGGGAAGGGAATTTTTTTTTGAACTATGCTAAAATGATTTTTTTTAATGAAATTTTTGCCTTAAATAGACCTCTAAAACGACGTCGTTTTGGGCAGGCCTCTCGGGCACCAAAACGACGTTGTTTTGCCCTTACCCAACCTGATCCGACCCGCTCCAGGCCTAGGATCTGCGTGTTTTTAACTGAAGGGCTACTTGCACTTTCAACCCTTCCGCTTTTCCCGTCTGTTTTAATTAGATCTTTCGCCTTTTTTTTAGTTCTTTTAATTTGGCCCGATAATTTTGCTTTCATTGCAAATTGATCCACCATGAAGCTGTGCGTTTTGGAGGGTGGGATTATTTCCCATTTTGGTTCCTCATTATTATTTGCGCATGTAAATTGGTCCTTTTCTGTTTATTTTTATTTCGAATTTGCCCTGAATATCTGTTTTGAATTCAATTTAGTCCCTTTTTTAATTATTTTTCTGTTTTATTATTAAAATTAATTAATTTATTATTACTATTATTATTATTTTCACTACTACTATTACTATTATTATTATTATTACTATTATTATTTTTCATATATATATTATTATTTATATTATTGTTGTTATTACTATTATTCCTGATTTTATTATTATTAATGTATTATTATTCTTCATTTTATTTTTTATTATTTTGTATTATTATTATTATTTACTATCATTATTTATTATCAATATTATTATCATTGCTATTTTTTATTTATTATTACTATTATTATTATTATTATTATTATTATTATATTATTATTATTATTATTATTATTATTACCATTATTAATATTCTTATTATTACTATTATTATTATTCCTTTCACTATTATTATTTATTATCAATATATTATTATTACTATTTTTATTTTTATTATTATTAAAATTATTATTATCATCTTATTTTATTACTATTATCGTTTTTTAATTACTATTACTATTATTTTTTACTACTATTATTTAGCATATTATTATTATTATTATTATTATTATTATTATTATTATTATTATTATTATTATTATTATTATTATTATTTTCATTTTTATTTTGTCATATTTTATAATTTTTATTTACTTATTTATTTGCTTATTTCATTTTTCTTATTTATTTGTTTAAGCTTTTTAATAATTTTTTACTTGTTTATTTATTTATATTTTTATATTATTAGCCTTGTTTTTATTTCATTTTTATATATTTGCTCATATTATTTTTATCGGCACTATCGCACCTATTATTATGTTATTACACGTATTAGCACCATAATTTTCTTTTATATTTTACTATAAATCATGTTATATTTTTACTCGATACATTAAAACGTTGTTTCAAATAAGCAATATTTCGTATTTCGTATTTCGAGATTCGAAAAGTCATTCCCTAACTCACGGGGTTTTGGTTTTCTCAATAAATTCGAACTTACGAATGTTTTAAAATTTTTTAAATAATTTCAGTATTAAAAAAAAATTGTATTCTTACGAAGTATGATTTCTTTTTAAAAACTGAGAAAATCATATATCTTTCAAAATAAATAAATTTTTCGGCCTTTATTCGCGTATCAGGAATTTAAGACATTGTGTCCTGACTTACGAGATATAATCTTTTTTCTCGATTAATGTGAAATACACCATTTTTCTCAATTTTTTTAATTAAATAGTATTTATCAAAGGATTGTACTTTTATGATCTTTAAAGTTCTCAAATTTTCAACACTAAGACACTAATTAATCAACTAGGTACCAATTTTGGGCGTTACGAGGGTGTTTATCCTTCTTCTTGCGTAATCAACTCCCGAACCCCTCTTTTTGAATTTCGTGGACCAAAATCATTGTTTAAATAAATCAACCCGTTTATTGAAATGCAACCACTTTTACGAGGTGACCCGATCACACCCCATCAAAAAGGATTGGTGGTGATTCCCACGTTTGTTTTCATTTTCAAAACCAAGTCGACCCCCTTTTTTTCAAAAAATGGTTTCGACATTGGTCATGCATTGAGTTCTTAACTCATTTTGTTGTTGACTGAATTTCAGGTAACTCGCAATTTTGATCGAGCCGGCATAGTGGAAGCTCGGACAATCTACATATTCACCTTTATTTATATTATCAATAGTTTCAATATTTCTTAGTATTATGACTTTCTAACGCTGTTGAATTATTGGTTGGACTTTATGATCGTTATAAGCTATCAGACGGTTTATTTTACTCTGTTTATAAAAGTTGGTATTTCTAATATTGTTAATGTAACTCTTCGGACTTGGTCTTAATGCCTAGGCTGGGTTTGGGGTGTTACATTAAGGATATCAATCATCCATAATAACCCATTTATAAACCAATTTGGTACATTTTCAAACTTTAAACAAATTGATTTTCAAGTGTTAGGATAAGGTAAAAAGATAAAACTAGTTTTTGTTTACTTATTGAATTTAAAAGGCACACTTCTAGAGGTAAAACAATAAAGCAATCTCTTGAAAATTTATCCACATTTCACTTTGCTTCATTAAAAGGTCATTTTAAAGGCCTTAAAACACTTTTCAAATCATTTCTAATGTTTTGTTGTTAAACTATATCATTTGGACCTTGTTTGAAGTTGTTTTGGGCTTGAAAAACAAAAAATTAGGAATACATGTGCAAAGGTATCGATACATAGACCCTATATTTTGGTACCTAGCCTTGATAATGTAGCATTTTGGCTACTAACTTGCCAAGTACCGCTACCTAAAGGCAAGGTACCGATAGTTGGGTGTAAGGGACTTGAAAATTAGCTCAAAAAACTTCAAAGCACTCCCGAATACCATCAAAAGATATCAATAAGTTCCAAATCATTTTAAAACATTATCAAAACACATTTGAACCCACATCCATCAATAAACATGTTTAAGTCACTATTAAGATAATCACTTTAATATTAAATTAATAAAATACTATCAGGATAAGTATTAAAATTAAATTTATTAAAATAATATTGTTTTTGGAATAGTTAATTTGAAATCAAATTATCCAGTAGAGTCCCAATAAGAGTGTGATTCCTCCACTGCACAACCGTCAAAGGACCACCCACCGACAATTGAAATGTCGTCATCACCACCACTAGCATCGTCGTGTTCGGTGGTGCCATTGCAGGTGCTACACCCTCACAGCACTTCGAGTCGGTCCGACTGTTGCTAGTTTGGTTCAGGCTAGTGACAACCTGATCGATTTGTCCAACCATCAGTTGGACCGTCAACCTGGTTTCACATACCAGGCTCGGTTCGAATAATTTTTAGGTCTCAATCTCGGTTTTGGATTCTTAGGCCCAATTTTCGATCTTAGGTCTAACTTTTAAGTTCAATTGCCCATTGGGCCAATTGTTTGACTTGAAAATTAATTTTTAAAAATATCATATTAATTTTAATTAATTTGATTAATTTAATTTTACTTGATCAAAATTAATTTTCCCAAAAAATCACTAAGATTTTTCAAATTAAATTTTCAAGAAATTTTTTAATCAAAACTTCTAGTTGAACAATTCTCACGATCGCCTAATTTAATTTCACATCGAATAAATCGACTTAATTAAATTATTTCCAAAGTCGTAGAATTTTCTTTTGAACTAATTACAGTTTGGTCAAGCTTTTGTTGAACTAGTAGAGGGACTAATCAGACATATACAATTAGGCTTTAGTAATTGCAATTATATCCAGAAGCATCATTTCGATAATTCGCAATTACTTAATCATGGAGTTAGTTCACAAGAAGTACCATGATTGAAAACTCCTTATTGTATACTATTTATGAAAGCAATTCATCCAACTGCTTTGCCCAGTGACCTCGTCATGTGTGTGTCACCCTCATATGATATCCTTAATTCCTTTGAGTTAAATTCGTTCACTCAATACAATCTTATTTTATCTCATTATCACCATTGTGTCTTCTTAATGATTAATATGATCACTGTCAACACATGACTGTGATAAATTGCTCACTCATGAACGAGCAACCTATTGCCACATTTCATATTTATCAATCCACACAATGTCAATGAGAGGATATCGTTAACTCTTTAATCGAGCTATGAATTCCATTATTGCTAGTAAAGCCATGTCATAAACAAGTTATGCACCCAACATACCGCTTATGAGCTCAATCATCTTTAGAGTATAAGCCTCCACTTATATTAAATCACATGAGTTATATACGTATTGTCAGTGACTAACTCAGGATTTAGGTACACACCATAAACGTCACAAATTAATTAATTCACAAATTGATTCAGAATTAATTCATTTGGGGTCCAGTCCAATATATCATTATTCCAATGAATAAATATATGTCTCTACCTATGGAGTCAACTACTCTGATAGCCAAGACTAGTCATCTCCCCAATTGGAATTGTATACAACATAATAATCCTTTTAAGTATTTGAATCAAATGTTCACTTTGATTCTTTTACGAGATTGCGGACTCGTTTAGATTATCTACTGAAGTAAATTGTCTTTCTTGAAATGCAAACATTTTTACTATGCCACTTATCATCAGTTTGAAGTTAGACAATCAATGAGCTAATATTTGCTTGTTATAGTTTCGCTATGTATGCAAAGCATGAAATACAGAAACACAAATGACATAATAGAAAAATACAAAGTTAACTTTATTTATTTTTGTATCGTTCAAATACATAGAAAATAATTACATGTTTACTACAATATGGACACGTTTCCCAACATTACCTTCATAGGATATCTTTAATCTCTTTGGGATAAAATTGTTCTCCCAATATGATCCTATTTTATCTCATGGTAACCATTACATCTTCTATTATGAAAAGTCAGTTACTATCATATGGTATTTAAGTCATTCAACATAAAGACAAATGACTTGTGGCCATGTTTACTTTTCATCTATCATGTAATGTTATTAAGAAGATATCATTTACTCATGTCTTGGGCTATGAATTCCACTATTGTGAATTATGCTACATGTAACACCCCTCACCCATATTCAACTCCAGAATAGGGTTACGAAGCATTACCCAACTTATAAAACATTTAAACGTTCAATTCACCTATAATTTCACATTTCATGAAAACATTATTCAAACTCAAGCACAATGTCTCTATAACAAGACTACGAGGCCCTAAACATGCTTTGGGAGTTGTTCGGGACTAAGCCGATAACTTCATAAACTTTCACGAAACCTTGAAAATTTTTCTCAAAACAGTGAACACACGCCCGTGTGGTCAAGTCGTGTCTCTCACACGGCCACAGACACGCCCATGTCGCAGGCTTTGTTGACATTCGAAATGAGAGCACATGGTCATGTTCCAGCCTGTGTTTGACCTCGTGTAACTTTCTGACTTGGGTCACACGGCCAACACACATACCCGTGTGGCTAACCTGTATGCCCTAAATATAACCATACAAGCCCGTGTGCCAAGCCGTGTGCTAGGCCGTGCCAAACCTATAGGGTATACTGACTTATGCCACACAGCTAAGTCACACGCCCGTGTGTGAGGCCATGTAGAGCATACTGACTTGATTTTAATTTTAACACTAGAGGACACACAGCTGTGTAACATAACAATATCTCACACATGACTGAGACACACACTCGTGTCTCTGCCCTTGTGGACAAAAAAATAGGCTATTTACCAAGCCATTTTACCACCCCAAATTGGCACACACTTACATCAAACCAATTGATACCAATACAAGGCATAAAAAAGCATTCAATCAACTTCAACCAAGCATCATTTATTCCATTACAATACCAACAAATACAAGACTCACCATACCATAATATGCAATTCAAATACATACCAAATTTTACCCTTTTCATTCATTAATATGGTCATTTTCAAACATGCATCAAATTACCTAAACTCATAAACCTACTAATTACCAATTCATCAACCATTTGGTATTCACTATATCCATTTTCGATAAGCATGAAATACCATCATAACTAGCATTTATAAGGCAATTACTAAACTCAAACAAAGGCCATTGGCACACTTATATACATCATCAAATTCACCATTATAAGCCAACTCATATGGCGCTATATATGTAAACCAAACCTAATATTTACAAGCTAATACAAATGGCCAAAATACATATACCAAAAAGACCAAGTCCCTATACATGCCATATACTTAAAATACCAAAGTTCATAGGTACCAAGTGATAGATGGATAGTGTGAAGTGATCACCGACGATCCCTAAATCTGAGCTAGCTTGATAACACTATAAAACACAAGAAAATAAACAAAGTAAGCTATAAAGCTTAGTAAGCTCGTATACCATAAACTTAATTCAGTCTCAAGATTATAAATCAACAATTTGAATATATCAACATTTAGCATATATTAGCTAACAAACCTTTCATATACACAATTTTGATATTAATCACAATCTTTACAAGTTTACCCGATGAACCATTCAGAATAGAAGTTGGATACTCAAGAGTCTCACACACTAAGTACCTATACGATGGCCTGAAGCCAAATCAAGGTAGCTTATAACCAAAATACTGATATCATGGCCAGAAGCCAAATCAGCAGATGTTCAAGGCCTGAAGCCAAATCGGTATAACTTGCACCCGAAGTGCTAATATCATGCCCGAAGCCAACTCAAGGTAACTTATATCCTCTAATGACATGTCGCTAGTATCCTAAACTATTCCTAAGGTTCAACCAGGATTTCGAATGTCGAATTGTAGTCAAATCATTGTCGATCATATCCATAGTCTCGTATTCACAATTTATGCAATATCAAAGCATATGAAATACATTTGTATCAAAACTTATAATATACGAACTTACCTCGGACATAAAGATGATGGAATAGATTGATTAATCCAAAACTTTGTTTTTCCCTCGATCTAGATTCGAACTTCATTTTTCTTGATCTAAATATAATCAAAATTAACTTATTTAATCATTTCTCAATTCAATTTAACCCAAAATTCACATTTAAACAAATTTACACTTTTACCCTTAATATTTCACATTTTTCACAATTTAGTCATTATTTCATAAAATCACAAATTCATGCAATTTAATATTAACCCACGCTAGCCGATTTACCAATTAGTCCCTAGCAGCCCATATTTTTCATTTATTTCACATTTTAACCACTAAATTTTCACATTTCACAATTTAATCCCTATTTTGTATTTTCACTAAAAATCACTTAACAAAACTTACATATCTATCAACAAGCATTCATAATCTATCAAGAAACTTCAAAACACATGCTTATTCATCAATGGCAACATCTAAAATCTTTAACAGTTTTGCAAAATAGTTTCTGGGCTAGCTAGACCTAGTTGCAATGATCTCAAAAACATAAAAATCATTAAAAATGAGACAAAAATCGTACCTTAATTAGCCATACAAGCTTGGCCGAATGAAGAACACAAAAATGGTGTTTTCTAGCCCTAGCATTTGGTTATGGAAGATGATATGAAGACTAGATTTTGTTTTGTTTTATTTATTTTAAGTTAATTACTAATTTACACATTTAACCTTGATTAATAACCTTTAAAACACTTAATATTATGTCCATATATGTCCACTCACAATTAAAATGGTCTAATTACCACTTAAAGACCTTAACTTTAAGGTTCTATAGCTATTAGACACCTTTAGCTATTAGAACTCAAGTTTTACGCTTTACGCTATTTAGTCCTTTTTATCAAATTGACCAATCAAACGATAAAATTTCTTAACGAAATTTTCAAACCCACATAATATCATGTTGTAGACATTAAAATAATAATAAAATAAATATTTTGACTTTGGATTTGTGGTCCCGAAACCACTATTCTGATATGACTCAAAACGGGCTGTTACAACTCTACCCCTTTAAGGATTTTCGTCCCCGAAAATCGTACCAGTGAATAGGTTAGGGTACTGTTTTCTCATAGCTTCATCGGGCTCCCACGTAGCCTCTTCGACACCATGTCGTTGCCAAAGTACTTTCACTAAAGTTATGCTTTTATTTCACAACTGTTTAATTTCACGAGCTAGAATTCTGATCAGTTCTTCATTGTACGTCATGTCAAGTTGAATTTCAATTTGTGCCGGAGAAATTACATGAGAAGGATTTGATCTATATGACGCAACATCGACACATAAAACATATTGTGGATCTTTTCTAACTCAATCAATAAAGCTAATCGGTATACCACTAGACCTATTCTTTTAATGATTTTATATGGCCCGATAAATTGTGGACTCAATTTGTCTTTGTGACCAAATCTAACAGTACGTTTGGTTCACTGTAATGGAATAGGGCTGTAATTGAATAGAGCTGTAATGGAATTGAGCTGTAATAAGTAAGTCAACTATTTGTTTGAATGGAATGGAATAGAACTGTAATAGTATTCTTGTGTTTGGTTGAATGGAATGATGTTGTAATAGCATAAGAAAAAAAACTAAAATGACCAAAATACCCTTAGCAGAATTTTTTTTAAGGTAGATGATTATTGTTATTGTTATTAAATTTTAATAAGATTATTACTGAAAATAATTTAATAAAAATAATAAATAGTTTAACCATATTTTAACATAATTATTATTAAATATAATTCAATAACATTCTTTATATAATTATTATTATATGAATTAAAAAATCAAAATATATAATACTATAAAAGTATATATAATCTACTTTATTATTTTTAAACTGCAATACATATTTAATGTGCTAAAATATCATTATTGAAACAAATAATTTAATTATTCTACAATAAAAAATAATTAAATATTAGAAGTAATAAATAACTCATTGCTAAAAAAAGTAATAAATAACTTGAGAATTGTATTTCACATCCAAACATAATATTCATATAGTAACAAAAAGTTACATGATTTCATTAGTTTATATGTCATAATCCATATGTTTTAAAATTTTACAACATCAAAAAGTTACAACATTGTAATGACATTATATCATGTCATTATACCATCCAAATATTACAAACACAAAAGTTACCAAAATATCAACACAAATGGTCAGCAAGAAATCTTCTGACCCATTCCAATCGCATAACAGAAGGTAAACTAAAGAAAATGAGCATTTGCGTTGGGTGATCTGGAATTTTGCTCAATGCTCAATAGCATTCATCCTCAGTTAAACCTTCCACTTCACATAATGTTGGATATAATTTCAGAGCACTTTCTTGAATGGTCATTTCTGACTTTTGTTGAATTACCACTTCGAAGGAAATACTTTACTTATTTCAAGGCCAACAGTCCGTATATTTTCCGCCAATAAAGCGGCAGCATCATTAAATGAAGTAGAAAAATCACTTGTATCAGAAATCTTTTTTTTCTTATTTGAAAATGCAGAATCACCTTAGTTTCTAGCTGGTTGCAGATGTGTAGCTAAAAGATCCATGTCATCCAAAGAAACATCAGCTTCGGATCCATGGAAATCATTTCTTTCTTCATGAGTATTTGTAGCAGCTACATCCTCAGCATTTATTTCTTTAATAATATCAGCAGTTGTTTGAGCATCTTTTCCAGTGGCTCGATCTTTTGCGTAGATGGCAGTAAGTTGGTCATAATAAGGGAAACTCCGATGTCTGAATTGAGCTGCTTCTTTATGACTCTATAAAAATGAGAAATTCATATAAGATATAAGTTTTGTCAAAATAAGATAGTAAAGACTTGAAATAATTCTTACATTTATATTTGAGTTCCACACCGCATCTTCAGCAACAACAAGCTGCCTATGCTCATCCCAACTAAAGCCACTATTGTTTTTTCCACTAAGCATGTCATAAACGATTGACCAATCCCTTTTTAATGTCCTAATCCTCGATTCAAGATTAAGTTTAGCCTTCAACATGGCATTAGGTAAAACTTTTTCTAACATTTTTTCTAACTCATTTAAATAGCCAGCTTTGAATCCTGTATCCGCATTCAAGGTTCCAGCATTGTGCAAGTCGACCATACAAGCAACCAACGCAACATCTTCTTCTGGAACCCATTTCCTTTTAGTTCCTCAAGAACTTTGGGAAGAAACACTTGATTGGGAAAAACCTGACATAACTATCTTAAGAAAAAACGCAAATGAAAATTAAGTTCAATATTATGCATAAAAAATTCAACACTTTATAAAATTATAACACATGATGAATCAAAAGAAAACAAATTATCATTCAACAAGTCTAGTACAATACAAAAAAAAAAAACAATTCAAACACCACCAAAGTTTCATAAACTAGATATATGAAATAACATAAACAACTTAAACGTTTACTATTTTTACCCTAAACCTAACTAATTTCTAGATGCTTGCCATTCATCGAACATTTGGTTGGCTAGTTCCATCCTCCAAGTAGCCCATGCATTCGACGGATGAATATTTATGATTTTTTGTTCATCGTCATCTATCATATTACTAGGTAATCCTTCTCCCAACTCCTCTTCAATAGGATCAAGACTCATATAGGTTCGAATAAAATTATGGAGCAAACAACATGCAATAATAATTCTATTGTGCACCATTACAGGATAGAATGATGGACTCCTAAGTATTCTCCATCTAAGTTTTAATAACCCAAAACATTTTTTAATAACATTACGCGCTGAAGCATGTTTCATATTGAAAATTTCTTCCGGAGTACTTGGCTGGTAACCCTAACGCCACTCATTCAAATCATATCTTTGTCCTCTAAAAGGCGCAAGAAATCCCTCATAATTTGTGTGTCCAACATCAACTAGATAATAACAACCTATAAAAAGAAACTATTTGTCATGGTTAATTTCCCAAAAAAGTATGATCTTAAAAATTAATTCAAATTCCTCTAATTTTTGCATTTTACCATGAGGAACTTTTAGTCCATGTCTCCTACTAATGGCATCTCGAAGAACTCGTCCATCAGCAACAGAACCTTCCCAACCAGGAAGAACATAAATAAATTGCATATCAGGTGTACAAACACCTAACATATTTGTTGCTATGTCACCTTTTCGTGTTCGATATCTAGGTTTATCAACTATTGGAACCCTAATCTTGATGTGGGTTCCATCTAAAGCTCCTAAGCAATTCTACATCACATGTATAAAATCTCGAGTTAGAATACTATATTTAATTCCAAATGTACTAAATTATATATGAGCTATATATAGAACTCACTCCAAAACCTTACACCATTTCCACCTTGGGTCTGTAGAATTAGCTGTAATTGGCTCTGCCTTTTTAAATAACACATCTTGTAAGCGTATGACAACATTTAAAACATTGTGAAATGATCACTATGATTTCCCGGACCTATTAAAGTGATGCTTGATAACTCGATTTTTAAGGTGATGAGAAATGATATGTAAAAACATTGCCACTTGCTCATCAACAAGCATGTTCCTTGACGACTTCAATTCCCCTAACATTTGTAACATCTCACATAGTTTAAAAAAGGTAGTTCTATTCATCCTAACTTGTTCAATACACGTCTCGTCACTAGCATATACAAGTCTTTTCACATAATCTCGTTTTGTATAAAAAATCTAAAATATAGGATCTAATCCTTGGTCTATAAGTATGTAGGCTATGAATGGCACCCAGTGTAACAAAGAACCAACTCGCAACTGTACACATTTGCAACCGTATTGTAATAGCAAGACCAATTCTTTTACGCCTCTCATTTTGTACTATTAAAGGCAAACAAGCCATTATTGCAAGATATTAAAGTGTTACATATCTTCAAATCGTAGTAAAAGGGTCACATTTCTCCAATACTAATTTCAATAACAGTAAAACAAAATCAAAGAATTTAATTGCCAAAGAACTTACAGTGATTCAGTGAATACAATATGCTCAACTCTGAGTGAGGAAGCAATCAAACAAGCCAAATAAGAAGAGGAAGCAATAACAAACTGTCAAAGAAAAAATGAACAATACATATTAATAAATAGGATAAGTCTGTTTAAAAATATATTTGCTTATGTATAAGTAAATAATTTATCAAGCATTTAGTAGTGTATAATAATAATATCATTTTCAAAGTTTCAGAGTTTGTTGCAACTGAAATTTGATCTTATTTTCAAAGAATTTCATGTTTATTTATATAAAAACAATTATCCAAATAATTGTTATTAATAGAATTTTCATAACAACAAAAATAAATAAACATACTTTCAAAAAATAGACATGTTTTTACTTTAATAAAAATTTCATATTCTATTGAGCACCTAATATTCTTTTTTAATGAACATAATAGCAGATTTGAGGTTGATGATAACTTTTTTTTTAACGTATCAACAAAAAAAATTAGTTTTTAAAGAAAAGGAGGATCAAAATAATAACTTTTTATGTTAAAGTTATTTTTTTATTAAAAGCAAATAAAAATTTATTACTAGAAGAAATTAGTATAAACTTAAACATAAATAATAAAATCAATAATAAATGGTTGAGTGTAGTAGTAAGATACATCACACTCCCAACAAGAAGATTCATGTTCAAACTTTGAAAATAGCATTATTGAGAAGGACAACTATGAACCTCGAATATAAATCGTTCATAAATAATCAAAGCCTAACATACTAGCACAATTTTATAGAAACAGAAAACAAAAATATTTCTTTCCCATGTGGATTAAGCATATAATGTAATGCATGTCAATTTCAATGTCAAAGTCAAAGGCTATATATCTATGAATAGAAAAATAACAGTCCAAATCCAATTAAATAACTATCATAGACCCAAAAATATAAGAAAAGAAATGTCTTTAATTATAAACATCTTTGTCTAATTTTTAATCACAGTTACTTTTGGAACCAACTCAATTTTTAGTAATATATTGGAACTTCCATAAAGTTTGCTAGTTTATGGGTCTATTGCTCTCTTTTTTTTTTTCATTAAAACTAAAAAAAAAAAGCTAACTCAATAATTATTTACAACTAAATCTTCTTCATTTATTTATAAATATAAATAAATGCAAGCTTTGTTCTCTTTTGGAATTATATTAGTAATCATTTATGGGTTCTTAAATGTAAATGGGCTGTCTTTTGTGGATGCTTTTGGACTAGTGGACCACACTTAAAACTTCGTATCAAAGTATAAAAGAAGACATTAAATTAATGGGTATAATTAATGATTAAAAAACTATTATACATTTTAAATTATTTAATAGTTAATTGCACCAAAATACCCTAAAGTTTAAAAAGTTTCAATTACATCCCTATACTATTGAGGTTATAATATTTTTTCAATTACAAACATCATCAGTTTTATAAATTAAGAACAATATCAAAAGTGATATTTAGATAAAAATCTTCAAATAATGATAGACTCCAAAATTCAAACTTGATTCAAATATATGAGATAGAAATCCACTTTCAAATCTTCCAATTATTTGTTTACTTGCTTACTTTTATATAAATATAAAAAAATTCTTGATATCACTTTCAATTGGAACAAGATTAAGATTGATCTTAAATTGTTTAAGATTCTTCAAGGGATGCAATTTTATCCCAAACTCTCTTCATCCACAAGTGCTCATTTAACAATATAATCTGCTCATATTGTTTAAGATTCATTTAACACTATGCTCATTTAACAATAAAATCTTAATTTTATATTTCACCCTACTGTGGAAAAATAAATTATCAAAATGAAACCTATACAGATTCTATTCTTAAACAAACGAGACAGAGCATAGTGTGGGAAATTCATTTTAATTTCAAAGAAAGAATAGATACAGGATGATACATACAACACTTTTGACATGATTTTAATTTCATTTAGTAACCCACCAGCTCAAGCTCATCCAGTTAAGAGAAAGAGGAGCCAACCAGGCAATCCAAAAATGGACAAGAATTTTTTTTAGTAATAACTGAATATGGATCATTCTACACTTCAAAAATAAAATAATAAGTTCAAATTTTAAGTTTTTGTAGCAACACTTACCAAAATATTTTAACCAAATTAGTTATGGAACATATCTTAAGCGAAAACGAAAAGGAACCATCATTTAGTTTTGAATTCTCGGTGAAAACTTGGTTATCGACTCATGGCAGAATTAAAATGTAAACCTGACATGCAGTATAGAAGAGAGGGAAAAAGGCACAAAAATCGGCAGAAGTATGTATCTATAGTTGAAATAACTTAATATAAGTGGTTTAGCTAGTTATAACACACCAAACCACTAAAAGGAACCTAAGCTCATCATCTAATAGGTTCCCCATGTATCACGACAACCTTTATAGACTGTATCCTACTCTCACTATCCTTTAAACATTTCCTTTGTGACTCCAAGTTGTCTATGCCTATGACCTTATAGACTCCAACATGTATTATTTATTGAATTCCTTTAAGAGGTCTCTAAATCAGTTTATGTATGCCAAGCCATATACTAGGAGATTATGGTACAGAAAAAAAAAAAAGGAAGCCAACATATCAGAATCATCGTGTTTACACAACAAATAAAAATTTTCAATCTTCAGCCAAAAAGAAGAATATATAATGAGCTATTCTAAGACTCAAGCTAAAGAAACTTACTTTATCCTTAGGAATTTTGCAGGAATTTGAGGGAGGGGTGCCTCTCCTACCCTAAAAGCGTTGACATTTAAGTTTATTACCAAGACAAAATAATCTTAAAATACCAAAAGCTTGAGAATTTTTTTAATACCAAAAGGTTTTTAATAAAGGTTGTAAAGTAATACTTTATGTTGAAAGATCAAAAACAGATAATCCATAAATGGACAAGAGTGAAGGGACATGCCTGGGCTTGGAAACGTCGATTTCTTTACCGGTTTTAGTGAGAACGTCGAGATACTCTACTTCTTCAAGGCTCTGCCATTGTTTCTTTCGATGAATCGGTAAGGAACACACTCGTTTAGCCATAAAACAAAAATGAAAAAGGTCGATTGAGAGAAGATGATGAAGGAAGATGATGTGAAGGAAGCAAAAGCAAAAATGTTTACCTAACCTTGGATGAAGGGGAGAAATGCCGGAGTCGAAGGGTATGTGAAATGGCTGCCGATTGAGAGTGTTTTTGCGGTGAAATTTTGGTAAAGGTAGAATAGGGTTCTTCAAGCAATGAATAGCTAAACGGTGAAGAGGGAACGGAATAGAAATCCCCAAAAATCTCTGCTTAAGCCCAGAATGGAATACACCCGTAATAAGGTATTCCATTGAACCAAACGTCAGTTTATGTGGGCCTGCAGAATAGGCTGGTAATAGGCATGTAATGGCTTAGCCATTACCTTCAACCAAACATGCTGTAAGTATTTTTTTTTCCAAGAGATACTTTCAGAAACACTTTATCACCGATCTGAAATTCAATGTCTTTCCGTTTCAAATTCGCGTACGATTTCTATTGATCTGAAGCTACTTTCAAATTGTCACGAATTACGTTCACTTTTTCTTCTGTTTCTCAGATCAAATCAACCCAGTGAATCTTTTTCTCACTCAACTCGGTCCAATATAATGGAGTTTGGCATTTGCGACCATACAAAGCTTTATACGAAGCCATCTTTATACTCGACTAAAAGCTATTGTTATACGCGAATTCAACCAATGGTAAATATTTCTCCTAGTTGCCTTCGAACTCTAAAACACAACATCGGAGCATATCTTCGACAATCTGAATTACTCTCTCAGACTGACCATCAGTTTGCGGATGAAATGCAGTACTAAAGTTCAACTTAGTACCTAGAGCTTCTTGCAATTTCTTCCAAAATCACGAGGTAAACCTCGGATCTCTATCCGAAATAATCAAAACTGGCACTCCGTGCAATCTAATGATCTCAGTAATGTACAATTCAGCTAATCTATTGAGTGAATAATCTATACGTACCGGTATAAAATGTGTCGATTTCGTCAATCTATCAACTACAACCCAAACAACATCTTTCTTTTTCGGATTCAAAGGTAATCCCGATACAAAATCTATCGTAACTCTATCCCATTTCCACTCTAGTATCATCACAGGCTGTAACAATCCTAAAGGTACTTGATGTTCAGCTTTGACTTGTTGACAAATCAAACACTTCGATACAAACTCAAAAATGTCTCGTTTCATACCTGACCACCAATACAATTGTTTCAAGTCATTGTACATTTTGGTACTCCCCAGGTGAACAGATAGGCAACCACTATATGCTTCATGCAAAATTTTCTAAATAAGCTTGGGATTTCTCAGTACACAGATTCTGTTTCGGAACATTAAACAATCATCAGCTCCGATCTGAAATTCTGAATCACTATTCGACTCACATTGCACTCTTTTAGCTTGCAACTCGGTATCACACTTTTGAGCTTCACAAATTTGCTGAAGAAAAACTGGCTTAGCTTTCAACCCTGCTAAAATAGAACCATCATCGGACATAGTCAATCTTGTATTCATCGCTCTCAAAGTAAATAGAGATTTTCTACTCAAAGCATCTACAACTACATTATCTTTCCCCGGATGATAATCGATTACTAACTCATAGTCTTTTAGTAGCTCGATCCATCTCCATTGTCGCAAGTTCAGATCTTTCTGAGTCATAATATACTTTAAGCTTTTATTATCAGTAAAGATGTGGCATTTTTCACCGTACAAATGATGTCGCCAAATTTTCAATGAAAAAAATAGCAACTAACTCTAAATCATGCGTCGAATAGTTCTTTTCGTGCGACTTTAGCTGTCTAGAGGCATATGCTATAAGTTTTCCTTCTTGCATTAATACACAACCCAAACCGTTCAATGATGCGTCGATGAAAATCACAAATTCCTTACTCGACTCAAGTTGAACCAACACTGGTGCCTTCATTAACGGTGCTTTCAACTGTTCGAAACTCTATTGATATTTCTTAGATTATTCAAATTTCACATCTTTTTGTAGCAATCTGGTCATAGAAGTAACAATCATCGAGAATCCTTTTACAAAACGTCGATAGTAGCCAGCTAGTCCCAGAAAACTTCTAACTTCGGATACATTTCTCGGTGATTTCCAATAAAAAACTGCTGAAATCTTGCTCGGATCAACTCGTATACATTCCGCTAAAACAATGTGCCCCAAAAATCTGACTTATCTGAGCCTAAACTCACATTTATTGAATTTAGCATATTGTTGCTTATCTCTCAAGGTTTGAAGCACAATTCTTAAATGTTCGGCATGCTTAGACTTATCACGTGAATAGATCAGAATGTCGTCAATGAACACAACAACGAATTTGTCTAAATACGGTCAGAAAATTCGATTCATCAAATCCAGAAAAATGGCAGAAGCATTAGTTAGTCCAAAAGGCATAACAAGGAATTCATACTGTCCGTACCTCGTTCTAAATGCATTTTTCGGCACATCTGAGTCTTTAACTCTCAACTGATAATAACCCGATCTCAAATCAATTTTCAAAAACACTGTTGCTCCTTTCAACTGATCAAAAAAATCATCTATTCTCGGTAACGGATACTTGTTCTTTATCGTAACCTGGTTGAGCTATCGATAGTAAATACACATTCTCATTGACCCGTCTTTCATTTTCACAAACAATACTGGCGCACCTCATAGTGAAAAACTAGGTCGTGGAAAACCTCTATCCATTAACTCTTGCACTGCAGTTTCAACTCTTTCAATTCTGTCGGAGCCATTTTGTACGGAGCTATAGATATTGGTGATGTTCCCGGTACCAGTTCAATAGCAAACTCAACCTCTCTAATTGGTGGCAACCTAGACAGTTCTTCTAGAAATACATCCGGATATTCACAAACTACAAGCATCGATTCAATCTTCATTTCAGACACTTTGGTATCTAAAACATAAGCTAGATACGCATCACAACCTTTTCTCACATATCTCTGAGCTAACATAGACGAAATCAGAACAGACAATCCACTAGGCTCATCTGATTCAATTCGAAGGATTTCACTATTTTGACATTTCAATTCAATAATTTTTCGTCTACAATTCACAACGGCATCATGCAGAGTCAACCAATCCATTCCCAGAATCACATCAAACTTGTCAAACAGCAAAAGCATCAATTTAGCTGGGAAACAATAACCCCAAGTCATTAAAGAATAGTTCTTGCAAACTTTATCAACTAGAACATACTTGCCTAAGGGGTTCGATACTTCAATCACAAACTCAGTAAATTCAACAGGCAATTTCTTGCTAGACACTAAATTCTCACAAATATACGAATGTGTCGATCAAAGATCAATTAAACCAATCACATTAGTGTCGTAAAGAGAGAATCTACCAATAATAACATCGAGTGAAGACGTTTCTTCACAAACGCGAATAGCGTAAGCTTTAGCTGGTGCTCTAGCCTCAGATCTCACAGTTGAATCCCTAGTCATACCTTTGCCACGTGACACATTCCCCATATTTCTCGGTGGTTTCCCTCTCACAGTCGTATTGTTCGGTCTTGCATTTTGAAATTTATCTTTCTTAGATAACTCTGGGCAATCTCGAATAAAATGATCTGGCGAGCCACATTTGAAACAAGCTTTATTACTCTTATTCTAGCACTCCGCAAAATGTCTTCTCCCTCATTGTTGACACTTGGGTTTGTTGTTTTTCACATTGCCAACGCTCGAGACAGAAGTAGCTTGAACTTTAGGACTCACATGTTGATTTCCACGATATCTATTCTAGTATCCCACTGATGCTTTTGATCAACTATACGAATCTCGAAATTTCTTTGATGAAGAATGATAAGGTTTATTCATCGGTCTTTTTCTTGAATCTCTAGCCTTTGAATCAGCTTTCCTCTTTTATCGGCTAAAGTCTTCGGCTTTGCAAGCCCGATCAATTAACACAAAAAATTCTTTCAAATCCAAAATTCCGACCAGAAGTTTAATATCCTCATTCATCCTGTCAACAAACCATTTGCACATGATTTCTTCAGTAGAAACATACTCCCGAGCATACTTGCTCAACCGTACAAATTCTCTTTCATACTCGGTTACAGTTCTAAAAACTCTTTATGCTTTTGATCTAAAAATCGTTGACTTATGTATTTCTTCCAGAACTCGGCCTGAAAGAACTCCTAGGTGACTCTCTCTCTCTCAACACCACTGATATTAATGTATTCCACCACTGATACGCAGTATCCCTTAGAAGTGACACAACACTTTTAACACATTCCGCCAGTGTACAAGACAGTTTATCAAAAACTCGAATTATATTCTCAAGCCAAAAATCGGCACTCTCAAGATCATCATCAACTGTAGCTCTAAACTCTTCAGCTCCATACTTTTGAATTTTATCGACAAGTGGTCTACTCATACGTAAAGGTTCCAAACCTTGAGGAGCTATGGGAACCGATTGGGGAGTAGGAGGGGGTGGAGGTTGTTGAGCAGCCAAATTTGTTCGGACATACTCAGTGAATCATTCATTCATCATTTGGAAGAAGGTTTCTTTAGCCTCTCCTCCCTGGCTACCCGATACTTGTCTAGATCCAATGGCGCTATCCCTTGAGTGGGAGCTGGTGCATTACTTTCAACCTCATCAGTTACAACTCGCTTGGAATCCATTTACTAAATGAAAACACATTTCAAATGTTAGGAGTCATCACACTATCATAGTTTATATATGACATGTATAGCTAAACTCACACACACTACGTTAGTCCTAGAATCAACTAAATCGTAGCTCTGATACTAATAAATGTAACACTTCTCACCCGTATTCAACACTAGAATAGGGGTACGAAGCATTACCAGACTTATAAAACATTTAAATGTTCAATTCACATATAATTTCACATTTCATGAAAACATTATTCAAACTCAAGCACAATGTCCCTATAACAAGCCTACGAGACCCTAAACATGCTTTGGGAGTGGTTCGGGACTAAAACGATAACTTAGTAAAACGATAACTTAGTAAACTTTCATGAAACCTTAAAATTTTTTCTCAAAACAGGGAACACACGCCCGTGTGGTCCAACCGTGGCTCTCACACGGCCACAGACACGCTCGTGTCACAGGCCGTGTTGACATTCGAAATGAGAGCATATGGTCGTGTTCTAGCCCGTGTTCGACCCCGTGTAACTCTTTTACTTGGGTCACACGGCCAACACACACGCACATGTGGCTAACCCGTGTACCCCAAAAATGGCCATACACGCCCATGTGCTAGGCCGTGTGCTAGGCCGTACCAAACCTGTAGGGTATACTGACTTATGCCACACGGCTAAGTCACACGCCCGTGTGGAGCATACTGACTTGATTTTAATTTTAACACTAGAGGACACACAGCTGTGTAACATAACAATCTCAAGATTATAAATCAACAATTTGAATATATCAACATTTAGCATATATTAGCTAACAAACCTTTCATATACACAATTCTAATATTAATCACATTCTTTACAAGTTTCTTCATACCAAATCTTATATATGTCACGTACGTACCTGTACCATCTCATATCATTTTAATACTCAATCACATCTTTCGTTTACCCGATAAACCATTCAGAATAGAAGTCGGATACTCAAGAGTCTTGCACACTAAGTACCTATACCATGACCCAAAGCTAAATCAAGGTAGCTTATATCCAAAATACTGATATCATGGCCCGAAGCCAAATCGGTATAACTCGCACCCGAAGTGCTAATATCATGGCCCGAAGCCAACTCAAGGCAACTTATATCCTCTAATGACATGTCACTAGTATCCTAAACTAGTCCTAAGGTTCAACAGGGATTTCGAATGTCGAATCATAGTCAAATCACTATCAATCATATCCATAGTCTCATATTCACAATTTATGCAATATCAAAGCATATGAAATGCATTTGTATCAAAACTTATAATATACGAACTTACCTCGAACGTAAAGACGATGAAATAGATCGACTAATCCGAAACTGTTTTTCCCTCAATCTAGATTCGAACTTCATTTTTCTTGATCTAAATATAATCAAAATTAACTTATTTAATCATCTCTCAATTCAATTTAACCCAAAATTCACATTTAAGCAAATTTACACTTTTTCCCCTAATATTTCATATTTTTTACAATTTAGTCATTATTTCATAAAATTACAAATTCATACAATTCAATATTAACCTATGCTAGCCGATTTACCAATTAGTCCCTAGCAGCCCATATTTTTCATTTATTTCACATTTTAACCACTAAATTTCCATATTTCACAATTTAATCCCTATTTTACATTTCCACTAAAAATCACTTAACAAAACTTATATATCTATCAACAAGCATTCATAATCTATCAAGAAACTTCAAAACACATACTTATTCATCAATGGTAACATCTAAAATCTTTAACAGTTTTGCAAAATAGTCCTGGGCTAGCTAGACCTAGTTGTAACGATATCAAAAACATAGAAATCATTAAAAATGAGACAAAAACTGTACCTTAATTAGCCATACAAGCTTGGCCAAATGAAGAACACAACAATGGTGCTTTATAGCCCTAATATTCGGTTATGGAAGATGATATGAAGACTAAATTTTATTTTTTATTATTATTTTAAGTTAATTAATAATTTACACATATAACCTTGATTAATAACCTTTAAAACACTTAATAACATGTCCATATATGTCCACTCACAATTAAAATGGTTTATTTACCACTTAAGGACCTTAACTTTAAGGTTCTATAGCTATTAGACACCTTTAGCTATTAGAACTCAAGTTTTACGCTTTACGCGATTTAGTCGTTTTTATCAAATTGACCAATCAAACGAGAAAATTTCTTAACAAAATTTTCACACCAACATATTATCATACTGTAGACATTAAAATAATAATAAAATAATTATTTCAACTTCAGATTTGTGGTCCCGAAATACTGTTCCGATTTGACTCAAAACAGGCTATTACACTACATACTACAAAAGTCATATACCCAACGCACCAACTTTTAGTTCCTTATTTATTCAAACTCAAGCTTTTACTTACATCAAAGTATATGAGTCAAATATACATAGTCCATCATCCACTTAAAATTAATGTATGTCATACTATGAACATCATAAGTGAATAAATCTATAAATGAATTTAGAATCTATTCTACTTGGGTCATGTCCGATGTACTGTCAGTTCAATCAATCACATCTATGTCTATCTTTTGGGAGTCATCCGCTTCGATGCCTAAGACAAAGCATTTTCCCAATTGGACTTTATATATGACATATTAGTCTTTCAATCGATTTTCTCATTTCCGATTAGACTAAGGACATGTTTAGGTTCGTCTACTAATATAAGTTGTCTTTCTGTATTATAATCAAACCACGTAATACTACTTAGTATTGGTTAAACATTAGACAACTGGTGAGCTAATATTTGTTTCCATTTTGCTTTGCATGCAAAAACCATTTAGGATAATATACAAAAGATATTAATGTAATTCAGGAATAATTTTATTAACCCATCAGTTCAAAAAAATTACAAATTTATAAATGAATATACAACACTTAAGGCACCAAATCTAACAGACTCCAGGTGAATATTTAGATAGGTGAGACCGAGAGGAAAGCTTATTGAGAATCAATTCGATTGCCCTAATTTATCATGGTGAGATCAAGAGAAAAACCAAACTAAATATTCTAATTTGGTAAAATGGTGACCGAGAGGTAAAATTAAACCAATTAGGTTTTTGAGCCTTTTAAATCCCTAATTCAAAAATTAATCAGCAACATGGAAGTTAACCAACCGTTTTTTTCCATTGAATTGTTAGTTGTATACTTTTGTCTACTTCACAATTTAGTCTTTTTTTAGTGTTAGATAGGTAAATAATGTAACTACCCTTTGAATATGAATTGTCGTACTATAATATTTAGTGATTAGCTAGCATGACTTCTTGTTTGCATGCCTTTTCATTGTTGATCACTTTATCACCCAAACTCTCTTAGGTTTCATTGTAACACTTATAAATATTGCAACTGGTCTGTCACACTTGCAATACACCACTATATTTTTATTGTATTCATGTTGATTTATAGCATGCACGCACATCAGGGCGCAGTTAGTTATGTTAGTACACATGATCAAAGATGGATTTAGTTACGATTTATGTAACGAAAATCGCCTTGGTTCTATGTTAATATGATTAATGGATGAGATTGTTTGTAATACTTTTTGAATATAATAATAAAGTTTTGAGCTCATAAGATTACATAATGACATGTAATCCTAAAATAATTAGTATATATATACATATATGTGGTCCAAGTGAGAGATTGTTGAAAAAATATCGACATCACATATATATAATAAGAATAATTACATGTTATTATTTACTATCATAAAAAGGTTAGCCCAAATTAAAAGTGATCTAATTTGGTTAAAACTTATTGGGCTTCAGTTATTAAATAAAGTATAAACCAAATATGTGTAGATACTCTAGTAACTAATTTCTAATTTATGATAGGCTGATTAGAAATTAAAGTTAATATGCAAAAGTTATATATTAGGGTTTTGGTCCCCAAATTACACATAAATTGGCATCTCATCTTCAAAAAAGAGGGAGTCACCTCTTTTAAATGACTTGTGTGTTAAAATGGAAGATCAAAACTATAAGACTCAAAGATTTTAAGATATTGATGGATTCATATACACTTCCACATCTAGTTTTATTCTTGATTATTTAATATGTCAGATCCTAGTTTATGATTCTAAGTTTTGCATTAGGGTTTTATGATTCTAACAGTTCATTGATTAAGATAAATTTCATCGTTCAAACAATGTTTGAGATTTTTAATTCAGCTATTTAAAGGTAAAATTAGATATTAGTTTTCCATTAATGACCGTAATCACCAACCTTTGCCTTTTTCGGATATCGTTGACATTGGTTAGTATGAAGGAAACATATATTTCCCTTTGTGGAACCATTCCTTTTGAAAGTGCGGCTACTAAGTTCAGTATCTAAATGGTATTGCTGGATGTTCTACCTAGTACTATCAAATTCTAAGGATATTATCAATGTCTCCTACAGCTAGGCGAAACACTTTCTCTATACTCATAATGGAGTAATGGATTTGCAAGCGAAGCAATTCTCAGTTTGTCAAAACTCAGGTACGTGTGTTTTTCTTAATACTGATGGTGTTGTTTTCACTGTGTCTGGTTTCTCTGCTGCAGGTGGTGTGATACATAATAGCAAAGGGGAGTGGATTCTGGGCTACAACCGCTTTTTGGGGAAATGTTCAATAAAGATTGTTGAATTATGGGGCTTACTGGATGGACTACTTATTCTTCAAAAACAAGGATATAATGAGGTTACTATCCGATCGGATAATCTTGGTAATGTGATTACCATCAGTGAAAGTAAGTTTGGTAGCTCAAAAAATTCACTGATAAGGAGGATTCAACAAATTCTGGCTTTTGAGGAAAGTTGGTACTTGACTTATGTTTCCAGAGAGACTAATCGGGTAGCTGATGCCTTGGCTAAACTAGCCTCGTTAAGTGACGAATCTTTGCATATTTTCGAGGATCCCCCCTTAAGTATTAAAGAAATCTTGCAAGAAGATAATTCTATTGATAATTCCCTTATGAATCATTATACGTAACTTTTTGTTTTAATATACCAAAAAAAAAAAATCTAAGGAAGCAACTTATATTTAAGGCTCCCTTCAAGGCTGATGAAGAGCAGTGAATCCGGTAATTTTAGAGTAACTATCTCAACACTGCCGCAAAACATAGAAAATCTCAGAGGCAAGATTTACGCTCGAACTTTAAAACCAAACAAAAAGCCTCTCCTTTAATCCATGGCCCTAAACCACCCGGACCTCGGGAATCGAATGGGCTTTGGAACGACCCAACAGTAATGTTGTTTTACATTTTTCTTTTACACAGTTATTTTGTTAAATCTGTTATGACGTTAGCTGCATGTTGCTTTTATATATCTGATTGGAAAATATCAGCAGAGTACGAATTTAACAATTAAGAATTTCTATCTCTTCTTCAATTTTCTCCTCATCTGCTCTTTTGCAATTTTCTTCCTTTATTTCATTGCTTCATCTAGTTCATTACAAATTTGTTAGGTTATTCCCACCTTAACATTTAACATAAGTTCATTTTTTATAAAATGTAAATTATTAATTGAGTTCATCACCATCATTAAAATTATTATCAAGATCTCTTTTTTTTTCAAATGATTTTTGAAATATGAATCATCCCAAATTTACTTATAAACGAAACTATGAAATATATATAACATACTAATATGATCTCACACTATATTTTTAACTATACTAAGATGATATTAATATCAGAAATATTCTTTTAGAATAACAAATATTCCCCCAACCACATTTTGAAACATTTTATATTTGCATAATTAACATCAAGCATATAAATTTGAGTTTACATAGCAAATAGTTTCTAACTTTAATAATAAAAATTTATATAAACTTAATTTGAAAAAATAAATTATACTAAGTTATAACTATTTTTTAATATGTAAATTAAATAAAAATAATATAAAATTTATAATATATAACATTTATAAAAACTTCCAATTAATTTCATAATATTTCTTATAAATTATATATTTTTAATAATTTTAAAAAAATTACAAATAAATTATGATGAACTATAACATTTTTTTAAAAAATATTATTTTTATAATATATAACATAGACTCATAAATAAATTATGTCCATAAACTTTATTATAAATAAATATGTTATAAGACATTTTTAACATATAAATTATTTTTTATAATTTTATAAAATACATAAATTTTTTTATAATATATTTTTTAAAAATTTATAATATAAATAGATAATTAACTATAAGCATCCCAAACACTCTATATTCATACAATGTAAATTTATATAGAAAGATTTTTTTTAAAATAAATTTTATTATAATTTCTTGCATAATTACTCCAATGAGACTTAACAACTATAATAATTATCCAAATATGCCACCCTTGTAAAATTATAAACAATTACACCCAAACTCAATTATTAAATAACTTTCCAAACATTACTTAAGAAGGGTTGCAAAAGATATAAGCTAGGAAAAATATTTTTGTAACATATCAGATATGGCAGTTGTTGTGAAGAGGATGAAGAGTGCATTTCCAGGATCCAGAATCTAAAGTCTTGTAATGGCAGTATTGGATTATACATTCTACTTTTAAAAAGAAATGAAGGCCTATTCTCATTTCATAATCGAATCTAGATTGCAATTAAGTGATGCAAATTTCATTTTCTTTTTTTAAAATATCCAACACAAGTAAAAGAATGCTATCCGAATCAGTACTCCAAACTCTCAAAACAAAACTGAAGAGAAAATTTAACAAATCTAAAAAACTCAATACTTGCTTTGAAGCACAACCGCAGGGCAACTCACTTCTTTTTCTCCCCACCTCCAGCTGACCTGCAAACACACAACAAATGCATCAACATATAAAGCCTTGGTCCAAATACAAATATTGATAAAAATAGTTCCATTTTTTTATTCTATCATCATTAGCCTAAGTTACCTCATCTTGCGGAGAACGCTAGACATCTCCTCACGCTTCTTCTTGGCCCGCTTGTGAGTGCCTAGCTTTCTCTTCGCCACCTTCAAAGCACGCTTATCTTTCCCAACTTTGAGAAGTTCAGTTATCCTCTTCTCATATGGAGCAAAACCAGCAACCTCCCGAATTAGGCTCCTCACAAAGTGGACTCTCTTGCTGGTTTTCTAGAGCAAAAATAAAAATAAAAACGCCATAAAACATTTATCAATGATACAGAGTACGTCATTAAGACAATGTGGAGATAGATTGATATAAAAAACAAGAACATGCAGATATACTACGGGTTCAAAAGAAAAAGAAGCCACACCTAAAGTAGCTTGAAAAGACTTCATTAAAGGTTTTAAAGGCGCATAGAATTGAGACTGCAACTTTATCAAAAGCTATTATAATAGAAGCTTACCCCCTTTCTATTAGAAGGGCGGGGAGCCAATTCCTTCTTGGTAACAACATGTCCTTTGTTTAAGCCCACAGAAAGGCCAGTTTTAGGTTGACTTGGAGCCATCACCTGAGAGAATCATCACACATCATGACAAATCAGAAATGAAATCAGTCTAAGAAAGGCAAGTTAATTCTGTAATTCACGATAGAGATCCCAAACAAAAAGGTGGAGGAGAGTAAATAACACATGCATTCCAAATTTACCAAACAATCAAGGAGAAGATTTGTTTGTTTTTAAATGATGAAAAATGAAAGGGTGCTACAAAAATCAGCATATTCTGGCAAATCAGAATGCCAAAACCTAAAAAGAACACCCATAAGCATCAAGCAATACATCATAAATCAAAATTGTAGAAAATCACTCGTGTCAAAGCTACCAGCACAAATAAAGACATTAGTTCCCAAGCTGTTTCATCAACAGTGATTAGTTAGAATATTTACAGGCTTAGTTATAAGAAAATAAGGATTAAGACCAAAAGAAAAGTACCCTGAGTAGTCCGGACCAAGCAATCTATAGGCTTTCAAGATATTTCAACATAGGCAAATGGTTGGGAATTTGGGATTCCATAGCACATTTCTCAATTTCAAGAGTTTTAACCCTCCAACAGGATCATTTTAAAACTGCATAAAACTTGAAAAGCTAAACAAAATATAAAACAAACCAAATTATCTACTCAGTTTGAGAAATGATAACATCATTTGGCACTCAATGTTAATCAGATATGACAGATTCCACCAAGTATATCAACTTGGAACCTAGGATAAATTAATGCAGACATTTATAGTACAATGGCAGGAGGCTAAAAAAGATCAAATCAGATGGTTGAAATTCAGCACCATCTTAAAAGTATGTCTCAATCAAATTTCTCAGTTTCACAGACTAGTAACTGCGTAGTACTAGTAGGGACAAATACTTTCTCAAAAACAAACTCGAGTGAAGTTTCAACTTAGTTTCAGAGAAAAAAAAAAAAAAAGAAGACTTGGAATATGAACTTCAGATTTTAATTTTGGAACCAGTGAAAATCTGTTAACCAAATCATTCAGGAAAACAATGCCTAAAATTTTCAAATCCCAGAACGTCTAATCACTTATTGTTCGTTTTATCGAAACCAAAAAAGCAACAGAGCCCCAACTTCATGCTATTTACATACGTTATAAATTTCAACATCAAACAAGATCAGGGAAAGAAGGAAATAACACATTTCCTACACAAACAAAATAAAACATAGGCAGAGAATGTAGCAGTTTCAGCGTATTTTCTCACCTACCAAACAGCCCTAACAGAAAATCACCTAAAAGAACTCGAAGCTGCAAAAAATAGAAAAACAGATATTAGCTTCTGAAACTCGGTAAAGATCTTAAGTTTCAATTTAGGCTTAGAACAAAGAATGCCGGCCAACCTTCCCGACCGTGCAAGGGGAAAATGGCTAGGGTTCTACATGTTATGTATATTTATAGGTGGTAAATCGGGTCGAGGCTTTTTTGGGTCCATTAACTCTATCGTTAAAAAATTAACTTAATTGGGTCCACGTTGAACCCAAAAGTTAAAGAAGAAAGAGGTTTCCAATTATTAGGCTCATGACTGAAGACCCAAAAGACCAATAAGCAGACCGGTCTAATTTTTTAGGCTGTCTGTTTCAAATTCTGCATTTTCTTTCTTATAATCCACGATTTTCATTAAAGTTACCAAAAATAATATTTGATAAATTTCATTAAAGTTACCATATAGAGTATATATGAAAACTTTGAGTTTTGGGTTAGTTTTTTTAATTTTAAAATATTTTTTAAATTATGTTTAAAGTGACTCCTATTTTTTAAATTAAATTTTAAATATGATTTTTTTACCATTAATAATAATATTTAAAATAATAAATAATTTTAAACATCATATATTAAATCATAATTAAAATTTAAAACTAAAATCTCTAACATATAATTGCATGCAACATTAAGGTATAACATCTCTTTTTTTTTTTAAATAACTTATATAAATAATAAGTTGGTGCTTCGCATTGATAAAGAAAACTAATTAACATATAATATTGTATACTCATTCTGCATCAAATATTGTACCTCTAAAGAACTCGAGTCTTCCTTTATGGAGTATAATGTGACTTAACATTGTATAATGTAACTATGACTGCAGAGATGAACACAGAGAGTGAATCCATCGGTTTATCAATGCCGTTATGTTGTTCAAAATTGGATCGGATTCACAGGTGTTTGTTCACAGCTGGTTGGGTTGGGTTGAAGGGTTGGATTTCTGGGGTAGTTCATGATTCAATTCATTGGTTTTGCAGGAAGAAATTTGGATGCAATGCTAATTGTAAACACAAAAAAGGTGTTTATGTACAAGAACATTGAACATCACACAATCAGCAGTAGTGGAAAAGGGTTATTTGATAGCCCCACATGGTTTGACAGAGGATAGTGGATAGCCAGTTCCAGGACGCACAATTCTGGTGTGCAGAGGAAAGGAGTGTGCCCTCAAATTGGGAAGGAATCCCTTGCCTCATCAAACATACATCACTCTCCTAACAAAAAAAAAAAAAAAAAACTCACAAGCCAGCTATGGCTATCAATACTAGAGTTTTTCATCTTCTGAACTAAACTTTCTAAAATTACTTCAATTTTCACAAATTAAAACATGAGAAAATAAAGTCTACCGTCTGTTCATACACAACTAAAGTTTATCAAATTACTTTCAACTACCATTTTCACAAATTTTGAAATTATGGACTAAAACAAGCTAAAAGGAAGAGATTTTGACCCACTAATTCATTTCAAATATAAAAAGAAGCTTGAGATACCCGGAATTCCATTCAAACATCACTCAATGAACCACTCCTTACTATGAAACGCCTCAGGGGTTTTGTTGGAGAAGAAGTTGAGGAAGATGATCTGAAAGCTTCAACCTTATCCTTGCATTTGGTGTTGTCTCCTTTATTCTCTTCCAAACACTTCTCCATAGCCTCAGAATTGGCTTGCGACAATCTCTTCTTCTCTGTCACATTCACACCACCACTCGCCGCATTCACCTCTTTCTCTTTATCCATTGCCTCAATAAATTTCACAAACTCAACTAAAACCCACAAATAATTTCCATGAGAAATTAAACAAGGCAAAAGACGATAAAAGAAAGAGATTCTGGGTTTCATTGTTTCAATAGTTTGGTTAGGATAGAAAAAGCATGTTTTCGAGAGGAAACAAAAAGCCAAAAAGAGAGAAGATATAGTTAGCAAGATAAAAACATGGTTTCGTCTGATATTAACTAAAAAACTAATGAGAAATACATCTAAAACAAGAAGAACATAAGGGTAAAAATGAAAAAGTGGGAACTATGAACTTACTCAGATAAAGCTATATGATGGGAGTAGTGAAGTTTGCAGATGAAGAGAGCGTTGGAGCAAAGCGTTGTTTTAAAGAGAGATGGAGCAAGAATTAGGACTTACAGGGAAAGGTATTGGAATATTTTCTTGAAATAGTCGTTATATATAACACACATAGATAATTCATATTTAGTCGGAGCAATACTCGTTATATTATCTTGGTTAAATTCTGCTGTTAGTCCCTGTACTTTGTAAAAATTATGGATTTAATTTTTATATTTTAATTTGATATTTTTAGTCCCTGTATATTTAAATTTTAAATTTTCAAAATAGGAGAATATGGGTTAAATCTACAACTATATGCACAATAGAAGATTAATAACTGAATTTAATTGTTACTATTTGAATTAGGATTAAAGTTTTAAATATTAAAAAATACAGAAACTAAAATTAATTAAATTAAAATATAAATATTAATTATTTTAATTCTAATTATATAAAAATAACATTTTAATAAATAGAAAAAGGAGATTATAAATTAATTTAAAAATGTATTAAAAATTATAAATGTAATTAAAAAGAAAGAAAAAGGAAGACATGAGTTGGTAATTGTGGTATGTATATAATTCCCATAAACTGAAATGAAAATTGTGCTCTCAAATGGGGGTTAAGTAGATGCAGATAGGGTTAATAGGATAGTTTAGAAACCAAAAGGAAAGTAAAAAAAAAAAAAAAAAAAAAAAAAAAAAAAAAAACAATGTAATAATATTTATTTAAATCTTTACCTACCAGTTTAGCATTTGGATTGTGTGAATCATAAAATAATGTTGATGTACGTGAATGTGTGTGTTAGTGGGTCGAGAAATTAGTCGGGATCAAAGATATTATAATATACTCTAATAAATTTTATATGTATATTAGGAATTAATTGTGTTTAAAATTTAAATTTAATACAAAATATAAATATTACTATCATATTTGAGATTATCTAATTTTAAACTATTTTAGAAATATAAATATACAAATATTTATTCGATTTTGGTACGTGAGTATGAGAATTGGGATGTTTGGTTAATCAAAATTTAATGGCAGAGACTCTCTTGCGTGTTGAAATATATCTTCTATGTTCAACACTGGGTGATAACTGCTTTGACTGGATTCGGTTTTTCTACTCTTTTTTTTTTTTTTTTTTTAATTTGACTGCATCAATATGTTAGCAGGGATGAAGTTATAAATTCTTTTTAGACAGCTTAAATTTGGTTATAATATTTTTTAGTAAAAATATAATTTTATTATTTTAATAATTTATATTTTTATAATTTTTATAATTTTTAAAGAATTAAATTAAATTTTTATCATTTTTAAGAAGTCAAGTACAACTTTATCTTTTTTAATTTAAAATTTTAAAAAGCCTAAATAAAAAATTTCCCATTTCAAAAGGGTGTCAACCCCCTAGCTATGCTCGGTGTGTTGATGTCTTTATTTGTATCATCTTTTGGTACTTGAATTTTAAAATTTTATTTATAGGTTGCCGATTGAATTTTAGTTCGATTAGTATCAGTATTGTTGTTAAAGAAGATGTGGGTTTGAATATGCTAATATACATTATCTTTTTATTTAAGGGTTGAAGAAGGATCATGAGCAGATGAGATTAATATTAAAAAAAATTATTTATATGTTTAATGATGGTTTGTGAAGGAATATATATAATAAATTTAAGAATGTTACTAAACCTCGTAAAACTCATTGTTTTGAAATGCTGAAAATGAGTGTGAATTTGGAACTAATAAAATATTAAACTAAGGATAACGAATGTAGATACATAGCAATGATTGGATAAAGTTGAAAGCCATATTGATGTGTGTCACAATTGGTATTTTTCCAAATACTAAAAAAATTAAACAACGTTTAATTAAGGAAATATATAATTTAAAGGAATTAATATATTAATTTCTAATATCAACGTAATGATCTAATTTAAATTTAAGTTTGGGATTTATTTATTTATTTATTTATTTTATGAAACTTTAACAATAATAATATAATTTAATGTGAAGGAAACTTACTGGATTAACAAATTTTGGGTCCTAGAGGATGGCTTGCGATTACCTGAACTCAAGAATTTTAAATATGAAATATTAATATAGTAAAACATTGTGAAGGAGATTTGATGGTTTAAATAATAGGAATAAAATCGTTGAAAGCAGGAAGATTAATGTTGTATAAAATAAATATGGCATTGGTTGATATTAAAAACCATTAGTAATGAGAAAATAAAGGGTTGAAATTCCAGTGAAAATAAATCTGGTAATCTCTCTGTATCATATCTGTAATATGATATTCGCTGACATTGGAAACTATGGAGGAGTAGAAAATGAATGTTGGTGAAAGACAATAGATTGGAATTCCAGTGAATGTGAATGCAAACAACTTTGGAAGATAATATGGTAGAGCTTTTGTTGTTGATCTAAATTAAAAACAAAGTGGGAATAGACGAAAGAGTAATTTGCGTGATTTTAAAAAACTAAGATTACGCTAAGATTTTATTTTTTTAGTTAAGGTTAAAGTTGATTTAAATTATGAAAAAGATATATATTTCTTTGATTTTTTCTTTTTGAAAAAAAATAAAGATGTAAAATGTATTACATCAAACTCCTATGGAACCATAGTACCACTTGATATTTCAGACTTTAAAATAGTTATGAGTTCTTCAAGAATTTCATTAAGCACTTGCACATCGTTTTTTTTTTTTTTTTTGTAAAAAAATAATTTAACTATATAATTCGTAATTTTATTTTTTTTCTCTAGGAACATATTTTAATCTTTATTCTGCAATATACCGTAGGACTTTGAAGATTCCTCCTTTATAGAGAAAAAAATATTTTAATAATATGACCAACATTGTGCTAAATTTAATGGAAATAAAATCTAAAGGCTAATCAATATGAAAGGCAACATTTAAGGATGGCGGATTTTTAGTAGGTAAATTTTTAAAAATGCTATTGCCAAAAGAAAAAAGTTTATCCTTATTAAAAAAGGTGAAATATAAAAACAAAACAAAAACAAAATTTGTAACATTTTCAATGATTGATAAAAACAAAACAAAACAAATTAAATGTTTAATTTTAAAATTATGATAATTTATCATTGATTTCAATTAAGGAAAAAAAATGTAATATTAAAATAAGCTTAAATTAATTACAATATTATTTAAAAATGATATTTATTTATTTAAAATATATTTAATATTTTTCATTTCAAAGTTTATTTACCAATTCCTACTTATAGTATGTATTTGTTTATTTACTTAAATATAATTAGTTATTTAAAATTAAAATTAAATATTTTTAATTAATTAAAAGTATTAATATTATTTTAATAAAAATAATTAATACAAGATGTAATATTTTATATAAAAAGCTATCATATTACCTTACTATTTTAGTTTAACATTGTTAGAGTAGGATTTGATGAAAAAAATTTAAATGTCCAACTATAAGAAATTTTTTTAAAAATTATTTAACAAATTAATAACATTTTGTCAATATAATTATATATATAAGATAGAAAAATAAAGATATGGACACAAATAAAAGATATAAGTTTATTGAATAAATTTATTAATGTAATTGAAAGGTAATTTAAAAGAAAACACACAATAATGGTGAGTTTAGATGAATGATGCGTTTATTTGCAGTTAGTGTAAAAATAGCGGTGGCAGTGAGATTGGATATTGTAGCAGTTCTGTAGCGTAAGACAAAAAGTAAGTTAAACACACCGTACCACACCCCACCGCCATCCAAACCCACCCTAAGTCATAAAACATAAGAACGTAATGTAACAGAATTGTTAAATTGAAATATCTTAATCTCTTTCACAAGGTATAAGTTATGTTTAGTATCATTTATATACTTCTATGAACATTGTACAAATTCCTTGCAATAGAAACCGATAAGAGCTTTTGTGTTTACAATATTCATGCTCAATTTGGTTGTAATTATAACTTCCAATTCATAGTATAAGTTCCAAAAAGCTATTTCATTATTGTGAAAAAAAATCCATTAATTGATGTACGTCAACATATAAATTTTCCAACGTGGGAGACAAAGTGTTCTTAAAGGTCTCGTCTTGGAAGAAGGTGCTTCAGTTTGGTCGGAAAAAAAAATTGAATTCAAGATTTATTAGACTATACGAGGTACTGGAACTTATTGGATAGGTAGTGTATAGATTAGCATTAGCTTTTGAGCTATCAAAAATTCATAATGTTTACCATGTCTCTATGTCGAGGAAGTATAGATATGATCCTTCGCATGTTATCACTCTTGAGGAAGTAGAAATTTAACTCGATTTGACATATGAGGAGGAGTCGGTGAAAATTTTGGCTCATGAGACAAAAGAGTTGAGGAACAAAAAGGTTTCGTTAGTGAAAGCACTTTGGCGCAATCACAAGGTTGAAGATGCTACTTGGAAAAGTGAGTAAGCATGTTATGAGACAACAGTATCCCCAACTATTTGGTTCGAGTAATCTTTTAGGTTGAAATTTATGAGGGGAGAATCATAACACTCCCAAATATTTTGTATTTATTGTATAACGACACATCGAGGAATCCAATAGAAATCTAATATGAGAAAATTAAAATTTTTGATGGACTATGTTACTTTTAAATTATTGAAAAGCCTTTAAAAGGTAATTTTAGTTAATTTGACTATTATCGGTTCAATCGAGTAAAGTACAAGGTTACGAGTAAAATGATAATTTTTCTATCGAAGGGTATTTTATACATTTAACAATTATTAGGAATTAAATATTGAGCATTTTTAGACTTGTGGTGATGAGATGATATTGGAACCTTTTTAATCCAATTTTATTGCATAAATGGCATTTTTGACACATGTTAACATGCCTTTGACTTGATGACCAATCCTATTGAGTGTTGTATTAATAAAATAAGGAATAAAAGATGAAAGTATTATCTTTTTTATCTATATTCAGCCAACTATCTTAGGGAGAAGTTTTTTCACCGCTTACCACCATTTTCTTCCTATTTCTTCAATCTTTATCCATCTCTCTTCCAAATTTCCACCATTTCTCATCATATTTTTGTAATATATCTTCACCTTCAAACCGTTATTTGGTTAATTCTTTCATAATATTCATCATCCAAGTACTTAGGATTTGAACCCTAGTGAACGAAAGTGTGTTAGGATGAAGAAAGAAGGTAATTAAGGGTTGGGTTTTATAGTGTACATCTCATACATGTTTAATATCATGTTTATTGTAAACTTTTAAGTTGTTGAGCCATATTTATGTTCATTTAATAAATTTTGTGCTTATGTTTTCATGAAACTCAATTGAAGAAGGAAAGGAAAGTGCTAGCAAGGGGAAGGAAAAGCTTTGTAACAGTCCGGTTTAGACCCTAGTCGAAATAGTGGTTTTAGGACCACAAATTCGAGTCTGAAAAATATTTTAATATTATTTTTCGTGCTTTTGATATGTGAATTAGCATGTGTGAAAGTTTCGTATGAAAATTTAATTGTTTGTGTGCTCAATTTGATAAAAGGACCTAATCGCATAAATTGTAAAAGTGGCCTTCCATTTGTTAAAGTACTTAATTGATGTGTCTTATTACATGTGAAGTCCTTAAGATGCAAATAGGCCATTAGCTTAATGGATGGACATAAATGGTCATATGTTTATTGATTATTATATGGTTTAATAAAAGGGCAATTTTGGTATTTGATTAATAATTATAAGTTAAGTAAAATAAAAACATGAAATTGGCCATTAATTCATTCATGTTGCCGAATTCATCAAAATAAAAAGAAACAACTAGGGTTCGAAATTGATTTTCTTTGATTGAGGTATGAGTTTTGTTCCGTTTTTTATAATTTCTACGTTTTTGTAATCGTTGTTTAGTAATCTATCAAGCTGATGCCCTGATTTCTGATTTTTTTTATGATTTTAAGTTGAGCCATTGATGAAATTATAATTTTTATTAAGTTTGATGATAGTTTATGGAAGCTTGATGTTAAGTTAATATATTTTGTCTTTGGATTTTTGATGAATTTGAGTATAATGGGCTAAATTGTGAAATTTGTAATTTGAGGGACTAAAATGTGAAATAAAAGAAATATATGGACTTGTATGAACTATTTGTAAATTCGGCTAATCTTGTGTAAAAGGAAATTATGTATATTTTGTGATTTTGTGAATTAAGGACTAAAATGTCAAAATGTGAAAATGTGAGGGCTAATTCATAAAATGCCCTAAATATGTATATTTGGTTTGATTTGAATGATTTGGTGAATAAAAGAGTTAAATTTGAATTAATTTAGATCAAGAACCAAAGAAAACAGAATTAGATCGGGGAAAGTCGAAAGTCGTTAATTAGCAATACGTTTTCATTCATTCTCGTACGAGGTAAGTCGATATACAAATAAACATGTTTGAGTTGATTTATTTATGTTTATATGATATTGAATAGGGATGAATGGCTATATGAGAGCTCAATATGTGATATCCAAGAAAGTTTCGATAACATAACGACGTCCGAAAAGCCCCTTACGAACCATAGTAATAGTTAGGATACATACGTCATTGACATAGGATCCGATTTGGGTTATCGTGTAAGACCACGTCTGAGATGTTGGCATCGTACTTGATTTCGTGTAAGACCCTGTCTGGGACAGTGACATCGATATTTGATGACATGTAAGACCACGTCTGGGACGTTGGCATTGTACGAGCTTTCCGAGCTATCCGCATATCCTTATGATTCCGAACGGTTCAATGGGCATTTCGAGAAAATAGATGATTATGTGAAATTGTATCCGACTCAGGTATGTTTAAAGTTGTATATCATATTTGGTGTTGAAAAATAAGTATATGTATCTTTATGATCAAGTGAGTATATGTGACAAAAGTATAAGAAAATATGCATCTCATACAAATGAATGAAGAATATGTGAAATGTATTTGAGCTATGTGTTTTGTGATAGCATGTGGTTAAAGATTATATGTATATGATGATGCTTATATGATTATATTGTTAAGTTTATTTGTATATGACTTACTAAGCTTTTGAAAGCTTACTTTTTGTGTGTTTGCATTGTTTTATAGATATCGTAGCTATCGAAAGCTCGGGGATTATCAAGGATCGTCACCACACTATCAAACCTTATTTTGGTATCTTTTGACATTGTGAATATAAAAATATGGCATGTATCGGTTAAAGGTATTTGAATATGTTTTGTGATGTGTATATTTAGCCATGTGATATGGCTTAATAATGGTTAAATTTATGGTATGAATTTGGTATAAGCTTGTGTTCATAAATTATATGTTTTAATGTGTTTCAATGGCCTAGTGAAATGGTCAATTTGGTAAGGTTTTGGCATGTGAATGAATGAGGTGAATTAGAGTTATGAATCATATGATTTAATATGACTTTGGCTTATGAGTTGATGTTATTGAGTATAGTTTATAAGCTTGAATTTGGTTGATATTAATATGGCATGAATAATGTATGTTTTGGTATTGAAATTTGCTGAAATTATTATGCAAATGTGCTCGGTTTGATGCTTGTAGGTTTGACCCAAATTGGTGGCAATTTGGCTTTTCAAATGGCCTATTTTTGTCCACACGAGCGTGTGTCCCAGCCGTGTGCGACACATGGTTATGTTGCATGGCGGTGTGTCCCCTAGGGTATCCTATGATTTTAAGTTAGTCTTGAGCATGGGCTTGACACACGAGCGTGTGGTCAGCCGTATGGAACAAGTCAATTTCGACCACAGCCAAGGCACACGGACGTGTCTAATGCCGGGTGAGGCACACGGCCTGTTCACACAGGCGTGTGACCTGTACAATTTTTGAAAAATGTTTAAGTTATCAAAAAATTTTGTATTAGCTCGGGTTAGTCCCGACCCCTTTCTAATGTATGATTAAGGTCTCGTTGACTTATGTGAGGGCCGCTATAGTAATGTTTGATATTGATTTGAGAATGATGTTTATGATTTGTTCATAAAATGTTTCGGTTTGTCCGGTAATGCCTTTAACTCTAATCCGATGACGGATAGGGGTTAGGGGTGTTACAATCTTGTTTATTGAGGTGGATTTAGGCTTCTCCAACTCTTTTGAACATTTTAGTGTGGGAAGATATATAGAAAACTCATGAAATCTTTTATTTATAATTAATGTTGTTTCTTCATTTACTATCATTGAATTGAATATATTATAGTATATAAATATTAATGATTATGAAAGTGTGATTAATGGCAAGATAATAACTTTATGAGTGATTTTGAAGTTAAGTCTCCTTGTGGAGACATTTATAGGAACATGAATCTTGATTTGGAGGGTTAAAGTTATGAATGGAATTGTTGCTCCGTATTGTAATGGCTATTATCTTGGACATTGTTTAAATTTGTAAACTAGTTTGTAGATGCAAATACAAATATTTTGGAAATATTGAAACAAGAGATTAGTAGCTAAGTTAAATGGTTAGGATACAATTGGCATGACAGTAAGGGACTCATGTTTTGTACTTCGGTACCCATGTTACTTGTACTTCAATGCTCCTACTCCTAGCATTTTGGTGCAATCATGATATGGTTTGACACTTGTGTTTTGGCACTCTTGTTAATATAATTTCAGATAATTTGTCCCTAGTATCCTATCTTTGTTTTCTAAGCCCACTAAGGGCTAAAGTTAACTAGCTATGATATCTAATAATAACTTGATTTTAGCATGATAAATACAAATACTTGAATTATTTTATGCAAATTCTTATATGTGTTCTCATATTACTAATTGTTCTTTGTTTCTTTAAATTGTCATGTAATTGTCAATCACATTAGTTCAAAGCATATTATATAATCTTGTACCTGACCTGAAATGATTTCAAAATTGTATATTACTCTTTCTTAAACATTGAGAATTGTTTTCAACAAATTCTATAAGGTTGTCAAATGGTGTTTTATTAAAAGAAAATTTTGACTATGGTTTGGAAAGTGCTCCAGTAATACCTCTCAAAACTCATTAGGATTCTTCCTCCAACAAGCATCCACATGAAGCTTTTGATACGTTAAGGACATTGTACCCTCCAAATCAACATCCAAATAAATTGGCTATATGAGTACGAGTAACATACTAGTTCCTTGCCCATTATTAGTCCATTTCCAAATCATTTGGTCTCGCCCTATTCCCTCATTAGGTGGTAAAATATTAGCTATAAGAGTACGAGTAACATGGCTTAACCACTTTAAAGTTTGCTAATCCTATTTGCCAACATTGGCCACTATATCACATACAAGTGCTTCCCTGTTAATGCCCTCAGAACTTGATCTATAGAACCAAAGAGGGCCAAAGTTAGGGATCCAATTATCAATCCAAAATCTAACCCTTCACCCATCACAAACCGACCATAGAGATTTACCTCACACATTGTCCCATACCTTAACAATAGAATACCACATAAATGGGAATCTTACACAATAAATACTTTGCGGATGCTCCTCTTCTATATTATACTTGGACTTAAGAACTTGGGCCCATAGTGTTTCAGGCTTAATGATCAGTTGCATACCCAATTTTATCAATAAAGACATATTTTGTTCTTTTAGTTTACGAATACCCAGACCTCCATTTCAACAAGGTGGGCAAATATCATTCCAATTCACAAATGTCATTTTCTTATGATTAGCCCTTGTACCTTAAATGAAACCTCTAACAAGGTGTTCAATTTGGTTCCAACTTGTAGTTCAAAGAAGTTTGAAAGAAAACAAAAATAACAAATAGCACAATCACAACAATTAATTACAATAAAAATATACTAACAAACATTAAACTAAAAACAATATTCATGGGGTAAAAATGCCAAGGAGGTTCCTATACTAGGAGTAAGATTGCATTTTTCCCTCTCTACTCAAGAAATGAGCAAATTAGTCTTTATACGTTAGATTAAAGCATAAATTGACCTTTTTGTTAAAAATTTCATCCATTTTTACTGTTAATGATAATGTGGTTGATAGATCAACTAGATAATGACACTTTGCGTGCCACGTGTACCTCATGCTAACATAGGATTCATTTAATAAAAATGAATAGAATTTTTTAACTATGAATGGATGGAAGTTTTTTTGTGGAGGGACTAATTCAAGCAACCATACAATAATATGTCATTACTTAATAGTAGAAATGAATGTAATTTTTAACAGAGGGACCAGTTTCCACTTTGATCTAACGTATAAAGACTCATTTGTCTATTTTTAAGTAGAGGAAAAAAATACAACCTGATTCTTAGTATAAAAGCCTCCATTATACTTTTACCTATTCATGGCAACACTATATTAAAAATATTGCATTTGTTATGAATATCTTATTAAGTGGATGTCCATCATGATCAAGATAAAGTTTTGGTGTACTTTAAATTCTAATAGTTATTAGAATTAGATATCTACTTCTTTTATACTTCTTATGCCTATAAATAGAGACTCTGATGAAGTATTGTAATCATCCCTTTTGATCAATAAAGTGCAACCTGTATTGCTTTCATATTTTCTTTATTCTTTATTCTCCCCATCTCTCTTTATTTTATAATACGTTATCAGCACGATGATTTTCTATTTTTTCAAAATCTTTCGAAGTCGTCCCACAGATAAAATTCTTTTTCACCTTAAACTTTCACCCTTACAACTTCATCTTCGAGATGTTGAAAAATTCAATCTCAGAATAAATTATGATTCTTATTCTCGATATTTGATTTATTGTACAAGCATGGGTAAAGTATAGATTTGGTAAGAAACTTTTATATTTCGACCATATTTTCTTTTTCAGTTAAGGTATGACTACTATTAATTTTTATTTGGCATAAATTTGACATTCTGATGGTATTTGATTTTCACCTTTTTAGGTTAAATTTTTTTTATGTAAAAAACATAATTATTGATTAGATATGTTTGCTATTAATATGGTTTTTTTTTCTATTTTTTAAGTTTTTTTTAATTAAGTTATATTATGCATAATATTTTTATGTTTTAAATTTTTTTCTTGTTATTTATTCTTGAAATTTTATTAAAATTATGGTGGAAAGTTTTATTAACCTACCATTGTTGATTAAAAGGAAATTTGATAGAATCTATTTAGTCTTATTAACTTGCTAATATTGAATGATTGTATGATATCTTTTAAATTGAACTTATAAATATTTTATTAGAGAAAGATAAGATTTTATAACATATATGTGATATTGAAATTTGGTACGATGTGTATAAGATAATTTTCAAGCATCGTACATGAAAATTTTGATTCTTTATTAAATGATTTTTATATTAGATTGTAAATATTATTACGAAAGAAAAGTTGTTTTACTGCTTCTAATAGTGCTCATGACAATAGTTAAGGTGATAACGATGATGTTAAATATCTTCAGGTATATTTTTCTATGTTTTATTTCTTATATCATGTTTATTATAATTGGAGACTAATCATGACAACATGAATAGATAGATTTTGATTTGAAATCTCATATATGTTTGCGATGGTGATTATGAAATAAATAATCTATTGGAATGTTTATAAATTCGTCCTACTAGATTTGTTGCATTCCCCGAAATGAATGTAAACATAAAGAAAATAAAAGATATACTCATGAACCACTAAAAGTGGGAACATATCAATAAATAATACAACAATGAGAGTTCTCAAGACAAATTTTTAAAGGGTAAAGATAACTTATGTTATCAATGTGATATGAAAGGTTATTGGTCACATATGTGGTGTATGCTTAAATATTTTGTTTCTTTAATATTCTTTGAGGAAGGATATGGGAATGTAGTAATAAATTCTATCATTATAGATAGAAAATATTTATCTTATTTAGTACTAAAACAAACAAATATTATTCCAATATTTGATAGTACAAAATTAGTCAAAAGCTCTAGAAGAGCTAATATATTAATATCTTGTGATGGTTAATCTATTGGTTTTAAAATATATTTATAATGGATCTTATATTGAGATTGTGAATGAGGAAAATATTATATTTCATATGAATCGCTATTGCTATAAATATCTATTTTGAAATGACGAAAAGGAGAGTATTGTGTTATTAATTTATATTTATTTTATAATCTTTGTGATCTTCTTTTGTCATCATCCCTATTAAGGGGTTGGAAGCAAAATATTTGACTATGAAAGATCTATTTATGAGCAATAAAATATGATAATTCTATCTAAAGCTCGTTATGGTTGGATATACTTGAAGATGCAAATTTTTTTTAGATATTTGAAGATTTTGGCATATTCCCTAAAGCGAATATTGCATATAATTGTTTGAAAATTATATTTATTTTGTTGACTTAGTGACATTATAATATTCACATTGATTTAGACAATTCTAGTAGTAATTGTCACAATAGTACTCATATGTGGATACAAAGTAAAATAATGATAGTAAAATTATTAATTTGTTACAATTTAGTACAATTGAAACACATGTTAAAGTAAACCAAAAGTTTACTGATACAAATGTATTTACTACTTAGTGTGACCAGTTAGACCATCCTGGATCATATATGATTTTAAAATTAATTGAAAATTCATATAGACATTCATTAAAGAACTTGAAGATTCTTTAATTTAAAGAATTCTCATTTGTTGCTTGTACTCAACGAAAATTGATTCTTAGAAACTCACTAGCTAAAGTTGAGATTTAATGTCTTGCATTTCTGAAATGAATATGGGCTCATTCATCCACCATGTGGATGATTTTGGTAGATGCATCTACAAAATCATCACATGCATTTCAATTTGCAACCTTTCATTTGTAATATTGCTTGTTTAAATAATTAATTTCAGATCATGCAATTAAGACAATTCATCTTGCTAATACTGATGAGTTTATATCTCAATCTTTTATTGATTGAGTTTGAAAAACTTTTGTAAAAGCTTGCGCATAATACTTTAGAGAAATTATTGATTAAACACCTCTGATTAATGTCTAAACCATTACTTATGAGAACTAAACTTTCTATTTCAACATGAGATTATGTTGATTTACGTGTTGTACGCATCAAGCCAATAAGTTATAAATACTTCCCATTACAATTGGTTTTTGATCAAGAGCTAAATGTTTCTCATATTTGAATTTTTGTATGTGTGTATATATTCCAATTACTTCACCACAACGCACAAAGATGAGTGAATCCTCAAAAAAAGTTGGGAATATATATTAATTACAAGTTTCTTTGTATTATTAGATGTTTTGAATGCATTGGAGATTCAATTATGACATTATTTGTGATTATAATTTTGATTCGATAGTTTTCTCGACATTAGGGGGAGAGAAATAATAACTTATAATGAGTTAGGGGGAGAGTAATTTGAACCAGAAGTTCAACAATTATAACTCATTACAAGTTAACTATCAGATGTATTTACAAAATTAATGAGAATAATAAAATTAATATTTGAATTTGAACCAAAAGTTCTAATAGGACAATCAATTAAAATAAATAATAGATTGATCTGTTCCAAAGATAAAAATTCTTTTAGATGGTCATATAGTGAAGATCGGTGTTCTAAAAGAGACTTAAGACATAACTAATAAGTAAAACTTTAGAAGAGATTCAGGTACTGGAAACTAAATTTTAAAATAATGAAAATAAGAGATCTCGATAAGTTATGTCAATTCGAGAAAATGGAGAACCGAATAATAAAAGTAGTCGACAATGATTTTGCATGCAATATTATTATTGAAATAATGAAATAAAAAGAGGATCTTGAATACATCTATTGAGAAATATAGATATGGAACAAATTGATCAAAATAGAAAGATACAACTCAAGTACAATTAAATTCGTGGAGTTTTTGGACCAATAGTCCAAATATCTAAAGGTATAAAGCCACTGAGGGTGCAAATAAAGTAGTTTTGCAATAGCGGAATAAAAATATGAAGTTTTTCGCTAAGTACTGGTATTGATTATGAAAAGATATAATATTCTTTTGTGGTGGATGTAATAACCTTTAAATATATTATTAAATTGACAATTCATAAAAGATTTAACTTGCGTCTAATGGTTGTTGTTACAACCTTTATAAATCACTATCTCGATAAGTTATGTCAATTCGAGAAAATGTAGAACCGAATAATAAAAGTAGTCGACAATGATTTTGCATGCAATATTATTATTGAAATAATGAAATAAAAAGAGGATCTTGAATACATCTATTGAGAAATATAGATATGGAACAAATTGATCAAAACAGAAAGATACAGCTCAAGTACAATTAAATTCGTGGAGTTTTTGGACCAATAGTCCAAATATCTAAAGGTATAAAGCCAGTGAGGGTGCAAATAAAGTAGTTTTGCAAAAGCGGAATAAAAATATGAAGTTTTTCGCTAAGTACTGGTATTGATTATGAAAAGATATAATATTCTTTTGTGGTGGATGTAATAACCTTTAAATATATTATTAAATTGACAATTCATAAAAGATTTAACTTGCGTCTAATGATTGTTGTTACAACCTTTATAAATCACTATATAGTAAAGTTTATATTAAAATCCTTGAAGGATTTAGAATGCTAGAAACATATTGAAATTCTTGGAAATTATTCATTTATATGAATTGAAATAATTGAACATATGTGGTAAATTTGACTTAGTCAATAGTAGTTGAAAAAATATTATAAAATGATCCAAAATACCTTTTTGTATTTTTATAGAAGGATTATTTTTAAAGTTTGCTATGATTATTATTGAAACTCCTGAAGAGATCAAAATATATTTCCCCAAAATTTCCCTCACTCCTGAGTTTTAAAAGAATGGTAATATAAATGCTTATCAAATACATTCAAATAGTCATTTGAAAAACTAGTATTCAAGATTGAATACGTAGAATATGAGAAAATATGTGATGTTTTCACGAGGAGGAGTAAATACTCGTTGCACTCTTTTTCCCTTAACTGAGGTTTTGTCCCATTAGGTTTTCCTGTTTCCTGTTAAGGTTTTTAATGATGTAGCATATTATGCGTATTATAGATTGTGTACTTTTTTTCCTCCATTAAGTTTTAATCCTATAGGGTTTTTCCTAATAAGGTCTTAACGAGACACATTATCTACCAATGAACATCTAATGGGGAGTGTTATGAATATCTTATTAAGTGGATGTCTATCATGATTAAGATAAAGTTTTGGTGTATTTTAAATTCTAATAGTTATTAGAATTAGATCTATATTTCTTTTATACTTCTTATGCCTGTAATAAATCCTTTTGATCAATAAAGTACATCCTCTATATTTTCTTTGTTCTTTATTCTCCTTATCTCTCTTTATTTTTTATAACAACATTAATATTATTTTTTACAATAACTTTTCATTTGTCCATCATATAAATATTTATAAGTCCATTTGGTTTATATATATTCAACTTATAAATCTATAATATATATTGAGTTAATATATGATATATATTATTAATTTTGATTAATCATTAATTCGGTCAAATTTAAGTATAATAAAAGACGAAATGATAATATAAGAATTTTAGAGAGAAAGTCAAATCAAAGGAGGCGAAATTAAGGAAATCAATTCCATTTCGGTATCACTCTTATTGGTTGAGGCACTTCGTTCTGGTAGTAAACCAAAACAAAAAACTCTAGGTACCATTCTAGTGAAAATTTTGATCAGCAGTGGTCGTATCGATGTGTACCAGTTGATTTTGTTTGTAACGACCAAAATATGGTGTACCGTCTAATAAAAAAACAAATTTTAAAATGTAAACATAAATTATTTATTGCTTATTTTGAATTTATAGAATTACGGATTGTTATATGTATTGTATGAGATGATTTTATTTTTTAATTCATATAATAATTCTTTTTTCTTATTTATTTTTAAGTTAATTAACGATGGATTGCATTTGTAAAGTTTATTAAAGAATAATTTATTTAATTTATGAGCATTTTATATTTAATATTTATTTAATATCATTATTTAATATTTATAATATCTTTTATATACATATATGAAATATTTTTAAAAAATAATAATTAATCTAAAACAATACACCAAAATAAATCGAGATGAATATATACCAATATCAATAAAAAAAAAGATGAAATCGGTCCAGATTCCTAAGCAATTTGACCGGTTAATGGGTCCAAATATTGTGCCCTTAAGCTCAACTTCGGCCCTCTTGAGATTTTCCTTGTCATTTTCTTCTTGTTAGTAATTTCTAATTTTAAACATATACTCTTGTTGGAGGTTTTTTTTTTTTTAAATTTAACAATTATAATAATTATACGTACCATAAAATAGAATTAAATCAACATAAAGTATAAATAAATAAAAAATCAAAATAAATCATACATAATAATTACACATGATAAAATAAAGACTGGTAAAATAATTGCATATGTATAATGAAATTTGGACTTATTTACTCAAAGACTCATTTAACAAACACACCTAAAAGTTGCCAATAAAGTTTTAAATCTTAAATTGAGTCTCTTCATATTTAAATTTTCTTATTCAAATTTATTTTATTGTGAATCGAACATATTTAGACAAATTATGTATTATAATAATTTCTTGTAATCTTTAAAAAAAAAACATACTTAAAATTTATTTTTCTTTAATTATTTTTAAGATTTGTATTTGATATAATTCATTTTACAAGTAATTTTAAGAATCTAACACATATATTTTTTTTAATATTTTATTATATTTTATAAAATACTTGTGAATTCTTAAGTCGAAAACAACGTTGTAGCGAAAAGGTACCAATTTTTCTTTTTTGCCTACATACATAGCATAATTACAAAAGGTAGGAGAAGTAGTTAGCGTGCGACTCCGTACCTTCATTTATTTAATTTTATTATGCTTTGATAGTGTAATAAATTAAATATTATAAAACTTGAAATCAGATTACAGTTGGAAGAGTTAAATTATTCAATAATTGAACATCGTCACTGTCACATAGAAATGAATCAAACAGAATATACTTCTATTTTATGGTATCAATCTTACTAAATATTAATTAAATTATTATAAAGTTACATGGCATCAAAATAATAAATTTGTAGGAAAAAAGACATCTTGTAGTTTGCACCAAAATTTGGACTGTTGCAACCTGTAAGGAACATCTAGTTTTTTTTTTTTATTATCTATTTATTATTATCATTTTTAATAATTTTATTATAAGTTTTAAGATATAATATTTAAAAATATTTATAATCTATCTTCAATCTATAAATAATAAAATGTATACTTAAACTTACGTTTTTTTATATTGATAACAATATGTATAATAATCAAACTAAAATTCAAATAGTATTTATTTATAATTTTTAAATTATAATATTTTAAACGACACTGAAAATGATGGCTTAAAAACAGTAAACACATAAATAATAATAGGAGGATACTGTTTGATTGACATTTGGATTTGGTTGATAAATACAAAACAGGGCTAGGTGCCAAATAATTTGCACGAATATTTTCAACACGCGGTTAAGGATTTTAGTTTTGTGCTCTTACTTCACAAAAAAGAAATTAAGGATGATAATGACTCTGTAAATTAAGGAATTATTTTTGGTCTCTTTAATGCCTTTCCAGCTTTACCACTCTTATAATTGGTGCCTGACAGTTGTATTAATAAGATTTTTTTTTATATTATTCATGTTCGTTTTATAGACAATATTTGGAGTTTGTAATTGTTCCTCTTAATATTATTGTCTTCAATATTTAATCAGTTCAAAAACGAAAAATAAAACCCAAAACAAATAACAGTGATTTTTCAAATTCACGTCATTGCTGTAACAATATTCTGTTTTATAGCAAATTTTACTTTACTATAAATTTTCATAGACTAAATAGCATTTTAAACATACATGGTATCAAATATGATTTAGATTGGCCATTCCAATGGCTAATCATTCACAAACACTTTTCTTGCCAAAGCATAATCATATCATAAGATCATTTACACAAAGTGAATATTTTGCCATACATGCCACATTCAAGATACACAAGCCATTTTACCAATTTAGGCCTTCGGATAGTGTGAACGAGTCTTCAACCTATCCCGATTCTCAAGCCGGTTTGTCAAAACTACAATGAAAGAAAAGGAAGGAGTAAGCATAAATGCTTAGTAAGTTCACATGCAAATAGTAAGTAACATAATCATGCAATTCCACATAAAAACATCATTTGCATAAACATCACCAAGACATTCATGTTACATTTGCATTTAATATCATGCTACGATTTCATCATACCAAGTTCTTAGCCCGAAGATTTAAGCACATACCTGTCAAATTTTCTCATTTACCACACTTACCAACATGTCACCTTCGTTTTAGGCATTCTCCTTATTCCCTTGAGATTCACCCGTTGAACACATCGGAATATAATTCGAATACACGGAAAGTTTGTACATAAGTGCCACATATGTAGCCAAGCTACCATGTAACCCGCCCATAAGCGAACTCAGACTCAACTCAACGAGCTCGGGCGTTCGCATCCATAAGTGAACTCGGACTCAACTCAACGAGCTCGGATGCCTAGTTACACCTCACGAACTCGGACTCAATTCAACGAGTTCGGAACTCAACCATCCTAGTGACATGTCACTTGTATTCTAATCTATTCCCAAGGTTCAAACGGGCTTTTTCCTCGATTACACATATTTTCCGTCTTCCACGGAACATCGAAACTGATACTCGGTAGCAAATCATAATTTACATATTATTCAATAATAACCATAAAGCATAATAGTTCATGATATTAATCATCATATCACATAAATAACATTAGATTACTTAAAATGACAATTATGTTACTACATTTACACATGAACTTACCTCGGTATAAAATTATTAGCAATCGAGCCTATTCCTCGTAAACTTTGTTTTTCCCTCGATCACGACTTGAATCTCGTTTCTCTTGATCTATAATGCCAAATTAATCTTATTTAATACATACATTCATCAAAACAGCCCCAAATACGGACTTTGGTAAAATTACCATTTTGCCCCTAAACTTTTGCAAAATTACACTTTTGCCCCTAGGCTCGGGAATTAAACTTCATCCCATTTTCTTATGTTTTATGACATGCTGATCATTTTTACCTTCTATGGCAACATCAAATTCTCATTCTAACATGCACTTATAACTATTAGGTATTTTTACCGATTAAGCCCTTTTTCTCGTTTTCACTTAAAACCGAGTAGCACAAGTTATCTAGCATAATTTAAAACCTCATATTCTATCATAAAACACCAAAATACACAAATTTCACCTATGGGTATTTTTTTCAAATATGAACCCTAGGTTGAATTATTGCTAGCATAAGCTAAATCAAGTTACCGGGACTCCAAAAACGTAAAGAACATTAAAAACGGGGCTTGGAATCACTTACTATGGAGCTTGGAAGCTTGAAACAAACCCTAGCTATGGAGAACCCTTTAATTTTAGTCCTAATGAAGAAAATGGACATATTTTGCCATCTTTTTCCTTTTTTTACTCTTTTAATTACCAAATGACCAAAATACCCTTAATACCTTTCTTTGAAAATTTTCATGTACAAGCCCATTTTTGTCCAATATTTAGAAATTGGTCAAATTGCTATTTAAGACCTCCTCATTAATATTCCAAAGTAATTTCATACTAAAAACTTCTAGAATGCAAGTTTTGCAAATTATTCGATTTAGTCCCTAATTTCAACTTAAGCACTTTATTCATAGAATTTCGTCACGAAATTTTCACACAATCATGCAATCATATCATAAACCTCAAAATAATTATAAAATAATTATTTCTATCTCGGATTTGTGGTCACAAAACCACTATTCCGATTAGGCCCTAATTCAGGATATTACAGTGCTAGCCCGTGTGGAAAATTAAAATTTTACAAAATAGGTGCAAACTTCACATGCCCAGGACACACTCCTGTGCTTGAGGCTGTGTCATCCATACGGCTGAGACAAATGCCCGTGTGCTCAATTCTGAGCATTCTATTTCTCAAAATTAAGGTGCAGGGGACACACGGTCGGGACACATGCCCATGGGGCAGACCATGTGTCACACACGGGTAGACATCCGACAAAAATAAGGCTATTTACCAAGCCATTTTGCCACCCTTTGATGCACATACCTACACAACACAACATAGCACTAATACAAGTATTTACATACAAACAAATCAGCCACAACCAAGACATCAACACATCATTCACATCCTACCATCGACCATACACAGAACATCACATACTCATCAACTCAAATCATGTAAATTCCCACATCCATGAAAGGCATCATTATATAAATTACTTATAGCAATAGTAACCAATTTCAAATGGCCTTATAAAAAATGAACTTTCAACCAATATAAGCCAACACATTTGGCCAAATCAATTATGACACATAACAAAATGACCAAGTCCCCTATACATGCCATAACTCAAAATGTTGAAATCATTAGTACCAAAATAATTGTTGATAGTGTAAGTGGATCTCCGACAGTCTTCGATCCCCGAGTTAGCTTGGTGACACTATAAGACAAGGGAAAGGAAGGGATTAAGCTATAAAGCTTAGTCAGTTTCTATGCAAATAATAAGCATCATAGCCACACATTTAACATACAATTAACATAATAAAAATTGGCATGAATTTTATTAAAATCTTATAGTCATAACTTACTCAACCACAACCTTACCATGGTTTCATCACATATCGAGCTCATTACACATGAGTTTTACGTACCTACCTATACCAACTCACAACATAACCATAGTCTTTCACAACTTTGACATTTCCATTGAACACTCAGAATATTAACGGATACTCGAAAATCTTGCACATAAGTACCATACATGTAGCCAAAGCTACCTCATATTTCATAATACATATAAGCTCGCTCTCGAGCTATTCATGGGCCTACTCACATAAGCTGTTAGTCAGGATATAGGTAAACAGTGCTGTTCACACAAGCTGTCAGGTATCCGCAACTCATTCCGGACTACCCAGCCACTGGTAGATGTTCGAGACCAGCACCTGAATCACATAAACACATGGGTTCCTAGTGACATGTCACTTATATCCTATTCTATTCCTAAGGCTCAACCGAGAATTCTCGCTTGTCGAAACTTTGTTGAATACGTCCAAAGAATCAATCACAATTCATACAATATTAAAGCATTTAAAACATAAATATAACAATGCATTATTTACATACGAACTTAACTCGGTACAAAAATAGTAGAAATGGGACCTAATCGTCAAATACTTTATTTTTCTCCCGATCTAGGTCCGAACCTCATTTTTCTTGATCTATAATAACAAATTTAGCTTCTTTAATACTCACATTGTTCAATTCAGTCTAAAAATCAAATTATGGTAAAATAACATTTTTACCCCTAATGTTTCACATTTTTACAATTTAGTCCCTAGGCTTGTAAAAAGAAATGTTTCTTATTTCTTCAAAATCCAAGCCTAGCCGAACCATTTTCATACTCATACTAGCCCACATTTTTTATTTAATCACACTTTTACTACTCATTTTTGTAACTTTTACAAATAGGTCCTTTTTGACATTTTCATAAAAAATCACTTAGTAAATGTTTATCTAACACCAAACTTACATTTTCTACCATTAGGCATCAGAATACACAAATATCTATCATGGGTAAAAATTATACTTTGATCATTTCTTAAATTAGTGATAGAAATAGATAGATCAGGTTAGAACGACTTTAAAAATGTAAAGAGCATTAAAAACGGAGCAAGAACGGACTTACAATCGAGCTTGGAAGATGAACAAACCTAGCTATGGAGACCCTTTGAATTTTCGGTACAAAGGACTAATTTGAAGAAGATGATATCTTTTATTTTAGTTATTTTGGCTTTATTTACCAAATGACCAAAATGCCCTTCATGCATAACTTTAAAAATTTCACCTAATCATGTCCATTTTTGTCCATCTAATTAAAAAATGGTATAATTACCATCTAAAGACCTTTAATTTAAAATCTCATAGCAAATAAACACCTCTAGCTTATAGAACTCAAGTTTTGCACTTTTTTCAATTTAGTCCTTTTTGCTAAATTGAGTGCTCAAACATTAAAATTTTCGAACGAAATTTTCACAGAATCATTCCATAAAATTGTAAACCATAAAAATATAAGAAAAATAAAATTTTATATGTCGAATTTGTGGTCTCGAAACCATTGTTCTAACTAGGCCTAAAAATCGGGCTGTTACAATTCATGCTTTTCACATAAGACATGCTATAAAAAATTATCAGAATATAATTCATATATATATTTCACATACCATAACCACATTACATACAGTAACACACTATCGAATATCATGATTTCAAGTCTTATTTATATAGTATGTACCCTATGGAGTGACTAAATACGAATCACACAACAATTCAGGCCTAAAGAATATTTTTAGAAAATGGGCCCATACACCTGTGTGACTTACACAACCCAACTGGCCTAGCCCGTGTGGGATACATGGTCTGGAACACAGTCGTGTGACTCACACGATCGTGTGGTGTCGACAGTCCACTTTTCAGTATTGCACCGTTCGCTATTTTTTGGGTTTTCGTTTCACACCTGGTCTATTTTTGAAGCAAACTCAACAATGAGGAATCTAATACCTAAAATGACGATTAAAACTGTGAGATTTAACAATGACAAACTAAGATTATGAATCCCTAACTCGTTTGCTAACACTAATAACATAGTCTTAACATCTAGATTTGATCTTAAGCATCAAATCGAACTCTTACCCATGAGAAAAATAGCAGCCCACCAAAATATTTTAGATCGCCGGAGTATTAGCTGTCTCGTAAACTTCACCTAGAAAACCCAAAAGATTAATAACGAAGTTCATAGCTCCGATAATACAACACTTGTGTGTGAGGAAAAACTAAACTTAAACAATGAAAACTACATTACTTACGCCAAGATTAACCACGAACAAATCCTTTCGAATATCCCGCTTTCAATCAAAAGAAGATCAGCAATACAATAATGACAACAAATACGAATGAACAAAAAAGAAGGAAAAAGAGAAAAATAAAGGAAAAAGGAAAAGGAAAAAAAATAGGAAGAAGAAGAAAATGGAACGACAGAGAAAGAGAAAGAAAGAACGTGAGGAACGTGAGAAAGAAGGGGAGAATTTTAGGGAAAAAAACCTTTTGTTAATTGTTATTATTATTATTATTATTTAAAAAACATCTAACCAATCATATTTTTCTGATAACTAATTATATTATCCACAGTTTGAAATTGACTCAAACTCATCCACATTGCCAGCACAATACATGGGAATAAAAATATTTCCACTTTGCATACGCAGGTATTTGAACACAAAATCAAAGGGTAAACTAAAGTCTTATCATTAAACTAGCAAACTTATTCTGTCATTAGTTGAGCAAAAATAATATATAAACCAAATGTTCATAGATAAGGGGTTTAAATAGGATTCAATCCCAAAACCTCTCACACACTACTCACAACACTTAACCATTAAACCAAATTAATCACTTTAATAATTTCTAACAATTAAAAAACTTAAATTTTTGGGCATCACAAAATTTATAAAATAGTTAATTTTAAAATTTTAAAATATAATTAAAAATTTGAGTTTTAAACAAAGCATTTCAAAGAATAATTAAGTTTAATAATAATGCAATGTATCAACAATATTGTTGATGGTTCTTTTACAAGTAGTCCATTACACCACAAACAATCATAAATATAGATTTTTTTTATTTAAATTGATGTGATTTGTGAATGAGATATAATACATGTATGGGAAATTCTCACTTTTAGAGTTTACAAACATAAATACTGAATAATATAATGAAAAATACATATTTAAATGTATTGCCGAATGTTTTAAGTGTTTATTTTTTAAAATATTTTATTTTTAATAATTATAAATTATAGGTAATATATTTAAATACGTTAAATATTCGAATATGATAAGTAACAAAATTTAAAATGAATATTTAAAAAGTGAAAATATAATGAATTTAGATATTAAAAATTGAATATGTTACCTATAAAAATATAATGTGAATTTGGTAAATGAATATTCAAAAGTTAATATCTTCTTATCCCCATATGCATCAATTATGTTGAGAATATTACTTAGAAAATATGAATTTCAATATTATTTAAATTTGTAATATTCAAATAAAAAAATCGAATGTCTGGAATATCTAAATTCGTGGTCATCCCAAAATCAAACAAGCTAATTAAATATAATATAATAATTTTGAATACAATATTATTATACAATTTCTGCATGAACATATAAAATTAGAAAAAAATTAAGTAGTAAATTTATATAAAATAATTATTTTTCATATTATAGAATATATTTAGAATTGTGTGTTTTCAAAGAATAATTAAGTTTAATAATAATGTAATGTATTAAGAATATTCTCTGTGGTTCATATCACAATTAGTTCATTACTTTATATATGGTCATAATTGCTTTTTAAAAAAATAATTTTTTTAAAGTAACGTGATTTGCAGATGCGACTTGTACTACACATATGGCAAGATTTTTCTTTTTAGAGTTTAAAAACATAAATATAAGATAATATTGTTGAAATATGTATATATTTTAAATTTATTTAGATAGATAAATCTTATTTGGGTATATAAGTTTTATTCATATTCTAGGAATTTTTTATTTTATCTTTTAGTAGTTTACTAGAATAATGAACTATTTTCTTTTTATGTTTTAGTAGTTTATTAGAATAAGGGAACTATTTTCCCAATTAGGATTAGGACTCTTTTCTCTATTTAAGTTCAATTCTTTAGTTAATAAGAAAGGTACAATTTTATTCAAAGCTCTCTTGAAATCTTTCATGGCATCTGAGCTAGGTTAAAATCTCTAGTAACATCATGGTTAAAAACAAATTTTCACTTTGGAGATAAGAGATCCAAAGAATCAAACAGAGGAAGAAAGTTCTATAGTGGAAACAACTACCGAGAGTACAATGACTTAAGGGACAGAGGCGTCTCACCTTTCTTTTCAACTGACATCTCACAAGTTGAATGACAAGAATTATCTGGAATGGTCGCAGTCCGTAAAATTAGCAATTGATGGGCGCGACAAGCTAGGTCATTTAAATGGAGAAGTTGAGCAACTGCAGGTGGGCGATCCAAAGATGAGCAAGTGGAGGTCAGAAAATTCTATGATAATTGCGTGGCTTATTAATTCCATGGAAGCATCCATAGGTAAACCTTTTCTTTTTCTCCCAACCGCTAAAGATGTTTGGGACGCCAGTGAAAGACACCTATTCAGATTTAGAAAACGCTTCACGATTTTTGAGTTAAAAATAAAACTATGGAAAGCTAGGCAAGGGGGAAAAAGTTACTCTTTATTATAATGAGATGATGTCTCTTTGGCAAGAACTGGATCGAGTGTTATAATGATGAATGGGAATGTCCTGAGATGGTGTAAAAGCTATGAAAAAGAAGAGAATGAAAGAGCTTATTTGTTTCTCGTTGGTTTAAATAAAGAATTTGATGAAGTGAGATCTCGGATCCTAGGAAAAAACCGCTTCCAAAACTTCGTGAGATTTTTTTGAGGTTAGAAGAGAGAGACAAGGAGAAAAGTAATGTTAAAGCCGTGGTTTGAAGCTAATGATGATAATTCTGCTCTTGTAACTATTAAAAATAATGATGATAGTGAAAAAAGAAAAAACCACAGTGCGATCACCGCAAAAATATTGGCACACTCGTGAAACGTGTTGGAAGTTCCATGGGAAACCGACAAATGGAAGGAAAAAGAGTGGCAATGGTCGTGGTTCACAATCAGGGGATAGTAGAGCTTTCCAAACAACTAATGGAAATTATGAGGGCCAAAATTCTCTAGAAGGGTCTCCATTCACTAAGGAACAATTAGAGCATCTACACAAGTTTTTTCAATCACCACAATTTCGGATGAATTCTTCTATTCCTAACTCATCCAATAATCCTTCTTCCTCTGTTGCCCAATCAGGTACTGATTTTTCTATTTTTTTCAGTGTCAAGCCTTGTAAAACAAACACATGGATCATTGATTCTGGAGCTAGTGATCACATGACTAGCAGTCATTTTCTTTTTTCAACTTACACACCTTGCACAGGAAACAAAAAGATCAAAGTAGCAGATGGGTCCTTCTCGGCAATAACCGGGAAAGGCACTGTTAAAATTTCATCTTCCTTGGTTTTACATGATGTTTTACATGTGCCAAATCTAGCTTGTAATCTCATATCGGTCAGTAAATTATCCCAGTCTTCAAATTGTCATGTTATATTTGACTCCTCTATGTGTAAGTTTCAGGACATGGTCTCGGGGAGGATGATTGGCAATGCTAAAGAATTTGGTGGAATTTACTTTCTTGAAGACGACCATCTAAGTCAACCAACAACTACTTTATGTTTAAATTCTGTTTCTAATTTTGATAAGGTTATGATTTGGCATTATAGGCTTGGACATCCTAATTTTTATTATTTAAGATATTTGTTACCTAATCTATTTAAAAATAAAAGTCCTTCTTCATATCATTGTGAATTTTGTGAATTGGCTAAACATCATTGGTCATTCTTTCCACCTTAAAAATATAAAGCCTCCAAACCTTTTTCGTTAATTCATAGTGATGTTTGGGGACCTTTAAGAGTCTCGACTTTTTTAGGAAAACATTGGTTTGTCACATTTATTGATGATCATACTCGACTTTGTTGGGCATTTTTATTAAAAGATAAGTCTGAAGTTAAAAATGTGTTTCAGTCTTTTTATGCTATGGTGAAAACAAAATTTGGTGTGAAAATAGAAATATTTCGAACTGACAATAGTGGGGAATTTTTTAGCGACCAATTAGGTGTTTTCTTAACCAAACATGGAGTAGTCCACCAAAGTTCTTGTACAAGTACACCACAACAAAATGGGATTGCAGAAAGGAAAAACCAACATCTTTTGGACGTAACTAGAGCCTTGATGTTCACTAGTCAAGTACCACGTTATCTTTGGGGCGAAGCCTTGTTAACAGCTACATATCTTATTAATAGAATGCCCAGTAAAACTCTAAATTATAGAACTCCTTTTAGTCTCTTTAAAGATAACTTTCCTAATTCTAAATTGATTTCAGACTTATCCCTCCGAGTTTTTGGGTGTAGTGTTTTTGTTCATCTTCACAACCAAGGTAAACTAGATCCTAGAGCAAAAAAAAAGTGTCTTTGTTGGTTATGCTTCTAATAAAAAGGGTTACAAATGTTATGATCCAATTGATAGGAAGATTATAGTTACCATGGATGTCACATTTGTTGAAACACAATCTTATTTTGATTCTAATCTTCAGGGAGGGAATTATACTAAGGAAGATTCTATAATTGATCAAGAAGAGACTAGGAATATACAACATAGGGATTCTAATAATGGGGAAGGCGAATTTATAATTAACACAAAAATTAATGATGTTAATGTTAATGAAAAGGAGGATGAAGGTGTAGAGTCTGACCATGAAAGTAAAGAACAAACAAAGGAGTTAATTGTTTACTCAAGAAGAAATCGAAATCAAGAAAGTGGAATCCACCAGATTCATCACCAAGAATCCGACCCGCAAGATCCTGTCAAAAATCCAGGTAAAGCTCATAATCCAGCCAATGAATTTTCTGATTTAGATATTCCAATTGCCAAAAGAAAAGGTGTTAGAAATATTGTCAAATATCCCATGTCTAACTTTGTATCCTATAAAGCCTTATCTTCGACATTCTCAACCTTTGTTTCGTGTCTCGATACTGTACAAATACCCAAAATTGTGAAAGATGCTTTACAGGTTCCTGAGTGGAAGGAGGCTATTTTAGAGGAGATGCGCGCTCTTGAAAAAATAGGTACATAGGAAACAATGGAATTACCTGTAGGGAAAAAAACAGTGGGCTGTAAATGGGTGTTCACAAATAAATTCAAACCAGATGGATCTTTAGATAGATACAAAGCCCGGTTGGTAGCTAAAGGGTACACTCAAACATACGGGATAGATTATCTTGAAACATTTGCTCCAGTGGCCAAATTAAATTCCGTCAGAGTTCTTTTATCAATTGCTGCTAACCTTGATTGGTCTTTACAGCAGCTAGATGTGAAGAATGCTTTCCTAAATGGAAAACTTGAAGAAGAAGTTTACATGGATCCTCCTCTAGGTTTTGAAGAAAAATTTGGAACTCGAGTATGTAAACTCAAGAAATCTTTATACTGATCAAGCGATCTCTCGAGAGCTTGGTTTGAACGATTTATCAAGTTGTTAAAAAACAAGGTTACTCACAAGGGCAAGCTGATCACACAATGTTCTATCGACATTCACAAAAAGGTAGAATAGCTGTTATTATAGTTTATGTCGATGATATCATTCTTACAGGAGATGATGTGGATGAAATAAGGCGTCTCAAGGAGCATCTAGCATTGGAGTTTGAGATCAAAGACTTGGGTCCTTTGAAATACTTTCTTGGAATAGAAGTTGCTCGATTAAAGAAGGGTCTTGTGGTCTCTCAGAAAAAATATGTGATTAATCTTTTAAAAGAGGCTGGGATGAGTGGTTGCCGCCCAGCTGACACACCAATTGATCCAAATGTAAAATTTGGAAATAAAGAAGGTCGATTAGTCGATAAAGGGCAGTACCAAAGATTAGTTGGTAAGTTAATTTACTTATCACATACAAGGCCAGACATAGCTTTTGCAGTGAGCTTAGTGAGTCAATTTATGCACTCCCCAATGGAGGAACATGAAGAAGCGATGTTTGAATTCTAAGATACTTAAAGAGTTCACTGAAAGGGCTTATTCTTCAAGAAATTTGAACAAAGAGGAGTTGAAGCTTATACAGGATGCAGATTGGCGCAGCTCAATAATGGATAGAAGATCTACATCGAGATCTTTGTACATTTGTTTGAGGAAACCTTGTGACTTGGCGAAGCAAAAACATAGTGTTGTAGCAAGTAGTAGTGCAGAGGGCTGAGTTTAGATCAATGGCTCAAGGAATTTGTGAAATGATGTGGTTAAAAAGAATTATGGAAGAGCTGAGGAAACCAATAACTTCACCAATGAAGTTGTACTGTGATAGCAAAGTTGCCATTAGTATTGCTCACAACCCAGTCCAACATGACAGAACTAAACATGTTGAGATTGATAGACACTTTATCAAGGAGAAGATTGAAGAAGGCCAAGTGTGCATGCCATTTGTTCCTTCAAAACAACAGATAGCTGACGTACTCACCAAAGGACTCTCTAAGACAAGCTTTGATTTTTTTGTAAGCAAGTTGGGCATGATTGATATATATGCACCAACTTGAGGGAGGGTGTTGAAATATGTATATATTTTAAATTTATTTAGATAGATAAATCTTATTTGGGTAGATAAGTTTTATTCATATTCTAGGAATTTTTTATTTTATCTTTTAGTAGTTTACTAGAATAAGGGAACTACTTTCTTTTTATGTTTTAGTAGTTTATTAGAATAAGGGAAATATTTTCCCAATTAGGATTAGGACTCTTTTCTCTATTTAAGTTCAATTCTTTAGTTAATAAGAAAGGTACAATTTTATTCAAAGCTCTCTTGAAATCTTTCAAATATAATGAAAAATACATATTTGGATAACTATAATGTAAAATTAAATTAATACAAAGCATAAGCACATGAAGAATCAATACACAAATTTAACTAGGAAAACCTCTACCTTTCATAGAAAAACCTTAGCTTCTTAACTTTTTCAAATGAAATTTGTTTTGTCGACGACAACGACAGCGAAGGTTGGATGTTGGTAACGACATTTTCAACATTATTTTTCATGGTTTTTATTTTGTTTTTAATTTCAGTCCATATAATCACGGTTTTTTCCACAATTTTATGATTTTATTTTGTCCACTCTATTTTCTTTGAAAGCATATATAGTTTTATTTATAGTTTTTAGTTTGTAGTTTTTAGTCATTGTCAAGCGTATATATGGGATTTGTCAAGGTAGACGAGCCCCCAAATCTATTAGGAATCATTCTTGAAGGGCTTTATCATGATAAATTAAGGTGATAGTGATAGATCCGAGATGATGATGATGAGGAGGATAGGCCATCTGAAACTGGCTTTTTGTGCATCATTGATACGATGGGTCTCTTAGGGGTTTTTGGCAATTTTTTCTTGGTTGATTGGTGTTCATCTTTAGGTTGATTTGAGATGGTAGGGCTAAGATGCAAATTTTAGCGATTTGATCAAGTTGATGCATCTTTGGTTTGTTTCTTAATTATTTCAGTGTTGCAGTTGCTACAAGTTTTTTCTTTCTCTTTTTTTTTGAGATTCTTCTGCAGAAATGGTATTTGTGCATTAGTTTGTAGTGATTTATTTACTATTTGTATTATGTGTCATGCCTTTGTATTCTTATTCTTTATAGTTCCTATTAAGAATAGTATTTTTGTAACACCTCGATACCCAACCTGATTGTTGGGTCTGAGCTACAAGGTGTCACATTCGTTGCCGGAGCAACTACAATCAAACTACATTCAATTTACACCAAGAAATGATTAAATTTCAAACAATAAATACATACGATTACAATATGAGATACATTCATTTTTGGATTGTATACGAGATTACGAAAGCTCTATTGCTATGTAACGCCCTCAACCCGATTCGGTTCACCGGGTTTTGATCTCAGGTGTTACTAAACAATACAAAACATTTAGCAAAAACATATTACATTTTCTTATTTAACTTAAAACCTGTTATTTGAAATTCTAAAAGAAAAACTTAACATTTGAAAATTTAGAATAAAATATGCAATAAATAACTTATTACACCAGTATTGATACAAATCTTTACACGTTAGAAACTATTTCAAGACAGACTCAAGGGTCTGTTCAAGAAATTATTTCAAGACAAACTCAAATGCATGTTCAAGACTATGCCACATATCCACTGTATGTATAATAGCTGATTTAGCCACCAACTTGGTGTACTCCTGGTGTTGTCCCTCTAGACGAAGTCTCTTGTCAACATACCTGAAAAGAAATAACAAACCTTGTAAGTACAATGGTACTTAGTGAATCTCATCGTAACCATACCTTTATGGATACTTTGCAATCTTATATGAACTTCTTTGAGCCAACCATAGTTTGCACTCTTTATTTCGGCTGATACCAATACTGTGTGATCATTCTTTTATATGCCAATATCATGCCCTTATCATACTTAGTCTTCCATATCTTGTTAACTAAGGAATCCCTTCAATCAATTCATGAATCACTTATCCCATAATACTTACCTCACAAAACATACCTTTAGAAACTACTTACAACACTCCTCGCCCTAACCCAACAACTGCTCACTGACATTATCTTGGGTGAATATATATATATATATATGAAAGATACTTATGTAGGCTTTCATACCATTGGTTCACATTTAGACATACCCTGAACCAGTTCCTTACACATACCCCTTTTGATAATTCACAGCGTATAACATCCAGATGAGCTCCATATCATGCTATTATAAAATCTCATAATTCAAATAGCAGTGATTCAGATTCAGAATAAAATTAGAAGAAGATGCGATATCCCTTACTTTTCATACTTACAGATCATCGTAACATATACCCTTCTTGACATACAGATACACATATCTTTGTAATGGAAAACCCTTAAGACTTTATTCAACTCTTATTCCAGAGCATATCAATACCTTATCTTGGTTACATTTATTTTAGAACTACTAGAATTTACTCATGTTTTACCAATGAGATAGACATTCAGATTCATAGCTTACCAGATGTTCCTAATAGTTCACACAACATAGACTTAGAAGAACACATCATATGGGCAATCATATAGAACACGCCACTAAGGCGATCCATTCAAAAATTTCCACAAAGGCATCCTTTTTCAAAGTTCGCCACATAGACTGTTCTTAACTGTCGTGTTTACGATATGGATTTGCCTAAACTCACATTACATGAGGTTTGGTCATCATTGTCCTGGGACACGCAGAGAATGTAACACCCCTAACCCATATCCATCGCCGTATTATGGTTACGAGGCATTACCGAACAATACACAGTTTAGGAGAGTCATTCATTACAATTCATATTTAAGGGAATATAAACTCAATTATACGAATCATATGCAAATCTTCTTTATAGCATTCAAATAATCAAATTATAACATAGCTTAATACATGACAAATTCCATGTTCATACATTAAGACATTCAAACATATATCGAATACATGCCAATATATCTACTTTATTTGACAAATATCAAACATATCATTTCCTTAACTCTGCATGTGCTCATGTTAAAAACCAAACAAACTATTACACACCAATTATTGTCCAAACACATATGCAACCTTAGTATCATTACCATATGACTGAACATAACTTTAATGCAATATATATAATATGCATTTTAGCCTATCACTATAAACCGTTATATGAGCACAAAATACAAACCATAGTACACCCCATTCGCATGCTAATAATCATGCATAAATTGCACTCTCATAATCAATTCCCTTCTCACCTATTTAGGCTATCAAATTTAGGTTCAAAAGTAGCACAATTTTTTTTTTACCATTCAATATTAATCTAACTTTTTTGTTACAAATCATGATCATTATTAGCCATCACAAGCCGAATTTAAATAACCAACTACACATGATCATATTGAAGGCATGTACACTTATTTTACTTATGACTAGTCGATTATAAACATTAACTTAACATTTTTAACTATCCAAATGATCATAATTTCAATCATCAAATATATACACAAAAATCATACCATTCCATCACATAAAATATGCCATAAACACACTTCTAAAATAAATTAGTATCATGGCCGAATACACATTATGCTTATCATTACCCCTTTATCGAATCATGTAACAAACATCACAACATATATACTCTGTATTAAACTTACTAACTTGAACTAATTCATAATACAAATCATACATTCCAAATAAGCCAATATTAAGCCACAACCGAAATATGTATCCATCAACCATATTTACTTTGTTTGAGCTGAATCATAAAAATCAACAAATGCAAAACGTACCAATATGTCAAGCTTACCATAATGAACAATCACAAGGCATATACCAAGCACACCACACATATATGACATGCATATTACTTAACTAATATATTACATACTATAACTTAACAAGCATCCATCATTTACCTCATTGTCGAAACACATGACCAAACACCACAACATATATACCATGAGATTACTTTCCATATAAGCTTAAACCATGACCGAATTTACACAACCATTAGCATTATAATCAACCCGTTTTCGCATGGCTAAATATATACATACTACAAGATCAAACATATTATCTAACTTATACATGCCATAGGTTCAAAGTTCAAACTTATAAAATACCGAAAAAGTGATCGATAGTGTGACAAAGTTCCTTGACGATCCCCGAGCTCGTAACTAGCTTCCAAAATCTATAAAACAACTAATGAGCACAGGCATAGTAAGCTTAAATAGCTTAGTAAGACATAAGCAAATAAAATTATTAAATGAACATTAGCATTATAATTTCAACTAGGTCGAATATGAACAATCTCATATACATATAAATCACTCTTTTAACATGCAAAGATTATATCATCATCTTAAGTACTATACTTACCTTATTTTCATGAACATTTAACTTTGCACGTACTTGAACCATTTAGCTCGATTTCACATTCGATCTTATCTCAACATATGCCCGTTGAACCATTCAGAATTAATAAGGATACTCGGATAGCTCAAAAAGTTCGTACAATGCCAACTTCCCAGACGTGGTCTTACATGTAATCAACTATCGATGCCACTGTCCTAGACAGGGTCTTACACGGAATCATATACGATGCCAATGTCCTAGACATGGTCTTACACGTAAATCTTAAATTGATGCCAATGTCCTAGACGTGGTCTTACATGAAATCACATATCAGAATCCTATGTCATGACATATGTATCCTAACTATTCCTAAGCTCGTACGGGGCTTTCGGACGTCGTAATTCGATCGATTCATGCTCATAATAAATCATTCCACGCTAAAGTCAATTCAGAAATGTAGTTATACATACATAAAATTCAATTCAGCTATGTACATAATAAATACATTCAATTTAGCATCATTTATTCACTTATGAACTTACCTCGTACGGAGACAAACGGACTGGAACGACTAATTGACAACTTTTGATTTCCCCCGATCCAAAGCTGATTTCCTCTTTTCTTAATCTAAATTAATACAAATTTGACTTGTTTAATCATATATTCATTCAAATTCATCCATAAACACATAAATGGGCAAATTACACTTTTGCCCCTAACATTTGACATTTTTCACAATTTAGTGCCTATTTCACAAAACACAAAATATTCAAAATTTCACCACACCCAAGCTTAGTCGAATTTTACTAAGGTCCCTAGCAGCCTAATTATTTCATTTATTTCACGTTTTAACCCTTAAATTTTCAAATTTCACTATTTAATCCTTAATACACATTTTTACCCAAAATCATTTAATTAAACATGATAATCTAACAACATATATTTATTTTTCATCATCAAAAAAAAAAAAACCACAAGCTATCATCAATGGCAATTCATGAATACATTAACAAATTCAAAAATTCAAACATGGGCTACCTAGTATTCAAAGCAATGATCTCAAAAACGTAAAAATTATCAAAAACCGAGGAAAATACATACCCGAATCAAGCTTCCAAAGGTGCCGAATATTCAAAGCTTTCAAAGCTTTATTTTCTTCTTATGTTTCGGCCAAGAAAGATGAATGCATGGCCATTTATAGTTTTTGTTTTATTTTATTTCATGTTATTATACTTTTTACTATTTTAACCTTAAGTATTTAATTAGAAACTATATAATGGTTGTCCATATTTGTCCATTCAAATATTTAATGGTCAATTTACAACATATGGACTCCACATAATAAAAGCCATAACAATGTAGCACTTTAACAATTAGCTAGCCACTTTTGCATTTTACGCAATTAAGTCCTTTTATAAAATCGAGCACACAAACGATAAAATTTTCACACGAAACTTTCACACATATTAATTATGTAACAATCCGATTTAGACCCTCGTCGGAACGGTGGTTTTGGGACCACGAATCCGAGTCAAAAAAATATTTGAAAATTATTTTCTGTGTTTATTATGTGTGGATTTATATCTGTGAAATTTTTGTGCTTTAATTTTATCATTTGAGTGCTCGATTAAATAAAAAGGACTAAATCGCGTAAAATAAAAATTTGGTAGTTTAATGTATAAAAGGCCGAATTGCTATTGGCTTTATAAATGGAAGCTTTTAAGTTGTAAATAGCCCATTTATATATTGAATGGATGGCATTAGGCTTATATTATATAGTTTTGTTATAAATTCATTATGGTTAATTTAGTAAACTAATAATATAAGCTATTATAATATAAAATATATCATAAAACATTAGTGTTCATATTATTTTTCACCATTGTCGAAACTAAATAAGAAATAAAGGAAAAGAGTTCTAGGGTTCGTCCATTTCTAAGCTCAATCAAGGTATGTGTTTAGCTCGATTTTCGATAATTTTTACGTTTTTGAGCTCGTTGTTAAGTTATCTTTAAGAACCATGCTTGAATTTTTGATTTTGATGAATATTTTGAGTAATGAAATTGATGAGAGCTTGTTATTTTTATTGTTTGATGATGAAATATGAAAGATATGTTTTAGATTATCTTGTTTTGTATTGGAGTTTTTGATAATTTTGAGTAATTAGGACTAAATTGCAAAAATAATAATTTGAGGAACTAAAATGTGAAATAAATGAAATATATGGACTTCTATGAATATAGGTAAGATTCGGCCTAACATGGGTATAGTGAAATTTTGCATATTTTGTGTTTTGTACAATAGGAACTAAATTGTAAAAGTGTAAATGTTAGGGGTAAAATGGTAATTTTCCCATTTATGGGTTTTTGGACTAAATTGAATGAAAATATGTTTGAATGAGCTTAATTTGAATATATTTAGATCAAGAACCAAAGAAATCAGATTTGGATTGGGGGAAAACGAAAGTTGTCGACTAGCTGTCCAGTTCCGTTTTATATCGTCCGAGGTAAGTTTATAAGCAAATAGACATACTTAATTTTAATTAAATGCAAGGTATATATGCTAAAATGAAATATATGAATTTATATACATGCTATTGCCAAATGTGTATAAGCTTGGCAACCATGTTCATGTATTCGTCTCGACCGAGCTACGACATCCGAAAGCCCCGTTTGAACCTTAGGAATAGTTAGCATACATATGTCATGACATAGGATTCTGATATATGTGTGCAAGTAAGACCATGACGTCAATCTGTGATTTTGATATATGTGTGCGAGTAAGACCCTGTCTGTGACAGTGGCATCGATATTTGATTACATGTAAGACCACGTTTGGGATGTTGGAATTGTATGATATATGTGTGCTTATCCGAGTGTCCTATCCAATTTTGAATGGTTCATCGGGCAAAGATAAATTGTGTTCGAATGTGTAAAATGAGTTAAACGGCCAGGTATGAATTAGCTTGTTGTCTACTTGAAATAAAGTAGGTATGTGGCTTGGTACTTGTTACAAATTATGTGTGATGCAAATGAGGATTACATGTGAACTTAGTAAGAATATTCAGCCTTATGAATAAATGATATAAATTTTGTGAAATTGATACTTCGATATATGTAGATATGACCATGCATATTCGACCAAATATAAAGTTTATGTACCTAATGTTTAATTATGATTTTCGAGCTTGTTTACATGAGTATATGTATAATTGGTTAAAAAATGACATTATGGCTTCGAAAGTTGAATGACATTTGGTCAATTTGCTTATGTGAGTATTTGGCCAAGGTAGGGTATGTGTATGAAAATGTATTAATTATGAAATAGATAAATTTGAGATTAAGCATGTAATGTTAGTGTAATTCGGTTTAGTTTAAAAATGAATTGATTATATCATTGGATTGTTTAATTACTTATGACTTACTAAGCTATGATAGCTTACTCTGTATGTACATGTTTACTCTGTTTTATTGATTTTGGAGTCAAGCTACGAGCTCGGAGACTGTCAGCAAAGTTCATCACACTATCAACTATTTTGGTACCTTAATAAGTTAAACTCGAATTATGGCATGTATAGGCTGGATTACATTTTGAAATGTTGAATTTTGGATGTGTGTAATTTAAGCCATGCGAAAATGGCTAAACTTTTATGTTTGGATTTGGTTAGGTTAAGTATGGTTTGTGTTCATTTTGGTTATAAAGTTACGTGCTTTGAACGTACAATATTTGTGGTAAGTACTATATGTTTTCAAAACGGTTGATGACTCAGAATGTACTTGTGGTTGGTTCAGCTAAGGTTATGCATGGATAGAAGTATATGAGACTTTGAATTATCATATTGACTTATCTAGGTTGTGCCTTTATATTCGACTAGTGATAGTAAAACATATGCTCATACTTAAGATATATTGTTTGTGGTTTAATATTTAAGGCCAAGTTATTAGTGGAATGATTGTTAATTATATATGCTATAAATGTATGGTAGTATATTCGACTATGGTGTATGGTTCATTTAATGAGCATGTGACCGATTGAGGTTATAAGTGATAACCGAATGAAGGATTAATTATCATATGAAATGTGAGGTTTAAACTTGATACTATATATGCAAATTAGGTATACAATGATATGATATTTATAAATAAAGTTGAATTGTGGCTATGGTGAAATGCGCATGTATTGGGTATTGAGTTGTCATATGTGTCCGATAATGGTTTAAGTTATTATGGTAAACTATGCTTGAGCTTGGTAAGATATGTTTACACTTCTAATGTGTTGATCGTTTATAAAAATTGTAAACATGATTTGTTAATAAGCTTCATTCGAATATGTTCAAGTGCTTATATATATACTCGAATAGATGTATTAAATTGTATTAGAGTATGAGGTATGTAATTTATTTTGGCTAATGTAATCATGCCACATAAATGAAGTATTGGAACTTGCTTTGTTTAACATGTAATTTGCACATAAGCAAGTCTTTTACTTTAAAAATATAATAGGCCCAATTTTAAATTATTAAAGTTGTTGGTTTGTTATATGTTCTATATATATATATATAGTTTGTTTTAACATATGTTGGATCATGTTTTAATAATACTATGTTATGAATGATATGATTTTGAGTTTGATATTTGATTAAGTTACTAGTAATAATGATATTAAAATTTCGAGTTGTAAAATGTAATGCATAATTGTATGAACTGTGACATGATCGGTAATGCCTCATAACTCTACTCCGGCGACGGATACGGGATAGGGGTGTTACAAATTAACATACTGTAAACACCAAAAATAATATTAAAATATTTTTCTAACTCAGATTTTTGGTCCTGAAACCACTGTTCCGACTAGGGTCTAAATCGGGCTATTACATCTCTCCCCCTTAGGGATTTTCGTCCCCAAAAATCTTACCGACGAATGGGTTTGGGTATCGATCTCTCATAGCATTCTCTGGCTCCCACGTAGCTTCTTCTACCCCATGTCGATGCCATAAGACTTTCACCAAAGAAATTTTCTTATTCCTCAAGTTTTTAACCATGCGATCTAAAATCCGGATCGGTTCTTCTTCGTATGTCATATCAGGCTTAATTTCAATCTCAGATGGTGAAATCACATGCGAGGGATAAGATCGATATCGTTGAAGCATGGATACGTGAAATACATTATGAATCTTTTATAACTCAAATGGCAACAACAATCTATAAGCAACCGGCGCAATACGCTCAATAATCTCATACGGCCCAATGAATCTCGGACTCAGTTTGCCTTTACGACCGAACGACTGAATCAGAGTTTGCCTTAGTTCTTTTTAGAGTGTGCCATGGCCATGGGTTTTCCTTCAGAGTTCATATAAGAGTTTTTGTTTTTAGTCATGACGGACTCCATTAGATAACACCACGATGAATAGACACAAACTCTCTTAACTGAATCTTCATACACTGACACAATCTAAATTCAACCTTTTACTTCACTAACATACACCCAAATAGAACACACATCTCATAACATACATTTCAGGCCTAAACATACTCAGCCATACTTTAAAGTTTCAGTACTCATACACCAATCATCACATGCTATACTCTTCATAAATTCAGATCCATAGTTCAATCTATTTTCTATAGATGACTCACAATATGAACAATATACATGTAGGAGTCAGTTTAGAACTCACCTTACACCCACATACAATAGCTTGAACTCCAAATTCAAATTTCCACCATGAAACCGCAACAACATTGCTTACAAAATATTGGAACACCGTTACTACTCTTACACATACAAATTGCTTATCAATTTAATCACTATCAAGTTCATGCAGAAACCTTATACTTATAGTCTCACTATTCAGTTTCCAAATGCAAATTTACTCATTCAGAACTTAACATGCAGAGTTGAAATACTTACCCTGATGCGAAGTAACTACTGATCATAAAAGAACCTTAGCCTCTAGGTCATCGAGGTAGGATACATTCAAATTGTAGAAAGGTTTCAGTAGATACCACTTAAGGAAGAGAAAGAAGAAGAAAGAAGAACCCCTTTTAAGACACATTCTCACATATAAATATGACTCATTTTGCTTAGTGGAATTTAACAAGTGTCATACGTATAAGAACTTGCCTTCTTATTGGTCTATAATTTTTTAAAAATGTATAAATAGGTTTCCTTCATCAAACTTATCAAGCTGAACTAGACAGTGGGTTTCTAACTTGATTACTTAAAGTCTAACTAGTACAATATTTCATACAAACCAAATGTACTATACCTTTGGCGAATACTCATCCCGTATTTGACTTTTATCCCTTAACACGAACGTCTCCTTAATATAGAGAATATCTTGAAATCAAATTCTTACCAACTCAAGTGGCGGTTATTATACACCCACACGTATGTGCCAAAATGGTCATTTGGGTGAATATCAACATGCCAGGCAGACTGTCTACTTCTATATGTCCAAAAATTTAGATCAGCCAAAATTGGGGTGGTATAATGTTATCAAAAGGTTGGAGTTGACATTGCGATTTCGGGGGTTCCTCATCTCGACGCCACTTACTAACTTGGCCTCGTCGGAACAATTATTACTTGAAGTCGAGGTGTGGCATTTGGGCTAGATCTCATCACAACGTGACATACTGTTTTCAAATGGTCAAGTTCTGGTACCTGATTGCAATCACCTAAAACATATATGATTTCATCCATTCCAAAAAATTCATTCAAGTACACAAATTATTTCATCAATGCTCTTCATTAAGCTAATTGGCATATATATATATATATGTATATAGATATATTGCCATATAGCCTATTAATATACCACAAGTTATGTCTACCGAAAAGTTGTAACATTCTCAAATTCATATATATATATATAAATATATAGCCAATTCAAACATGCTAATTCCGATTCCAAAGTTCACATGATCACCTATTATAATAAAACCTACTCAACCAAGGTACATGCCGTATAACGAACAAAAAGAGGCTTTACAAACATTAATGTGTTTGGGAATTCTGACTGGATGATGAAACCACTTTTCGGGACCTTGAGGTGTACCTAAACCTGCACACGAGAAACAAACTGTATATAAGTAATATTTAATCCCTTATTAACATTTAATCATTTTCAAATATCATTCAATCAATTCAAAAATTATATCCCTTATTAACATGACTCAAACTCGAAAGGATACACAGATCCTAACCAACACACCAATTTGTCACCTAGTGCGTCACCAGAATGTCTGAAGTAAACAAATTGTGCCCAATGCTCATCAGTATAACAAAAATAAAATTTGTGCCCAACACTCATCGAAACGTTTGAAGAAAAATGCGCCTAGTGCTTATCAACATATAATCAAAGTAACCAATACATAATCTATCTTATGGCATGCCAACTATATCTGCCTTTGTCGAAATAGTTAATAGGGTAACCAATTTTTCCAATTTCAATTAAAGTAAAATTCACATTCTATCAATCTCATTTAATTTTCAATTCATCAATTCATCAAATCATACGGAATATTTCAACTCATTTCATACTAAACACCATAAATCATTAAGTTATGCTTTTTTTCATTTTATTCAATTTAGTCCTTTATTTCGATAACAAATCTCAATCATAATAATTCAATTCGAATAATCATTATTAGCTTACCTTGATGTCAAATTATGAAAAATATCACAAATATGAAACAATTAAATTGATCCATCATCATGAAAATACAAACCAATAGCTCGTGTCACTCGTCATCGATTCTCGCCTTTTCTTTCCTTCTCGACAACCCTATGTTGTCTTCAGCTACGAATAATAATTCAACAATAACACAATATAAGATTCTATATCAAATCAAAATCAAATATAAAGTTATACATATTCTAAAATTTATTCAATTTAGTCCCTAAACCCGTGACAAACATAACTTTCAATCTAAGGATTTGGATTAAAATCTGATTTCCCATACACTCATTAGGGAACTTGTACTTTCTATTCCTACCAAAATTTTATACCGGTTTTGCATTTTATTTAATTTAGCCCGTAATATACAAAACTATCAATTAAACCTTACAATTTGGTCTAACAATGGCGATTACCACCTATAAATGAACAATGGTTTATAGAATAAATATGTAACACCTCAAATCTTGAAAACCTTGTTAAGATTATTTTGTGTAAGTGCGACGTGGATGTATGTCTTCCTGAATGGTTTAATGCTCTGGGAGTGTCTGTGTAGCTATGGGTTCAAGTCCTGGCTTGAGCAATTTTTTTATTTGAATAAACCCTTGTAGGTTGCTAGTAGACCATTAAATTAATGTGTGTAGGACATGACAAAGTGAGCATATTAGCCTAGTGGTAGGTGGCGTGTGGTGTGTACAAGGAGTCTGAGGTTCGAATCCCTACTTGTGCATAAGGGAGATCATTTTTACTGCTTGCTTTGGGGAGGTAGTAGTGGTTGACTGAAACACTAATAAGGGGAGGGGAGTTTGAATTAGTCAAGTGAGGGAAAAGTGGAAAGATTTGTGGAGAGATAGGGGGAGTGGATCAATGAGTGGGGGAGAAGGAGTAGTTGGCCGAAAATGAGAGTCTTCACTATGCCAATTTCGGTCATAGTCTAGCCTAGTGCCGAATTCTCCCCTCACTTTTCAAGTTTTTTTCAACTGTGTGTTTTGCATTTTCCTTCTTTTGGTTTCGAGTAGTTCCTCAAAAGGTCCTCAAGTGTGTTGCCGAATTTTCCTTATTCTTGGCCGATTTCTACTTGTCCCCTATATTCTTCTTTTCTTTTCCGCGGATTTTTGGTCTCCCCCTCTTTTCAACTTGGCCGATTGCCTGAGTGCACTTCTTTCCCCTTCGTTTCCTCTTTGTATTTTTATTGTGAGGCCGAACCCTTATATTCTGTTTTCTTCAAGCCGAACTCTAATTACTCTTCTCTAATTCTAGCCGAATCATCTCTTTCTCTCCTCTCTATTGGGCTATCTTTTCTATTGCTAAAATCAAACATCATTTTTGGTACTTGGGCATTTAGATTGGAGTCTAGGCCGATTATTGGTTAGTTCTTTCTCTTCTCAGGTGTGCGATTTATTGTTCTTCTATGTGTCGTATGTGTCCTACTCATTCACCCTTATGTCGTTTTAGTGATTATCACTTAACTCTGTGGTTGCCGAATGTGCTAGAGGCACAATTTCCATGATTAAGAGAGTTGGACCGATTGTCCTTTCGCAATAAGAAGTCTAGTCATTCATGGTAAGCACTTTGGATATTATTTATTTTTACAAGGAAGTATGATTTTTGATGAATCAGTTATTGTTTTGGTTAGAGGTTAAAACTTTGGAGGGAGTTCGTGTGGTGAACAAGAAGGGCTCAGCAATTGGTGGCTTGGCAAGTAGCCATAAACCAGTTAAAGTGATTTCAATATTTTGGTTTGGGAGTTACCATGAATGTGGCTAATGGTGGATCGTTATGAATCATAGGTGCTTTTTTCTCGGAGGGTTGCGACAACAGTTCCATTACAGGTGTGTGAACACTATCGATTGATGTGAAACTGCAAAGGCTGAAAAGCCGAAAAGTAGGTTGTCGACATCACACGGGCGTGTGGGCCCCTATGTGATAGGCCGTGTTACGAAACATAGTCGTGTGGTCGATAAGATAGCCATGAGCATTCTCATGGGCCAGAACAAAACTAGGCCATACTGGGCCGAACTGGGCTGTGTAGGCCCAATGGGCTTGTGGGCCCCACACGGAGAAATCGCATCAAGTGCGGTAAATATTGAGCTAGGCTGTGTGAACTACGTGGCTAAGGTTATTTCTGGGCTTTTTGGGCTAGATACGCATGTGGGCCCACATAGGCCCGCATTAGGGGCTTGTAGGCCCATTATTACCATTTGACTAATAAGGTTGCATGGGTCGCCTAGACGACTGTGGACATACTGTTGGGTCGGTAAGTATCTTTAGACCCTAATATGATAAAATAACCATTATACCCTTATGGGGTAAATTGACTGAAATACCCCTATATTATATATGATTGATTCTGAGCATGTTATTTATGCATACACGTATGATATTTTGTTGCATTACATAAGATGGGTTATATGATTTTGGAGGAAGTGTACTGAAAGGCTATAAGCCTATTCTTGGCGACTCATTGCAAATCTCATTATAGTCTTCAAATCGATGCGACTTGGTGTGTAGGGTTGGGTGGGTCAATTTTATCCCCACATGGTGTGTAGGGCTGGTATGGAGTTGGTGTGTAGTGGTTGGATTGGGTAGGACTCTTTGTTGCATAATGTACTGAAATGGGTTAATGCCCAGACTGCTACTGTCATTGAAAAAGGGGCCAAGGCCCTAACTAGGATAAAGAGGGCTTAGGCCCAAATTGCGTTTTCTCTGATTATCTGTTATTTTGGGATTTCACACAGTGAGTTTTCGTAAACTCACCCGTCTGTTATCTGTATAGGAAATCCCAGGCTTAGATGGATCGATGCGGTGGAGGACTCAAAGGTGGCCACTCGATGTAGTACTTTATTATTGAATATGACTAAGATTTTATTTTTGGTTTTTTTTCCATTGTAATAAGGCCTTTTAAAGTTTATTTTATTTTGGGGATTTTATTATTTTATTTTACCTGCTAGTGATAGGACTCGAGTTTTCAAGAAAAAGAAACGAACAAATGTTTTTCTGAAATCATCACGCTCATGCAAAACGTTTTAAAAACTTCCATAACAAGCATGGTTTTAAAGTTTAATAATAAACTGGTATAACTAATGTTTTACTTAAATGACGTGGGTTTTCAAAATAAACTAGGCCTCTCATCCTTTTGATAAGAACCCAATGATGTTTTACAAAGAATGAACATTTCAACAACTCGTGTTTTGAAAAGCACTCTACTGTGACATCACAGATTCGGCTATAACGTCTAGGCCGGGTTTGGGGTGTTACAAAATATATCACCAAAGAAATATGAGAATTAAGAATGGTGGTGTCCGCAAGTGCATGAGTCAAATTGTAATATAGTTGTGCAACGAAATACCAGAAGTATTTTGAGGATCTTACCCAAGGGAGGTTGGAATAAATAACGAAAATAATTTTTACAATAATAAGTCTAAGTAGTAGTAATTATTTCCTATATTACGATGGATCATAACATAGATTTAGACAAATAAAAATAAATAAATAAAAATGGAAATAAATAACGATAAATAAATAAACGAACTAAATCGGTAAACCAAATCAAGAAGATTAACTTGCTTCAGGGTTTGCAACTAACTTTAAATTAGGGGTCTAGAGTGGATTAATCACCGATCAAGCAATTATTACCTCTCGAATCTAGTTAACTTAATCAATTGGTTGATACTTTCTTATCTTCAGACCTCACTTTTTTAACTAGGATAAATTATGATTTACTCTGTTCGATTTATTTTTCGATTTAATCTAACCTATGATTACTTATTAGGGTTGTCAAGCCTGAAAATTTAAGAACACATAATTTATACCAACTAATCTATCTTGAGAAATCCCAAATCTTTCGTTAGTCACATCCTTATCCACTCGTTAATCTCCCCTAGAGGATTTAGCCACTCATGTTATTCATAATCTCAACTTCGATTGAATAAACCATGTGAGAAACACAATCTATTAAAAGAAGAAAAGTGATTTGAATAATTGTGGATTGAGTATCGAATGGGAAACGGAGTAGAAAATCTCTCGATTGAAATAACGAAATAAAAAAAATGCAAAGGAGAATATAGAATCAATACTTTAATTAAATAAACAAGTCCTTGAATCAAGAATGATGCAAGAAGAAGAACAAGAAAGTATTTAAAAATCGAAAAGAAAATAAGCTAAAACTAATTGTAAACTATGAGGGTTTTTGAAGGCATTTAGGACGACTTGATTACATTCAACCCCTTTATCACTTGATATATTTAATTTCTTTTTTCTATTTACAGTTTAATATACTGAACTAAGTAGTATACATATAAACAACCTATATTATTTAATTTGAAGTGAAATTTACAATTTAAACAAACAATCTAGGTATATACTCCTAACCAATCACTTGTATTTCTACAAGCTCAAGCACGAACATGCAATTAAAAAAGAAAAACTAAAAAATAAAAACAAAGAAAATAACATAACTGGAAAGAAAATTTTGAAAATTTCCTAAGTCATCCCACACTTTATTCGACACATTGTCCCTAATCTGCAACTATAAATATTAAGGAAAGAGATTACCTGATTTTCTTTATTTTTGCAATACAATTGCTAGGACTACTCCCACTTCTCGATTTGTGGCTCTATAATGTTGTGCCATAAAAAAATTGGGGTTGCTACTAAGAAAAACTAGACACATTATATATATTTAATATTAAATTTTTAAATGCTTAAAAACTATATGAAAGACATTTCAAATATTAAGTCCAAATTCTAATAAAAACTGAAACTTAAATGAAATTGTTTAAAATTAGTCGGAGGTAGGATCCGATGCTTCATTCACTTTATATTGTTCGCCTTCCGACTCTTCCTCTAGGTTCTTAGAACGACGGAAATGTGCAAGTGTACACAATCACAACAAGTACTAAAGTGACAAGTAAATGTCGAGTTATTGTACCCATAGGGACTGTGAAAGAAAAATATTTATGAAATGTAAACCAAACACTTTGGTGATGGGAAAATATTTCGTTTTAAAGAAGTGGTTTTAAAAAATAAAAATTAACTAATTAATAGAAATAAAAGTAATTCCAAAGCACGATTTCAAAAAGATGGTTTTAAAATTTCAAAGCCCGATTTCAGAAAGGTGGTTTTAATCAAGATGACATAATTGTGTTAGATCAATTACATTCTTTAACTTATAATTACTAAACTAATGTTCATATTGTTATGAATATTTTCACAGCAACTTGGTAATTTACTAATTACCACTCATATGTACTTACTAAATTAACTAATCTCTTGAGCATTTTTCAATGCCAATTCAAACAATTAATTAATCTTCATAAGCATATAAAAGATTAAGTGAGGTAACAATATATTTCTATATTGAAACATTTTAATCAAAATAATCTTGCAAGTTATGCAAGGCTAATGTACCATTTAATGCCGTCGCTAGTTTAACCTTCAGCTACCTTAGAAGATTAAACATGCACCAATTAAATACTATGTCATTTAATTATAGTTTCAATAAGTTTAATAATTAATTCATTCATTACCTTACATTTTATAATGCAAGCATAACAAAAGCATGATTTTATTTAATTGAACAACTCACCCAGGCTTATAACAACACAAACATAATTTTAATAATTCAAGTGGATAAAAAGCAATCAATCTAACACAAATTAATTTAAGCCATTATAATTAGAACAAGAACAACAACAAAACAATTATTCATATTCATGATCACAACATAAAAAAGAAACTTAAATAGAAAGGAACTAGGAAGCAAATCCAGTATTTCTCTAAAGCCAGACTAGTGCGCTCCTCTTCTTTTCTGCTCGCTGTGTTGAACCGAGGTCTCTACGAACAATTGAATGATTCTATTACAAGGTTGAAGAGGACTCTTTTTCAAGAGGGAAATCGGCAATGGAAATAAGAAAATAAGATAGGAAATGGAAGAGAGAAAAACAAGTGAAAGAGAGAGATGTGTGGGAAATGAATGGTGTGTTGAATGAGGATGGGAAGAGGGGTATTTATAGGTCGGAATGGATGCTAAAAATATAAAATAAATAGTATCCAATCCTTTTCCCTTGGCCGACCACATATGGTGCAAGTTTGAATGGCTCAAACTTATTATTTTAAGCTAGGGGCAAAAGTTTGAAGGCACGAAAAGTGGAGGGGTTCGAATAGGATTTTATGGAAAATTCAAGGGCTATTTTTCAAGTGTGGAAATCAGCTAAAATTAGCTGATTGGATCGGATATTTGGACGGTTTGGGCTGCCCCATTTGCTAAGTGGATCTGTCTTCTTTACTTAGCACAATTGGGTCTCTTTTCATCTTCAGGGTTATAATTAATTTTTAACACAATTAATTTTAGATCAAAATTAATTATAAAATATTTTTAAGACATATTTTTGGACCACCCATGGTTGTAAAATATTATTATCCTTACTCTTAATCACTTGATGCACAACATTGCCCCAACGGTTCAAGCCTCTCGAGGTGTCTGCCGAGCCAATTTTCACCCTTTGTGCAAAGGTATAAAAAATAAACCAAATTTGTGTAAATTTATTATAAAAATAATTAAAATTCAATATGTTAATAATTTAAGTGCAAATTAATTTTTTTATAATTAAAGTATGAAATTCGACAAAAATTACTACGAAACTGCACGAATTAGGGCTCAAAAGGTGCTGAAAAAGTCTATATATTTTTGTGTTTCTAGTTCTCATTCGGATCTTCTTTAGGATCTTCCTCTTTCTCCAATTCCATCTTTTTCTTCACCTTGCTTGAGTCAATCACTACCTCGTACTTGGCTGCTAGGAATTGTGGCTGCTTCAACCTGCTTTTCCTTGCATAATCTTCAAAGATTAGTCCGCCTTCTTACATCCATTGAATGATCCATTCCAAATCTGTTAACACATTGTTGCCTTGATGTGGTTTGGTTTTTGTTGCCCTATTTAGTTTCCAGTTTTCTATTAGGTATTCTCCACTTGGTTTCAAGATTGAAAACTTGCTCGGTTGTAAGACACGACTTAATCGTCCCATCAGCAACTTCGTTTGTCGGCATATGGACGTTTCCAAGTGTGGGAATAATAATTCTACTTTTTTTCCTCTCACATTAGAGCATGCTTCAATATATCCATGTTCTCACACAATTTTTTTTCTTTGTTAAAATTGTGTATAACAAGGTTGCCTGGAATGTATCGATGTTGGACATGTCTATTGCTGGGCAAATTCGAGTACTAATAAATTTCAACCACGTTCATATCATCGGAGTTAAATTCGCTTGAGAGAACGATATAGAATAATCTGTGCCTAAGTGGGATTTCCACTCACCCTTCCTGTTCGTTAGGAGTTTAATTATGTCATGCATATTCTCTCTCGAGAACTACATTAGGTTAGTTAGTTGAATGAAATCACAGAGATATAGTAAAATGTCATAATAACTTGCTATCTCGAGTGGCGAGATAGTCATCTCCTTTCCTCGGATAGAGAGCCACATCCACAGTACCTCCTTTAAAGCGATAAAAAAATTGTGCACAATCGGAAAGTACATCGACTTGGTCGGGTTTGTGCAGAACTTCTCCCATCAATGGTGTAATAACCCGTTTTTAGTCAAATCGGAACAATGGTTTTGAAACCACAAATCTGAGGTCAAAATAATTATTTTTTTTATTTTAATGTCTACAGCATAATAGTGTGATTGTTTGAAAGTATCGTTAAGAAATTTTATCGTTTGAATGTTTAATTTGATAAAAAGGACTAAATCGCGTATAGTGTAAAAGTGATGTTCTAATAGCTAAAGGTGTTTAATAGTTATGGAATATTAAAGTGGAGGTCCTTATGTGATAATTAGACCATTATTAATATGAGTGGACAAAGATGGACATCTTTTTAATGGTTTTAAAGGTTAATGTATAAGGTTAATTTGGTAATTAGATAATTTAAATGATAATTAATAAAACAAAATGCCATTTAATCTATTCATCATCTTTCTAACCGATTATTGAAGAGAAAAAAGCCATTAAAATAGCTTCAAGGTTTGGCTAGCTCTCATCTATGCATATTAAGAAAAACGAAATACGGATTTAGATTGGGAAAAGAACAAGGTTTTGGACTAATCGACTCGTTTCGTCATTTTTGGCATTCAAGGTAAGTTCGTATGTAATAAGCATTGTTATATTTGTATTTTAAATGCTTTGGTATTGTATAAATTGTGAATACGATACTACAGACATGTTTGACGATGATTCGACAAGTGTGAAATCCCGGTTGAACCTTAGGAATAGATTAGGATACAAATGACATGTCATTAAGGGTTATGTGATTTGGGTGCTGGTCCGTACGTACTAGCAATGGCTGAGTTATCCGGCATGTGTTGCGGATACTTGTCAGCTTGTGTGAGCAGTATCGTGTAGCTTCGTCATGACTGTCAATTTGTGTGAGTAGACCCGTTGATAGCTCGAAGGTGAGCATTATATGTGATATGAGATTGAGATAGCTTCAGCTATGTGTGTGGCACTTAGGGTGAGAGATTTCTTGAGTATTCGATAGTATTCCGAATGGTTCAACGGCTATATAAAAGTTATAGATGAGTATGAGATTGATACGAGATGGTACAGGTATGTGCATGAACCATATAAGTTTTAAATCGAAGAAACTTGTGAAGCTCACATCTAACCTTGCGATTGAATACATGATAGGTTTGTGTATTTACATAAGTTGTATATTCATATGATCAAATGTTTGAATTGTATATTTTTGGTAAGTTGAGTTATTTTGATACGAGCTTACTAAGCTTTATAACTTACATTATTTGTTTTTCCATGTTTTATAGTGAAATGAAAGCTAGCTCGGATTCGGGAATCGTCAGAGACCTCATCACACTATCAAGCTATCACTTTGGTACTTTTGAATTTATATATTTGGTTATATGGCATGTATAAGAAGTGTGGTCATTTTTGTTATGATTTGGTAATGAATTTAGCCATTTGAGTTAGCTTGTAAATGTTAAGTGTTTGATGTGTGTATAGCCATGAGACTTGGCTTCTTTTGGTATATTTTTGGTGATGTATATATATGTACATATGACTCTTGTTATGTGCTTGATGATGGATTGTAAATGCTTGTAGTGAATGGTTGAGATTTGAGTTTGGTACGTTTGTGAATTTAGGTCAAATAATGCATATTTGAAAATGGTTATATTGATGATCTGAGAAAGTGAAGTTTGGTATTAAATTGAATAGCATATTGTGGTATTGTGTGTCTTGTATATGTTGGTATTGAAATGGCATGATTTATGCTTGGTTGAAGTTGGATGAATGCCTATTTATGTCTTGTTTGGTTCCATTTGGTTTGGTGTAGGTGTATACAAATTTGGGTGGCAAGTTGGCTTGGTAAATAACCTATTTTTGTCTACATAGGCAGATACACGGGCATGTGTCTCAGTTGTGTGTGACACATGGTCAGGCTACACGGCCATGTGTCCCCTAGTGTTGAATTATAAATCAAGTCAGTATGCTCCACACGGCCCAACGCACGGGCGTGTGACTTGGCCATGTGGTGTAAGTCAGTATACCCTACAGATTTGGCACGGTCTAGCACATGACCTGGTACACAGGCGTGTGTGGCCATTTTGAAGGGCACATGGGCATGTGTGTTGGCCGTGTGACCCAAGTTAGAGTGTTACATGGGGTCAGACACAGGTTGGGACACGACCATGTGATCTCATTTCGAATGTCCACATGGCCTGTGACACAGGCGTGTCTTTGGCCGTGTGAGACACACGACCGGGCCACACGGGCATGTGTCCCCTGTACCATTTCAAATGCATGTTTAGGGCCTCGTAGGCTCGTATTAGGGACAATGTGATGATGTTGAATGATAAATTACATGGAATTTGTAGATGTAAGTGAAATGTATGTTTAATTATTTAATAAGTCTGGTAATGCTCTGTAACCCTATTCTGGCGTTGAATATAGGCAAGGAGTGTTACAGATGGTATTGGGTTAAGTCATGCGTTTCATTCTTTAATGCGTTTAAAGATTTAAAACCTCGTTCTTGCAACGATATTTTGCATTAAACTGTAAGAAGGTTGCTTTTGAGCACCGTTCTGGAGGGTAGGTGTGGTTATCCATTATGGATTTGCTATCGGAAGGATTGCTATGCATGGTTTTAAGTTTGGAAATAAATGAAAAATAGGGGAATTTACAGAATTTCGGATAAAAGGTTGGTAAATGTTGCTTTGGTTGGCTATGACGGTTTAAATGGTTTAGTAACTATTAAGGGCAATATAAAGAAGCCACATAGGGCTTTACTTGTTGTCCAATCTTGGTGAAAATATCTAAAGATCGCGTTGAATCAAGAACGGAAAGTTGCCAAAAAAGGCTTATGTGTCGTGCCAGAGAGCAGGTATGGCGCACCACAAAAGCAATTTTTACCCCGATGTGTATGGAGTTCAAAGGTGTGTCGTGCCACATATATGGTGTTGTGTGACACGACAATGAACTTTGGCATGCTTAGCTTGTGTTGTGCCATGAAATCATTGTGTGTCAACACAACTTCAAATTGGCTTCTCTGAAACTTGTAGAGGGTCTTCGATTGCCTGTACATGCATCTTACTAACGTCTAGCCCTTCCATTATGCTCGAAAACTTGTTCCCTAATATTTCCTAACAAAATAAAAAGTCTAATTCCTAATGCTATTAATTCAAAAACAAATTAATATAGATTATTTACAAATTAATTAAATTTGATGGTTAAATTTTCTGTTATGGTACTGGACTTGTCTGGGAATTCCTTAAACTTTACCATCGATTTTAAATGTCAGTCTTGCCTGTCTTGGATCCTCCAATCGTTCCTTACTCCACTAGAGTCTTACCATTTGTCTCGTTCTCTCATTGTGTGATTAGCTACATTTGCAACACTTGAAAAATCCTTTTGATCAGGGTTGTTGGGGGTTAAATTGAACAATATATAGCATTTTTCTCTAAGAAATCCCTCATTTTAGGAATATTGGCCACATTAGGACACTTCTATCTTATCACACCTCAAAAATAACGGATCCAAAAAGGTGAGTAAGGTATGTATGCAAACTATTTTGGCACTGTGGTAGTATAATTCGCTACCCTACTAACTTGCTGGTGAGTTATAGTATTAGCGTATACAAGTGTTAAAGTATTTTTCCTTTAGCAGTACCTAAGGATTTAGTTACAGGTATCTTCAAGTGGAGAAAAGAGTATGCCCAAGAAAGAGTATGCCCTAGAGTATTAGCTAAGCACAAAGAGCCTATCAAGTGCATAAGAAAGCTGTAGGAGACTTAGTTACCTTTAGGACCTTGTCATACGTAAGCCACCACTAAGGTATAATACGCTCAGTTTTCATGAGCACTTTTCAAGTTGGTTCTTGTAATGGGATTAGTTGGGAGTCAATTGGATTGATTTGGCCCTTCCCATGAGTAAAGTAGATCTTCACCAAATTTTCTTTTACCTACCTCTTGATTTGGTAGGGAAATCAAGGGGACTGAGAGTATATTTATTGAAGGGAGGGGGACGTTCCAAATGGTTTTTCTTTCTGCTTAATGTTCAAGCTCTTCTCTCTAACCTAAACGTTCTTCTCTTTCTCATTAATATAGAGTTAAGACCTTATTTAACCAATGGATGATTCAATCTTCTGGCAAGTCTTATAGCCTTGTATGTTACAGTTGTTGATGAGTAAGGATGCTTAAAGGTGTGAGAATAATAGGGTGTGAGTGGAAGGCCTTGCATAGGGGTCGCATGTAGTTGAAGCATTAAAATGGGATTCGAATGGAAATTCCATGATCTTGTAAGCAATTGCTACTGCTGGATTGGGAAGGACAATTGAAACAAAAGCTCCACGTTGAGTCAAAGGTTGGTCTCTGGTGAGTCTCTAAACCCAACTTCTATATGATATTTTATGATGATTTCTTATACAGTTGATGTTCATATAGATGCGCATATCTTCTTGAGGAGTTTTTGTATGTATAAATGTGTGTGTATTCTCTGTGAAGCATTTTTATGTAGCTACTAAAATGTACGAAGTGCGGCATGAAAATGACGATATGTGGTAAGCATGTTTGTGAAATTATGTGTTGGGAAGTATGATTCTGTTAAGGGTATGTGTGAAGTCTATGTAAATGTGTCCAAAATGTTATTAGACTGATGCATGCCAAATTTTTGTTGGTGACAAAGGGGTTCGGGTGGAGTGTTGGTAAAATATGTGATATGATAATATACCTCGCGATGGTGCTTTGATGACATCCGCCGGGACAGTAAACATAAGGGTAGTATGGCAAAATGTTGTCTGCTGGGACTGTAAAAATGAGAAAAGGCCAAAAGACCAAAGCCATGGCACATTATGGAAATTAAGGATGAACAACTTTTGTCTACTAGTGTCTTTATTTGTCTTAGAGGCGATGATGGGCAAACCTCAGGCTATGTTGAGTTTAGGCAAATCCATATCATCAAACATGACAGTTAGTGTAGTGCCTTAGTGGCAAACCAAACCAAACCTTTATGGCGAGTTATCTGTAAATCCTTTGTGGTTAAATTATCTAAAGAGCATATGTGGCGTATTGTTTGGGAAGCCTTTGTGGTGAATTATCTGTAAAGCCTTTGTAGTGAATTATCTGAAGAGCCTATGTGGCATATTATTTGGGAAGCCTTTGTGGTGAGTTATTTGGAAAGTCTATAAAGCAAATTCTGTAACATCTAAGTGGCGAGTTGTTAGTCCGCCTTTATGGTGTGATCTGGGTATACCTATGAGGCATTTTCTAAAAGAGTTCTCAGCATTGTACTCGACTGATGAATCCACCATAGTAACTCACTAGGTCAAAGAACTTCGCATGTATGCAATTATGGGTGGTGTAAGTGTTCAAAAAATCTGGAAGCTTTCACATTTTGTATCAAAGTCATCTGAGTTTCTATTGGGTGATCTAAAATATTACCTTTATTGAACTAAATTTGATGTCTGGATCGATGTAAAGAGACAGTGTGACTGATATGCCGACAACCGCTAGAGGAGTGTTTGAAGGTATATCATTCTGAGAAATGTATCCAAATTTCTATATCCAAGCGATTGTGAAATGGGATCTGATCTAAGGTGGGAAGCCTATGATCTGCCAATCAAGTGGAACGTGTACAAGATGGCTAAGTTAGAGGTTGGTGTATAGTTATCCACCAAGAATCAGAAAAGTATCTTCCAAAATATGAAAGGAAGTCCAGAATTCTTAAGTCGAGGAATTCAACATCGTTTAAAGGTAATGATAGTTTAGATTCACTAAGTCTTGTTGAAATTACAGGCGTCTATTTGTAATGCAGGTTCTTTGAATTAGACCTGTGTGTCTAGAGGGACCAAGCCAGGATTGCGCCAAGGTGGCAGTTTGGAGAATGATATTATGCATACAGAGGGGCACTCTTGGGAACAAGGTGATTAGTACTCTACACCATGATTTAGTTACTTTAACAAATATATAAGTCATAATGTCTTATGTTCCTTTTAAAAATCTATTGTAATTAATAAATGTTTCTTTTAAATCTTTTGACTTAGAAAAGATTATGAATACACAAGAAGTACATCCAATATGGTTTTTGCTAGTTGTAAAATTTTTGTTAAGTATTTAAGTGTTGTGACATCCTATATTCGGGCCCTGTAAAACGGGTCAGGTATAGGGCGTTATATATCTCCTCATTGATTTTTATTATAAGCTCGTTTCACTTGAGAATGATTTTCAATTTCGAAGTGGCAAGAATTGGCCTACCCAACAAAATGGGGATTTCTCAATCTTCCTCGAAGTTTAGGACTACAAGGTCAACGAGGATTAAAAATCCTCGTACTTTAACCAATACATCTTCAAGTACACCTTTCGGGTGCACTAAGGATCTATCGACAAGTTGTAGCGTTATTGAGGTATTTTTGAAATCCCCAAGTCTGAATGTTCGACAGATCGATCGGGCCATTAAATTTATGCTAGCCCCTAAATCGCAAAGGACTTTGCTAAAATATCTATCCCCTATCTCTATTGGGATTGTAAAACTACCAAAATATTTTAACTTCGAGGGTATATTCTTTAAAATTAATGCACTACACGAGGCATCAATGTCGATTTGCTCTTCCTTTTTCATTTTCCTATGCCTTTTCATGATTTCTGTTAAATGCTTGGCATATTTTGGGATTTTATTAATAATTTCTAATAGTGGCAAATTAACATTGAGATATTTAAATAAAATAAAAAAAATTATAAAATCTACCTTGTCCCTCTTTTGCTTATCTTCTAATCATGTCAGAAATGGTACTTCAGCTCTTGGTGGTCTGCTTGCTCCTTTTCGGTGGATTTTTTTACCTTTTTGTGAACCTCCTCTTCTTGGATGGGCATGACTGGCGACTTTAATGCCTTGCCTGATCGTAACACAATCGCCTTTGCGTGCTCTTTCCTATATATTTGAGGGTTTTTTTTGTGTTGCTAGGGAACCTTTGACCATTTTGCTTCTAAAATATTGTCATGAGCTAGCTCATTTTGTCACAGAATTATCCATCCGAGATTCAAGTCATCCACACATCACTTGGTCTTATCAAAATCGATCTTTATTGTTTCCATCTTCCCCTCTAGCTGGTCGAATCTTTGACCATATGTAGTATGGTCATTACCCATGATATGTTGTTGCAACGGTGGAGGTTGATAAGTCGTGTTTTGTTGAGTTTGTGCTTCATTTTCTCCTCCTTTCTTACCTACCTTTTGAAGTTCAGATGATCTCTCTAACCAGGATTATAAGTATCTGAGTAGGGGTCGCGACCCCTATTATTTACGTAACTTGCTTCCTCAGGTTGGCTTTCCAAGTGTAGCTTCGTTCTCGTAGGCTTGACTGGCGTCTCCAAATGATTAACCTTTTCTAAAAAAAAATTTGAATCTATCCTCTTCGTTCCCTCTGTTCACTACTTTCACTGTTGGAGGCTTTGATTGGTTAATAAAACTTTTTTTAGGCTATATGTATGAATTTTTAGCCATATATTCAATGATTTATAAGCTCGTTCATACGTATGAAACATGAGAGATCCACCGGATGCTCCATCTAGATTAAATCTAATATGTCCGTCAACATCATTGTAGAATATTTGAATTTGGAACCATGCTTGCTGTCCATGGTGTGGGCACTTACTTATCATTGTCTTGAAATGCTCCCATGCCTCGTAAAGGGTTTCATCTTTGTATTGTTTAAAATGAGTTATTTCTCACCAAAGTTGAATGGTTCGACTAATCGGGAAAAAATTATGAAGAAAATTTTCCACTAGAATATTCCATGTTGTCATGGAATCTGGTTCTAATAAATCTAACCAACCGGCTACATTGTTGCATAATGAAAACGTGAACAAACGTAGATGTATAGCATGTTCAGTTACCTCGTTATACTTGAAGGTATTGCATAGTTAAAGGAACTGCTTGAAGTGTTGGTTCGGGTCTTCAACCATGCTCCCTTTAAATTGTAGTGTGTTTTGGATCATTTGTATTGTGGCTGCTTTTAGCTTGAAATTATTGGCATTAATTGCTAGATGCTCAATGCTTCCTCGCACCACATCTGAGGTAGGTAAGACGTACTAGCTCAACATCCGCTGAGCCGTTGGGACTTCTTCCTGATTATTTTCTTGTGGTTCTTCGAATAACGAATTTTCCTGGGATAAGTTTATAACCACGAGTGGATTTTTTTCCATTAATTAACGGTTGCGCTTGAGTAGTTGCTCTAGATCTAGGTAAGGTTGAATCAGAATGCTAAAGCTTCGGGTCATAAACGACCTGAAAGAAAATAAAAATTAAAAAACAAAAATTAAAAATCGTATCTTTAGGTCATAGTGTTCCTACTTATCTTATTAATTGTAAAAAAATATTTTCAAATTTTATTGCCAAAACCTCCCCGACAACGGTACCAATAACTTGACCACCCATAAATGAACTATAATTTATAGAATAAATTTAACACAAAAAAAAGAATTAAGAACGACGGTGTCCGCAAGTGCACGAGTCAAATTGTAATATAGTTGTACAATGAAATATCGAAAGTATTCTAAGGATCATACTGAAGGGAGGTTGGAATTAATAACGAAAATACTTTTTACAATAATACGCCTAACTAGTAGTAATTATTTCCTATATTATGATGGATCATAAAATAGATTTATAGGAATAAAAATAAATAAATAACAAAAGGAAATAAATAACGAGAAATAAACAAACGAATTAAATTGGTAAATCAATCAGGAATATTAACGTGCTTCAAGGTTTGCAACTAACTAAGGATTAAGGGTCTAGAGTGGATTAATTACCGATCAAGCAATTCTCACCTCCCAACCCTAATTAACTTAACTGATTGGTTGATACTCACTTATCTTCTGATCTTACTTTCTCAACCAGGATAAATTACGATTTACTTGATTCGACTTATCTTTCGATTTAATGTTGCCTATGATCACTTATTAGGGTTGTCAAGCTTAACAGTTTAAGAACACATAATTTATACCAACTAATCTATCCCAAGAAATCCCAAATCCTACGTTAGTCACATTCCCATACACTCGTTAATCTCCCCTAAGAGATTTAGCCACTCATGTTATTCATAATCTCAACCTCGATTGAACAAACCATGTGAGAAACATGACCAATTCAAAGAAGAAAAGAGATTTGAATAATTGTGGATTGAGTATCAAATGGGAAACAAAGTAACAAATCTCTCGATTGGAATAATGAAATAAAACAAATGCTAAGGAAAATGTAAACTGAATACTTTAATTAAACAAACAAGTCCTTCAATCAAAACTGATTCAATAAGAAGAATAAGAAATTATTTAAAAATTGAAAAGAAAATAAACTAAAACAAATTCTCAAATGTGAGGGTTTTTGAAGGCGACTAGGACGACTTGATTACATTGAACTCTTAATGACTTATTTATAGAGGTGTTGGCAGCCCAAATTAGGTCTTTGACACGTCTTAGGTCTTTGTATAAGTCTGGTTGCATGGACGAAAATAACTTCGGTAAACATGGGCAGCACATCGATGTGTGTCACGCTATAGCCATTGCGTGGGATGACACGACACCAAATTCCTTCTTTCTGTCATTCGTTTGCTGCTTGATGTCCCGAGAAGCTTGTGCATCACTTGACCCTTGTTTCCACATCAACTAAGCCTTTATATCTTCATCCTACACACTCAATTAAACCAATTATCACAACCTAAGGCCCTTGTCTGCCTATTGGGTCACAATACGTACAAAATGTGTTGAAAACACTTTTTTTTAACTTTTGATCCTAAAGCCTAAATACTGAAAACGTAAATTGAAATATTAAATTGCTAAGAAAATAAGCTCCTTAAATGCAGAACTGACCCAAATTAACTACTACATTTGATGGCAGGTCAGACAACTTTTGCAAACTTTAACAGTGTCTTAAATTGGTACATAGGCTAACTAAATCAAGCTCCCATGGCCTCAAATCTATAAAAATAAAAGAAAAATGGTTAGGGACTTACTTGAATTAGATGGTTGAATAGCTTAAACACAAAAATGGCATCTACCCTTGGTTTATATGCTTTGGCCGGTTAGTGAAGATGATATTTCATCTCTCCTTCCTCTAATTTCGTATATATATACCTAGATTAAAGGTTAATTAAATTAATTAATTCGGTTTGAAAATGGTTTTCTTGTAAAACAGAAAATTAATATTTTGAAGATTGGCTCGATTTGTGATATTTATGGCAATAAACTGTCGATCAAGTTTGTACTTGTTTTTTCAGATAGGTGGATCCTTGTTGTTCTCAACTTTCAACCAAATGATATTCTCTACTATTTTCATACCATGAAATACGTCGAGTGTGGGTTCAAACAAATTGAATCAAACATAAAATCGAGAATATTTTCTTTACTTTTAGTGGGAAAGTAAATCTCTCTTAAATAGAAACCGGTAGAATTGCAATTTTTAGAAAATAAAATTTATTCTTAAAATAAGTTTCCACTACTTTATGCCAAAATAGCAATATTGAAAAACTTCAGAGATATTTGTGTTTTTCTCTTTCTATTGGTGTGATTTGATGCCTACCAGTGCCATCTATTTATAGGGAGAGTTGGTAGACTCCTGGTTTCAATGGTAGAATACAAATAATATTATTTTGATAGATGAAACCTCCAACTCATTATTTAAGGAGAGGGGCAAGAACCCTAGGTAGGAATACTAGGGTTTGCCGCCCCATGTATTCCATATAAGGGAAGTTGGGCCTCTCCTATACTGGGTCAAATTATATGTGCTTCTTGGATTTTAACCCAATACATTATAATTTATTCAAACCTAGTACATGCTTTTTCTATTTCCCAAATTAAATATTATTTTCTCAATTAATTTAAATAAATTAATTTCTCAATTAAATAATTTTCTCAATCCAATTCTAAAAACGTTAAAACTATGACAACTTTACTGTAAAAGAATCTGTAACATCCCAAATTTTAGCTTAGTGAGAATGTGGAATTATATAAAAAATAAGGAATTAGCTTAGTGGTTAGTTATTGAGTGTGAAAGCATGGAATTAAATGAGTTCCCAAGTTCAAATCCTTTCCGTTCAAATTTGAAATCTTGAACCTCCAATATCGATTCCTATCGTTGCCAAGAAGTGCCAATGTCGCCCTTATCATCTAGCTTGTGTAAGATCTCTTTTTCTCTCAATTTCTTGATAAATATTGTTAAATAAAAATATAAATTTCCAGATCTGGAATTTTTGGGTTTTTTAAAGATTTAATGGATAATTTTCCAGCTTTTTAATTGATCCTAAAAGTGGTTTTAAATCAGCCCAAATTTTGTCACCGTGGATGGTAGTGTGCGCGCCTATGGGCAAGAAAAGGGGGTTGTTTTTCTTTATTTCTTTCTCATATTTTTCCGGAATGATCTTGGGTTCTTGAACCTCTTCTAATCAGCCTTGAAACATGCGTTAATTAGGGAACATCGATTGATGAATCAATGCTTCAGATCTGACAATTTTGGAAGCATAAGTGTGTTATTGTAAACTAGTGAATAGATTCGGTTTAGATATTGGGAAAATTTTTTAATTGATCAAATAAGGAAATTTTTTTATCATATATTAGCTACTTATTTTTCAGTAATTTAATGTGTTAGGTGCCGACTTAAACGCCCCAAATTAGCTGTAAAGTCGAAAGAAGTTCACGCGTATGATTCACCTCAAATTAGTGTAAGAAGTTTATCTAGTTTGGATTAGAAAATAGTTGTAATTGTGACGATTTGATTGAACCCATTAGTGGGTGTTTAGGGGATGTTTAAGAGGTTTGTTGATTGATTTTTATACTAATTTTTAATTTAGGTTCGTTTTAAAGTTTATTAGAGAAACTGCAAGATTCGCTAAAGTGCTGCAAAAGAGTGTAAATATGGTGTGCAATCTAAATTCAATAACTTGATTGGTAATAATAATTCTTATGATTTAATTGATGATTTAGATTTTTAATTGGGCTTGGCTTAGTAGCTAACTACAATGGTATCGCGATACCGACCCTCCCAAGGTATCGCGATATCCAAATTTTCTTAGTACATGACAAATCATCACCTAGAATTGAGGCCATCTACAATGGTATCGCAATACCGAACCTCCCAAAGTATCGTGATATCCAAATTGTTTTAGTACATGACAAATCATCACCTAAAATTGAGGCCATCTACAATGGTATCGTGATACTGAACCTCCCAAGGACCCTCATTTCAAGACTATCGTGGATATCGCGATACCAGACCATGGGTATTGCGGTATACCTGTCGAGCGAAAACAAAATATTCCTATAGGGATAGTCCTTGTCTAACACCAATAAAACACACACATTCTGAGTAGAATTTTGGGCACAATTTTTGGGTTGTAATCAGATCAAAAATCCTTCTTTTTGTTAGAAGAAAGGAAAAGACTTTAGATTATTCAACTTTTACACCTTTTTAGCTTAGGGTTTAGTCACTTTCTTCATCTTTTTAGGCTTCTTGATTAGCTTTTTCTAGTTAACTGTTAAGTTAGTTAAGTTTACTATAGCTCGGTGTTAATTACCTTTTAATACTTGGACTTTCCTTGTAGTTACACTTTAATCCTTTGGTTTAATCTAATTCATTTTTGTTTCATTTCATCTATTAAAAATAATTTCTTTAGTGTTTTTATTAATCTATTTTGCAGTCATTGTTGTGTTTTCCAAGCTTTAGCAAGAAAGCTTGGGTTTTTATTGCTTTGGTTTGAGTTGAAGTTAATGTAATTTGTGATTGATTATTTGTTGGTGTGTTTAGATATAAGTATGAGTAGATAAATCCTAAGTGGTTGGTTGATAGAAATGTTGGGTAGTTGATTTTTAAGTTCAGGGACTAAATCATAAAATCTAGACTAAATCGAATAGAATTCAAAACTTAGGATTGATGACCTTAACGAAAAATTTAAATAAGTGAGATCGAGAGGGATATTATTAGACACCAATTCAATAGTTTGGGGTTAGTTTGGTGAGGTCAAGAGATAAACTGGACCAATTTGTCTAATTTGGTAAAATTGAGACTAAAAGGTAAAATTGAGCCAATTTAGAAATATTAGCAATTTAGATCCATAATTCAAAGGTTAACAAACAATATGGAAATCAATCAACCTTTGCCTGTGATCGAATTTGTTAGTTTCGTAGTTTGTGTAATTTACAATTTAGTCTTTTTTTTGTTTTTTAGATAATTAATTAGCTTAATTCGCCTTCAATTATATTTGCTATAATATGACACCTGGTGAGCAGTTAGCTAGATTCTCAGATTGCATGCTATAGTTTAGAATCACTTGAGCACATACCTCTCTTTGGTTTAGTCCTTGGAATACTCAAGTGTTTCATTGAATATTACAAATATTACAACTGAATTTTCATACTTGCAGACACCACACATTGATTGATTGTATTTGTGTTGATTGTCAACCTAGGCAGTTTTCGGCGGTCAACCATCAACCACCAAACCTAGGCCACATTTTACAAGCAAGCATTAAGTTACAAATGTTCAAACATATTTTTATCTCATTCATCTATTAGCCAAGTTACCATTTCTACTTCATTCATGTCATTTCACATGTCATACCTTTGATTATAATTCATCACATCTATTAGCATAAACATACATATATGTCCATCAACATGTATGCTTCAAATCATCAAATTAACAAGATACGTAAAAGTTAAAACAAACTTTCCATAAGGTAACACATGTACTCTAACCTCTCAAACCCAGCTTAGAAATTATGGCTAGATTGAGAAGACTACATTAGCCACCGAAATGGCTAAACTAACTTACATTACTTTTGAAGACCTTAAATAAACTCAGTTTAGAGAAAACCATAGTTGTACTTTGAGTTAGCTTAAAAACATTCATTCATTAGGTCATGTATACTTATGATTCATTTTATAGTTGATAATGTTGTTTTAGGAAAACCATTTGCTTGTCGCTCTTCTTTAAAAAAACTCGATGTTAAACTAATGCAACGGAAAAACCATTTTCAATTCATTTTGGAAACCTACTTGCCTTATCGATTTGTTTTTCAAAAATGATTCATTTGCAATACATCAAAAATTAGGGAACAATGCCAAATTTTACTTAAGCCCAATATCATACATTTTTCAGTTATTATGCCTGAGTAATCCATGCATGCAAAAATCCCCAAATGAAAGGTTACCAAGCCACAGACCATAAATAATTAAAAATTACAAACCAAAACCAATAAAGACTTAATAATACTTATTAAGAATAGTCCGAGGCCCAAGGTGATTCTCTGAATGATGAGTCCGGTACTAATTTCGCTATTTACCTAAAAAGTTAAACACTATTGGGGGGTGAGCTTATGAAAGCTCAGTGTGAGTGGAACAATTATTTAAACAGGCATAAATATCGAATACAGTGAAAAATATTAGCTTTAATAGAAGAATACAGAACCATCATTGGAATTTCATATCATTACATAGGCATTTTCAAGTTGATGTCAAACGGTGTATGGGCATGGGTCATTATTCATTCGAGTAACAATCGTTAATTTCGATACCATTCAATACAACATAATACAATACGTAGCATAAATCAATAACATACAAATATGTTTTGAGCATGATGCAATGCAAAAAGGTTCCTACCCATACCATCCGCTACATACCATGAGTTCCCCAAAACTGGTCATTCGAACTCCAAAACTGTAACAGTCTATTTTTGGTCAAATTGGAACAGTGGTTTGGGGACCACAAATCTGAAGTCAAAATATTTATTTTTTTTTATTATTTTAATTTTTACAACATGATTGAGTGATTGTGTGAAAGTTTCGTCAAGTAATTTTATCGTTTAAATGGTCAATTTGAGAAAAATGACTAAATTGCATAAAGAGTAAAACTGGAGTTCTATTAGCTAAAAGTATCTAATAGTTATAGAACCTTAAAATTAAGGTCCTTAGGTGGTAATTATACCATTATTATGATAGTGGATGATAATGGCATGGCATATTTGAAATTTTGAATTACTAATAAGGTTAATTTTGGAAATTTATAATTAAAGATAAAAAATAAAATAAAAATATGTTATCATCTTTTAGTTTCTTATTCAATAAAAAATTAGGGCTTGAAGAATCTATTTTTATACCTTTCATTCGGTCAAGCTTTTCATGCTCATTAAGGTACGATTTTTATCCCGTTTTTAATGATTTATTCGCTTTTGAGATCGTTGCAACTAGTACTAGCTAGCCCATGGACTATTTTGCAAAACTGTTAAAAATTATGAAAGTTTCCATTGATGAATAAGCATGTGTTTTGAAGTTTCTTGATGGATTATGAATGCTTGTTAATAGAATACAAGTTTTGTTAAGTGATTTTTAGTGAAAATGCAAAATAGGGATTAAATTGAGAAATGTTGAAACTTTGTGGTTAAAATGTGAAATAAATGAGAAATATGGGCTGCTAGGGGCTAATTGGTAAATCGGCTAGCATGGATTAGTATTGAATTGCATTAATTTGTGATTTTATGAATTAAGTACTAAATTGTCAAAGTGGTGAAACATTAGGGGCAAATGTGTAAATGTGTTTAAATGTGTGTTTTGGATTAAATTGAATGAAGAGAATATGAAATGCGTTAATTTTGAATATATTTAGATTAAGAAAAGCGGAATTCAGATCTAGATCGGCGGAAAACTAAATTACTCGATTAATTGACCAATTTTATCGTTTTCGAACCCGAGGTAAGTTTGTATGTGATAAATTTCAATACAAATGTATTTCATATGCTTTGATATTGCATAAATTGTGAATATAAGACTGTGGATATGAACGATAGTGATTTGACGATGATTCGACATTCGAAATCCCGGTTGACCCTTAGGAATAGTTTAGGATGCTTGTGACATGTCATTAGGGAATACATTGAATTGGCTTCGAGACATGATCGGGTGCGAGATATACCGATTTGGCTTTGGGCCATGCATATCGACTGATTTGGCTTCGGGACATGATATCAGTACTTTGGAGATAAGTTACCTTGATTTGGCTATGGGCCATGGTATAGGTACTTATTGTGTGAGACCCTTGAGTATCTGACTTCCATTCTGAGTGGTTCAATGGGTAAATGAAAGACGAGAATGTGTATGAGATTAGTATGAGATGGTACAGGTATGTGCATAAACCATATTAGCTTTGAATCAAAGAAATGGTGAAGAAAGTATTTAGTTTTGTGAATGAGTAATTGAGAGGTTTGTTAGTTGATTGAATTCTTATACTTATGATCAATTATTGAATTAGGTGCTTATGATTATATCAAATTTATGTCATACAAGCTTACTAAGATTTATAGCTTACTTTGTTTATTTTTCTCGTGTTTTATAGTGTTATAAAGCTAGCTCAGATTCGGGGATCGTCGGAGATCGCTTTACACTATCTATCTATTTCTCGGTACCTATGAACTTTGGCATATTAAGTATATGGCATGTATAGGAACCTGGTCTTTTTGGTATATGTATTGTTATGAATTTGGCCATTTATGTTGGCTTTTAAAAGTTGTGTTTATAATGTTGTAAGTGGTTATGTAAGTTGATTTAATTGGCTTGGTTGGTGATGTATGTATATAGTTGTGCTACTGCCTCTTAGTGATGTGGTTCGTGTTTGATGGGAATGGTTTGTTGAATGCAACTTTCATGGTAGCAAATGGTTGAAAAGTTGAGAATGTTTGTGCTTGTGATTTTAGACTAAGAAATGCTTAGTTGATATGGTATATATATATGAATGTTTTGGAAATGTGAATTGGCATGATTTGAGTTGGCAAAGTATGACGCTAAAAGTATGTTAGTTTTTGATATAGAAATGGTACATTTTAGTCTTGGTTGTGGTTGATTTGGATATATAAATATGCTATGAATGTGTACCAATTGGATTGTGTAGGTGTGTGAAAAGTTGGGGTGGCAAATTGGCTTGGTAAATAGCTTATTTTTGTCCACATGGGCCTGTGTCTCGGCCGTGTGTGACACATGGACATGTTACACGACTGTGTGTCCCCTAGTGTTGAATTTGAAATCAAATCAGTATAATCCACATGGCCTTACACACGGGCGTGTGACTTGGCCGTGTGGCATAAGTCAGTATACCCTACAGGTTTGGCACGGCCTAGCACACGGCCTGGCACACGGGCGTGTGTGGCCATTTTTAGGGCACACGGGCTTGTATGTTGGCTGTGTGACCCAAGTCAGAGAGTTACATGGGGTTGGACACGGGCTGGGACACAGCCATGTGCTCCCATTTCGAATGTCTTCTCGGCTTGTGACTCGGGTGTGTGTGGTGGCCGTGTAAGACACACAGGCGTGTGTGCCTTGTTTTGAGAAAAAAATTCAAAGTTCGTGAAAGTTACTTAAGTTATCGATTTAGTCCCAAACCACTCTCAATGTATGTTTAGGGCCTCATAGGCTCGTATTAGGGACAAATTGATTGAGATTGAATGACATTTGTATGATTTGATTAAATGTAGGAAGGTATGTTTAATTGTGTTGTAAGTTCGGTAATGCTCTGTAACCCTATTTTGGCATTGAATATGGGTAAAGGGTGTTACAAAAACATTATAGGCTTAAGCCCGTTGTGGTTAAAACCACCAATAACAATATGCAAAAAATTCTACTAGTAATGATGTAGACAAGCTGCCAGTAAAAATACGATAAATCATCGTTCCTCTTGGTACTCCTGGTGCAGTGCACTGACTACGAATAATGCAGACTTAATATGACGTCGGTACTCCACGGAACTCCTCCATCAAACACAAAATCCCAACCCAATGGATATGCAATATGTTACACCATCTCATACATAATCATATCTTAATACTTTTCACATTCATTTGACATGCTTAGCATGTTCTCAATAATCACATACTTTTAGTAAATGGAAAAAGTGTTCCAATCTTTCAAATTACCATTGTGTTGGTATCAATCAATATGGTTCAATTTCACATACTTTACGGATTTTCATTGTGCATACATAGCACATTTTGCAGTACACAATATAACAAATATCTTATGCATTTAAATCATACATAAGCTTAATATCTCAACACATTATATCATTTAGTCAAACATTCTCATATCTCATAATTCAAATATGCAATTACAAACTCAATCAAACATTCATACTATCAAACTAGAAATTTTGCCAACATGTTAATCTTTTAAGACTCAAAACATACCTGGTTCAGTCACTCACAAAATCAATAATTTGGATATTAACCCAATCAAATCAGCAAGCTAATTTATCAAATATAACATGATATTTAACATTTTCAAACAATTGTATGTGTTTAGGACTCACCTTATTTTTCACTTCCTCGCAGCACACTACCGAATCTTCCAATTTTCCTTAATAATTCCTTTGAAAAACCTAAACCAAAATTCAGTATAAATTCAATCAATTTACTATTAAACCAGCATCTAAAAACCCACTTATGAGTTCAAACCAACCGTTGAATTTATAACTATTTTATGATTCTAGACTAGTTAGATTCCTTAAACTGTATCGATGCAAACCGTATGTACAATCATTCTTTGCCTTTACGGATGATTTGGGGCATTTGGGTCAGCACCTAATTTAATAATATACTGGAAATTCAATATCTAATTAATTATTAAATTCCTTCATTTAATCAATTCATAACGTTTACCCAACAAACTAGTTATCATTAATTGCACTTAGGCTTCACGATCTGTGGGATCCGATTGGCTGATTGATCAAGAATGTCTCTCCCTAATTAAAATTTGATTAAAGTTTGATTAGGATAGTTCAAAAACACAATTTAATGCTGGAAAAATATGGTTAAGACCCAAGAAACAAAATATCCCCCTTTCTTGCACATAGGCACACGCACCGCCACCCATGGCCAAAATTGGGGTTGAATTTTAAAATGATTTGAGATCTCATTAAAATCTAGAAAAATACCTTTGAAATAATTTAAAATCACACAAATTCCAGATCTAGAAATTTTGGTTTTTAATTAACAAGATTAATCAAGAAATTGAAGAGCAAAAATATCTTACCCAAGCTAGTTGAGAGAAACGACAATGGCACTTTCTTGGCAACGTTCAGGATCGCTCTTGGGGTTCAAGATTTTAGATTTGGGGCTGATTTAAGTGGCAGAAATATAATAAAGAAGATGATGCACAATCTTGATGCAAAAAGAAAAAGAAAGAGATGGTAAAATGGAAGGTGTAGGCGATGACATTAATAGAGGAAAGGAAAAATAATAAAATCAAAGAGAGGGAAAGGAGGAGATGAAAGGCTAGGGTAATGAGGAGGAGGATTAAAAACTTGCTATTTGTGAAAAATTAACATTTATACCTAGGGTTACAAGGCTTGGGTGGCACACACATTAAAACGAAGGGATTTTTGCCAAAAATTAAATTATTTGCATGGGAACGGAATTGAACTTAAGACTTTAAGGATAAATTCACTAATGTTTAACCATCAAACCAATACCTCATTCTTAATATAATTTTGAAATATTTATTTTAAAAATAAGGTGTGTCACATACTAGGGTTTGAGGCAAAATTTATAAAAATAATAAAAATGATGAGAAAGAAGGGATTTGAACTTGTGTTTCAACGAACGTTTTACTAACGCTTATCTAACAAAACAATACCTCATTTATTCCTAAAAATTCATAGATAATCTCAAAAATTACGACATGACCACTCTTTTTCGATTCTCCAATTCGATTATACTAACCCCCGATTTTTGCGATGTTAGATGTATCTACTAAGATATACCACAAGACACCTTATATACAAGCCACAATACTTGACTAAAAATGAAAAAATAGATACCAAATTGAGGATAAGATAGTGTGAGCTTCAAAATGATCCAACTTGACGTGTTCCGCAAGGTTACAATCTACAAGGAAATGGGAAAACAAACGAGGTAAGCATATAAAATGCTTAATAAGTTTAAATGGAAACTAAAACATGCCTTGATCATTAAGGAATAAATAACCATTCTATTTGGAAACCAATTTAGCTTTCCTTATCTCATTAAGACATATATCTACATACAACATCACCACAAGTCGAATGTGTTAGATACGTTCTATAATCGTAAGTACTATCTACATTAAAACTAGAATCATATAAAAATCTATATATCTAGTATCATCTATACCATTTCATTTTCTTTTCATGAATGAATTCCATTTCCAATCAATTGAACATCTCTTGATGGAACTATAGTAAAATAGACTCTATACTCAGGAATAATTTGCTCACACAAGCTAACATTACAATAGAGTTGCTTACACAAGCAGACATTATAACGAGGTTACCTGTCCAGGCTAAACTTACGTTACATATAATTTGAGAATCTTTAACAAGTTCTAGATCATGTAATAACATGTAAAATCTCTGATTAATCGAGCATCTAACCCTAATGGCAGGCCATACGTATCCTAACCTTTTACTAAGTTCACTCGGGCTTCATGTCCGTATAAATGTCAAAACCAATTCCTATACATAATTTCATTTCTCATTTTCAAGACAAATAATTAGTCAAAAATCACATTTAAATACTATTCTATTTCCAAATAACCAATATTTACATGAATTTACAATTCAGTCCATTTTGGGTTATAAGTGTCAAATTCATTAATTCTACTTAGTTGAAATATATATACAAGTATAAATTCAAATATCATTCATACGTAATTTAAAAATCAAGTGGTACGTTACATATGAAGTTACCTGATCAAAACAACAAATAAATTGAATCTTCAAGGACTAATAGATAATTTTGGCTTTCCTTGATTTTCTCTAGTTTGATCCAATTCTTGATCAATAAAAATATCTTTCAATTTTAAGCTTCGGTTTAAAAAGTGATTCCAATTACATTCCTTAGGAACTCTCTAGTTTTTATTTATACTAAAATTTAATAACAATTTCGCATTTTATTTGTAATAGTCCGGTTTAGACCCTAGTCGGAATAGTGGTTTCAAGACCAAAAATTCGAGTCAAAAAAATATTTAAATATTATTTTATGTGCTTATTATATGTGAATTAGTATGTGTGAAGATTTCGTACGCAAATTTGATTGTTCGTGTGCTCAATTTGTTAAAATGACCTAATCGCGTAAAATGTAAAAGTTGCTTGATGTTTGTTAAAGTGCTCAATTGTTTTTTTCTTATTAAAAGAGAGGTCCTTATGATACAATTAAACCATTGAAAGCATGAGTGGTCATAAATGGCCTTAATGAATATGGATTATATGTTAATTAATAAAGGTTAATATGGTTATTTAGTATATTATGTTAATTAAAATGAAAAAAAAACATGAAATTGGCCATTATCATCTTTGTTGGCTGAATGTCGCAAAAGAAAAAGAAAGAAAAAACATAATCTAGGGTTCGACACTTTGATTTGGTGATTAAGGTATGGATTTTGTTCGGTTTTTGATGATTTCTATGTTTTTGTAACCGTTGTTTAGTAATCTATCAGGCCCATGCTCTAATTTTTGATTTTGTTGATGATTTTGAAATATTCCATTGATGAAACTATAAGGTTTATGAAGTTTGATGTTAATAAATCAAAGATATGTGTTAGATTACTAAGTTTTGTCTTTGAATTTTTTTTATAAATTTGAGTGAAATGAACTAAATTGTGAAAATGAGTTTTTGAGGGACTAAAATGTGAAATAAATGAAACATGTGGGTTTGTATGAGCTATAGGAATATTTGGCCAAGCATATTTTTAAAGAAATTTGGTGTATTTTATGACTTTATGAATTAGGGACTAAATTGTTAAAATATGAAAATGTGAGGGGTAATTTGTAAAATGACCTAAATATGTGTTTTTGGATGGATTTGAATGATTTGGTGAATAAAAGACTTAAATTTGAATTTATAAAGATCAAGAATTAAAGAAAAGAGAATTAGATCGAGGAAAGTCAAAAGTCGTCGAGTAGCCGATTCCGTCTATCCGAATCCGTACGAGGTAAGTCAATATACAAATAAATGTGTTTTGAATTGAAATATTACTATTAATTTGATATTGAACATTTATGAATGGTTATATGAGTTGAGCGTGAGACATCCGAGAAAGTATCGACAAAGTTCTGACGTCCGAAAAGCCCCGTACGAACCTTAGGAATAGTTTGGATACATATGTCATGACATAGGATCCGATATGTGTTTTCGTGTAAGACCACGTTTGGGACGTTGGCATCGTATTTGATTTCGTGTAAGACCCTATCTAGGACAGTGGTATCGGTATTTGATTACATGTAAGACCATGTCTAGGACGTTGGCATTGTACGAGCTTTCCAAGATATCCGCATATCCTTATGATTCCAAACGGTTCAACGGGCATTCCGAGAAAAGAATGAATATATGAATTGTGTATCTGATTCAGGTACGTTTGAAATGTATACTATAATTGGGAATAAAAGGTAAGTACATGTGAAATTGTTGATATGTGATATAAGTATGAGAAAATGTGCTATATGTGCAAATGAATTGGAAATATAAGAAATGTATATGAACTATGTGATTTGTGATAGTATTTAGCTATGGAAGATATGTATTTTATGTTGTTCATATGTTTTAAATGATAAGTTTGTTTGTATATGGCTTACTAAGCTTTTGAAAGCTTACTTTGTGTGTGTTTGCATTGTTTTATAGATATCTTAGCTATAGAGAGCTTAGGGATCGTCGAGGATCATCTCCACACTATCCAACTCTATTTTGGTACATTTTGAAAGTGTAAATATGGGAGTATGGCATGTATAAGCTAGAAGTAGTTGAATATGTGTTATGAAGTGTATATAGCTAGCCATGTGATTTGGCTTGGTTTTGGTTGTGTATATAAATGAGTTTTTGGTATGAATTAAGTGATGCAATATTATCTATGTGAAGTGTTTTGGATAGCCAAGAGAATTGGTCAAATTGGTAAGTTTTTGGAATGTGCTTAGTATGGAATTTGGTAAGGTTTTGGCATGAGATTTGATTATATGATTAGAGATTATGAAATCATATGTTTTGGTATGTATTTAGCTTATGGAATGATATGATTTGGTATGTGTTACAAGCATGAATTTGTTGTCAATGATATGGCATGAATGATGAATGTTTTGGTAGTGAAATTGGTTGAAATTATAATGCAAATGTGCTTGGTTTGATGCTTGTAGGTTTGACCCAAATTGGGTGGCAAATTGGCTTTTCAAATGGCCTATTTTTGCCCACATAGGCAGGGACACGGGCGTGTGTCTCAGCCGTGTTGCTCGAGGGCCATTTCAAAATGAGCCTGGGTAGACCACACGGTCACACACACGAGCGTGTGCTAGGCCGTGTGGGCAAGTCATTTTTGACCACGGGCTAGACACACGGGCGTGTCTTGTGTCCGTGTGGACAAGTCAGTATGTATGCCCTGTTTTGGCTCGGCCTAAACACACAGGCGTGTCTAATGCCGTGTGAGGCATACGGCCTATTTCACACAGGCGTGTGACCTGTACAACTTTGAAAAATGTTTAAGTTTTGAAATTTTTTTATGGGCTCGGTTTAGTCCCGACCCCTTTCCAATGCATGTTTTAGGTCTCGATGACCTATATAAGGGACTCTATAATGATGTTTGACTATGATTGTGGATAATGTATGTGAATTGTTTATAAAATGTTTCTGATTGTCCGGTAACACCTTTAACTCTAGTCTGGCGACGGATACAGGTTAAGGGTGTTACATTATTCATTCTAGTCCTATATACAAAACTAATGATTAAACTTTACAATCTAACCCTTTTTCATAATCTAAGCTTAAAATCTATTAATTTAACATCAATTTTTTCAAGAAATAAAAAATGGAAACTTTTGAAAACTTTAACCGTTTTGCAAAATGGTATAAGAGCTAGCTAAATCAAACTCTCATGACCTCAAAAGCTTAAAATTACAAGAAAATGACTTAATTAAGCTTACCAATTGAAAGGTCGAGTATGGAAAACATCTTAGGTTTTCTTTCTTTAAATTTTTGGCAAGAAAAAGATGGAGAAGAAAATGACATCTTTTTGCATTAAAAATAACTTATATAGTATGATTAATTCATAATTCATTTTATAACACCTTGATAAATTTGTTTCTATTTCTGTAAATATTTGACACAAATATGTATCTGCTTCAGTGGTTAAGTGTTCTAGGTGTGAGTAAAAGATCCCAAGTTCAAGCCTTACCTTTAGCAAATTTTGTTATTTTTGGATCTAAGCCTTATCTTTTTTCAGTAGGCTTCTATTAATTTGTATGTAAATTCATATCAAAATGAGCTTGTTGGTTCGAGTGGTAAGGGAGTTGGTATGTCGGAGGTCCTGTGTTCGAATCCCTGCTTGAGCGGAGATATTATTCTTGCTCTGTTAACTGTTAGTGTTTCTGTAGAGTTGGGTTTCTAAGGAAGTGGTTGTCAGTGGGATAGTGGAGTGGAATTTGGGGGATTCCTAATAACTTATCTGAATTTATTTTATTTTATCCTTTTGTTATTTTCCAAAATAGTTTCTCTCTCTTTCAGAATTTCCTAAGAATCTGACATTATTCCTCTTCTTTCTGCTCTCTGCAACTTTTTTCCCTTCTCCTTCTTACCGTTGTTTTTATTTTTGTTTTTTATTTTACTGTCAAATTTTTGTATCTCGTTATTTTGGTGCTCTTTGTGTGTTACTGGTAAGTTTGGTAGGTGCGTTTTTGTTTTGGTTAATGGATTATTGGTTGATGAGGCTCGTTTGGTGTTTTGGAGAAGATCAAAGGGCTGGGGGTTTCCAATCGGCACGCTAATTGTGCGAAATCTCCATCAATCGTTTGAAGGTAAGGGTTTTAGTGGAATAAAAGGGATGTTTATTTCAATATAGTTTGGTTTGGTATCGATTTAAGCGGCTAATTCGCTGGTTTGTTAGACAATTTTAGGTGCTGAATGGCTCGGGGTGTTTTTGCATCGAAACCATAGCAGGTGTGTTCCCAAAACGTGAAAAAACTGAGTTTCGGTGAAAGCCAAAAAATTGCACTGTCGATGCCACATGGGCGTGTGGTCGCCTATGTGGATAGCCATGTGATCGACTAAGGCTTGGCTGTGTGCAAGACACGGCCATGTGGTGGCTTGAGTATGGCATATGGGCCATACGAGCTAGGCCTAGTAGGGCGTGTGGGCCCATACGGCATGTCATACAGGCGTGTGGATTCTAGGCCAGGCCGTGTGGGCTGTACGTGTAAAGGCTAATCTCGGCGTGTAGCCCCACACGGGCAAACCACACGGGCATGTGGGCCAATAATTCTAAAAATTTCCCTAGGGTCGTACGGGTTGCTTCGGTCAACTGTGGGCCTACTGTAGGGTCGGTAAGTGCTAACTAAACCCTAATTTGTATGGTATGATATTTTATTAGACTGATCTAAGTAAGATACTAAATGTATGCTTGACTATACTGATGTATGTGTCTCCGTTATATGTATAAAGCATGTTGAGCATGTTTAATTTGTTTTATTTGTATTTGAATCTCTGTATCTGTTATTGGGGTGGGACCTGTATATAAGGAAGAAGTATTCCGTTCGACATTAATCGCCTTTATTCTAGCAGCTTAGCTGTATATTATCTGATATGTGTTTTAATGGCACAATGTGGTGTGTAGGGATGGGTGGGTGTTTTTAACCCCACATGGTGTGATAGGATGGACGGAGTTGGTGTGTAGAGGATGGGGGTAGGATTCTGCATATCTAAAACTGAATCTGTTATCTGAATCTAAATCTGAAACTGAATCTATATCTGTATCTGACTGTGCATATAACTCTATATGTTTGCATGCTTAATTCTGTTGAGTTGCACACTGAGTTTTCGTAAACTCACATATGTTGTCTATTTTGTCAGGTAATCCACAGACTTAGGCGGATCAGTATGACTAAGACTCAACAGTAGCCACTTGACCGTAATTGGTTAAACTTAACAATTTATGGTTTTAATTATGTTTTTGGTATTTATTTTGAGAGTTTGTAATAATTGGGACTTTCTAGACTTTTTGGTTTTTAGACTGTTGAATTTGGTTTGTCGATTTTCTACATGCTTGGCTAAATTTTTTTGTGAAATAGACGGTTTTCACGCAAAAAGTGGTTTTCCTAAAAAATACAAATTGAATTTCTAAATGTATCGGTTTTATAGACTTTCCCTGTAAAAATAGGTTTTGGCAAATAAACTAATTAATTAGAAATGATTTTACGCAACTAAACCCATTCTCTGTGACATCTCCGGATTTTACCATAATGTCTAAGCTGAGTTTGGGGTGTTACATTTAGTGGTATGAGAGCCAAGTTGTAAAACTCGGCTTTGAATTTTTTTTCCAAATTTATGTTTCGAAAAGAATTGGTTTTCAAATATTTTTGGATAATTTAGAAAAGTATGTGGTATATCGAGTCTCTAGTGCTGATCTTGTAAGTATTTCTGATTTTTTGGTAGAATACTCTTAAAACACTATAGTTAGAACTTTCTGAAACTGTACTGAGTAGTTAAAGACTGAAACCTTTTGAAAAGATTCTAAACTTCTGATAACTTATGCATAAAACATCTGCTAATAAATACTGGAACTGATGCATAAAATTTCATAATCTAAATTAAAACTCAAAATTTATGATGAGCGCTCGTGGAACTCATGGACGTACCATTCATGGCCGTGGTAGAGGCTGTAGGGGGCTCGAACTGAGTCTTCTTCTCTAGATAGTATGCCGCATTTAGATACGAATGAGACACCAATTTCTCATGCTACTGATACTAGATCTCAAAGTCGCTCTGCTGGGGGCGACGCATTGTCTCAAGCCATGCTGAGGATTTTGAAAAGGTTCGCTGGACCCCATTCTGGAGTTAGAGGTCGAGGGTCAGTAATTGAACAACTCCGAGCCAATGGTGCTGAGTCGTTTACGGTGTCACTAAAGTCGCCCCTAATGTGGCAGAGAATTTGTTAGAGGCCACTGAGAGGATCATGAATGATCTAGACTGTACTCTTAAGCAGAAACTAGAGGGCGCATGCTTTTTGCTTCGCGATGACGCTTATCAGTAATGGTTGACGGTTGAGGAAGGTACTCAGCCTGAGCGTCTGAACTGGGATTTCTTTAAGACCACATTTTAGAGTAAGTACACGGGGGCGAGCTATGTGGATTCTCGTAGGCCTGAGTTCATGAATCTCACACAAGGCGATAAATCTATGGCCGAGTATGATGTCGAGTTTCTGAGGTTGAGTCGCTACGCTCGAGGCATGGTGGCGTCTGAGTATGAGAGGTGCATCCAATTTGAGGATGGATTAAGGGATAATTTGAGGGTACTGATTACTCCTCAGAGGGAGCGAGAGTTTACAGTTCTGGTTGAGAAGGCGAAGATCACTAAGGATGTTAAGCGCGTGGAGCGTCGAGAGAGAGGCAAGAATAAGAGGGATTTGGAGCCCTCTAGTTTTGTTCGGAGGCCTAAGAAAAAGGCCAGACCTAATGGGCCAGTTAGAGTAGGGGCTTCTATTGCTCCTATTGGGATTTAGCTGTGCAGTGATTGTGATAGGCTCCATCCGGGCGAGTGTTGGAGGAGGATAGGGGCTTGTTTAAGGTGTGGGACATTAGAGCACTGTATTCGAGAGTGTCCAAAGAGGGTTGATCAGATACAAGCTAAGGGACCAGGTTTTGCACAGCCTCAGAGGGCAGTTCAGTAGCCACCTAGGGGCCGTGGATCGGCTAGGGGTGAAAATGGTATAGGTCAAGGGTAGAGAGCACAGGGCAGAGTTGCTGGTCAGACTGAGGCAAGGCTATAACACCCCTAACTCGTATCTATCGCCGGACTAGGGTTAAGTGGCATTACTGGACATATCGGAACATTACATAATCATTCCAGTATCAATAATCATACATCAATATATCATAACAATTCATACACTTATAGTCCCTTTAGAAGGTTTATGAAACCTTAAACATGCTTTGGAAAAGGTTCGGGACTAAACCGATCTCATACAGAATTTCTTAGAAATTTAACAAATTTTCAAAGTTATAGAGGTCACATGCCAGTGTGAATAGGCCGTGTGCCTCACACGGCATTAGACACGCCCATGTGTCTAGGTCGTGGCAAAATAGAGCATACATACTGACTTATTCACACGACCACAAGACATGCCCGTGTGCATTGGCCGTGGTCGAAATTGACTTGGGTCACACAGCTAGCCACACACCTGTGTGGAAAAAATAGGCCATTTGCAAGGCCAAATTGCCACCCATATTGGATCCTCCCTACAAGCACAATTCAATCATCATATGCACCATATTTTCAACCAATTTCATTCCAAAAACATTTATTATTCATAACATATATTCAACAACCTATTTTATCCTTATTACCTATATCAACTATTGCCAAATCATAAACTAAAATATACCAAAACATATGTTTCAAAACCACAATTTACATCATTCAATCTCATGTCAAAAACTTACCAATTCCTTAAATAAGCACTTACCACAAATTTACCAAAATGACCCATTTTCTTGGCCATTCAAAACACATCATATTGACATATTTGCATCACATATTTCATACCAAGAACCCATTCATTAAACAACCAAAACCAAGCCATATCACATGGCTATATATACACATTTCAAAACATATCCAAAGATCTCTAGCCTATACATGCCATACTTTTATATTCACATTTTCAAAAGGTACCAAAATTGAGTTCGATAGTGTGGTGATGATCTTCGACAATCCCCGAGCTTCCAGTAGCTTTGATAACTTTAAAAAATGCAAACACACACAGAATAAGCTTTCAAAAGCTTAGTAAGCCATATACAAATAAACTTATCATTCAAAACATATAAACATCATCAAATTACATATACTCCATGGCCAGATACTATCTCAAACCACATAATTCATATACATTTCACATATTCTCAATTCAATTACACATATAACATATTTTCTCATACTTATATCATCTATCGTCACTTGTACACGTACATACCTTTTATTCTCAAACATAGTATACATTTCGAACGTACCTGAATCAGATACATATCTCATATAATCATCTGTTTCTCGGAATGCCCGTTGAACCATTCAGAATCATAAGGATACACGGATAACTCAGAATGCTCATACAATGCCAACGTCCCAGACGTGGTCTTACATGTAATCAGATATTGATGCCACTATCCCAGACAGGGTCTTACACAAATCAAATACAATGCCAATGTCCCAGACATGGTCTTACACGTAAACCATAATTCGATGCCAATGTCTCAGATGTGGTCTTACACGATAACATATATCGGATCCTATGTCATGACATATGTATCCTAACTATTCCTATGGTTCGTACGGGGATTTTCGAACGTCGGAACTTTGTCAATACTTTCTCGGATTTCTAATATTCAAGGAAGAAAATCCATTCATCATTTTTCAATAGAATATAAGCATAAATAAACCATTTCAATTACATTTATTTGTATACAGACTTACCTCGTATGGATTTAAATGAATGGAATCGACTACTCCACGACTTTCGATTTCCCCCGATCTAATTCTATTTTCTTTTATTCTTGATCTATATAAATTAAAATTTAAATCTTTTATTCAATAATTCATTCAAATGAATCCACAAACACAAATTTAGGGCAATTTACAAATTAGCCCTCACATTTTCACATTTTGACACTTTAGTCCTTAATTTATAAAATCACAAAATACACAAAATTTTCTTATACACATGTTTAGCCGAATTTTCATGGAGTTCATATAAGCCCATATATTTCATTTATTTTACATTTTAGTCCGTCAAAATCTCATTTTTACAATTTAGCCCAAATTACTCAATTTCATAAAAAATTTAAAGACAAAACTTAGTAATCTAACACATATCTTCCATTTACTAACACCAAACTTCATAAAAATCATAATTTCATCAATGGCTCAATTCAAAATCATCAAAAATTTCTAAAATTCAGACATGGGCTTTATAGAACACTAAGCAACAATCACAAAAACGTAGAAATTATAAAAAACCGAACAAAATACATACCTAAATCACCAAATCTCTTAGTCAAACCCTAAGCTTGAGTTTTCTTTCTTTTTACTTTGATAATTTCGACAACATGGATGAATTAATCATCTAAAATCATGTTTTATTTTATTATAACACTTATTAATAAATATTTACCATTTTACCCTTAGTAATTAAACATATCATTCATATTAATTAAGGCCATTAATGTCCACTCATACTTCCAATGGTCAAATATCAACATAAGGACCTTTCATTTACAAAGACCTAGCAAATAGGCATTTTAACAATTAGCAAGCCACTTTTACATTTTATGCGATTAAGTCCTTTTTGCAAATTAAGCACACAAATGATAAATTTTTCATACAAAACTTTCGTACATGCTTAAAAACATACTAAAAACATGTAAAATATATTAAAATATTTTTTTGACTGAAATTTATGGTCCCAAAACTACTATTTCGACTAGGGTCTAAACCGGACTGTTACAAAGACAGCCTGCATTGGTTTATGGTGCTCGAAGCCGAGAGGATAGAGATGCTCCAGATGTTATCACCAGTACATTATTAATTTTTGAAATGCCTTATACTTCCTTGATAGACATAGGTTCTACACACTCCTATGTAGCTAGTTCTGTATCTGAAAACCTGGGGATTTCTATTGAGAGCACTTCTAGTGAGATTATTATTCTGATTCCATTGGGGTAGTCTGTTCGGGTTAGTAAACTCTATAGAGATGTTCTGTTAGAGGTACAAGGAACCGTATTTTTGGCAAATCTGATGGAGCTTTCGTTTGGAGAGTTCGACTTAATTTTGGGTATGGACTGGTTGGTGGAGCATCATGTTAGTTTTGACTGCGCAACTGAGAGGGTCGCTCTGAGGACTGAGGATGATAAAGAGGTGGTTGTGATCGGTAAGTGTCGAGATTATTTGTCCAATGTGATATTCGTTCTTGTGGTTAAGAAATTATTCGAAAAGGGTGTGAGGCATACTCAGCTTACGTCAGTGTTTCTGATTCTGGGGACTCTTCTATTGAGGACATAAGAACAATGAGAGATTTTCTAGATGTCTTTCATAAGGAGTTTTTGAGTTTACCTCTGAATCGAGAGGTTGAGTTTGGAATTGAGCTCCTACAGGGTATAACTTCGGTGTCTATCGCTCCCTACCGTATGGCATCGAAGGAGCTTACAGAGCTTAAGGCTCAACTGTAAGAACTTCTGAATCGTGGATTCATTCGTCCTAGTGTGTCTCCGTGGGGGGCACCAGTGTTGTTTGTTAAGAATAAGATGGGACCATGAGGATGTGCATCGATTACCGACAGTTGAATAAGTTGACTATAAAGAATAAGTATCCACTCCCGAGGATCGATGACTTGTTTGATCAGTTCCAAGGGGCTTTAGTGTTCTCTAAGATAGATCTTTATTTTGGGTATCATTAGTTGAGGGTTAAGGAAGCTGATGTTCATAAGACTACATTTAGAACTCGTTATGGACATTACGAGTTCCTAGTGATGCCTTTTGGTCTGACGAATGCTTCGACGGCATTCATGGATTTGATGAACTGTGTCTTTCAGTTGTATCTAGATCAGTACGTCATGGCCTTCATCGATGATATTCTGGTGTACTCTAAGACCAAGGATGAACATGATGAGCATCTTAGACTAGTGCTTTAGATTCTACGTGAGAAATAACTTTACGCTAAATTGAGCAAGTACGAGTTCTGGTTGCGTGAAATGACTTTTCTAGGGGACGTGGTTTTTGCTGAGGGGATCTGTATTGATCCGAGGAAGATAGAGGCTGTGCTGGATTGGAAACAGCCTAAGAACGTATTTGAGATCTATAGTTTTCTGGGTTTGGTGAGATATTATCAGCGGTTTGTCGAGGGGTTCTGTCTGATTGTAGCTCCTTTGACTAAACTTTTGTGCAAGGGAGTTCATTTTATCTAGTCTGGTGCGTAACAATTGAGCTTTGAGAAGCTCAAGTCTGTTCTGACTCAAGCTCCTATTCTGATACAGCTTGAATCTGACAAAGAGTTTGTGGTATACAATGATGCATCGCACGTCGAATTGGGATGTGTTGATGCAAGATGGAGAAGTTGTGGCTTATACGTCTCGACAGCTTAAGACACATGAGAGAAATTATACGACGCATGATCTCGAGTTGGTTGCGGTGGTTTTTGCATTGAAAATTTGGATGCACTATCTGTATGGGGAGAGGTGTGTTATCAATATTGATCACAAGAGCCTCCAGTATCTCCTTACCCAGAAGGAGTTGAATCTTAGGTAGCGTCGATTGATTAAGCTGCTCAAAGATTATGACTGCATGATAGAGTATCATCCTGGTAAGGCCAATGTGGTGGCTGATGCTCTCAGTCGTAAAGCATTGACTGATTTGAGGGCGATGTTTGCTCGCCTTAGTATATTTGATGATGAGAGTCTGTTAGCTGAGTTGTAAGTTAAGACGACTTGGATTGATCAAATTCGGGTTAAGCAGTTAGGGGATGAGTCTCTGAGTTTGCTATTCTGTAACAGCCCGATTTAGACCCTAGTCGAAACGGTAGTTTTGGGACCACGAATCCGAGTCAGAAAAATATTTAAAAATTATTTTCTACATTTATTTTGTGCAAATTTATATCTGTGAAATTTTCATGATTTAATTTTTTCATTTAGGTGCCCGATTAAATAAAAGGACTTAATCACGTAAAATGAAAATTTGGTGCCTAAATGTGAAAGTGCTTAATTGTTGTTGTCTTTATAAGTGGAGGCATTTATAATGCAATTAGACCAAAGTTATATGTAGTGGACGGTAATGACCTTATGTTATAATGGTTTTATATTTAAGTTAAAAGGTTAAAATTATAAATTGGATAATATGTTATATTATATCATATTATAACATAATTAAAACCATTTTTGTTCATTATATCTTTGGTGACTGAATAAAAAAATAAGAAATAAAAGGAAAATAAGCTAGGGTTTAGCCATTTCTCAACTTGATTCGAGGTAAGTTCTAGCTCAATTTTTGATAATTTTTACGTTTTTGAGATCGTTGCTAAGTTATCTTCAAGATCCATGCTTGAATTTTTGATTTTGTGAATATTTTGAGTTAGCCATTGATGAGAGCTTGTGATTTTTGTTGTATGATGATGAAATATGAAAGATATGTTTTGAATTAACATATTTTGTATTGGAGTTTTTGATAATTTTGAGTAATTAGGACTAAATTGTAAAAATAATAATTTGAGGGACTAAATGTAAAATAAATGAAATATATGGACTTGTATGAATATGGGTAACATTCGGCCTAACATGGGTGAAGTGAAATTTTGCATATTTTGTGTTTTGTGCAATAGGGGCTAAATTGTAAAAAAGTGTAAATGTCAGGGGTAAAATGGAAATTTTCCCATTTATGTTTTTTGAACTAAATTGAATGAAAATATGTTTGAATGAGGTTAATTTGAATATGTTTAGATCAAGAACCAAAGAAATTGGATTTGGATCGGGGGAAAACGAAAGTAGTCGACTAGCTGTCTCGTTCCGTTTTACATTGTCTGAGGTAAGTTTATAAGCAAATAGACGTACTTAATTAAATAAATTCAAATCTTATATGCTAAAACGAAATTTATGAATTTATATATGTAAATGCCGAATATATATAAGCTTGGTAACTATATTAGTGAATTCGTTTCGACATCCGAAAGCCCCATATGAACCTTAGGAATCACTAGGATACATATGTCATGACATAGGATTCTGATATGTGATGTGTGAGTAAGACCATGGCATCGATATGTGATTCTGATATATGTGTGCGAGTAAGACCACGTCTGGGACGTTGGCATTGTACGATATATGTGATTATCCGAGTATCTTATTTAATTCTGAATGGTTTAACGGGAAATAATAAGTTAAGATGAATGAAAATTGAGTTAAAAGGCTCAGATATGTATTCATACTAAGTTATGAAATTATGGTAAGTTGAATGTTTAAATTGATGATATAAATGTTACATGTTAATGTGAATTATATGTATGCATATGTGAAGGTATACATTCAGTCTACTTATATTCATGACATAAATGGGAGTATATATGTATAAGAAAATCTATAATTGGCCAAATAATAAGTATATGTGATTTTGTAAATGAAATGTATGTGTTTTCATATTTGGGCAATTGTGAGGTATATTCGGTTATATATTATGTATAAATATGTGATATTAAGGTTTGATTTATAAAGATATGCATATAAGAGTTTAAATATTCGGTTGTATATACATTGATAATATGGCTTTGAAAGTGTATATTATTTTGATAATAGATACATGTATATTCGGCCAAGGTAAAAATTTGTACATGGAGGTATATGTTATATATGAAATTGTGAGTTTGAAAATAGATGTGATTATGATAGTATTAATTAGTTTGATTAAATTAAGTTAACATTAATATTGAGTTATTTATTTGCTTATAGCTTACTAAGCTCTCAAAGCTTATTCTGTGTGTTTTTCATATGTTTATAGATTTTCGGAGATCTGCTTAGGTTGGAAGTCGATGGAGACGTCATCACACTATCTAGTTATCATTTCAGTAAATAATGTTTTGAGATTCGGTTATATGGCATGTATAGGCTAATTTTGATATATATTTGGTTTTGAAATTCGTAAATATATATAGCCATGCGAAAATGGCTTAATCATGATGCTAATGTTGGTATATATAATCGGTCAAGTTATAAGCTTAAATTAGGAGGTATATTTTATAGTAAATATGTTGTGATGTTGGTTATATGATTTGGTCTTACAAGTAACATATTTTTGAAATATGATATGTGGTTTTTTTTGTGTGTGGGATGATGATATGATTCGGCTTGGTTAGATAAGTAGAATGATGAATATATCATTGATAATACATTGGTTAAATTGTTTTTTGAGATGTAAATGTTTAATGTGGGAATTTGGTTCATTTTTATTTATAAGCCATGCGAAGATGGCTTGTTATTTATATTAGGTTTGGTTTCAAGTTGAATATACCATGGATATTTTGGTTGTGATCTTGATGATTTGGCCATTATATATGTTTATATGTGAACTAAGGTTAATATATATATTTGTTAATGTTAATGAAATTATGCCATGGTATTTGAGTTTGTATGATGTGAAGTTGTGGTTGGATATTTTGAAGAGTGATATACTTAATATATAAGTGGAATATTTATTAGGTAAATAGCTATGATTTGAAGATTCGATAATTGGTTATGTGACAAAGTAAGTATAAACAATATTTGTATGTTTTTGGTCTTAGATTGAAAACATTATTTTAAGTGTAATGAAAAACTTATGACAAGACCATGTTTTGATTCGGCAAATAGATGATTTAATTTTCAGTAGATGTTAGATAATTTGGGTGATTTGTATTTGATATTAAAGTTAGATTATTTTGGCTATATGGTTAATTATATATATATACTTAGCCGAATATGTGATTATTGAATTAGCTTTGATTATGACTTTTGTTAAATGGCATGTTAAGTTTTTAGTAAATGACTATATGAATAGTAACTTAAGTTTTTAATAAACAAGAGGATTGGATGCAAGTTTAAGATGTGGCTTTATTATTGTGCTTTACTTATTAAGTAAATCTTATATGACATTTTGTGTATATTAACGGAATCTTAAATAAGTAGGTTGGTTTAGATAAATTTTATGATAAGTTTGTATGTATAATTGGTATTAGGTAATGAGTAATGAGATGTTAAAATCCATATGCTTAGATTCGGCTACTGATAACGATTATGGTTGAATGTTATTTAATTTATGTGTAACTGGTAATATTTGATTTGATTCAGTATATGTTCAATTGTGATGTATTAAGATGATTAAATTCTATGTGCATCTATGAATGTTCGAAAGTTGTGTTTCGTTTAGTAATACCTCAGAACCCCTTTCTAGCGACGGATACGGGTTAGGGGTGTTACAGATTCCGTCAGATGAAGAGTGGTAGTAATTTGGATTTTGGGTTGAATAATGATGGTGTTCTGTGTTTTCGAGGTCGAATATGTATGCCAAATGATTCTGATCTGAGGCAGTTGATTCTGAGGGAAGCGCATAGTAGCCCTTATGCTATGCATCCCGGCGGTAATAAGATGTATCATGATCTTTGTGAGTTGTACTGGTGGCCGGGGTTAAAGCGTGAGGTTACAGATTTCATTGCTCGTTGTTTGACGTGCTAGCAAGTTAAGGCTGAGCATCAGTTGCCTTTGGGTTTGCTATAACCCATTAAGAGTCCTTTATGGAAATGAGAACGAGTGACGATAGACTTAGTTAATAGGTTGCCGCTGACACTCACTAAGAAGGATTCTATTTGGGTCATCGTGGATTGATTGACCAAGTCCGCTCATTTTATTCCGGTTTGGACGGACTATTCTCTGCAGAAGTTCGCAAAGCTCTATATCTCTGAAATTGAATGACTGCATGGGGTTCCTGTTTTGATTATTTCTGATAGAGATCCTCGCTTCACATCCCAGTTCTAGAAGAAATTGCACGAGGCTTTGGGTTCAAGATTAGACTTCAGTGTTGTGTTCCATCCTCAGACCGATGGTCAATCTAAGAGGATGATTTAGATACTAGAGGATATGCTTCAGAGTTGTGTGATTGATTTTTGAGGTAGTTGGGAGGATTATCTGCCGCTAGCTATGTTCGCCTACAATAACAGTTTTAGGCTAACATCTAGATGGCACCTTACGAGGCTTTATATGGCCGTAAGTGTCGTACTATACTATGTAGGACTGAGTTAGGTGAACGTTGGGTTTTGGGTCCTGAGTTGGTTTCTAAGACTGAGGATAAATTTAGACTGATTCGGGATTGTCTGAAAGCAGCTTCTGATAGATAGAAATCTTATGCAGATCTGAAGAGACATGATATTGTGCACTCTGTGGGGGACTTCGTCTTTCTTAAAGTTTCTCTGTGGAAGAAATTTATGAGGTTTGGTCGTAAGGGCAAGTTAAGCCCTAGGTTTATTGGACCGTATTGGATTCTGAAGCGTGTAGGACTGGTCGCTTATCAGTTGGAGTTACCTCCGGAGTTGGACTGCATTCACAATGTTTTTTACGTCTCGATGTTGAAATGATACCAGTCTAATCTATTTCACATTGTCTCTGTTGAGGAGATCGAGGTTAGATCGGACTTGACTTTTGAGGAAGAGCCGGTTCAGATTCTGGATCGAGATGTTAAGGTTTTAAAGAGGAAGTCCATTCCTTTAGTGAAGGTTCTGTAGCACAATCACGGCACTTTGGAAGCCACGAGGGAGCCTGAGGACTCGATGAGTCAGCAGTATCCTCATCTATTCTGATCAGGTACATTTCGAGGTCGAAATTTCTTTTAGGGGGTTAGAGTTGTAACGCTTTGATAAATTTGTTTCTGTTTTTGTAAACATCTGACACAAATATGTATCTGCTTCAGTGGTTAAGTGTTCTGGGTGTGAGTGAGAGGTCCCAAGTTCAAGCCCTACCTTTAGCAAATTTTGTTATTTTTGGATCTAAGCCTTATCTTTGTTCAGTAGGCTTATATTAAATTGTCTGCAATTTCATATCAGAATTAGCCTACTGTTTCGAGTGGTAAGGGAGTTGGTATGTTGGAGGTCCTGTGTTCGAATCCCTGCTTGAGCGGGGGTATTATTTTTACTCTGTTGACTGTTAGTGTTTCGGTGGAGTTGGGTTTCTAAGGAAGTGGTTGTAAGTGGGATAGTGGAGAGGAATTTGGGGGATTCCTAATAACCTATCTGATTTTATTTTATTTTATCCTTTTGCTCTTTTCCAAAAAAGTTTCTCTCTTTCAGAATTTCCCAAGAATCTAACGTTATTCCTTTTCTTTCTACTCTCTGCCACTTTTTTCCCCTTCTCCTTCTTACCACTGCTTTTATTTTTGTTTTTTATTTTGCTGTCAAATTTCTGTATCCCGTTATTTCAGTTGCTCTTTGTGCGTTACTGGTAAGTTTGGTAGGTGAGTTTTTGTTTTGGTTAATGGATCATTGGTTAATGAGGCTCGTTTGGTGTTTAGGAGAAGATCAAGGGGCTGGAGGTTTCCAATCGGCGCGCTAATTGTGCGAAATCTCCGTCAATCATTTGAAGGTAAGGGTTTTAGTGGAATAAAAGGGATGTTTATTTCAATATAGTTCGGTTTGGTGTCGATTTAAGTGGCTAATTCGGTGGTTTGTTAGACAATTTTAGGTGCTGAGTGGCTCAGGGGTGTTTTTGCTTCGAAACCTTACCAGGTGTGTCCCCAAAATGTGAAAAACTGAGTTTCGGCCAAAGCTAAAAATTACACTATCAATGCCACATGGGCATGTGGTTGCCCGTTTTGATGGTCATGTGCGAGACACAGCTGCGTGATCGACGAAGGCTTGGCCGTGTACAGGACACTACCGTGTGGTGACTTGAGTGTGGCAGTGTAGGCCATACAGGCTAGGCCCATTTGGGTGTGTGGACCCACACGGGCATGTCACACAGGCGTGTGGATTCTAGGCTAGGCTGTATGGGCCACATAGGCAAAGGCCAATCTGGATGTATGGGCCCGCTTGGGCAAACCACACGGGCATGTGGGCCCATAATTCTAAAAATTTCCCTAGGGTCGTACGGGTCGCTTCGATCGATTTTGGGCCTACTGTAGTGTCGGTAAAGGCTAATTAAACAATGATTTGTATGCTATGATATTCTAATAGACTAATCTGAGTAGGATACTAAATGTATGCCTGACTATACTGATGTATATGTATCCATTATATGTATAACGCATGTTGAGCATGTTTAATTTGTTATATCTGTATCTGAATATTTGTATCTATTGTTGGGTTGGGACCTATATATGAGGAGGAAGTATTATGTTCGGCATTAATCGCCTTTATTCTGGCAGCTTGGCTGCATATTATCTGATATGTGTCTTAATGGCACAACTTGGTGTGTAAGGATGGGTGGGTGTTTTTAAACCCACATGGTGTGATAGGATGGACGGAGTTGGTGTGTAGAGGATGGGGGTAGGATTTTGCATACCTGAAACTAAATCTGTTATTTGAATCTGAATCTGAATCTAAATCTGTATCTGTATCTGGCTGTGCATATAACTTTGTATGTTTGCATGCTTAATTCTATTGGGTTGCACACTGAGTTTTCGTAAACTCACATATGTTGTCTGTTTTGTCAGGTAATCCATAGACTTAGGAGGACCGGTACAGCTGAGACTCAACAGTGGCCACTTGATTGTAATTGGTTAAACTTAACAATTTATGGTTTTAATTATGTTTTTGGTATTTATTTTGAAAGGTAGTAATAATTTGGACTCTCTGAACTTTTTGGTTTTAGACTGTTGAATTTGGTTTGTTGATTTTCTACATGCTTGGTTAAATTGTTTTGTGAAATAGATGGTTTTTACGCAAAAAGTGGTTTTCCTAAAAAAATACGAATTGGATTTCTAAATGTATCGGTTTTATAGACTTTCGCTGTAAAATAGGTTTTGGCAAATAAACTAATTTATTAATGTTTTCATAATAAATATAAAGTATATGAGTTAAGTAATTGAAATGGATTTACGTAACTAAACCCATTCTCTGTGACTTCTCCAGATTCGGCCATAATGTCTAGGCCGGGTTTGGGGTGTTACACATTTAGTTGAATTAACTTAAGTATAATTAATTAACCTAATCCATCATTAAGCATTTTAAGTGGAATATTCCATCATATTCCACTAACATATGTTATAAAATCGTTTAATTGCCATTTTGGAATTTTGGTTAATTGCAAATTAAGTCCTTAAGTTTTTGACCAATAAAAACCTACAGCGATAAGACTTTTATAATTTAGTCCCTTACACTAATTAAGCGATTAATTCAAAAAATTGTCGAACCAAGCTTTAATAAACTATTATACCAACTGTGTAAATATTCATATTTAATATTTACGAACTCGTTTTACCAAAATGGGGTTTCGAAAACACTTTTTTCAGCACTATTGAAAATCAGATTGTTATAACTCTCACCATTAAGAAATTTTGTCCTCAAAATTTACCTAAGAAAAGATAAGGGTATTAGGATTTCATGTTTCTTTTGGTCCCCACACAACCTGTTCTGTGCCATAACGGTGCCACATTACTTTCACTAATGTCACACGTTTATGTCTCAACTTTTTTACTTCTCGAGCTAAAATCTTAACTGGTTCTTCATCATACATCAAATAATGTTGTAACTTGATTTAGTCGAAAGTTAGCACATGAGAGGGATCAGATTTATATCTTCATAACATCGATACATGAAAGACGTTATGAATTAATCATCCATTTTGGAGGCAGAGTTAATCGAGAAGCTATACGCCCAATTCTCTCGAGAATTTCATATGACCCAATAAATCTCGAGTTGAGCTTTCCTTTCTTGCCGAAATATAGAACCTTTTTCTAAGGAAAAAAAATTAGGAAAACTTTATCACTAATATTGAATTCAAAATGTCTTGTCTTTTCAAATTAGCATAAGACTTTTGTTGGTCGGAAGTAACTTTCAAGCAGTCTCAAATAACCTGGGCATTTTCTCCTATTTCATGTATCAAATCTATTCCTACTAATTTTCTTTAACTCACCTCTGACCAACATAGAAGAGTTTGGCATTTACGACCATACAAAGCTTCATAAGGTGTCAGTTTTTTATGCTTAACTGATAGCTATTGTTGTAAGCAAACTCGACTAACGGTAAAAATCTTTCCCAACTGCCTTTAAATTCAATCACACAACAATGCAACATATCCTCGAGTATCTGAATTACTCACTTTGACTACCCATCAGTCTAAAGGTGAAACGTTGTACTGAAATTTAACTTTGTGCTCAGAGCTTCATGTAGTTTACCCCAAAATTTGGAGGTAAATCTCAGATCACGATCTGAAATGATAGATATTGGCATGCTGGGTAATCTCACAATCTCAGAGATATAATGTAACCTCCCAAACCAAACCTAGATGTTATGACCAAATTCTGAAGGCTACATTGGCCACCAAAATGGCATAGAAAAACTCCCATAATTTAAAACACATTTTAAAAACCTTTTGCCTTTTTATTCAAAACTAGTGAAATTGATTATTTGTTATTATTTCATGAAAATGTATTAATTTAAAAAAGAATCACATCTTTAAAATTTCGTTTGTAAACATTATTTATTTCAGAAAACTAAGTTGTATTTTATTAAAAAAAACTTATTTTCAATAAAGCAACGAAAAAGAGTGATTTAATTAGACTTTTATCACAAACCAATTTCATGCATAGTCATTTAAATATCAATTCAAGTAGTTTTAAAAATTTATGTCATGCAATTCAAAATAAATCCCAAAATTAAAGTCCATAGTCACAGTCTGAATAAAAATTAATACAATCCAAATTAATCATGTAATAAAGTTTAAAGTATTGACTATCTCCGGACGTACCAACGTCTAGAATGTAAATACTACAACTAAAGATATAGATTCGAGGTGATGTCCGCAAGTATACGGGTCAAGTTGTAATATAGTTTGATTACAATGAAAACTTGGTAAGTATTCCGAGGATCGTACCCAAGGGATTGCAGTTTGGAGAAAACTGTTATCAAGCCAATTACTAGAAATAATTACTAATCTACTTGAGTCACGATTTAGTATTGCTAATCAAGAAGAAATATGATAATAATAAGGCACTAAATAAATTTAACTAAACCCAAATCTACTTTTAGGTTCCTATATCGGCTTTTCCTATTCCTTTTTTTGACTAAGCATCTTCCGACCTCACAGTCCAAACCAGTTTGGGGTTAAGGTGTTCACTGAAAGGCCATACCAATTTTGGGTTAATTCCCACTTAAATAACTTTCTAAGGTTGTCAGCCCTAGGGTTTCTTTCACGTTCTTCCTTTCCCAAACAGTTGATTTGCTAAGAAACTCTATCATTCAAGCAATTAATTAAGTTAAAGCAATTGAAACATGCAAAATATGTAGAAAGCACAAATTGATTCTAATCTTACACAAATATTCATCTAAAAATGTTAAAGAAAGAAATATAAAGAAGAGAATAAGAAAAAGAGATGCTCTTGGATTTATTGGTGAAAGCGTTGCTTCGGAACAATCTCCCCTCGCGGAAGTCTCACTTCGGAATAGGATCTTCCGATTACAAGAACATAAAATAACCTAAGTAAAAAATAAGAATGAAAGAAAAACCTAAGAATGAAAACCTTAAAATTGTATGTTTAACCTGATTAAAATGGCCTTTATATAGGCTCAACTTGGAATATTAATGTGCCTAAATTATCCTTGAAGTCTTTAGAGTTCGATTAGGATAAATACACCAAATTTCCCTCTAAAACATAGTTAAAACGTGTAGGAATTTTGGGCTGCACAGGGGGTATGTTGTGACATCGAGGGCAGCTTTGCTCTAGAACACGTTTTTCGCTTCTTTCTTCGATGTTGAGACAACAATATCTTGGTGTTGTGACATAGGCATCAATTTTGGCTCAAATAAGTATCTTTAGCTCCCGACTTGACCTACAAGACGATGTAACCTTATTTAGATATATAAAATGTAATAAAAATTACTAGAAAGCTTAAATTACTACTTTAAGTATAACAACCTAAATAAATACTAAAATGCTTTGATTTACTATTAAACAAGCTATAATTATGTGTAAAAGGGGATGTAAATAATAGTATGATTTATGGCAGATCAAGTATTTAAACTTAAAATCATCCGAGAAGCTCCTCCGGCAGTCACGTCAAAGTCCTAACCTCAAGGGAATCTGAAAAGTCAAAGAACTAATGAGTGAGCTAAATAAGCTCAATGTGAGTCTTAACTTAGGTAACAAACAATAATTAAAGCATACATTTCAGAATATAGCAAAAAATATTTATAAGTAGTCCAATTGCACATATATCAATATGCATGATGATGTCGATACAAACTTTTTCAGAAATTATTGTAGAATTTCTAGAAAAGTTCCTACCCAACTCTGCTACACACCATAAAGAGTTCCCCAGAACTTATCCATCTAATAACAAACCAAAATTTTGGACAAGCCACCAGATATTACTGACAAGTTGCCAGAATATACAAATCATGGAAAAGCAACCAAAATAGCAGATATATTGCCAGAATATGTGGATAAACCACTAGAAAGTGTAGATCATTAAAATTATAGAAACTTCCTCCTTTCAATACTGTTCCAACCCCATGCAATGTGACATGGTATATAGAAACATAATAAAAAAGTAAGCATGCTTAATATGAGATCAAATATGGTAATATCATAAATTTATCTCACATTATGAGATCAAATTAACGTAAACAAAACTGTCCCATAATTTCACAAAACATGAGTGTTAGAACATAACGTATTTTATCATCATACAACAAATCAATCATCATAGAAATCAAATTAGAGTACTTACCTTAGGCTCGAAATCAGTAATGATTTTAGCACTTCCCAACCATCACTTATTCACATTATTGACAATAATATATAAATCATAATAAAATCATAGGCAATATTTTATCACCAACTACTTAGGGTAAGATGCACACCTTTAATAATCATCCAACTTGTAACATATCTAAACCACAACCCTTACTTTTTGATCTAACTAAAGTAGTTCAAATCAGTACTTGAAATATACAAATCAAAGTTAGAAATCAATGTTCAATACCATAAATATACGACCAAAATTAAAAGAATCCAAAACATTTCATAACTTGATTGTGAGATCACTACTTACTCTTCTTCAACTTCAAAAAAATAAAAACTTTGATCTTAATCCATTGAAGATTCAAATGCCCAAATATGATCTTTCAATCCAATATAAACACTTGATGAACATATGAATATTTAGCAAACATTAATACTATAGATCTCATAACAAGATGGAAACCTAATACTTAATAACACTTACACTATCTACTAATGATGAACTAGAAATGGTGAGAAAGACCAATGATGCAAGGTGAATGAATTTAGATGTAGGAAAGAAGAAAGAAAAAAATGGTGATGAATACTTAAGAAAGAATAAAAAGAAATGAAGATAAAATAATAAGATATAGAGGAGAAAAATGGTGGAGAATAGTGGTGGTTTAGGGCGATGAAAAGGGTGGTTCAAGGGTGGAGGAGTAGCGTATGGTGGTGGAATAGATGATAGTCTCAACAAAATAAAAAAAAAAGGAAGTAAAAATGTGGTGAAGATCAACCAAAATGATCGGTACAAGGAGGTTGAAATGGAGGAGGAAGGAGAGAAAAAGTAACATTGTTGTAGGAATGAAAACAAAAATGTGTGCATACACCACATGGGTTGGATAGCTGCCCTAGTCAACATACTACCATTTGGAAATAAAGGGAGACAAAAGGAGTAAAAAGGGGGAAAGAAAAGGGAAGTGAGCATGTAGAGTGAAATGGGGGCTAAGGTAGGAATGGAGAGAAAAATAAGGGATAAAAGAATCTCTTCAATATGGCAACTAAGATAACTCCTACAATATTTATTTTAAAACAGGGCATGACACTTATTGGAGTTTAAAGCAAAATTGCTCAAGATAGAAATGATATGAGGGAAGGGATTCAAACTCAAGTCTTCAAGGACAACTCCACCACTACTTAACCAATAGACTACATACTTATTTATTATCTGATGCACAAAAATAACCTTTAAAAAAAATTGGGGAGTGACCGCTTTTGATTCACTAACACAATTTATACTAACCCAATTTTAGGGATATGGCATATAAATTTCAGCTAATTTCTTGAGTGAATAATTTGTTCTCACAATAATGAGGTGAGCTAATTTAGTCAACCTATCAACTATCACCCAAACTGCATCCTACTTTTTTAGTGTTAACGGAAAGCTCGATATGAAATCCATGGTGATTCATTCTCATTTCCAATCAGGAACTATTATAGGTTGCAAAAAACTTAACAATACCAGATGTTTTGCTTTAACTAGCTGACATACCAAACATTTTGATAGGTATTCAGTGATCTCTATTTTCATACCCGACCACCAGTACAGCGGTTTCAAATTATTATACATCTTATTGATGCCCAGATATATTGTGTAAGCACTACTATGAGCTTCGTGAAGAATATCTCGCTTCAATTCTGAATTCTTCGGTATGCACAAATAGTTTCAAAAGTATAAACTCTCATTATCAGCTATACTAAACTCAGTGGTTTGATTGTTTTCAAAAAAAATTCGTTTCGCTTACAGATCAGGTTTATCTCTTTGCAATTCTTGAATTCGCTAAAGAAATACGGGTTTAGTTACGAGTTTTCTTGGTTTCCTGTTGTATAAATATTGATTCGAGAAGGTAGCAAGTGTTGTTTTACATTGGGAGGAGCTTCCGTCTTACAATAGATTGACCTAGAATGATATTGATCCATTTTCGATCTTTTTCGAGAAGCCAATAAAAGGAGGCTTTATGAGGTTTGAGAACAATGAGAATGGATTTTAAGGTGAAGATTTTGGTATGTAGTTTGCTTGTCGCTTTGAAACTTTTAATGAAGATCAATTGTGAGTCATTAGCTTCTTTGGTAATTGATATTCCACCAATAAGATTTAAAGAAGGGTTGTTGTTGATATGGAGACAAAAAGTCCAACGTGTTGAAGTACAACTCTCATCAAGGGATCTTTGGGTTTAGGATAGGGAATTAAGGTGGGATGGGGAAAAAAGAGTTCAAGATGGAAGATTTAATATCGTTGATCCTCTTATTGACTCGAAAGGGCTTGATATAATTTTTTTAAAGATGAGATTATTTCTAGATTTCCAAATGATCTATAATATGAAAGCAACATATTGTAAAAGACTGTTGTTAGGGAAGCTAATATCATTAGAAAACAACCAATGAAAAAGCCAAGAAAGCAAAGAGGTGACCTAGAGGGATTTAGTACGAAGGTAAAGTAAGCTATCAAACCAAATTGCATGCACAAAATGGCAATAAAGAAAAAGGTATTCCAAAATTTCACAGTGAATTTTACAAAAGGAGCTAAGATTATCTACGGAGGTTGTATAACGAGAGAGAAGGCCCTTAATAGGGAGCACATTATTAGAAGTTTTCCATAGGAAAATCATGATCTTAAAAGGGAGTTTAAGATGCCACATATTATTCCAAACCTTTTATGAAGAAGAATTAGGGGTGGGGAATGGTAGTGACTGCGCCATAACAAAGAGTAAGAACTTTTAATAAAGAAAGAACCATTGTAGCCATACTTCCATATAATTTTTTCCATGCCACCTTAGATAGAGATTGGTCTATAAAGAAGGTCAATGGCATAATCATTGTTGAGTAACTCTAGAGTCTTGCTTGCATTCCAACTATTTGTAAAGTGATTAAGGCATAATTGCACTTGAATGGCTGAGTCATTAACCTTGACAATCTTTAAGAGAATTTCTTCTTCTTTTTTTTTTTGTAAAAATAAAAGGGATATGACTCAAGTAAACTAGGCCCTCAAAGAGGGATCCTCAAACAATCTTAAACCCAATCTTCTGTCACGAACCATCTTGACAAGATTATCTGTAAATGTGTTTTCTTCCTAGGGAATGTGTTGGATCTTCCACTGCTTTACTGTTGATAGGATTTGATGAATTCTTTTGACTAGAGTACAATTAGAGATTCCGTCAGAACCATCCTAAATGGTAGTAACTGCCTCAAGACTATATGTTTGGATTAAGATCCTTTCAAATATTCTATCTAAGATAAGCTTAAACCTATCCTAGATGCCCCAAAGCTCAGCCTCCATCACTGTACAATTTCCCAAGTATCTGCAAAACCCAATGATCCATTTACCATTATGATCTCGTGGTAATCTTTCAACTATAGCAAAACCTTCATCATGTCTAACCGAACCATCTGTGTTTAGGTACACCTAAGTTTTGTTAATGTATGGGCTAGTGAAAGAACTTTGGACGTTATGCGGCAGTGTTTTTAAAATGGAAGCATATTGTCTTGCCCAACTGTAAGACACTTTAATAACCTTGTCAATACTCTATAAACAAGTTACGATTATTCCAAATGCACCAAGAGATAATCCCAAAGAGGCACGACCAATCAACCTCATTCATAATAAAAGACTGATAATTCTAAAGGTTTTCCGTCATTCATTCATGTAACGATCTAGTGTAGAAATTAGATAGCGCTCTTTCTGGAATAAGCTTGTCCCAAATGCCTCTAGCAGTACAGTAGTCCTTAAAGACATGAAACACCCCTCAGACTCATGTCCACATAAACCATATGCACTGTCATTCCCAACTCCTCGCCTTACTCTTTCAACATTCATAAGCAAACGTTGCTTAAAGGAAGCAAAATGAAAAAATGAATTTGTTGTAGACCTTTGAACTTCCAAACTAGTTCCCAAATCGACCTTCTAGGGTTTAAGGTACCCTCTCAGATTTTACCATAGGCATTTTTTAGGGAAAAAGAAAATCGATGAAGCCCCGCATATAATTCTATCAGGGCCAAAAGATGAGTGAGGCAGTAGGACACTAACAATTCTATTGATGCCCTCTTTGGAAACCCAAAGTCTAAAAAGGTCCGACTTCCATGAACCATCATTTGTAATCATATCTTTAAAAGGGAAATCCATGTTAAGATTAGAAGTAGATGGAATATGTTTATACAAAGGTCCATAATTCAGAATCTAAGGGTCATGCCAATAATTAATAGAGTTCCCATCCCCAACAGCCCATAATAAATTTTCACGAATGAGGGGCTATACCTTAGATAAGGATCTCTATAAAAAAAGAATATCCTTTTGAAAGATTTTCAGGAAGACCACTTATAACCCCATACTTTGATAGTAGAACCTGAACCTAAAGAACATTAGAATTTGAAACAATGCTGAAACCAACCTTCATCATGAAGGGCGTGTTATGATCCTTTAAATACCTCAGACCAAGACCACTATTGCGATTTAGGTTGACACACTGAGTACTATCTTACCAAAGCTATCTTGGAACCACCATTATGTTCCTCCAAATGAACTTTCTAACCATGCATTTGATCTCATCACATAAGCCTTTGGGAACCATCATTGTATGCATAAAATAACTTGGAATCGAAAGTAGGACTGATTGAGCCAAAGTCACCCCACCAACTAAGGAGAGTTAACTAGCATCCAATCTAGACAACTTACTACGCACCTTATCAACCATGAAACGCAGCGTGATATTAGTGACCTTCTCATGGAAAAAGGGGCACCCTAAGATAAAATCCCAGATTACTTCCTGAAAACCAAAATATCTACTTATGCGTCTCCCTATGCTACCATCTAGGCCTTTTGAAAACATATTTATTTTTCGCATATTAATCTTGTGACCCAAAACATCACAAAACTTGTCAAGAAGGCCTTTGATGATCTAGGCTTGGTGTTCTTCAGCATGACCAAATAAGATCAAATCATCTGTAAAAAAAAGATGAGATAGCGGTTGGTCGATGCGAGATAGATAGATAGATAGAGGACCATATCCTAGTGTCAATGGTAAAATGAATACTTTGACCCAACCATTCCATATAGAGAATAAACAAATAAGGGGATAGCGGACATCCCTGTCGAACACACCTAGCCGGTCAAAATTTCTGAGTTGGAACCTCGTTCCACAAAACGTGCATTGTGGAATTCGAAATTGAAAATATAATAACATTACGTATAAAATTAGAAATACCTGTAGCCTGTAACGAGGCACCAATGAAGTCCCAAAACACAATCATATGCTTTCTCTAGATCAATTTTGATGGCCATCTATATCTTGTTCTCCTGTGTACTCCTCACAGAGTGAATAACCTCTTGTGCGATGACAATGTTATCAGTGATATTTCGACCTATTACAAACCTAGTCTACTCAGGAGTAATGATTCTCGGAAAGACCACTTTAAACTGGTTTGCAATGATCTTCATGATCCGTTTATAAAGGACAGAACAGAGACTAATTGGCCAAAATAAAGAGAAGTCTTCCTGATTTTGCTCCTTAAGGATGAGCACAATAAGTGAATTATTCAGATCAGAGTCAATGCTTTTGCCCTAAAAAAGGCCCTTGACCCAAGTGCAAATTGAGGCATCCACATGTTCCCACTAGCTCTGATAAAATAAAGTATGGTAACCATCACTTCCGAGAGCCTTCAAAGGAGCCATATCAAAAAGAGCAGTTTTGATTTCCTTGTTAGAGATTGGCTTATTTCGGAGAGTAACATCTCCCTCATTGAGATGCGAAAAGGCATTAGGGGGAAGCCCTTTCATTGGCCCAGGGTTTTTACCATACAATTTCTCAAAGAACTTAACCGTTTCAAGCTTCAGTTGATCCTTATCCAACACCCACTCACCCATATCATTTTTCAAAGCAATAAATCTATTATGTTTTCTTCTTTTCAAAGTGCGTATTTGAACAAATTTGGTGTTATGATCCCCTAACACCAACCAGTTACATCGTGCCTTTTGACACCATAAGACTTCCTTATGATGTAACACATTTTTCAATTCCTCTCGTACCTCCATCCCAACATGATTAAGATAAGTAGAGTTCATTCTATTAAGCGCTATCTCAATATTTTTTAACTTTCGAGTCAGATGCTTCTTACGGGTATTCATGTGGCCATACACTTCTTTTTTCCATTGTTTAACCTAATCTGTAAACTCAGAATGAACTGTCGACATGTTAGCAGAACCTCTCCATATTTTTTAACTTTTGAGTCAGAAAGGATGCCCTTTGGAGGAGTGGTACTCAGTCATTAGTGATAAACATAAAGGTCTATGATTAGATTTAAGTCGTGGCAGGTGTGTCACCATAGAATTCGGAAAAGCAAAATTTCTTGCATCATTGCAGATAGCTCTATCCAAATGCTTAACAATTCTTCTTCTCTGCCATGTGAATTGCGAGCCTTTAAAGCTTAAATCATGCAACTGAGTTGACTCCATAAAATCCCCAAATAGAGGACACCTTTTACCTAAGGTCTACCCTCCTCTCTTTTTACTATAGAAAAGAATAGCGTTAAAATCACCAATCGTCGTCCACGAATATTCATCCAATGGAACATTCTGTATAAGGCCTCTCAAAGATGTCTCCGTTTACAACTATCAGGGCTTTCATAAACAAAAGTGACTAAGAAAGGTTGCCTAAAAATATCACTAGGTATTTTGGCTATAACAAATTGGGGATGAATTTTGAGAACCTCAACACAAAACAGCTCCCTCCATCCAATCCAAATACCACTCAAAAACCCAATAGCCTTTACACAATGTGAGTATTGAAAACCAAGCTTCGTGATAATCAAATCTGCTTTCCCACCACTGACCCTCTTTTCTAAGAGGCCAATCAAATCAGGTCTATGTTCACGATTATATTATCAGAAAACACGAAGGAACTTCGAACTGGCACAATCTTGGAAATTCTAAGATATGATAGTAAAATTCATAAATAAAATGAAAAAAAGGGGAGAGAAAGCCAACTGCTAAGAAGTAGTAGATGCTTTCACACCACTATCTTGGACGTCCGCCTTAGTAGATAGGGTTTCCACTTGAGCACTAAAGAGCTTAGCCATAGAATTCATAACTTCTAGAAGTGGGACTCGTGGATTGTTAGTGGGTTTAAAATGACCCCATCGTCCATAAATTATTTTGTTTAACGCCCTTCCAGGATAACTATTCCCACATTTATTCCCAACATTGTGCCCTTTAGAAGAAATATGAGGACTATTGTAGGCCACTACCCCTTCTTTCCTGATTTTTGAGTTGGAATTTGGGTCCTAATTTTCTTTGAATATTACGACACAATGGCAATTTGGGTCTAGCAATTTAGAATTCAAACTCACCATGGTGTCAATAGGCCCTTCGAACGTAGGGTTGAAGTGTAAAGATGATGCTTCAGCGAAATTATCTGTTTCGGGTCCATGATTGATAGGTTGGTCCAAGTTCACTAATTCCCCCAAAGTATTATCAGTAGTATTAAGGGGTGTAACATCCAAATGTTGTTTGGTCCCAGCTTGGATTAACCTCCAGTCTAAACCTGATTGTGACCCAAACTTCAGCAGGTCCTACTTAGTAGAACCCGCTCCAAGCCCAGTTCTACTATTTACCATTGACGGCTTTTTAGATCCATTCTTACTACTTTGGCCCAGCAACCTTGTACCCGAACTTCCCTTCCCCAACGACTCATATTTTGGCCCCATCTTTTTTCTTTTAGCTCTTTAGAAACTCCCATTGCTGGAACCTAGTTTCCATAATTCCAGGTTGTTCCCCCTCCAATCTCATTGACTCATTTTCTAATGCAACAAATTTGGAGTCATTCAAGATTTTTGCATTTTGATTACGGTTGTCAGCCTAATTACGCCTAGATTCACACTCAACAATTATCTATGGGCCAAACACTTCCTCTGTCGTCGTCGGAGCTGACTCATTACCACTAACTCAAAGACTCCCCCTAGACCACCATCAGTGCTCCAACCTGTCAAAGAAGAAGAGCAAAGGGTTTTTAGATGTCCATATTTACCACTGGTAAAACAAACCACAAGTAGAGCCTCAAACTCTACTCTTTACATTCGACCATTGACTAAAACTTGCGAAGTTAACGATTTTTCCAGGTCAACAAACACCGCCATCCTGGTGAACTGATCCCTTCCTCCACTGTCTGTTTTAATATCCATTTTGGCCACTTTTTTCGACCAAACTTTCGATCTCCTCTAAAACCCATTTCTTATATAAGAATCCAGGCAATCCTGGAAAATAGATCTAGGCCAGAACCACGCTCAGGAAGGGCTTTGAGGGGTTAAAGTCCACCGTCCACGACTGGACTTTAAAGTAGTGTCCAGACACTATCCATGGTTCTTGGGTCAAAATCGTCTCATAATCATCTTTGTTTTGAAAACAGACCAAATAGTAGTCGTTTCCTACATCCATTAAACGAAAAGGTTGGGAGGGTTTCTAGAGACCGAAAATCCGATTGTAAAGAACTCCATTTCCTATTTTGTGCCCCCAACAATTTCACCACATCTGTGGTCTCCATATCCTTAACCAAGATTTCTTAATTCCTTCAGAGAAGTTGATGGTCAGAATACCATTGATGGTAGATTTTAGGGTGTCTCCATCTTCAAACTTTAAGTCCATATCAGTAGCACCATCCAAGATCATGGAGGAGGCCAAAATTCTGGTGTTTTTCCCTTCTAACAATTTATCTTTCCAAGAAATTTCGCCCGCCAGAGCCGTATCAACCACCATGTTTTCTGCTGAATCATCTCTCACATCTTTAAATCTGACTTTTTTGGTGTTACGGTCCATGTTAGAGCCATTAGCATTACCCATACAATCGTCAGACAAGGTTTTGAAATCGTTTATCGCCGTACAAGAGCTTTTAATCTCCAATTTTTTAATTTAATTCTTTTGTGCAAGATATTAAGAGAATTTCATTTTAGTTTTGAGAAATCTAGAAGTGTCTTCCACTCTAAATTTAGACATCTTTCCTATTATTGCACATATTTCTATTAATAAGGATGAAATATTAATAAAGATGAAATAATAATTTTTTTAATTTCATAATTAAATTAGTGACGTAATTAAGAATATAAAAAGTGCCTAAATATAGTATAAATAGATAAATGATTCGATAACCCGATTAAAAATAATATAACTCGGTAAAGTACTCAAATGTATATATTATAACATCGATTTTCGAAAGATTAAGATCACAAATAAATAAATAAACAAACAAAATAGCCAAGCGGCCCCCCTCCCAGTCTACACTTTCCAGACATCTTACGTGGAGCCCAACAGTAATTCGGTGGAAGCTTCTTCTTGAAGGAAATAAATAAAATGAAATGAAAGCTCAACGCATCAAAAATCAGGAACAGACTTCGAAACTGATCCTCAAAAAGGGGGAAAACTGTAATAATTTTTCAGTGATAACGAAAAAGGGAGGCTGCCGATCTTTCAAAATTTTTTTTTTTGTGCATCTAAAGTTAATTTCTCATCCATTTTGCAGTCATTGTCTTGTTTTTATTTAGTTGTCATCGGAACTACAGACAACGACTCCCTTTTACTAAAACACAAAAACCTTACCGTCCTCACCTTCTTCTCTTCATCTTCCCCAAACCCCCATCGGTTTTAGCTCCTCAGTCATAGATGTGAGGAGAAAGTATATTTTGTATAGATTTTTGGTGAGTTTAGTTGAGAATTTTCTTTATCTACACTTTATGATTATTTTATTAATTCCAACATGGCTCTGGTGAGTGTTGTGCCTGCAATAACTGAAGGAGTGAACTCGATGAGGTTTTGCGACGTTAGAGCTCCGGGTATCATGTCGAATCGAAGAGAAATCGTGGAGGAAACGGTGGCGCGTATAATTGAAGAGAAAATCTATGTGGCGGTGGGCAAAGATGTGGATAAATATAAATCCGTTTTGTTCTGGGCTTTACAACATTCAGGAGGAAAAAAGATTTGCATAATTCATGTTCACCAACCCGCTAAGATGATTCCGGTTTCTGAAAGTAAGTTTGATTTCAATTGACTTTTCTTTATTAATGCTTAGAGTTTATTCAGGATGAAAAAAAAAGGGTGGGGGTGAAAATCTAAAAAAAAATTAAGAATAAAGTTTCCTTAATTTTGTTGATTTTCGGAGACTTTAGTTTATGTGATTGTTCGATTGAAATAATTGGATGGATAAATGGATTATTTCGAAACTATTACAGTATCACTTGTATTATTTTCTCTTGCTTGATATTGTGTTTTCTAATTGAGAAATTGTTTTATGTGTTTTTGGTTTTGCAGTGGGTACAAAATTTCCTGCTAGTAAACTCGAAGAACAGGAAGTCAAGGCATACTGGGAAATTGAAAGAAAAAATATGGAGAAGATGCTGAATGATTACCTTCTGCTTTGTCTTCAACGTGGGGTATCAGTTTCTTCTTTCACCTTAGTTTATACGATTGTTGACTTCTTGTTGAATTTCAATTCGTCCTAGAAGAACTTTTAATTCTGAATAAATTAACACTGATATAAGCTTATGATTGCGATCTGCAGTGACTGCACATCAAGATCAGGAAAATTTCAGCTAAAATTATTGATCTATGATCACTACCTCTTTCAGTTTATTGTTTTTAGTCCTCAATTTCGATTGTGAATACCAAATCAACTCATTTGGGAAGTTTCTAATCTGTTCTTCTATTATTTTACTGTAGGTGCGAGCAGAGAAGCTGTACATTGAAATGGATTCTATCGAGCAGGGGATTTTGGAAATGATATCTGAGAATAGGATCCGTATGCTTGTAATGGGAGGAGCAGCAGACAAACATTATTCAAAGTATAAACCACATAAGTAATCATCTATCCTCAATCCCAACATAGGATCAACTAGACCAACAGTGGAGCTTCTAAGAGACTTGCATGTCTTGCTCCCTAGGAAGCACACTTAAGATGTTGTTTACCTTATTCCTTTTCCATTGCAGGAAAGTTGTTGACCTCAAGTCCAAGAAAGCCATCTTTGTGCGTGAAAATGCACCTAATACCTGCCACACAATATGGTTTCTCTGCAAAGGGCTTCTTATCTACACAAGGTATGCTTGCTTTTGACGAGTATCACTTTTAAAGGAATCAAGCTTTTCATCTTTACAGAATGCCTGTACCAGATGGTCTGTTGTTGACTCGTTAGAGATAGAGTACATTTGCATTTCCATATTATGAAATTGACCTATTACTGGCTGCTTCAGTGACTAATATAAATAAAATATGGAAACAGGAAATTAAGTTCAGATGTAACTGATACAAAAGTTGCATCATCATCACTGCCAGCAAGTCCAAACCTTGAATCTACTGAAAATCACTTCAGGTCACAATCTGTAATACTGCGACAAACTTGTCAAGTAAAACCCTCTACTTCTGCACCGGATTCATTGCCTAGAGTAAGATCTGAAAATGTTTATGGGCGCATGGGAAGTACACTGGGTTTTCCTTCTCCTGATGGTGATGAAGGGCTATCAACTCCGCCAAACAGATCTGATGTAGAAGGGAGTTCCGATGAATGGGATGGTTTATCCAGAAGAAGTCCTCAGAATTCAGTTTTGTCATCATGTTCTTCAAATGGAATGGCTGATGCAGCTTTGGTCCCATATATGGGAACTGATGTGAATGGAAATGGATTACAGTCTAGTTTAATTCCTCATGCTGAAGGAAATTTCAATCTGTCATCTCTTCCCAGCATTCGGGTACGTGCAAAGCGTTCATCTGATGTCTGAGACTGTTTAAGCTTCACTTTCTTATTTTTCTCAAACTGACCAGCCCGCTTGGTGCAGTGCCAATTCTTTTATATCTATACTATTGAAAAACAAATGGTTTATTGATTTGTATAGGATGTAACTACCGATAACACTCTTTATGACCAACTTCAACAAGTAATGGCAGAGGCAACAAACTCGAGAAGAGAAGCATTTGAAGAGGCAATGAAGCGCTCAGAAGCTGAGAAAGATGCTCTTGTGGCTATACGTAGGGTAAGTTTTCAGATTCGAATTCTGTAGAACACACACCAACACAAGATGATTATTTCATAAATATTTTTCCAGTATTGGGAGATTTTCAGAAATTAGTACTTGATGCTATTATCTGAAAAAGGTAAATCTTGTGTAACTTTTTCTTGCTATAAAATGTAATGTTAATGTACTATCATGTATAATTAATATATATATGTGCACGAGTTTCAAAAATATTTTGAACTAACAAAAATCTTTATTATATTACTGCATTAACATTAGAATAATATTTTATTTTTATTATTAAAATTTTAATATTAGGAAAACATTTGACAAAGCTAAAATTAGACTTTCTATCATGTTAAATTACACTTTTACTATTATTTAAATTATTCAATTTTTACTAAACTTTTTACTAGTATTTCATAATATAACTAACACTTATCACTGTAAAATAGATGCATTAAGGTTGAAACATTTAAGCATTTTTTTTCAATTAGTAGCTAAAAAGTAACCAAAAAAAGTTCGAATTTCATTATTATTTCCATTCAAACTTTAATTGTTGTAATAATTAATTATCAGAATAGTTAATATATTTTAATTATGTTTAATGATTTGAATAATATTACTTTGCTTTAATTACATGAAATAAAAAATTCATTATTTTATGGATTAAGAAATAAACACCTAAAATCACATGCCACAAATGTGATATTAGGAACTAGCCTTTTGTAAAAGAGCTAATCATAGCTTCTAATTTGCAGGTCAAAGCATCAGAAATCCTGTATGCACAAGAGTTAAAGCAAAGGAAAGAAATTGAGGAAGCATTAACAAAAGAAAAAGACAAACTCGGCAAGATGAAGAACCAGCGAGATGAGGTCAGGATAGAACTTCAAGCTGCCTTGGATCAGAAATCATCACTGGAGAACCAAATTGCAGAATCTGAAAAGGAGGTTAAGGAGCTCCAGGAGAAGATATTCTCAGCTGTTGAACTTTTGCAGAATTATAAGAAAGAAAGAGACGAATTGCAGATGGAACGAGACAATGCACTCAAAGAGGCTGAAGAGTTGCGGTTAAGTCGAGCTGAGCCCTCAGGTGCACATATGCATCAGTTTTTCACTGAGTTCTCTTTCACGGAAATTGAGGAAGCAACTCTCAACTTTGATCGCTCTCTGAAGATTGGGGAAGGGGGATATGGGAGTATTTATAAAGGTAATCTACGTCATACCACTGTGGCTATAAAGATGTTGCATTCTAATAGCTTGCAAGGTCCATCGGAATTTCAACAAGAGGTATAGTCCCCTAAGTATTGTTTTATTTATTGTTTGGATGGACTTCATGTTACATTGAGTTGAACATATTATTAGTGGTATCCGTGTCGTAAATTCAGAGCCTATGATATATCCAGAAAAAGCCCAAGGAGTTAATTATAGATTCTGTTATTTGGTTATTGTGTTTGCAGCATTCCTTGTACATATCTCAAAGTTAATTGTCCCCCATTTCTTCCCTCTCTAGCAATTCTGCATCCTCAAAAATAAGCTTAAAATTATCTATTTGTTAACAGTAGTATCATGTTGTACGTGTAAAATATATATATTTAGTTCTAGTAAGAATTGAAATGAAAAGAAAAGAGACTGTTATATGCACAATAAAAAAACATTTGAATTCCCTGACTGTAAGAACAAAGAGCCCTACACTTCATTGCTTTCTACTTTGATAGTGTCATCAATTTTGTATTTGGTTAATGACAGAATATTTTACGTTTTGCAAGTGGCAAGGAACAGCACAATTAAAATATTGAAATTGTATCTGGTTATGAGTTTTTTGTGCATTGAATGATATCTTTTGGTTGTCTTAGGTTGATGTTTTGAGTAAGATGAGGCATCCAAATCTGGTAACTCTGATTGGTGCATGTCCTGATGCTTGGACTCTTATTTATGAATATCTTCCCAATGGAAGTCTTGAAGACCGACTTAGCTGCAGAGGCAATTCCCCCCCTTTATCATGGCAAACTCGTATCCGTCTTGCTACTGAGTTATGTTCTGTTCTCATCTTCCTTCATTCAAGTAAGCCTCATGGCATAGTGCACGGTGATTTGAAACCTGCAAACATTCTTCTTGATGCTAATTTTGTCACTAAACTGAGTGACTTTGGAATCTGTCGTCTGCTAAGCAACAATACAACCGTCTGCTGTAGAACTGACCCCAAAGGAACTTTCGCATACATGGATCCAGAGTTCCTTTCAACTGGAGAACTTACTCAAAAGGCTGATGTTTACTCATTTGGAGTCATTTTGTTACGGTTGTTGACAGGAAGACAAGCCTTGGGTATAATAAAGGAAGTGCAATATGCATTAGATAATGGAAATTTGAAAAATCTCTTGGATCCTTTGGCTGGAGATTGGCCTTTTGTGCAAGCTGAGCAATTGGCCAACCTAGCTTTGAGGTGCTGTGAAATGAATCGGAGGTGTCGGCCTGACCTTTCAACAGATGTGTGGAGGGTGCTGGAGCCAATGAGGGCTTCATGTGGAGGCTCATCCTCGTTTCAGCTGGGTTCTGAAGAGCAATGCCATCCTCCTTCCTATTTTATCTGCCCCATTTTCCAGGTAAGCTAATCTATTCCTGCTCCTATCTTTCATATACTTCATGGAATAGCACATCTGCAATGATCAAATTCTACCTTCCTCTCCCCCATAGAACTGGGTAATTAGGAAAGAAATAAAATGATTTCTTTTCATCCCGTAGGAAACAATTCGCCAATGTGGCATACAGGGACAACAGAAGACATCCAATATAATAAAATTTTATTATAATTCTTTCAAAGCAAACACTTGGCCAGTTAAACTAGTATTACCCACCAAGAATGTCGTGACTGTAGATTACAGAGCAACAAACTAGCTGCAACTTTAATTAAATCTTCTAATTGCTACATTTCAGGAAGTAATGCAGGATCCTCACGTAGCAGCCGATGGTTTCACATACGAAGCAGAGGCTTTGAGAGGTTGGTTGGATAGTGGGCATGACACCTCACCCATGACAAATATTAAGCTGGCACATTCCAATCTCGTTCCTAACCTTGCTCTTCGCTCTGCCATTCAGGAGTGGTTGCAACAAGACTAAAATGCAGTACTACCATTTTATTTTTTTGCTTCTATATATTAGTCAAGACTAAAATGCAGTACTACCATTTTATTTTTTTGCTTCTATATATTAGTTTGTTGTTTATAACTGTACCCTTATGTAGCCAAAAGCTAAAAAGAAAAAACCCGATTTCTCTCTCAAAGTATAATATATATATATACACACACGCATATGAGAGATTTATTTGCACTCATATAAAATTTTAGTTTTACACACTTCTGTTATTTATTAGTTTTGTGTATGATTAATGTATTAATTATCCTTTTATCTATTATGTAAAAAGTTTTTAGTCGTTAAATATATATTAGTAAAAATATTTTTTTAATCAATGTGATAGATATATGTAATTGATAGGAAAATTTATATGTATGAAAAGTATAATTATATTGATAAATTCAATTTGATTGTTAAAATATTAAGTATTTGATTGGGTTTTTGATATCTCGGACCTTGAGGTCTTACTTAAGTGTTATTATCCTATGCATACAAGAGATTGTTAGTCTTCCACATATGAGAGATGAAAACTATGAGATATCTAGATGCCGTGTATTTGTAGCATGTTACTTGACTGCATATTTGTAATAGTTTTCAAGGATTTTTCATATATTTGTAAGATAAAACTTTTCACACTCACGTCTAAATATGTTTCTAAAAATAAGTACCTAGATACAAGTAATCTATGGGAAAAGAAAATTTTCGGATCACAGAGCAATTGTGGGACTCAATGCTGCTTCTCCTTCAAATATTAGTCTTTCTCTACATGGTAGCAGGGATGAAATCAGTGTTTGTCAGAATGACTCTCATTAGGCTCCACTCAAATGGAAGTACACTACAGTTTGTCATTAGTTCTTTTTATATAGTTGTGTTATAATCTCTAGGGTTCCGAAAAATGAAGTAACATCTTTGCGTGAGTTAGAATACAAGTAATATATAATTTCCTGAAAGGAAGGTAATAACTCTATTATACACAGGTTGAGTGCTGGGCTTTTCTGTTCTATGTGGCCTACGTACATTATACCCAAACCGAACCATAAGATCCAACTTTCAAAGCTTATTGTACAATACGAACCCTCAACCGAGTCAGGTATATCATCCTGTGTAGTTAGTTTTATTTGCTTGGGAAACTAAATAAGAGGGAAAAAAAAAAACCACTAAATTTAAGGTTTTTTGTAAATAGGTTTTACGATGTTGGTTTCTGAAAAATAAAGGGGCCACTACAAATCAACCCATATTTGCTTTCTTTTTTTTTTTCTTCTTTTTATATATATATATATATAAAATGTTTTACAACATTTTACAAAAGCTCATCTGCCTTGTTTTTAAATAGTGTGGATTTTCTATTCTGGTTAAGTCTTGTCTCTATTCTTTTTAAACCAATCCATCATGATTTTTTATTTGTTGAAAGAAAATAAAAATGATCTCGTATTGAATTTTAACCGGTTCACCTTAAATTAGATTTATAATAATAAACCAAACAAACAATCTTTCGATTAAATATGTTAACCGAATTTCAAAAAAAAAACTTGCAAAATTAATTTATAAGTGAGATTTGTTGTGAATCCATTTATTAATTCAATTATTTTTTAATTATATAATAATTACTTTTATCATGTAATTTATATATAAAATTGGGCTTCAAAGTTTTACCTAAGATTAGCTTAGTTGTTTTATTTTTGTTAGTATATTGAACAATTTGCGCTTCTAGATAATTTTAATATAGCTTTAATTATGCACTTAAGCATTGTTGCTGGATTATATTTCTATGAATCATATGATTGCGATATGTTTTGTTCAATTTATGAGTTTGATTATTTTTCCAATTATGCTACCAATTTTATACATATTACTTAAATTTTAGGTTTTTATATTATTATAGAAAATATTATTTCAAATCAATGTTGTTATTAATTTAATTAATTAATAATCAAATTTTATTCTCTAAATTAATTATTAAAAAAATTTCTTTAATATTATATTTGTTTAATTGAAAACAACTTTTGTAAAATGTTTTCAGAAAATTTACCCAACAATAGGAATTTTTTTAAAAAAATAATCCAAACATTGAAAAATATCATTTTTTTCTTAGAAAATCAATACATTTTCCAAAAATCATTTTTTTATAAAAAAAATATTGCACCAAACTATTAGGCCCAAAAATACCAAGAGGGGGTGAATTGGTATTTTAAAAATCTTTGCAAACTTTTCTAAATAATGAGGAAAGAGAAGAAAAGCTTGGACAATTCAATTTATAATGATGCGGTCCCAATTACCTACCTCAACGATCTTAGCTTTCCACTGCTAAAGATATCTCTAATTCACTACTAGAATCAATATTTTTCAAAGAGAAGTTATAACCTTTACAAATCTTTATCTTTTTCATAAGGTTGAGATAGAACCTCCCCCCTAGTTTTAATGGGTAAACTAAAACCCTTTTTAGCTTTTATGGCTCAACTAAAGCCTTCACAATTTACAATTGGTGATATGAAAGAGTGTAAACAAAGAGACCTCTACAAGGTATGTGTTTACAAAAATTAAGTTCCTAAAAAAATGAAATGATAGAGATAAAAGATCTAACAATAAGCTCCTAGAGAATATTTACAAGATAAATGAAATAACAAAGATTTAAACACTATTTGTAACAACCCGTTTTCAGTGAAATAGAATAGTGATTTCGGGACCACAAATCTGAGTCAAAAAGAAATTTTATTTTAATATTTTTGCATGGTTTGCATTAGGATAGGAATAACGTATGAAAATTTCATTAGAAAAAATTTTATTGATTTCATGTTTAATTGATAAAAAGACCAAATTGCCTAAAATGCAAAAGTTGAGTTCTAGTAGCTAAAAGAATCAAATAGCTATAGAATTCAAAATTTGAGGTCCTTATATGGAAATTAGACCATTAAATGGAGTTAGTAGATATTTATGGTGATTCATCTATGAAAAATTAGAAAAAGAAAAGGACTAAATTGGAAATGAAAATAATTAAATATGATAATAAACTAATATCATCTATTTCATCTTCATCCCCAAATTAAAAATGCATGAAAACCCTAGCTAAGAGAAAGTGAGCTCAAGCAAGTTATTTTGGTTCAATTAGGTATGAATTCTTGTCTTGTTTTTAGTAATTTTTATATTTTCGATATCGTAATAACCTAATCTATCTATGTTGGGGATCAATTTGCAAAGTTATCAAAGTATTAAAATTTTACCATGGATGAGTATGCTGAACTTTTGAAATTTATGGTAGAAAATGAAAGGTTGTTGATAGATAAACAACTTTTGTAAATTGAATTTTAATGAAATTGTGATTTAGGAACTAAATTGTAAAGATGTAAAATTCATGAAAAATTTTTTATTTTTGTGAATTACATGGACTGTTATTGTTATATGAAAAATTCTTCTAGGCTTGAAATAAGGATTAAATTCCATAAATTTCATTTTCCGAGCCTAGGGACGAAATCGTCATTAATTAAAAGTTTAGGGACAAAATGATAATTTTGCCTAGGATGTGAATTGGATTGAAATTAATATGAATTGTATTATATTGAGTTAAATTTACTCATATAGATCCGGATAGACCTAGTACGGAATTGGATCGAGGAAAACAAAAAGTATCGAATTAGTAGATTCTCGTATACGAACAATTGTCAAGGTAAGTTCGTGTAACTAAATTGTGTACATTTATATGTTCGAATTAAATGTTATAAATGTGAATGTTGAATTGTGTAATTGTTATGTTTATGAGATTAATCATAAATCCGATAATGCCCGATAAATATATAAAATCCCATTTGGATACATGAAATTCGATTGGATACAGGGCTCTTGTATTGGTTGTGGTCTTGCATATGTTGTAGACACACGATAGCTCGAAAGAGCATCCTGTTATTAGCTCTCCGGAGCTTCCCGTTATATAGTTCTTGCGAGCTTCCTATTATAGCTCTTCGGAGCGTCTCAATAGGTCGTGATTCTACATATGTTGTGGACACACCTTAGCTCTTATGAATATCCTGTTATAAGGCTCTTTGTGAGCTTCTCGTTAATTGTCTCTTTGTAAGCTTCCCGAAATGGCTCGCTTAAACTTTCTGATATATGGCTATTCGGAGCTCCCTAATTAATGACTCTTCGGAGCTACCTATTATAAGCTCGCACGAGCTTCTTGAATATGACTCTTATGAGTTTCCTATTTTAGCACGGATAAGCTTCCCGTTTATGTGCTTTATAAGCACTCCTGAGTATGAGTTGACAGATTTACCGTATAATACACTTTGTGTGTACTGCCCATATATTCATCGAGATTTCAAATGATTCAACAGGTATCTTTCCGATAAGGGATAATATGAATTCAAGATGAAATACCATGAGAATACTTGATATGCAAAATATGGTATGTACATTTTCCTTGGAAACTTGAAATGATAAACACATGTATGTGGAAATGGTATATTGATGAGCTCATCTATATTCCTTAGTAATTATATGAATTTACATACTAACATGTTTGATGAGGACTTATGTGTGGTTAGGCTATTGATTTTATTGATTTGGACATACTATGAATGTTTATTTAAATGAAGATGATTGGTAAGTTAATTTCCTATTATACAAATTTACTAAACATTATACAAATTTACTAAACATTATATGCTTACTCTATTTATTTTTCTCTGCTTTGTAATGCTCAGAAGCTCATAAAGGTTGGGAATCGGTCGGAGCATCGTCACACTATCCTTCAACTCAATTTGGTATAATTAGCAAAACTACTTTTGGTATAATGGCATGTATAGGCTATGTTAAGCCAAATGATGAAATGTTTTGGTTGTAATTAGCCATGGGAATGGCTAGTGATGATGTGTTTGATGTTTATATACATGAGGTTATATTATGTTGATATGAGTATGCATGAAGTGGTATAATAGGTACAAGCATATTTAAATGAATGTTTGATCAAAAAGGTAAGTTTGAATACTTAAATACATGTGATGACATATCATGCATAAGATTGGTTTTGGCTTGGTTTTAATGACTTGAATTAGTTGGTGAATGTATTCAAATTTTGTTATAGATTGAAGGCAAATTTGGGTGAGAAAAGTGGCCTTGAAAATGGCCTATTTTCAGCCACACGGATAGACACACGGGCATGTGTCTCAACCATGTGTGACACACGGCCATGTGCACGGGTGTGTGGTTTGGCTGTGTGTGTCCTGCATCCTTAAAATTGAGAAACAGAATTCCTAGGTATTTTCACACGGGCAGAGACATGGACGCCTGTCTCAACCGTGTGTGACACACGGCCTAACACACAGGCATGTGTCTTGGCCGTGTGACTCCTACACCTAATTAATGTAAATTTTATTTTTCACACGGCCTAGCACACGGGGCGTGTGCATGTGGCTTGGCCGTGGGACCCAAGTTAGTTGCTACCCTAATTTGAACATGGGCTGGGACACAGTCGTGTGCTTCACATTGAATGCCCACACAGTCTGGGACACGGGCGTGTCACTTGGCCGTGTGAGCCACATGGCCTGGCCACACGAGCGTGTGTCCCCTACACTTAAGAAAAATTTTGAAATTTTGTGAAAAATTCTCTGAGTTCTCGATTTGGTCCTAATTTGTTTCTATTGCATAAATTGGGCATCGAGGGTCCATTTAAGGGACAATATGATTGATTATGTATGAAATCAGATATGAATAATAAATGATACGATTTAAAATATTTGATTTGTAAACTTCGATAATGCTCCATAACCCTATTCCGGCGACAGATATGGGTTAGGGGTGTTACACTATTCTCTTAATCTTAATGCTTGGATATCTCTCTCTTGAGTCTTGAAGTATAATTATATAAAGAAACAAGTTTATAGACGTTTATGACCATTGAGAATGAATTCTAGCCGTTGGAGCATTTATTTTGCACCTTTAATGCAACCTGCAGTAGCGTGTCTCGAGACATAAACCCCTTGTTTCAAGACATGAAGAAAAATATGGTCATTATATAGTCGTTGGCAATCCGTGTTTCGAGATATGGATAGTGTGTCTCGAGACATTTGGCCATATGTCTTGAGATAATTACTCGAATGTCTCAAGACATGGCTCCACTGAAGCAACCCTTAGCTTTGATGTTTGTTTTTCTTGAGACAAACATGCTTATATCTCGAGACATGTCTGTTGTCTTGAGACAAGACTCACTTTATCTTGAGACTAAAGTCTGAAATAGAATTTTGCATTCAAACTTTCATGTCTCAAGACATATGGTATTATGTCTCGAGACTTGCATATCAAAGTTCCTTAAAAAATATTTTAAACACCTTAGAATACTTTAGTATTGACCCAAGAACATTTAGATAAATTAAAACACATTTAAAACATGTTTTTCAGTATATTGCAGTTCATTCTAAAATATTTTGTCATTTTCAAAACATAACTCCTCTTAATGAAATATTCCTTGAAATTTTTTAAACATAAGCATTAAACAAGACATAAACATACTAAATTTCAATAAGAGATATAATAATTAAGCATTAGAGAAATTCAATAAAATCCAAGACTTTAAAAAAACTTTATGCATGCACCCAAGATAAAGTACCTACTAATGTCATACATTTAAACAATGCATCAATAAACATACATGTATGAACATTAATTCATTTGCATAAACATATGAACATATACATTCAATGTAAAGTGTCACACTTGAAATTTTAATCAAGACTTGGTCATATTGGACTGGAGACCCTAAGTTATTTTATATGTTTCAATTTGATCCTATTGCATCCTATCTGTACCAAATTGTAAAACTTGAAGGTTGAATTAGGCATTAGTGAAGATTGTCAAATTTTTTAAAGACCTGTTGGGGAATAATGACTCATTTTTAATATTTTATATTTAATCGAGTTAGTGCTTGCATGGAAAGTGATGAACGGCGAGTATGAGAGTGGCTACATAAGGGGGGAAGGAAAATAGTGAACATATATTTTTCCTTCTTCCAACTTCTTCTCAACTATCATTTTCTCTCTGGATATTTTGGGACTAGAGACAGAGGAATGAAGTGATCGAGCTACATGAGGGTGAAAAATAGAAATTTAGCTTAATCAAATGTGAAATTTGTGAAATGGTAACGTTCCTATACTCTTCTGTATCTTTTTTATTTGAAGGAAAGAAATAAACTATGGATATCCGACTAAATATTAGTTGTAAGGAAAAAGAAACATGTGAAGTAAACAATTTACTTTGCATGTTGCCAGAGCTCAATTATCATACTCGTAAATGTCTCACGATCGGTCCTATATGGTTGTTACTGTTTAGCCAGTGAAGACGGAGAGGTACTATACAACAAAGGGAAAGGCAAACTAGTAGGTGGTGCATCCTTGAGGTATTATGCTGGTGAGTTTTAGAACTCGAATCTTCAGTGTTTGTCTTATAGACCTTTGTACTATGTTGTTCTGGTTGTGTGTTATGCTTATGAGGAGGTGATAACTTGTCATGGTAAAGTTACCAAAAATTTGCAGATGCATGCTACGAGATAAAGTGCATGTTGTTGTGAGCTCAAGTTTTGGTGTATGATGATATCTAAATTGTTCATCAGTTACCTAGCATATATGTGGTTTGATAAGTTTTTTTTTTAGTGTTGATGCATGCTATATTAGTGTACAAATGCAAGCCCTATTGTAAACATAAGTTTGACGTATTTATGAGTCGTTTTTTTATAAATTACTATTAATTATAATACATTGTTGAATATTTGACGTTATTTTTGGATAAAAATAATTGATATACGGAGTATGGAGGGATGTAATGATGGATGAAAGAATAAGGAGATGTCTTGTTATGCACTTTGTACCACCTGTTATTTAGCTTTGCGAAGGTTTGGTTGGAGGGTACGGAGAATATATATATATATGCACATTATTTTGGCTTTGTAGAGGTTCGATTAAACTGTACAGGATATATGCGCACAAGTATGCGATGACCCTATAGGGTTCTTTTCAAGTATGAGACTCTACGGAGTCTAACGCTTAAAGCTTCATGAATGTATGCAAGTCCCATGGCAATGGGCATCCAAAAGTTATGACAGTCCGCTAGACTCGTCCTCATGTTTCAAGCTATAGCAGTATGTTGGATGTATTCTCAAGATTCCATGTTAAGGCTATACGCCAAACTCCGCTATTCTTTGTATCCACATGAAATGACTTCACATGTCTTAACTCACCAAGCACATATTCTATATATATGAATTTGTATCTATAAATATAATAAACAAGTGTCTGCAGGAATTATCTTTCATGCAAGATTCCATGAGGGCTATCATTTAAGAATGTGTCCGCAAGTCTAAGTTTGGGATATGAACCCTATATCTCAGTCCACTTTTCATGAATTTGTAAGAATTATCCTTCAATCATGAGTTTGCAAAGATTATTCCATAGGAATATTTCCGCAAGGTTTTTCCACAAATCATGAATTCATACATACAAATCCGCTAACTATGTATCCGCACAAATGAGTAATTGTTCATGAGTCCGCATAAGAATGAATCTGCATAGGAATAAATTTGTACGAGTATCAATTCACATGAATGAACCTGTGCATATGAGTCCTCAATTATGGATCCACACGTATATACCAGCCAGGTTAATCCATATTATGTCCAATCTTCAAGCTAGATTATGAAAGATTGTATAATAAGTATAAGTGCACAAAAAACATCCATCAATCATGTATTCACTTGCATGGTTCTGCCAAGTGTGGGATTGGATAAATGAGTATGTATGGTGTGAACCCATTCATCTAGGATCGCTAAGTATGAATTCATATGTTTAACCCACCAATCTAAAATCCACTAGGATTCCTATTAAGTATGAGTCCACTGGGTATATCCGCTAAGCACTAAACCAAAATAGAATTATCTGTCAAGTCTCTCTGTACATGTGTGTCCGTCAAAGTGATTACGAGTGGTCCTTTTGTGGGATCAGTGATTATTCATAAATGGTTTCAATCTATGTACAGTGTTAACACACGAAGGTTGTCAGGCAAAAGCGTGTCCCTATCTATATACGATGCCATATCTATCACTTACTCTATTCAGATAAACATAATTATATTTTATTTGCATAAAATAATGGGTAGGTTGCATTAACGAACTCACTAAGTTCATCTCGAACTTACCACATTTTCTTTGTTTGCCTTTTAGGTAATTTAAGCTAAGGAAATCGCAAGAAAGGAACTAAGCCAGAATGTTTTGAGCTAGTGAAAAATTGTCCTCTTTGTCCGTAACATGCATGAATAGGGCTACCTGTAGGTTATGTACCTCAGGATTTCATTTCATTGTATAACTAAACTTTAGGGATGTTATAAGGGCTCAAGGTATTGGATGTTAAATAATTTAACGAATTAGATAAGTTAATTTACTTACGCTCGGAAAGTACTTAAAGTTAGCTATTATGAGTTAGTGGTTAGTGTAAGAGGACGAGAATTCAAATGGTATCATTGAAGTTTGGTCTATTTGTGTGTGACATTCCCGTTTGACTGGTTATCTAGTCAAACGATCGGGGTGTTACATAAAGTGTATATGAAAATTTCATTTTTTTCTCCCCCTTTTTGATATATCAAAAATCATCTAAAACATTTGAAGAATGATACCAAATTTAAAGATATTTTGAAAATTAATGCTTATGGAGAATAAATATTGATGCAAAAAATACAATGAGTCATAATATATTCATGTAAAGATCATGTCAATTTTATTCTTATACTCCATAATGAACTTCAAGAAAAATGATATGGCAAAGAAACATACTTGAAATCCAATTATAAAGAACATTTCATGAAAAAATTTTAAGGATCATATAAATAAGTCTTAATTGCATAAAAGTTCATCTAAATTTATGCCTAATGAAATATATCAATTTCTACCTAAACTAAGATACCCATTTTTAACAAGAATTGAAAACAAATCATGATTTAAGAATAAAATAATCGTATGCCGATGATAATTCAAAAAAGTCACAAGCAATTTTTATTTCTATTTCTAGTACTTCCCCTTTCTAGATGCAAATTTTAATGATTTTCTCCACTTTTTTATATACCAAAATCTATAAAACAAAATAAGACATGAAAAGCAAAATGGCATCAATAATGTAGATATCAAAAGCTTATCAAAGTTACAATGATACCATCTATGAAGAGCATAGGAAGGAGAAACAAATATGCAACAAAAAAACATATTTCATTGAATAAATAAAACAAATAAGCAAACAAAATGCAATTCATTCAATAAGCATATTTAGTATCACAAGTTTTTACCATGTTCAATAAAGATAAATCTATGAAGCATAGGACATGGCAATGATATCCATTCAATAATATAACAATATAATCATACTATGGATATCAATGTGAGAATGACATGAGAGAGGTGGTCATGACATATTAATAAAATAAATTTTAAATAAAATAAAAAAACATGTCATGGAAAAAGTATCTAAATGATATATGAAGTAGTAACAAGATACCAATAAGGAGTCCTAAACCCTAAGACATAATCCTAAGACTAAATCTAATCCTAATCTATTAATTTAAGTCTAATCCGAAGTTCTAAGTTCTAATCCTAGTTTTATGTCTAATCCTTGACCTAATACTAAGACTAGTACTAAGTTTAGTTCTAAAGGTTAATTCTACGACAAATTCTGAGCCTAAGCATGGTCCTAAAGTATGTTCAAATACTTTTGTTGCACACACGTTAGTGAAATAAATAGTAATGTAAAATATTTATTTAAGTCACAAGATCGAACCAGAAAAATATAGATATACACATATATATTATCTTAGAAACAAAAATAAAGACTAGATCGAAATATTATACTCGTAGGTAGGCAGGAAAAGCGAACTAGTAGTTGAGGCCTGTTTTCATAGTTTCCTTAAGACAGATTTGGCCGCTCATTTGGTGCTGGAGAAATGTTGGTCGACTGTCTCCCAAGATACAACAACCAGATGAGCATATGACTAAGCTTTCCATTTTCTTCAACATAATTCACAAGTGGCTTACTTTGAGCATCAATTTCTCATCATCACTCAACCATTTTGAGCATATGATATACCGTTGTAAATGTAACACCTCTTACCCGTAGCCGAGACCGGGACATGGTACGAGGCATTACCGTACATAAATAGGGCATCTCCGGAAAATACGAGTCATAAAATTTCACTCCAAATTAAAACCAATCAAAAAATTCATATTGTCCTTATCATGGACCTACGAGGCCCAAAACATACATTAAAAGTAATCCGGGACTAAACCGAGAGCTTAAGAAAATTAAAAAAAAATTCTAGGTTAAGCGTCACACGCCCGTGTGGAGGCAATGCACACGCCCGTGTGCTTTGGGACACGCCCGTGTCCAATACCCGAGTGGAATTTCTAGAATTTATTTTTCATTTCAAACCTACAGGGGTTTTCACACGGCCGAGCACACGCCCGTGTCCCTGGCCCGTGTCCCTCACATGGCCTAGACACGGCCGTGTCATCGCCCGTGTCCAAAAACTTGGACATTCTATTTATAACGCCATCATTCATTTAGGGGCACACGGCTGGCCGTGTGCTAGGCCGTGTCCTTCACACGATTGAGACACACGGCCGTGTCTCCGCCCGTGTATTTACTACCATGCATACTGACTTGGAAATTTTCGGTGCAGGGGACACACGACTATTCAGCACGCCCACGGGGCAGACCGTGTGTCACACACGGCCTAGACACATGACCTGTGTGTCTACCCATGTGGACCTTTTTGGAGGCTATTTTCCAAGCCAATGGTCACCCTCAATCACTCATACATTCAAACACACTTTATAACATGCAACATGACATATTTATGCACTCAAATACTCCACAACATAGCACTCTCACATCTTCATAATATCATCTTATTGCCCATTCATTTATTACACCATTTAGAGGCATTCCATACCAATTTCATGCATTATTAAACTTGTTACCATAACTTCAAATTGTGTTTTCATACACATAGTCATTTTAAGTCATTAGGTCATCCTTTAACCTTTAGCACTTAATCCACACTTTACCATACATTCATCAATCAACAATATATCACATCATTATCATGCACTCACCAAGCAATAACATATCCTACCATCAAAACTCTAACATATGCATGTATGGGTAATTAGATTACAACCCAAATGATCAAATATGAGCCATATCACATGACCATTACAAAAAGAATCATCATCATCATAGGCCTTCACAATTTGGCCATATAGCATGACACATATCACAAAATGACCAAGTTCCTATAGCATGACACATATCACAAAATGACCAAGTTCCTATACATGCCATACTCAAAATAATAATTTCACTATACCCAAAAATCTTTTGATAGTGTGATCGAATACTCCGACAGCTTCCGATCCTCGAGCTAGCTTGGCGGAACTACAAAGGATGGAAAAGAAAGGGGAGTAAGCATTAAAGCTTAGGAAGTCCACATGCAAATAACATGCGACAGTGGTAAATAATTAACATGCAAAAACATGATAACATTTACATAAAGATTATTCTTCATTCAAATCTCTTTGCTTACTCATCATATGCACATACATACTTGCTCATCTTAAATCGATCTTTATCAAAGCATTACTCATAGGTTTAGCATACGCACCTGTACTCATTGTAGAGTATCGATAACCATACCTCTTTCATATGCCCTCTTCGGGACTTCATTACAATCATTACATTACCCGTTGAACACTCAGAATACTATTGGATACGCAGAAACCTTGCACATAAGTGCCACATATACAAACGTAGCCGAAACTACCACATAACATGTAACACATCCATAATGAACTCGAACCTCTCAATGAGCTTGTGTGTTACATGAAACACATCCACTAAGAACTCGGACCACTCAACTTGCTCAGATGCTCGCATCCATAATGAACTAGGACCTCTCAACGAGCTCGGATGCCACATATCTCACGAACCTGGACCACTCAACGAGTTCGGGCTTCTTAGTTCCTAGTGACATGTCACTTGTATCTTAAACAATTCCTAAGGTTCAAACGGGATTTTTCTCACTTGCATATAGCATATCCGTCATACTTGCTCATAACGTCGAGGATAATAACCATAATAACATTCAAGCTTTCATAGCAATCAATAAGCATAAAACTCATAATTACAATCAAACAATTATCACAATTTATTAAAGCATTAAAATATACTACAACACCACATTATTTGCATATGTACTTACCTCGGTATAAAATAACGATAATCGAGCCTAATCGTCGTATACTTTATTTTTCCCTCGATCAAGTCCCGATTCACTTTTTCTTGATCTAAAATGAAAATTTTAACTTGTTTATTATTCACATTATTCAAATGGGTCCATAAATTATACTTTTGCAAATTTTACATTTTGACCCCTAAACTTTCACATATTTGCACTTTGGTCCCTAGACTCGTAAAATGAAATGCATGCATTTTCTTGGTTACCCAAGCCTAGCCGAACCCTTACTAAGCTTATATCAGCCCATACTTTCTCTTATTTCACATTATTACTACTTTCTTCTATACTTTTACAAGTAAGTCCCTTGTTTAGGTGTTTTCACTAAAAATCACCTAGTAAAAGATGTTCATCATGCATCAAACATTCATATTCCTTCATTAATCATCAAAATACAAGCATGTCATGCATGGGTCAATTTTCATACATGAACCCTAGCTCAAAATATAGCTAGAAATGGGTAGACCATGTTACCGGGACTTCAAAAATACAAAGAACATTAAAAACGGGGCTAGGGAACACTTACTATTGAGCTTGGAAATGTTGAACAAAACCTTAGCTATGGTGTTGTGTGATTTTCGGCAGCCAAGGAGGAAGATGGACACATTTTTGGTTTGATTTTTCCCTTTTTATTCTTTTAATTACCTAATGACCAAAATGCCCTTAGGGTTTCTTTTTCCAATTTTTCCTATCCATGTCCATTTTTGTCCAAAATTTTAAAAATTGGTCAAATTGCTAATTAGGACCCTCTAATTCATAATCTAATGCAATTTAATGCTTAAAGCTTCTAGAATGCAAGTTTTGCACTTTATTCAATTTGGTCCCTAAAATGCAATTAGACATTTTATGCATAGAATTTCTTCATGAAACTTTTACACAAGCATGCATTCAATACATAAACCTCATAAGAATTATAAAGTAATTATTTCTATCTTAGATTTGTGGTCTCGAGACCACTGTTTCGATTAGGCCCTAATTTAGGATGTTACAGTAAAGGTCTCATAGGGTAGAATATAAAACCATAATTTTATGATTCAAATCTTCAACTTTACTAATTGAGAATATGCCTCAAAGTTCCAAAAATCTATTTTTTCCAACAACTTTCACAAAAAAAAAAATATATGTTCAAATACTTTATACATAACTTAAGATAATGGGATAATTAGAGCTTGAGTGAAGAGTTTAATAACTTTATATTTGTAAAATGGCCATCAAAGGTTCAAAACAAGAAAAGAGCATTATTTTTATATCATCTTGAACATTTTCAACAAATTTTAGTAGATAAAGCTAAGTTGTTCAAATGATCTTATGGCCTTAATTTCAAGTAATTAATATATATATATATATATATATATATATATAAGCCTTACATTTTCTTGAAAAAAAATCTAATTATTTTCAATAAAGATCAATGAGGTACAAAATATTTTTATCTTTATTGAAAAATTCAAGCTAAGAGACTATCCCGAAGTATATGCATACGTATGACTTGACCATACACCCCTATATGCTCCTAGGAATCTAAAAATGCACCTAAAAATTGCCCAGAGCTAGATGACTTGAGACATTTCCCACAAGAGCATGTCTCAAGATAATGCTACAGAAATGCAAAAAAAATGCAATTTAAACATGCCAAATTCATATACAAGTATACCTAAAACCTATACAAATAATTCTAACATGTGTACAATTCTAAAATATGTACGAACAATGAGCCATAAAAATACAAACATGCTTGAATCAAAGAATCACTAGGTGACCTCTTTCTTTGTAAGCAAAAAGCATCTTAAACCAAAATACTAAGTGATCAAAAAATTTCAAATAAGGTAAATAACACTTAGTAAATGACATATTAGGCACATGTTACATATTTCAAACATGCTTGCATAAAATGCACCTATATACAACCTAGATTTATTTATTGACCACAAATATACTAAAATGTACACTATATACATGAATCAAATAAAGCTTAACTTTTAAAACTTTTAGAACTCATTTTTGCTTTGAAATGACCATTCAAATAGTCAAAACTTTAAACATTTTAAATCAACATGAACTATTCCAACAACTTCCAAATAATGAAACAGTCTTGTTCAAGTAATCAAATGGCCTAATTAATAAGGAAATTTCAAAATCAAATCTTGAAAGTATACATTTCCTTGAAATTGGACTCAAAATAGACAATCACGCTAAAATATCATTTCAAAGCCCTTTAAATCATTTAGTGAAGTTTTGTAACCCATTGAAAGTGTTTCTAAATGGTTTTTATGTCCATATATCATCAAATTTTGGTTATTTAAGTTCAAATTGTCCCATAAACTTGCATTTAGAAACATAAAAATATAAAGCTTTGCAAGTTTATCAAATTTCTTTGTCTAAGCAAAATCAAAACTAAATTATAAAATTGTTCAAACCATTTTATCAAAAGCCACTTGCTCAAATAAATTTTAAAATTCTTTTCGAAAAAGATTTTTCAACAACAAAATTATTAAGCTTTTCATGCTCCTCTTAGGATGTGCACATGAATATGACATGTTCTAACTAGAATGCATCCTAAGAAATTCTTCAAGCATGATCATATTAAAATCAACCAATTAACCATAAATCATGCTTGAACATCTTAAGAATATCTCTAAACATGATATCAGTAATATCCATAAATTCAATCCAAGATCATGCTTAGAAAAAAAAAATCAATAGGTAACCAATTTAATAATTTTCAATGAAGTATTGGTTTAGGTTACTCATCCTTCATTTTTGTGTGCTAAGAGCATTTAAATATTTTTTGCTTTGTTCCTCTGTCACATCCCAAAAATCAGGTTATTAGAATCGTGTAACACCCCTCACCCGTATTCATTGTCGAAATAGGGTAACAGAGCATTACCGAACTTATAACACAATTAAACATACATTTCTCATATATTTTTACCAAATCAAATATAAAACATTCACATACATTCATAATGTCCTTAATACAATCCTACGAGGCCCAAAACATGCATTCGGGGTGGTTTGGGACTAAACGGATAATTCAAAAAAATTTTACAAAACTTAGAAAATTTTTCAAACTACAGGGGACACACGCCCGTGTGGCCTGGCTGTGTCTCTCACACGGCTAATGACACGCCCGTGTCACAGACCGTGTGGACATTCGAAATGGGATCACATGGTTGTGTCCTAGCCTGTGTCCTACCCCATGTAACTCTCTGACTTAGGTCACACAGCCAACCACACGCACGTGTTCGAAATGGGCACACATGCCCGTGTGTCAGGCCGTGTACTAGGCCGCACCAAACCTGCAGGGTATACTGACTTATACCACATGGCCAAGTTACACGCCCATGTGCTGGGCCATGTGGAGCATACTGACTTGATTTCTTATTCAACACCAGGGGACACACGGCCGTGTAACCTGACCATGTGTCACACACGGTTGAGACACACGCCGTGTCTCTGCCCGTGTGGACAAAAATAGGCTATTTACCAAGTCATTTTACCATTCAAATTTGCATACACTTACACCAAACCCAAATGGCACCAAACATGACATAATTAGACATTTATTCAACCTCAAACCAAACATAAATCATACCATTTCAATACCAACACATAAAAGGTACACAAATACCACAATATGCCATTCAATTTCATACCAAACTTCACATTCATAATTCACCTAATGGTCACTTTCAAACATGCATTATTCTGCCTAGATTCACTAGCATATAAATATTCAAAACTTAACCATTTGATATCCATAATGCTTATTCATAACAAGCATGTTCTATCACTAATCAACCACACATCACAAGATCAATTACCTATATATATACATGAGCAAAACATGCCAAATACAAGCTAAATCACATGGATAAAATCATAATACATCCATCATCATTTATAAGACAACTCAAAAGGGTAAATCCATTACCATAATAGATCAAAATGACCACAACTTCTATACATGCCATATAACCATAATCATAGATTCAAAAGTACCAAAGTGATAGCTTGATAGTGTGATTAGATCTCTGACGATTCCCAAATCCGAGCTAGCTTTGATTTCACTATAAAACACAGAAAAACAAACAATGTAAGCTATAAAGCTTAGTAAGCTCGTATGAAAATAATAAGCAAAGCTCACCATTCAATTACCATTCATAATATGAACCTAACATGCTATAAAACATTTAACCACAATGTTAACATATATTCAATCACATAATTAACCATAAACTCATAACTTCTATGAATTCAACGCTTACATAATTTTCGTACATACCTATACTGATACTTGTCTAATTCTCACCAATTCATATCTTCAATATACCTGTTGAACCATTCGAAATACTATCGGATACCTGGAAAACTCGTACCCTAAGTGCCACATATATATAGCCGAAGCTATCTCAATCTCATATCACATATAATGCTCACTCTCGAGCTATCAACGGGTCTTTTCACGCAAGCTGACTGCCATGATGAAGCTACACGGTGCTGCTCACACAAGCTGACAAGTATCCGCAACACATGTCAGATAACTTACCCACAGGTAGGACGTACGGACCAGCACCCAAATCACATAACCCCTAATGACATGTCATTCGTATCCTAATCTATTCCTAAGGTTCAACTGGGATTTCACATTTGTCAAATCGTCTTCGAATATGTCCGCAAGTTCGTAATCACAATTTATGCATTATCAAAGCATTTAAATACAAATATAACAATGCTTATTACATATGAACTTACCTCGAACATAAAAATGACGAAACAAGTCGATTAGTCTAAAACTTTATTCTTTCCCCGATCTAAATTCGTATTTTACTTTTCTTGATCTAAATGTAATCAAAATTAACTTATTTAATCATCACTATATTCAATTTAGTCCAAAATACACATTAAGGTAACTTTACACTTTTGCCCCTAATATTTCAACATCTTTACAATTTAGTCCTTATCTCATAAAAATACAAATTCATGCAATTCAACCTAAATCCATGCTAGCCGAATTTCAATTAGGTCCCTAGCAGCCCACATTTTTCATTTATTTCACAAATTAACCATGAATTTTACACATTTCACAATTCAATCCCTATTTGGATATTTTACTAAAAATCACTTAACAAATGTTGTTTATCTATCAATAAGCATGCATTTTCTATCTTCAAACCTCAAAACACATGCTATTTCATCAATGGAAAAACCCTAAACCTTTAACAATTTTACAGATTAGTCCTTGGGCTAACTAGATTAAGCTACAACGATATCAAAAACATAGAAATCATTAAAAACGGGATTTAAAACATACCATGCATGTAGCAAAATGAAAAACCGAAGCTCCCTTCTTCAAAAATGGCTATTTTGATTATGGAAAGATAGAATAAAAAAGATGATAGCCATTTTTTTTCTTTAATTTTAACTTATTTTAATAATTACCTATTTACCATTTACTTAAACATTAAAACATATAATAATGTCCATAAATGTTCACTTAAACAACCAATGGTCTAATTACTATTTAAGGACCTCTAATTTAAGATTCTATAGCTATTTAACACTTTTAGCTAATAGAACGCAAGTTTTACACTTTACGCAATTTAGTCCATTTTTTTATCAAATTGAGCAAGCAAACAATAAAATTTCTTAACGAAATTTTCACACAATCATATTATCATGCTGTAAACATTAAAATAATAATAAAATAATTATTTTGACTTCGGATTTGTGGTCCCAAAATCACTGTTCTAATTTAACTAAAAAAGGCATGTTACAACTCTTCCCCATTAAGAATTTTCGTCCCCGAAAATCTTACCAGAAAAGAGGTTAAGGTACTATTCTCTCATGGCTTCCTAGGGTTCCCATGTAGATTCTTCGACCCCGTGACGTTGCCAAAGTACTTTTACTAAAGCTATGCTTTTATTTCTCAACTCTTTAACTTCTTGAGCTGAAATTCTAATCGACTCTTCATTATAAGTCATATCAGGTTGAATTTCAATCTCCGCCGGAGAAATTACATGCGATGTATCTGATTGATACCGTTGTAACTTCAACACATGAAATACATTGTGGATATTTTCTAACTCTGACGGTAAAGCTAGCCGATAAGCCACTGGCCCTATTCTTTCGATAATCTCATACGGCCTGATAAATCGAGGACTCAATTTGACTTTGTGACCAAATCGAAGGATTTTCTTCCATGGAGATACTTTCAAAAATACTTTATTGCTGATTTGAAATTCAATGTCTTTACGTTTTAAATCTACGTACGATTTCTGTCGATCTGAAGTCGCTTTCATACTGTCGCGAATTACTTTCACTTTATCTTTAGTCTCTCTGATCAAATCAACCCTGTGGATCTTTTTCTCTCTAAGCTCGGTCCAATACAATGGAGTTTGACATTTACGACCATACAATGCTTCATACGGTGCCATCTTTATGCTCGACTAAAAACTATTGCTATACACGAATTCAACCAATGGCAAATATTTCTCCCAGTTGCCTTCAAACTCTAAAACACAGCAACGAATCATATCTTTAAGAATCTGTATAATTCTCTCAGACTCGCCGTCAGTTTGTAGATGAAATGCAGTACTGAAATACAACCGCATACCCAAAGCTTCTTGCAATTTCTTCCAAAATCGTAACGTAAACCTCGAATCTCTATCAGAAATAATAGAAACTGACACCCTGTGCAATCTAACGATCTCAGAGACGTACAACTTAGCCAATCTATCAAGCGAATAGTCTGTACGTACTGGAATAAAATATGCAGACTTCGTCAGTTGATCAACAACAACCCAGACATCATCTTTCTTTTTCAGAGATAGGGGTAAACCTGATATGAAATCCATCGTAACTCTATCCCATTTATACTCTGGTGTCATCACAGGCTATAATAATCTCAAAGACACTTGATGTTCGGCTTTAACTTATTGAAAAACCAAGCATCTCGACACAAACTCTGAAATATCTCTTTTCATGCCTGACCACCAATACAATTATTTCAGATCATTATACATTTTAGTACTTCTAGGGTGAACAGACAAACAACCACTGTGTGCTTCGTGTAGAATTTTCTGAATAAGCTCAGAATTCTTTGGTACACAAATTCTATTTCAAAACATCATACAATCATCGGATCGGATGTGATAGCCTGAATTAGTAGTCGACTAACATTGCACTCTTTTAGCTTGCAAATCATTATCACACTTTTGAGCTTGACAAATTTGTTGAAGAAATAACGGTTTAGCTTTTAATTAAGCTAAAATCTTAGCATCATCAAATAAAGTTAACTGCGTATTCATCGCTCGCAATGCAAACAAAGATTTTCTACTCAAAGCATCTGCGACTACATTTGCTAACTCTTATGATCAGTAAAAATATGACAATTTTCACCGTATAAATAATGTCGCCAAATCTTCAATGCAAAAAAATAGCAGCCAACTCTAAATCATGCGTCGGATAATTCTTTTCATGCGGCTTCAACTGTCTGGAAGCATAAGCTATCAATTTACCCTCTTGTATCAAAACACAACCCAAACCATTCAATGACACATTGCTAAAAATCACAAATTCTTTACCCGACTCAGGTTGAACTAAAACTGGTGCCTTAGTTAACAATGTTTTCAACTGCTCAAAACTCTGTTGACATTTCTCAAATCACTCAAACTTCACATCATTCTGAAGTAATCGAGTCATAGGTGTAGCAATAATCGAGAATCCTTTAACAAAACACCGATAATAGCTAGTTAATCCCAAAAAGCTTTGAATTTTGGACACATATGTTGATGGTTTCTAGTCAACAACTGCTGAAATCTTGCTCGGATCAACACCCTCGAGCTATCTCAATCTCACATCACATATAATGCTCACTCTCGAGCTATCAACGAGTCTGATCACACAAGCTGACAGTCATGACAATGCTACATAGTGCTGCTCACACAAGCTAACGAGTATCTGCAACACATGCCAGATAACTCAGCCACTGGTAGGACGTACGGACCAGCACCCAATCACATAATCCCTAATGATATGTCATTCGTATCCTAATCTATAGCTAAGGTTCAACCGGGATTTCACATTTTTCAAATCATCTTCGAATATGTCCGCAAGGTTGTAATCACAATTTATGCTTTAAAACACAAATATAACAATGCTTATTACATACGAACTTACCTCGAATGTAAAAATGACGAAACGAGTCGATTAGTCCAAAACCTTGTTCTTTCGTCGATCTAAATCCGTATTTTACTTTTCTTGATCTAAATGTAATCAAAATTAACTTATTTAATTATCACTATATTCAATTTAGTCTGAAATACACATTAAGGTAACTTTACACTTTTGCCCCTAATATTTCAACATCTTTATAATTTAGTCCTTATCTCATAAAAATACAAATTCATGCAATTCAACCTAAACCCATGCTAGCCGAATTTCAATTAGGTCCCTAGCAGCCTACATTTTTCGTTTATTTCACAAATTTACCATGAATTTTACGCATTTCACAATTCAATCCCTATTTGGATATTTTACTAAAAATCACTTAACAAATGTTGTTTATCTATCAACAAGCATACATTTTCTATCTTCAAACATCAAAACACATGCTATTTCATCAATGGAAAAACCCTAAAACTTTAACAATTTTACAGATTAGTCCCTGGGCTAGCTAGATTAAGCTACAACGATATCAAAAACATAGAAATCATTAAAACCGGGATTTAAAACATACCATGCATGTAGCAAAATGAAAAACTGAAGCTCCCTTCTTCAAAAATGGCTATTTCGGTTATGGAAAGATAGAATAAAAAAGATGATAGCCATTTTCTTTTCTTTAATTTTAACTTATTTTAATAATTACCTATTTACCCTTTACTTAAACATTAAAACATATAATAATGTCCATAAATGTTCACTTAAACAACCAATGGTCTAATTACTACTTAAGGACCTCTAATTTAAGATTCTATAACTATTTAACACTTTTAGCTAATAGAACGCAAGTTTTACACTTTACGCAATTCAGTCATTTTTATCAAATTGAGCAAGCAAATGATAAAATTTCTTAACGAAATTTTCACACAATCATATTATCATGCTGTAAACATTAAAATAATAATAAAATAATTATTTTGACTTTGTGGTCCCAAAATCACTGTTCTGATTTAACTAAAAACGGGCTAGTACAAATCAAGTTTTTAAATTGAAGGTTTTTGTTAGATATCGTAAATTAGGGTCATAAATGAGTAATTAAAGTATTAGAGTAACATAATCGGTTTTTTATTTTATTAACTAGCTTAAAACAAATTTTAATTTTGAGGTATAATTTGAAATTTTTTTTATTGAAGTAGGACCTAATTGAGAAAGGGAAGAAGTAAGGTGACCAAAAGGGCAAATTGCCTAATTTTTTAAATTAGTCTCCTACAAGGAGAATAGCTACCGTCTTCCTCTTTTTTCAACACCTAAATCATTTAAAAACTTTTACAAAAACCTAAAATCAGAGAGTTTCTTCAAAATTGATTCATTACTTTAGATTTATTAACCTTCCAAACACCAAAATAACCTCCAATTTCAAACAAAATTCTTGTTTTCTTCCCCAAATTCATCATTATTCTTCTTGAGTTCAAATCTAAAATTAGAGTTTGTGATCATAGTTTTAATCAAAATAAGGTAATATTTTGACTTTTTAGGATTAAATGAAGAGTGTTGTTAATTCTAATGGAGTTTTAAAAGATTATATTTGGATTTGATGTTTTTAAAGTAAGCTTGGATTCAAAAATGGAAAATCTCGTAATCTTGAGTAAACCCATGTTTTCAAAGTTATTTTTGATTCATTCTAACCTAATTAGAAGGTATTTAAATTCAATTTGATAGTTCATAACTGAATTTTTAATAATAAAACATTTTCCCCTTTTACATGTTCTTGAAAGCTTGAATTTTCTGAAAATTTTAAAACCACGGATTTAGTTGAAATTAATGGTTTAGATATGAAATTAAATGATATTTAGGATGTTTGAAATTGAATCTGAAGATTATAAATGAGATTAGAAGTTTGAAACTTTAATTTTGACAAAACTAGCTAGTTTTCAGTAGTGAGAAAAAAAAGCTTGAATTGTGTTTTCCTTATTGTTTGGTTATGATAAAGGATATTTTTGATGAGTTTGGAATGTTTTTTTTATGTTTGTAAAGTGTCGCATCAATCAGAAGCCACTACGAATAAGTCTAAAGTCAAGGAAAATTTTATTTGAGCTTTCGGTTAACAAGCGAAAGCGTGATCGATGAGTGTCCTAAGTCTCTATTGGTATATGTGATTCATAGTGTTAATTTGGATTTTAGGAATAGAATAAACCTCTATCCTAATTTCCAAGTGTAAGTCTTTCTTATACCTTTCACCTCATTGTGAAATTACGCTTAATGAATGTCGAGTTGTGGAATGTGATGCTAATATGACAGCTAATATAAGTGAATATATGAGATAATCTAATTTTAATGCACACATATGTGGTTGGATATGTGATGGATCAATGGGTATATTTGTGGCACTTAAAGTGCAATTAAATGTGAATTCGATAAGCATGCATTATGTACAAGTTTGTGATGTGAATTGATGATGATGAACAGAGATTATATGCATTAAAACATTAGTTAAATGTGTGTATTTACGAATATTTTGGCCTTGTGATCTATTGAAATTGTTAGTTATAGTTGGCATGCCATAGGATTGTGAGTACTCACATTTGTGTTTGTGATTTAGGTATTAAGGCCCCGGGACAGATTGGAGAAATAAGGGAATGTCGAGCTAAGCTCCATTCATTGGGACATGTTTGTGTGTTGGAAAGTTTTTAGCTTTATGCTACACTTATGAGACATGTTAGACTCTTTGAGTCATTGGTGAGATGGAAATCCTTTTATCCAATGTGTGGTGATAGAGTACACTTTTTATGTTTCTATCACATCCTAAAAACCAGATTAGTATAAATTTGGTTAATGAATCGAGAGTGGTTATGCCCGAATTTTTTTAGATAACTTTAGCACATTTGATAATAAATAAGTATTAATTATAGTGATTGAGTAATGGCGGAGCTATCCTTGATTACCTGTTTAAATCCCTTCCCTCTCTTTAATTTCTATTTGGTGCAAAATTGTCTCAAACCCTTAGCAAAGATCATCCCATGTTTTAATTATTTTCTTGTTAAAATGATCACAAGGAAGAAAGTGGCCAAGTGGTTAAGTGTTTAATATGTTTCTTAAGGGTCCTAGGTTTAAGTCTATTCATCACCACCTTTTTAATTAAATTATTTTGTTAATTTTTCCATGTGCTAAATGCCCTTGTAGTCCAACCCATAATTGCCATACTTGGGAAGATTCTTCCCTTATTTATATGGTCAACATTCCCTCAATAGCCCCCTTTACACAAACATGATCCCCTTTTTTCTCCTTTTTCCCCTCAACATACCATTCTCTTCACCCTTACCTTGTGTGATGATTCATTGAACCTAGACAAGATGAAGAACACCCTTTTGTTTCATATTTTCATTATTTTCCTCTTTTTTTGCCACCCCTTATTTGCTCCTCTCTTTTCTCTCCTCTATTTTATATTATTTTTTCCTCCTCTCCTCCACCACTCATTTGCCTAAAACCACCATCGTTACCAACAGACCTCCACCTTGTCCTCACTCCTCTCTTCCATTTTCTCCACCACTGCCCTCCTCCACCGTGATAACCATCACGCGCATCCTCACTCTCTTTTCTTTATTTTTTTCTTTTCTCCTTTCTCCTTTTTTAAATGAGTGATCAAAACCATATATTCTTTTCTTCTCCCCAACCGAACCATTGCCTCTACCAACAGATCGTTGCCATCATGACACCACCGTCAACAATTGAGATTTTTCCTCCTTTCTTCTTTATTTTTTAACCTTTGCTATTCTTTGTACTATTTATTGTATTTAATTCTTAATCCTAAAATTTATTTTCATGAACTTACTTTCAAATAATCCTCCTTTTTTAAATAATTCTTTCCCCTCTGATTCATGATCAAAATAATCCATCGATCCTCCCGTTACAACCAAGTTAGTGTAAGTGTAAGGGTTGAGTAGAAATCTCCCTACTTTTCTCTTGACCAAAATTTTTTTTCTTTTAAGAAGGTCATAATGAATTATTTTCTCATATATTAACATCTCATATGTTATGTTTATTGAAGGGTCGATAGACACCAATTCGACCATTAATGATGTAACATCCCGGTTTAGACCCTAGTCGAAACAGTGATTTCAGGACCACAAATCTGATGTTAGAAAATTATTTTAATATTATTTTTGGTGTTTATAATATGTGCTAATGTATGTGTGAAAGTTTCGTGTGATAATTTTATCATTTGGATGTCTAAATTAAGAAAATGACTTAATCGCGTAAAATGTAAAAGATGTGTTCTCTTTGTTAAAGTGCTTAATTGCTATGTATCTTTAAATGAGAAGTTCTTATGATACAAATAGACCATGGTTATAACTATATGACATTTATGGACATAAGTTAGTGGAATTATAATGATTTTATAAAGGTTAAATTGGTAAATGGTTTATTAAATGATAATTAATAAAACAAAACATGAAATGAGTTTATATTATCATCTTTTTTTTGAAAATACAAAAGAAAAAGAAAGGTTGAAGCTCAACTAGGGTTCATCCATATTTAAGCTCAATTAGGTAAGCATTCGAGCTCGATTTTTTATGATTTCTACATTTTTGTGATCGTTGCTTTGTGTTCTATCAAGCCCATGCCTAAATTTCTTATTTGTATGATGATTTTGAGTTATGTAATTGTTGATTTTGTGAGTTTTATAATGTTAGTTGATGAAATATGGAAGCTTGATGATATATACATATGTTTTGTATTGGAATTTTTTATGAATTTGAGTAATTTGGGCTAAATTATGAAAATGAGAAATTGGGGGACTAAAATGTAAATTAAATGAAATATATGGGCTGATATGAGCTAAGTGAATATGCGCCCTAACATGTGTATAAGGAAATTATGTGTATTTTGTGATTTTATGAATTAGGGACTAAAGTAAAAAAATGTGAAAATGTGAGAGTTAACTTGTAAAATGCCCTAAATATGTGTATATGGATTAAATGGAATGATTTTTTGAATAAAAGGGTTAATTTTGAATACATATAGATCAACAAAGGAGGAATTCAGATTTAGATCGAGGGAAATCGAAGGTTATCGAGTAAACGATCCGAATTATCAATTCCGAGTACGAGGTAAGTTCATACGTGATAAATGATGTTACAATTATGTTCTAATGCTTTGATAATGCACAAATAGTATATATTTGAATATGGTTTGAGTACGGTGATAAATCGACTATGTTTGGCACTAAATGTGCGATTCAAAGTAGCTTCGGCTATAAATAGCACTAAGTGTGTGAATAGGAATAGCTTCGGCTATACGAGACACTAAGTGTGTGATACCGAGATAATTTCGGTTATTTGAGATGGCACTAAGTGTGTGAGATTGTTAGAGCTTTGGCTAATCATTAATGCACTAATTGTGTAAGCTCTTAAAGTATGGAATGACTTCCAAATGAATTAATTTATTCAAACGAGAGGTGAGAATGAAAATGAATAAATACGAGAAAGTTCAGGTATGTACGATACCTATGTGGCAGGTGATACTATGTATATGAAGCTTGATGAATTTGTATGAACATATCAATTGTGATGGAATAGAATTGATGGATGATTTGAGAACTACTAAGTGTTTATTAGTTGATGTTTTGTATTATATAAACTGTTGATTATATTTGGTACAAACTTACTAAGCTATGAAGCTTACTGTGTGAAATGTTCCATGTTTTACAGTGTTATAAAGGTAGCTCGAATCCAGGGATTTTCAATAACTCATTCACACTATTGGACATCTATTTTGGTGCCATTTTGAGAGTTGTACATATGGTATATGGCATGTATAGGCTAGAAGTATTTTAGTATGTTTTGTGATGTGAATATCTAGCCATGAGATTTGGCTTGTAAATGTTGGTATGTATGGCCTTTTAAGTTGGCCTAAATGATGTGTTTGTTAGGTAAGTTATATGATGTATATAATGTTTATGTGATGGTTTGAATATGGAATATTGAATTGGTAAGTTTTGTGATATAAAGTATGTGATAAAATGATGATTTTATGTATTTGGAACTTATGCAAGTTGTGATGATTTTGGTACATTAATTTGGTATGTTTTGGTTGTGAAATTGAGTAGTGAATTGGATGGTATTTGAATGGCATGAAATATATACAAATTGGTTGATTTGGTTTCTTATGAATGTATGCAAATAATGCTAAAATATTGTGGTTTTGGAGTGCTTGAGATAGGTGGGAAATGTGGCTTAACCAAGCCTAATTTCACCCTACACGGTTGAGCACACAGGTGTGTGTCTCGACCATGTGTCTGTTGTAATTTAGTTATTCAAGTTAGTCTCGAACACGGCCTAGACACACAGGGGTGTCTGGTGGCTGTGTGAGGCACACAGCCTTGGTACATGGGCGTGCGTGGCCATTTCGAAGGGTACATGGGCTAGATACACAGGCGTGTGGTTAGCCGTGTGACCTAAGTCAATTTCGACCACGACCAAGGCACACGGGCATGTCTTGTGGCCGTGTGTACAAGTCAGTATGTATGCCCTGTTTTGCCACGGCTTAGACACATGGGCGTGTGTATAGCTTTAAAAAATGTTTAAGTTTTAAAAAATTTTGTATGAGCTCGGTTTAGTCCCGACCTCTTTCTAAAGCATGTTTAAGGTCTTCTTGACTTATATAAGGGACTCTGTAATGATGTGTAACTATGATGCTATGATGTTTTTGAAATGAATGCGAAATGTTCCGATATGTCCAATAATGCCTCTTAACCCTAGTTCGGTGAAGGATACGGGCTAGGGGTGTTACATTTGATTGGTATCATAGCTACGGTTTAGTCGATTCTAGGACTAGCGTAGCGTGTGAGAGTCTAGCTATACATGTCATATATATGAACTGCGATAGTGTGATGATTCCTGACAGTTAAAATATGTTTTTCATATAGCTAATAGATCCCGAACGAGCGATAGCTGATGACGTTGAGAGTAATGCGCCTGCTCCCGCTCAAGGGGCAGCGCCAGCCGATTCTAGGCATATTTCTAGTAGTCAGGAAGGAGAGGCTAAGCAAGCCTACTTCCAATTGATGACTGAATGATTCAAGGAATTTGTACGAATGAATCTGGCTGTTCAACAACCTCTAGCCCCACCTATTCCTCAACAAGTCCTGGTTGTGCCACAAGTAATAGTTCTGATTCGATTGAGTAAGCCACCTGTTGATAAGATTTGTAAACATAGGGCTGAAGAGTTTCAGGCTACGGTTGATGATGGTGCTGAAAAAGCTGAGTTCTGGCTTGAGAATACTATCAGAGTATTTGATGAATTGTCCTGTACTCCAGAAAAGTGTATTAAATACGTAGTATCTTTACTTAGAGATAATACATATCTCTGGTGGAAAACATTGACATCGGTGGTTCCTAGAGAATAGGTTAGTTGGGAATTCTTTCAGACTGAGTTCCGGAAAAAGTACATAAGCCAGATATTCCTCGATCAGAAAAATAAAGAGTTTCTAGAATTGAAACAAGGCTAGATCACCGTTACTAAGTATGAAATAGAATTTGTACGTTTAAGCAAATATGCCCGGGAATATGTGTCTACTGAAGAGATCATGTGTAAAAGATTTGTTGATGGATTAAACGAAGACATAAAACTGTTAGTGGGAATACTTGAATTGAAAGAATTCGTAGTATTGGTTAAAAGGGCCTATAAAGCTGAGGATTTCAGTAAAGAAAAGAGAAAAGCTCATTTAGAGGCTAGAGATTCAAGAAAGAGATCAATGAATAAATCTTATCATTCCTCGTCAAAGAAATCTAAAGATTATATTGATCAATCGATAGCTTTAGTGGGATATCAGAATAGAAATCATGGAAAGTAATATACCAACTCTAAAGCTCAAACTACATCAGTATCGAGTGTTGGTAATGCAAAGGATGCAAAGCCTGAGTGTTAACAATGTGGAAGATGACATTTTGGAGATTGCTAGGGAAAAAGTAATAACCAAGCTTATTACAGTTGTGGTTCACGAGATCACTTTATAAAAGATTGCCCAGAGTTAGCTAAAAAAGATAATGCTTAGAACACGAGGTCGAGTAACACTGCAGCTAGAGGTAGACCACCGAGAAACACAGGAAATGTGAGTGGTGGTAGAGGTGTGACTCGAGACACTGCAGCAAGATTTGATGCTAGAGCACCTGCACGAGCCTACGCTATTCGAGCATGCGAAGAAGCGTCATCTCCAGATGTTATTACTGGCACTTTTACTCTCTATGATACTAAAGTTATTGCATTGATAGATCCAGGGTCTACTCATTCGTATATATGTGTGAATTTAGTATCTAGTAAGACTTTGCCTGTAGAGTCCACTGAATTTGTAACTAGAGTATCGAACCCCTTGGGCAAGTGTGTATTGGTTGATAAAGTGTGCAAGAATTGTCTATTGATAATTCGGGATAATTACTTTCTGGCCAATTTGAGGTTGTTACCATTTGATGAGTTTAAAATAATCCTGGGTATGGACTGGCTAACATTGCATGATGTTGTTGTGAACTACAAACAGAAAACTATTGATTTGAGATGCAAGAATGATGAAATAGTCCAAATTGAATCTAGTGATTTGAATGGATTGCCAATTGTGATTTCAATGATGTTAGCTCAGAAATATATGAGAAAAGGTTGCGAAGCTTATTTAGCTTATGTGCTTGACATGAAAGTGACTGAAAAGAAAGTTGGAGCAGTGCTTGTTGTCTGTAAATTCCCTGATATGTTTTCTGAAGAACTTCCGAGATTACCTCCGATCTGAAAAGTTGAATTTGGCATTGAGTTAGTACCGGGAACTACTCCGATTTCGATAGCTCCATATAGAATGGCTCCGATCGAGTTAAAAGAGTTAAAGTCTCAGTTGCAAGGATTGACCGATAGAGGGTTTGCAAGACGAGTTTCTCACCTTGGAGTGCACCTGTTCTATTTGTGAAAAAGAAAGACAGAATTATGAGAATGTGCAGTGATTATTGACAGCTCAATAAAGTAACGATCAAGAAAAAATATCCTTTACCACGGATAGATGATTTGTTCGACCAATTGAAATGGGCTACAGTGTTTTCGAAGATAGATTTGAGATCGGATTACTATCAGTTGCGAGTGAAAGACTCTGATGTGCTGAAAACTGCTTTCAGAACGAGGTATGGACACTATGAGTTTTTAGTTATGCCTTTCAGATTAACGAATGCACCTGCTATTTTTATAGATTTGATGAACAAAATTTTTAGACCGTATTTAGATCGATTTGTCATTGTATTCACTGATCACATTTTGATTTATTCGCGTGATGAAACCGAACATGCCACGCATTTGAGAATAGTGCTACAGACTTTGCGAGAAAAATAGTTATATGCGAAGTTTAGCAAATGTGAATTTTGGTTACGAAAATTTAGTTTTTTGGGACATTTTGTGTCGGCATCTGGCATTCGAGTTGATCCAAGCAAAATTTTGGCTATTTTGGATTGGAAGCCTCTTAGAAATGTTTCTGAAGTCTGTAATTTTTTGGGACTTGCTGGTTATTATCGACGGTTCGTAAAAGGCTTTTCAATGATCGTGACTCTGTTGATGAAACTACTTTAGAAATATGTGAAATTTGAATGGTCTGAAAAGTGTCAAAAAAGTTTTGATAGTTGAAAGCTCTATTGACTGAAGCACCGATATTAATACAACCAGAATCGGGTAAAAATTTTGTGATCTACAGTGATGCTTCGTTGAACGGTCTGGGTTGTGTCTTGATGCAGGAAGACAAAGTTATAGCTTATGCCTCGAGACAGCTAAAGCCACACGAAAAGAACTATCTGATGCACGACCTTGAAATGTTATGTTTATTTCGATCACAAAAGCTTGAAATATCTAATGACTCATAAAGATTTGAATCTGTGTCAGAAAAGATGGCTAGAACAGCTAAAGGACTACGAGCTTGTTATTGATTACCATCCGAGAAAGACCAATGTTGTTGTTGATGTTTTGAGCCAAAAATTATTGTTTTCTTTACGTGCGATGAGTGCTCATTTAGTTTTTCTGATGATGGTTCAGTTTTAGCTTAATTGAAAGCTAGACCTTTGTTCTTACAGCAGATTTACGAAGCTCAGAAGGTCGATAATGAGATTTTAGCAAAACGAGCCCAATGTGATTTAGATTCTGATTCAGAATTCAGAGTTGATAAATATCATTGTCTGAGGTTCAGAGATCAGATTTGTGTTCCGAGAAATCCAAAATTGATTTAGATGATTTTGGATGAAGCTCACAACAATTGCTTATCTGTGCATTCGGGTAGTACGGAAATGTATAACGATCTGAAATAGCTTTATTGGTGGCCTGGTATGAGGCGTGACATCTCTGAATTTGTTGCGAAATGTTTGATCTGTCTGCAAGTTAAAGTTGAACATCAAGTGTCATCCGGTTTATTACAACTGATTATGATTCCGGAGTGGAAATGAGACAGAATCACGATGGATTTTGTATCAGGTTTACCTCTGTCACCGAGTAAGAAAGATGCAATCTGGGTTGTTGTTGATAGATTGACTAAATTGGCTCATTTCATTCCAATTCGTATAGATTATTCACTTGATAAGCTTGTTGAGTTGTATATTTCTTAAATTGTGAGGTTACACGGAGTACCTATTTCTATTGTCTCGAATAGAGATCCAAGATTCACATCGCGATTTTAGAAGAAACTGCAAGAGGCATTAGGTACGAAACTACACTTTAGCACTGCTTTTCACCCGTAGACGGATGGTCAATCTGAGCGGATTATTCAGATACTCAAGGATATGTTGAGATGTTGTATTCTTAAGTTTGAAGGTACGTGGGAACAATACTTGCCATTGATTGAATTTACATATAATAATACCTTTCAATCGAGTATCAAAATGGCTCCTTACAAAGCTTTGTATGGTCACAAATGTCGAACACCGTTCTATTAGACAGAGCTTAGTGAGAATAAGATTCACGGGGTTGATTTGATTAGAGAAACAAAAGACAAAGTGAAAGTAATACGAGCTAGTTTGAAAGTAGCTACGGATCGTCAGAAATCGTATGCAGATTTAAAAAGAAATGATATTGAGTTTGAGATCAGTGACAAAGTCTTTAAAAGTGTCTCCGTTGAAGAAAGTACTTCGATTTGGCAAAAAAAGCAAATTGAGTCCGAGATTCATCGGGTCGTACGAGGTTATAAAACGTATCGAGCCAATCGCTTATAGATTGTTGTTGCCACCAGAATTGGAAAAGATTCACAACATATTTCATGTATCGATGCTTCGAAGATACAGATCAGATCCTTCGCATGTTATTTCCCCGACTGAGGTTGAAATTCAGCCTGATATGTCTTATGATGAAGAACCTATACAGATTTTAGCTCGTGAGATCAAAGAGTTGATAAATAAGAAAATTGCATTAGTTAAAGTATTGTCGCATCGACACGGGGTTAAAGAAGCTACGTAGGAACTCGAGGATGCTATGAGAAAACAATATCCAAACCTATTCACTGGTAAGATTTTTGGAGACGAAAATCCCTAAAGGGGGACAGTTGTAACAGCCCGGTTTAGACCTTAGTCGAAACAGTGATTTCAGGACCAAAAATCTGAGGTTAAAAAATTATTTTAATATTATTTTTGGTGTTTACAGTATGTGTTAATGTATGTGTCAAAGTTTTGTGTGATAATTTTATCGTTTGGATGTCTAAATTAAGAAAAGGATTGAATAGTGTAAAATGTAAAAGATGTGTTCTATTTGTTAATGTGCTTAATTGCTATGTCTCTTTAAATGAGAAGTCCTTATGATACAAATAGACCATGGTTATAATTAAATGACATTGATGGACATATGTTAGTGGAATTGTAATGATTTTATAAAGGTTAAATTGGTAAATGGTTTATTAAAGGATAATTAATAAAACAAAACATGAAATGAGTTTATATTATCATCTTGTTGCCGAAAATAAAAAATAAAAAGAAAGGTTGAAGCTCAACTAGGGTTCGGTCATATTTAAGCTCAATTAGGTAAGCATTCGAGCTCGATTTTTTATGATTTCTACGTTTTTGTGATCGTTGCTTTGTGTTCTATCAAGCCCATGCCTAAATTTCTGATTTGGATGATGATTTTGAGTTATTTCATAAAATTCTGATTTGGATGATGATTTTGAGTTATTTCATTATTGATTTTGAGATTTTTATAATGTTTGTTGATGAAATATGGAAGCTTGATGATATATACATATGTTTTATATTAGGATTTTTGATGAATTTGAGTAATTTGGGCTAAATTGTGAAAATGAGAAATTGGGGGACTAAAATTTAAAGTAAATGAAATATATGGGCTTATATGAGCTAAGTGAATATTCGGCCTAACATGTGTATAAAAAAATTATGTGTATTTTGTGATTTTATGAATTAGGGACTAAAGTGAAAAAAATGTGAAAATGTGAGGGTTAACTTGTAAAATGCCCTAAATATGTGTATATGGATTGAATTGAATGATTTGTTGAATAAAAGGGTTAATTTTGAATACATATAGATCAACAAAGGAGGAATTCAAATTTAGATCGAGGGAAATCAAAGGTTATCGAGTAAACGATCCGAATTATCAATTTCGAGTACGAGGTAAGTTTGTACGTGATAAATGATGTTACAGTTATGTTCTAATGCTTTGATAATGCATAAATAGTATATATTTGAATATGGTTTGAGTACAGTGATAAATCAACTATGTTTGGCACTAAGTGTGCGATTCAAAATAGCTTCGGCTATAAATAGCATTAAGTGTGCGAATTGGAATAGCTTCGGCTATACGAGGTACTAAGTGTGTGATACCGAGATAGTTTTGATTATTTGAGATGGCACTAAGTGTGTGAGATCGTTACAGCTTCGGCTAATCATTAATGCACTAAGTGTGCAAGCTCTTAAAGTATGGAAAGACTTCCGAATGAATTAATGTATTCAAAAGAGAGGTGAGAATGAAAATGAATAAATACGGGAAAGTTCAGGTATGTACGATACCTATGTGGTAGGTGATACTATGTGTATGAAGCTTGATGAATTTGTATGAACATATCAATTGTGATGGAATAGAATTGATGGATGATTTGAGAACTACTAAGTGTTTATTAGTTGACGTTTTAAATTATATAAACTGTTGAATATATTTGGAACGAACTTACTAAGCTGTGAAGCTTACTGTGTGAAATATTCTCTGTTTTACAGTGTTATAAAGCTAGCTCGGATCCGGGGATCGTCAGCGACTCATTCACACTATCGGACATCTATTTTGGTACCATTTTGAGAGTTGTACATATGGTATATGGCATGTATAGGCTAGAAGTATTTTTGTATGTTTTGTGATGTGAATATCTAGCCATAAGATTTGGCTTGTAAATGTTGGTATGTATGGCCTTTTAAGTTGGCCTAAATGATGTGTTTGTTAGGTAAGTTATATGATGTATATAATGTTTATGTGATGGTTTGAATATGGAATATTGAATTGGTAAGTTTTGTGATATGAAGTATGTGACAAAATGATGATTTTATGTTTTTGGAACTTATACAAGTTGTGATGATTTTGGTACATTTATTTGGTATGTTTTGGTTGTGAAATTGAGTAGTGAATTGGATGGTATTTGAATGGCATGAAATATATACAAATTGGTTGATTTGGTTGCCTATGAATGTATGCAAATAATGCTAAAATGTTGTGGTTTTAGAGTGCTTAAGATAGAAATGTAGCTTAAACCAAGCTTAATTTCACCCCACACGGTTGAGCACACGGGCGTGTGTCTCAACTGTGTGTCTGTTGTAATTTAGTTATTCAAGTTAGTCTCGAGCACGGCCTAGAAAAACGGTCTTGTCTGGTGACTGTGTGAGGCACACAGCCTTGGTACATAGGCATGTGTGGCCATTTCGAAGGGTACACGGGCTAGACACACAGGTGCGTGGTTAGTCGTGTGACCTAAGTCAGTTTCGACCACGGCCAAGGCACCGGGCATGTCTTGTAGCCGTGTGGACAAGTTAGCATGTATGCCCTATTTTGCCACAGCTCAGACACACAGGCGTGTCTAATACAGTGTGAGGCACACGGCCTACTCACACGGGCGTGTGACCCATATAGCTTTGAAAAATGTTTAAATTTTGAAAAATTTTGTATGAGCTCGGTTTAGTCCCGGCCCCTTTCTAAAGCATGTTTAAGGTCTTGTTTACTTATGTAAGGGACTCTGTAATGATGTGTAACTATGATGCTATGATGTTTGTGAAATGAATACGAAATGTTCCTATATGTCCGCTAATGCCTCTTAACCCTAGTTCGGCGAAGGATATGGGTTAGGGGTGTTACAAACGATGGGATCGAAATCACTAATCCGAGTGATTATTTTTTTAGGGTACGTATTAATGGAAATTGATACTAACTATCATATCAACCTTAATAACGATCATAATTAACGTAAGATAGCTATTTATTGTGAATAGGTAATCTAATTGTTAGATCCAAGTGTGGACGTTCTTAGAGAGTTGTTACATATCAGATCAACAATCAGGTGTGGGTTTTAACACTAAACTAAATTAGGCCTTTGTTTTATATTAATAAAAATGTTGTTGTTTAAATAATGTTATTGGTAAGGATACTTTATGTATCCATAAAGAGAGATAAACCATCGATATAGATTTTGTCAAGTATTTCCCTAATCGTATATGTTGTTATAAGCATGTTGTGTGATATTAATGCTTATTATTGATTTGAAAAATATGTACATCTCATTCTCATGTTATGTGATTATATGACATATGTAATGTTCGCATGAAAATAAATTGTGAAATTTTCATACCATATGTACATATGAGATTTGCATGTTAAACATGCATATATGATTTGAGTGATTTTGGCCATATCACTTGCATGGGGTGGGATATGTGAAACGTGGAAGTATGTGGTATTTTATCTACATTAATGTGACACTGTTCACAATTTTGATTATGTGGCAGTATATTTACGATTTTGGTGGCTTGTCTACGATATTGATTATTGGCAGTTTATTTGAAATTTTGGTGACACTGTTCACAATTTGGTGTGTTGGATGGACGAGTTCTGGGGAACTTGATTTTGGTGTGTTTGATGGACGAGTTCTGGGGAACTCGATTTTGGTGTATAGTAGAGATAGGTAGGACTGTTTTCATAAAATCTGTATTGTTTTACAAAATGTGCATTGACATGATCATGCATAGTATAAAAGTAAATTATTGAGTTATATGAAATTGATATGATTATTATGATTGTATAATGTATATGTTTATATGTATGTGATTATGTTTATGGTAATCTCACATAGCTTTATAGCTCATCCCCTTTAGTTTTCTGATTTTACAGATAACCCAGAGGTTAGGATTCGATGACGGTATTTGGAGGAGTTAGTCGGAAGTCTTTTTAAATTAAAGTAATTAAATTTTATTTTGATATTTTGATTCTGTAATAAGTTTGAGTATGGACTGTGGCATGGGACTTTATTTTGAGGATTTTTCATTCTGATTTGCATAAATTGCTTGCATGACATTAAGTTTTTTTTAAAAAAACTGTATAAATTAGTATTTGATAAGATTTTGCTTGAAACTCAATTTTTAAAATAGAATCTGTCAATCACACATTTTTCCATTGTATTTATGAAAAACTAGTTTTTAATAAAATTAGAATTAGTTTTATAAATTATTAATGCTTACAAATGATTTTTCTAAGAACATTTGATTTATGAAGTTAATATGTTTTTATTTATGAAATAATGATGAATAACCAAGTTCTACAATTTTGAATAAAAAGACAAATGATTTAAAAGTATGATTGAAAATCCGATATAATTTTGAATAAATGATTAAATATTTACAATTGAGATGTTATTTATTTTGATTCCTGAAATTTAAACAGTTTTTATGAAATTAAAATAAACATTTTATTTCATTTGTTTTGAATTGATAACCCAATAGTTCTAAAAAAAATTTAAAATTTTGAAAGTTTACTTCGGTCATTTTCGTGAACAAATGGTTTTTGAAATAAAATTGAAAATAAAGTTGAACATTCAATTTTACTAGTTTTGAACGAACTGGGCAAATGGTTTAAAAAAAAGTACATTTGAAATCAAGAAAAGTTTCTTTGGACCATTCCGGTGGCCAATGTAGCTTTCCAAATTTGGCCATAACAACTGGGCCGGGTTTCGGGTGTTACAGTTTCATAATCTCAGGCAACCAAATTATCATTATTTGAAATATATGTTGTGTGTAAATGGATGTGAGTATATAAGCTAGACTTGTGAGATAATGAAGTATGAATATGTTATTTTAAGCATGAAAAAGGTTTCCAACTTGTGAATTTTTTTTTATTTTTTATTTTTTGCATCCTGGGTAAAAGTATCGATACTCACGTTGGATTTTAAAAATTTTCAAAATGGACCTTATTTATGGATAAATCCATTTTTATTGTTTATTTAAATGTTTAATTAGTCATGAACTCATCTTTATTTAAATGTTAATTGTAGTAGTCATTACTCTTAGTTAAAAATGTGTTTGCATGTGTATAAGTTTCCATAATTGTTGTAGCGTCCTATTACTCAGGTCCAACGACTAGACCAGGTGAGGGGTGTTACATCGCCATTTCTCCAATTCACCTACAAGAGACACTCAAATGAATTTTGGTACCCAAATTACTTTAGGTCCTTAAACATTAGTCACAAGGTCTCTTGTTCCATTAAGAACTCATACTTGTCTAATTTTACATTGAATCATTTTCTTTATTGGACAACTATGTATAGTATGACCATGAAAATGACAATGTTAACACTTTGCCATATTTGTAAAAGAGTTTTCAAAAATGATTTCATTTTTCTTTTTCAAGATCTCAAATTTCATTTTCAATTCAAAGTTTTCTTTTTCAAAAAATTCAACTTTCTTCTGGGAAGCCTCAGAATTCATTTTCAATTTTTCATTTTGGCTTTTCAAATCAATTTTTTTTTTCAAAAGAAAATCATTCTCAATTTTTTTTATTTTTATTTTTTGCATTTGGAATTCATGGTGTCAAATTCCAATACTAACTCATTGAAAGCATCTTGTAGCTCATCAAAAGAATATGAATTTAAATGATATGAACTAGAAGATAATTTTTGCTCTTCAAGAGCCATAAGACAAATCACCTTTGGATTTTTGGGGTGTTTTTCACTTGATTACTCTTCTTCAATTTTATTGCCATTAGTTGAGTATTCTTTCTCACAAGGCTTCTTCATATCTTCTTTTTCATTCTTGTCTCCATATATTTTCTCTAGTCTATCTCATTTTTTTTGGAACTTTCATATGAGGAAACTTTGTTGAAGTCTTCTTCGCTCATAACACAAAAGAGTGTGTGCATAGCCTTGGAGTTTTATTAAGTCTTTGCCTTGTCATTTGCATCCCATCTTTCTTCCTCATTGGGTGTCTCCAACAAACCTCTTGAGATAATCTTCCAAGAACCATAATCAAGTGCTTGGATAAAGAATTTCATTTTCACTTTCCAATTGGAGTGATTTTCTTCATTTAGTAGTGTAGGACACATGATGGAATAACCTTCTTACAAATCATCTTTAAACTTGGTATTTTTTCCTTTAACCGCCTCTTTTAATGGTGAAACCTTTGATGGAGAACTTGTAACACCCCAAACCCGGCCTAGACGTTATGGTCAAATCCGGGGTGTTACGAAGAAGAATTTTTAAACTGTTTTTATTTCAACAAAAACCTTATAAAGTTACTTGTTATAAAGTGTCCAAATTTTACAAACAGATTCATTTACTTGTTTATTACCGAAACCATCGTGAGTTTATTCATTCGCCAAAACATAATTTTGCAGTAGAAATTTTAAAAGTCATTATATTTTAGAAACCTATTTCGGGTTTCGGGGAAAACCTTTGTTTGCATAAAGTCGTCATTTTCGTAAATCGTTTCGACATACAACGCAAAATAAAAAATAATCAAAATCAAAACCAACAGTTAACACCATACAGTCTAGAGAGTCCCAAAAGTTACAAACACCATACAGTCCAAAGAGTCCCAAAAGTTACAAACTTTCAAATAAATCTAGGCTTTTAAAAATATCGACAACTCAAAGGCAGTTTTAACTAGTTGTCACCGCTGAGCCTCCGTCGCACCGACCCGCCTATGTCTGAAGGTTACCTATACAAAACAGACAAACAGATGTGAGTTTTAATAAACTCAGTGTGTAACCAACAGAGATAGACATGTAAATGTACACAGTATTCTTATATGCAGAATAGATACAAATACAAACCTAAGTCCTTAGCAGATACAGATATCTGAATCAAATAATCCAAATAGATATACAGAATCCTACCCCTATCCCTACATGCCATCTCTATCCATCCCATCACACCATGTGGGGTTAAAAATACCCACCCATCCCTACACACCATATAGTGTCGATGCGACACATAAAAAAATAATGTGCAGTCAAGCTACTAGAAATTAGGCGAAAGGTCGTCGTGTAGATTACTTCTTCCACATATACAAATCCCACCCCAAATACAATACAGTAAGCAGATAATATATAACAGATACAGAATCACATGATTAACATGCTCGTATACAGATATTATACTTACTTGTGCAAAAAAGTCAGACATGCATATCAATTTCCTACTCAGATCAGACTATCAGGTTAACAGATCACATACAATGGGTTTAGCTAGCCCTTACCGACCCTATGGTAGGCCCACAGTCGATCGGAATGACCCATGTGACCCAAGGGAAAATTTTAGAATTTTGGACCCACATGCCCGTGTGGGCCCACACGCCCAAATTGCCCTTGCCCGTGTGTCCCACATGGCCTCGCCCGAAGCCCACACACCCTTGTGGCATGCTCATGTGGCCCATATAGCCACACAATCATTGTCACACGATCGTGTCTCACACACTGCCTCACCCTCGACAGTCACACGATCGTGTGTCGTACATGGCCAGCCATATGGTCGGCCACACGCCAGTGTGGCATTGACAGACCCAATTTTCAACTTTCGTCAAACCTCATTTTCTCGTGTTTTAGGTACACAACTGGTTCGATTTTGATACTATTGCGATCTCGAGCCCACTAGAACCTAAAAACAGCAGTACAACTATCAATTCTAAGTACTGAAACAGCAATTATCAAAATCCCAATCGACATACTTGAACGAAGTACACAAACGAAAAGTTTGATCACTTACCAGAACAGTTATGACAGCTCTAACACTCTACGCAATAAACGATGAATTCTGATCCCCTTGATTAGCACCTAACACCAATATACACAGCATTAAACCAGAATACACAACATTAATGCAACCGAAAACAACCTACAATCGCACAAAACTTCAAGAACACTTACCAACCACAATCCGAGCAGGGATCACAAAACCAGAACGCAGAGATTGATGACAGTTTTTGAACAGAAAAGGAGAAGGTAACAAAGAGAAGAAAAAAATGAAAGTGCAGAGAAAAGGGGAGAACAAAATGACGTTAATTTTTTTTTAAAGAGAAACAAATTTTGAAAAAAATAAAATAAAATAAAATAATATCCCTTATCCCTCAAATTTAGGCATGATCTCCTACTAACCCAATCTTAACTACCCACTTTCTCATCCACTTACAGAGACTTCCAAACCCATCCAAACTCTCTCAGACAATCGAGACAAAAATTAACATCCATACTCGCACTAGGATTCGAACACAAGACCTCCAGCAAACTAACTCCTTCCCACTCGAACCAGTAGACTCATTCTGACAAGAGTTTACAAACAATATAACATAAGTCTACCCAGCAGAGATAAGGCTAGGATAAAAAAATAAAAGAATCTGCCAAAATTGGGACTTGAACCCAAGACCTCACACACACAGAGAGAACACTTAACCACTAAGCAGATACATATTTATGTCAGGATTTACAAAAAAAAATTATTCAGGGCGTTAAAAATCTACCCCCTAAAAGAAATTTTGGCCTCGAAATTTACTTGATCTGAACAGATGAGGATACTACTGACACATCGAGTCCTCAGGTTTCTACGTGGCTTCCTCAGTGTCATCATTTCGCCATAGAACCTTAACTAATGGAATAGATTTCCCCCTCAGAACTTGAACATCTCGAACCAAAATCTGAGCCGGCTGCTTCTCAAAGGTCAAATTCAGTCAAACCTCGATCTCCTCAATAGAAACAACGTGAGATGGATCACATTGATACCACCTCAATATCGAGATGTGAAACACATCATGGATACGGTATAACTCTAGAGATAGCTTTAACTAATAAGGAACCGATCCCACACGCTTTAGAATCTGATACGGCCCAATGAACCTATGGATTAACTTGCCCTTTTGACCGAACTGCAGAACTTTCTTCCATGGAGATACCTTAAGGAATAGGAAATCACCCACAGAGTAATCGATATCCCTTCTTTTCAGATCATCCTAAGACTTCTGTCTATCAAAAGTCGCCTTCAGACCATCCCGAATCAGTTTAACCTTATCTTCAGTCATGAAAACTAAATCAAGACCCAAAATCCATTGTTCACCCAACTCAGTCCAATATAGTGAAGTATGACACTTATGACCATACAGAGCCTCGTAAGGTGCCATCTAGATGCTAGACTAGAAACTATTATTGTAGGCGAACTCAGCTAACGGTAAAAAATCCTCCCAACTACTTCAGAAGTCAATCAAGTAGCTTTGAAGCATATCATCTAGTATCTAAATCAACCTCTCAGATTGACCATCAGTCTAAGGATGAAACACAATACTGAAGTCCAATCTCAAACCCAAAGCTTCATGAAGTTTCTTCTAGAACTGAGAAGTGAAGCGAGGATCCCTATCAGATATTATCGAAACCGAAACCCCATGTAGTCTTACAATCTCAGAAAATTAGAGATTTGCTAACTTTTACAGAGTGTAGTCCGTCTGAATTGGAATAAAATGGGCAGACTTGGTCAATCGATCCATGATGACCCAAACAGAATCCTTCATAGTGGGTGTTAAAGGCAACCCACTAACAAACTCCATCGTAATACTTTCCCATTTCTACAAAGGAATCTTAACGAGTTGGAGCAAACCCGAAGGTAACTGGTGCTCAGCCTTAACTAGCTGGCACATCAGACAACAAGTAACAAAATTCGTTACCTCTCGTTTCAACCCTAGCCACCAATATAGTTCATAGAGATCCCAATAAATCTTATTATCAAAGATATGCATAGCTTAAGGGCTATTTTGCGTTTCCCTCAAAACCGACTGTCTCAGATCAGAATTGTTTGGTACACAATCCCGTCCTTGGAAACACAGAACTTCATCCTTATTCAGTCCAAAATCAAATGTACTGCCACTCTCAACCTGACGAAACCACAGAGCTAGAGACCCATCCCCTAACTACTTTTCCCGAATCTATTTAATCCAAGTCAACTTCACTTGCAACTCGGCTAACACACCCCCATCATCAAACAAACTAAGACGAGCAAATATCGCCCTCAAATCAGACATTGCTCTTCGACTGAGAGCATTGGTCACAATATTGGCCTTATCGGGATGATATTCTACCATGTAGTCACAATCCTTGAGCAACTCAATCCATCAACGCTGCCTAAGATTCAACTCCTTTTAAGTAAGGAGGTACTTGAGGCTCTTGTGATCGATATAGATAATACACCTCTCACCATACAGATAGTGCCTCCAGATCTTTAACACAAACACCACAGCAGCTAACTCAAGATCATGTGTCGGGTAATTCCTCTCGTACTACTTAAAATGTCGGGACGCACAAGCCACAACTTTACCATCTTGCATCAATATACATCCCAAACTAACGTGTGACGTATCACTATACACCACAAACTACTTACTAGGTTCAGGCCGCATTAGAACAGGAGCCTGAGTCAGAACAAATTTAAGCTTCTCCAAGTTCAATTATTGTGCATCAGTCTAGACGAAAGAAACATTCTTGAGCAAAAGCTTAGCCAAAAGAGCTGCAATTAGTGAGAACCCCTTAACGAACCTGTAACGCCCTAAAAATGTGGGGTCTGTAATTTTTGCATGTTGTAGCATAAATTCCATGTTTGTTTAAAGGGTAAGTTGATTTGGGTGTGGTTGGAGGGTCTGAGAAGTCTTGGGGGTCAAGCTTTGGTTTTTGTAGCATTTTTGTTTTGCTCTTAAAAGAACCTGGTTGCTGGAACTTGTGTCTTTTGAATAATTGTGGTGGTGCTATGTCACAAAAAGCCTTGTGGCTTGGTGGAGGTGGCGTGACATAGCTATTGGGGAGAACAAGGGTTCGAAACCCATGGCAAGCAAGGAGCATTTATTTTGTACTTGGGGACGACTAGTGGTTGAGTTGGAGTAGACTTCTATGTAGTGGAAGTCTAAATTGGTCTTGAGTTGTTGGGAGAAGATTGTGGAGGATATCAAGGAGGGTTTTGAGGAGAGTTTCAAGGGATTTGGAAACGGGGAGTGTTGTAACCGAATTGTGCAACTCCCTTGTGCAAATTCGGCTAGGGGATCTCTTAGGGTGCGTTTTTGGGTATTTGGTATGGGTAGGAGCCGAATTCTTCCTTTTCTAATCTCAGGTTTTTACTCTTTTGTCATTTTAGGTTCTATTGTTCTCTTGTGCCGATTTCTTGGTAGTCACTTGGGTTTATTCGGGACTTATTGGTGCAGGTCTTTTAGTGTCAAGTGGCAAGGGTCTTTATACCTAAAAGCTTGTAACGTTTCCTCTAAATTCTTCTCTTTTCCTCTTTGTTCCAAAGGCTGCCGAATTACTCTTAAGCCGAATGTTGGTGACCTTTTTCTTTCTCTTCTAAATCGAATCTATTATTTCTACCAAGTCTCAAACAATTCCCCTTTTGGATTCTAAATTTGGTAAAGCCGAACTCTATCCCATCATCTTTTTCTTTTGTTCCTTTTTCATTTCTTCTTTCTTTTGGAGGGTAGTCGAATACTTGTCTTCTGGTGATTGACCGAATCGGTGAGGAGCTAACTGTTTCTTGATCTTGTAGAGTTAAAGGTAAGTGGTTCTCTAGCCGAATCTTGGAAAGCTCTTTCCTTTATGTTTGATTTTGTATCCCTTTGGACAAAAGACTGTTTCCTTTTTGGTTGCACGGGTTCGTCTAACACTTTTCTTTCTCGTTCAATGGATGCTAAAGATGCATTTCCTTTGACCAAGGCGCAGGCCGATTACTTTTTCCCGTGCAAGAGGTCTTCTGAATATTGGTAAGTAGCGTTAGAGGATTTAAGTGGTTTCAATACATTGATAGTGGATTAGTTAAATTTTGAGTGTGCTAATAGGTGGTGGTTTCGTAGGTGATTGATTCTGGAAATGTTTCAACTACAACCCATAGCAGGTGTGTAATCGCAACCCCTTTCTATTACTGATCAAAAGCCGAAAAAGTTTGTATCCACACTACTGCGCGACTGAAAATCGGTAAAAGCCGAAAAGCTAAAATTTTAGCATACGAGGCCTCACGAGCATGCAAATGCTCATGGGTAAACCGTGCCATACATTAAGGGGGTCAACCATAGCGTTCTCGTGGGCTTGAGCCATTTTTGGGCTTTGTTGGGCCAAGATGGGTCGTGTGGGCCGATGGGCTCGTGGGCTCACACGGATAAAATATGCGGTAAGTGCCAGTTTATGGGTTGAGCTGCGAAGATCGTATAATCGCGACCGTATAGGAACTGGATGGGCCACACGAGCGTGTGGGCCCACTTGGGCCCAATTACACTGTTTGGCCATATGGGTTATTTGAGCTTTTTGTAACGACTGAAGACCTCCAAGGGGTCATTAGCTGTACCGAGACCTTAAAATTGGTTAATGGACCGAAATACCCCTGAGGGGTAAAAATTATAATTTTACCCCTAGTAAGACGAGATGATATTATATCCTGGTAATAGGTTAATTGATGTGTGTGTGACATTCATGTGAATCAACATACTGCATGCATGTAATATTTTTGACATGACATATTGCATGGGGTTGGGTAAATGATATGGAGGAAGTACTGTACTGGTGACTATGTCACGATTGTTATTACTGGTGGTTTACCCCACTTATCGCATTCATCGGCAAATACGCCGCGATATTATCATACCGGCAAATACGCTTCGTTACTATTATTACTGGCAGCTTCACTGCAATATTGGTGTGCTGGTTGGGTGGGTCGACTAATATCCCCACAGGTGTGTTGGTTGGTACAGGTGGTGTGCTGGTTGGTTATGGGATGGGTTACATGGTGCATTATATTGACACTGTTTTGGGCTGGGGCCCACACTGCCATTATTTAAATACCAGGGCCCATACTATACTGACACTGAATAGGGCTCGGGCCCAGACTGTTACTACATGTGCTGACTTCTTTTGTCTGTTAAGGGATTACACACTGAGTTTTCATAATCTCACTCTTTCTTTAACTGTACAGGTAATCCCCAGCCTTAGACGATTTAGAGCTGTGAGGGACTCGGAGGTGGCCACAGAGATTGCAAAGGACATTGTTGTTTAATGATTTATTTGTGGGTTTTGTTATGTAATAAGGCCATTGGGTGATTTCTAATTTTTATTGGGCTATGATTTGGTTTTTATAAACTGCTAGAGTAGGAACGTTGAGTTTTCAAAACACCAAAGTTTTTTCGGAAACGAGCTGTCACTACGATTCTTATAAAAGCAGATGTTATGGAAATTTTATACGCGGTTAATAACATGAATCACTAAATCGGGTTTTGGGCAATCGAGGTGGCATGTCAGATTCGGTCGTAACGTCTAGGCCGGGTCTGAAGTGTTACAGAACCTCCGATAATAGCCCACAAGACTAGAAAACCGTGAATCTCATAGACGTTCTTAGGCTGTTTACAATCAAGCATAGCCTCAATCTTTCTAGGATCAACTCGGATCCCTTCAACAGAAACCACATGCCCCAGAAATGTTACCTTTCGCAACCAAAATTTACATTTGTTCAATTTAGCATAGAGTTGTTTCTCTCAAAGTATCTGAAGCACTACTCTAAGATGCTCATCATGCTCATTCTCAATCTTAGAGTACACCAGAATACCGTCGATAAAGACTACGATGAACTGATCTAGATACGATTGAAAAACCCGGTTCATCAGATCTATGAATACAGCTGGAGTATTCATCAAACCAAAAGGCATAATTAGGAACTCGTAATGCCCATAACGAGTCCTAAATGCCATATTATGAATATCAGCTTTCTTAACCCTAAGTTGATGATACCTAGAGTGGAGTTTTATTTTCAAGAATACTGAAGCCTCTCGGAACTGATCAAATAGGTATTCGATCCTTGGAAGTGGGTACCTATTCTTCACAGTCAACTTATTCAGTTACCAGTAGTCGATGCACATCCTCATGGTACCATCCATTTTCTTTACAAACAGAACCGGTGCCCCTCATAGAGACATACTAGGACAGATGAAACCACAATCCAGAAGCTCTTGAAATTGAGCCTTATGCTTTGTAAGCTCTTTCGGTGCCATACGGTATGGAGCGATGGACACCGGAACTGTACTTGGTAGAAGCTCAATATCGAACTCAACTTTCTGATTTAGATATAAATCCACTAACTTCTCGAGAAAAATATCCAAAAATTCTCTCACTGTTCTGATATCCCTGATAGAAGAGTCCCGAGAAACTGAAACACTGACGTAGGCCAAATACACCTCACACCCTTTCTGAACCAATTTCTCGGCCACTAGAGTGGAAATCACATTAGACAGGTAATCTCGATGATCAGTCCTTATCATCCTCGGTCCTTAGAACAACCCTCTTACCCGTACAGTCCAAACTAACTCGGTGATCTACTAACCAATCCATATCTAGAATTAAGTCAAACTCCCCAAACGGTAGCTCTATCAAATTTGCTGGAAATACAACCCATTGTACTTCCAGTGGTACATTCCTATATATTTTATTTACCTGAACAAATTGTCCTAATGGACTCAGCATAGAGATCTCACCAGAAGTACACTCAACAGTAATCCCCAAGTTTTCAAAAATCAAACTAGCTACGTAGGAATGTGTGGATCCTATGTCTATCAAAGTAGTATATGGAGCATCAAAAATAAAAAACGTACTCGTGATCACATCAGAAGTGCCTCTATCCTCTCCATGTCGAGTAGCATAAATCAGTGCAGGCTGTCTCACCTCAGTCTGACTAGCACATCTGGTCGGTGCTCTCTATCCTCAGCCCACACCATTACCACCCTTAGCTGGTCCACAACCCATAAGTCGTTGCTGTACTACCTCCTTGGGCTAAAAAAAACTGGTCCCGGAGATTGCATCTGATCAACACGATGTGGACACTTTCTAATCCGATGCTCTAATGACCCACATCGCAGACAAGCCCCTAATCTTCTCCAACACTCGTCTGGATAGCGCATTCAATAGTTACCACAAGGCTGAATCCCAACAGAAGCAACAGGAACCCCCACTCTAGCAGGCACATCAGGTCTAGCCCATTTCTTAGGCCTCTGAACAGAACTAGAGGGCTTATCTATCAAAATAGTAAACTCCCGCTCCCTCTGTGGAACAATCAATACCCTCAGACTATCCCTCAAGCCATCCTCGAAACAAACACATTTCTCATACTCGAATGCCACGACCGTAGCGGCTCAATCTCAGAAATTCAGCCTCATACTCGTCCACAGGCTTATTACCATGCGTGAGATTCATAAACTCACGCCTACGAGCATCAACATAGCTCACGCCCACATATTTTCCCTGGAAGGCAGTCTTAAAGTAGTCACACTTCAGACGACCCGATTGAGTACTCTCCTCAAGTGATAACTACCACTGATAAGCTCCGTCACGAAGCAAAGAAATTGCACCCTTCAGTTTCTACTCAGGAGTCCAGGCAATATCGTTCGTTATCCTTTCAGTGGCCACCAACCAGTATTCAGCCAGGGTAGGGGTAACTCCTCTGACGCCCCTAAACAACTTAGCTCCATTGGACCGAATTCATTCAGTTACTGACCTACGGCCCCTAGATTCAGAATGGGGTCCAGCGACCCTCTCCAAAACTCTTAACATGGCTTGGGACAGTGTGTCATCCCCAGCTGATCAACTTTGAGACTTGGTCTCAGCAGAAGGTATAGTCGGAGTATCATCGTATCCAAATTAGGTATACTACCCAGAGAGGAAGACTCAGCTCAAGCCCCCTACGACACCCGACGCGCCCACGAAAACCTCGACCACGTGTTCCTCATACGCTTATCATAATTTGAATTTTACGTACATTTTAAAACTTTATGCATCACTTTCCCTCGTTTATTAACAGATGTTTTATGTAACAGCCCGTTTTTGGTAAAATCAGAATAGTGGTTTTGGGACCACAAATCTGAATTCAAAATAATTATTTAATTATTATTTCAATGTTTACAGCATGATTGAATGATTTTGTGAAAATTTCGTTAAGAAATTTTATCGTTTAAATGCTTAATTTGATAGAAAGGACTAAATCGCGTAAAATGCAAAAGTGTTGTTCTAATAGCTAAATGTGTCAAATAGCTTTTGTAACACCCCTTACCCATACCGGAGACCGAGACAAGGTACAAGGCGTTACCAGACATATACTCAGACATTTTTAAAAAATACGGGTTATAAAATTTCATTCTAATTTAAAACCGACTAAACAACATTATAGTATCCTGACTATGGACCTATAAGGTCCAAAACATACATTAAAAAATGATCCAGGACTAAACCGACAACTATAAAAAATTTTAGTAAAATTTCTAGGGTTATGCTTCACATGCCCGTGTGGTGGCAAAGCACACGCCCGTGTACCTAGGGACACGCCTGTGTGTCCCACCCGTGTTGAATTATTTGGTTTTATTATTCATTTCAAACCTACAGGGGTTTTCACACGGCCAAGCACAAGCCCGTGTCCCTGGCCTGTGTCCCTCACATGACCTAGACATGCCCATGTCATCGCCTGTGTCCAAAAACCCAAACATTCGGTTAATGACGTCATCATTCATTTTGAGGCACACGGTCGAGGCACACGCCCGTGGGCTAGGCCGTGTCCTCCACACGATCGAGACATACGGCCATGTCTCTTTCTATGTGTTTACTACCATGCAAATTGACCTAAAATTTTTGGTGCAGGGGACACACGGCCAGGCAACACGGCTATGGGGGCTGACCGTGTGTCATACACGGCCTAGACATAAGCCCGTGTGTCTACCCGTGTGGACCTTTTTAGGGCTATTTTCCAAGCCTTTGGTCACCCTCTAACATCCATAAACACTTATAGACTTCAATGGTATTTAACATTGCCTAATTATATTCTTAAACAACATTGACATACTCATTGCATGTTAACCATATCTCATCGGTTTAGTACACGCTAAATTATCCTTTCTGTATTAGGGATTAACTTAGCACATTTTACATTTTACACTTAGGCCATATTATAACCATATACCATTATATGCTATGTCCACTCTCAAATCATTAAGTCCCATTTCAAGCATCCATCAATGATAAACCTCATCATCATATCTCATGAGACATTTAAACATAAACATGCATCATTAGTAGGTTTATAACCTACATCAATATGAGCCATATCTCATGGCCATATACAAAAGAATAAGTATACCATTTAAACCCTTACAATGGCTAGCCAAATGACACATATAACAAAACAACCAAAAATCCTATACATGCCATTAAACAAAATAAAAGTATCTATATACCAAAGCGAGACAAGTCGATAGTGTGTTGATTCTCCAACCGTCTTCCAATCTTCACGAGTCCACGAGCTCTGTAAGACAGGGAAAAGAGAAGGAGGTAAGCATTTATATGCTTAGTAAGCCCGTAAAACTAGAGAGTAAACTTACCGGTTAATTAGCAAACAACCATATTTAGGCAATAAATCCAACAAGCATGAAATAGTTTCCCTATCACATGCACTCAATCATCAAGTTAGTCTCATAACAATACATTAAGTTATTAGTCTTAGATGAGCTCATCAATTCAATATTTCCATTCTTTATTTCATCATGTTAATCCTGTTGAATTTCTCAGAAATCTCGATGGATAGTCCAATTACTATCAAGTCATACAAGTGATCATCTCAAGTACGCACTCCAGTGAACCTTATATCTTACGGCGAGCTTGCCAGTCCAGGCTAAATCCCCTGTAGTATTAACTCATAGAGCAAAGTCGGGATTACCAGTCTAGGCTAAATCCCTTTCAACGACAATTGCTCTATTAAGCTCGGACCTGAATTTCCAGTCTAGGCTAAATTCAGTCCTCAATCGGATTACCCGTCCGAGCTAAATCTTCAATGCACCCCTATTCTTTGGAAGGCTCAATCACTCAAGGAACACCCGTCTGGGCTAGATCCTTCCTATTTTGAGATCTTCGGACTACCTATCTGGGCTAAATCCTTTTCTGCAACACATGCAGGGTCTCGTGTCAAGTAAACCATAATTTATCCATCGAATTTCCCTTTCTATTTCAATCGGGACATTAATCATCTTTCATTTACCCTAGTATACTTCATAGATTATCACGCAATGAATATCTAGATTTTCATACATTCAAGGACATGCATATTTAATTATATTAAAAGTTCACTTCAGGTTATACAAACTTACTAGGTAATGGTTTCGGTTTCGTATTCCGATTATTCTGAAACCTTTCGTTTACCACGGTCGACCTCCGAAATTGATTCCACAGGGTCTATATAAATAAAATTAGATTATTAATACATCACATTATTCGTTTCAGGCCTAAAACTCACCCTCAGGCAAAATGACCATTTTGCCCCTAACCTTTCACAATATTTATAATTTAGTCCTAACTCTCGTATAATGAAATGCATGTAATTCCTTGGCTACCCAAGCTTAGCCAAATGTTATTCACACTTATAGCAGCCTATGTTTTTCCTTCAATCCATATTTTCCTACCCATTTCCACAACTTTTACAATTTAATCCTTTAAGTCATTTCCATGAAAAACTACTTAGTAAAAGTTGTTCACCATCCTTTAAACTCTCAAATTCCTCCATAAATCATCAAAACACAAACATTTCATGCATGGGTAAATTTTTGAACATGAACCCTACCTTGAAATATGGGTAGAAATAGAGAGAGCATGTTACGAGGATCACAAAAATACGAAGAACATTAAAAATGGGGCTACGGAGCACTTACTATTGAGCTTGAAAAGGTTGAAAACCCTAGCTATAGAGACTCTTAGAATTTCGGCAGCATGGAGAAGAAAATGAGCGGATTTTAGCTTGATTTTTCCCTTTTTATTTAGTTTATTACCAAATGACCAAAATGCCCTTCCTTATTACACTTCCAAAATTTTCCATGCATGACTATTTTTGTCCAAAAACTTAGAAATTAGGAAAATTAATCTTTAAAGACCTCTAATTAACATTCCAAATCAATTTCATACAAATTTCTTCTAGAACCCAAGTTTTGCAGTTTATTCAATTTGGTCCTTAATTTTTAATTGGACACCTTACACATAGAATTTCTTCATGAAACTTTAACACATGCTTATTTTCATACCCTAGACCTCATAATGATCATAAAATAATTATTTTAATGTCATATTTGTGGTCCCAAAACTACTATTCTGACTAGGCCCAAATTCGGGATGTTACAGCTTTGGTTTTTAATTATGGTGGCATTAAATGGTAATTAAGCCATTTGAAAGATGAGTGGAAAATTTTAGACAACCATTAAATTATTTTTAATTTATATTAATAAGGTTAAAATTGTAAATTATGTATTAATGTCATAAAACAAAAGAAATAAAACATTTTGATGTTATCATCTTCTTAGATAGCCAAATATTGAAGATTAGAACGGCTAAAATTAGGTTTCCATTCGGCCATGCTTGGATAGCTAGTTAAGGTACAGTTTTTGTCCCGTTTTTAATTATTTCTATATTTTTTAGATCATTGCAGCTTATTCTAGCTAGCCCAGGGACTAATTTGCAAAATTTTTAAAAAATATAGATGTTTCCATTGATGAATATATATGAGTTTTTAAGTTTCTTGATAGATTATGAATGCTTGTTAATAGATATACAAGTTTTGTTAAGTGATTTTTAATGAAAATGCAAAATATGGATTAAATTGAGAAATGTTGAAAATGTGTGGTTGAAATGTGAAATAAATGAAAAATATGGGCTTCTAGGGGTATTATGGTAATTCGGCTAGCATGGGTCTATTGTAAATTTCATTAATTTGTAAATTTATGAAATACGGTCTAAATTGTGAAAAATGTGAAATATGTAGGGCAAAAGTGTAAATGTGTTTTAAAGTGTGTTTTGGACTAGACTAAATGAATAATTGATTAAATAAGCTGATTTCAATTACTTATAGATCAAGAAAAGAGGAATTTAGACTTAGATCAAGGAAAAAGCAAAGTAATTGAATAGTCGGTCCGTTCTGCTATTTTCGTATACGAGGTAAGTTCGTATAATTGAACTTAAATGTGTATCTATTTATTTGATGGATGAAATTGAGATAGTTTTTATTCTAATAGATAAATGTGGAGATATTAAATTTAATGTACGGTTAAAGTAAACGAGATGTTGAATAAGACCATAGATGGGCTATGGCAAATCAGATAATAAAACCATAACCGGGTTATGGCATGTGAATGTAAGACCACGGCAGGGCCTTGGCAATATATGTGTAAGATCATAGTTGGACTATGGCATCGAAAAATCAAAGTATTTGTATCATTAGCATTTATAAGTCGGAGTGGTTTGATAAAAGAATTGTTGAGAAATAGATAAGTATCGGTACAGGTATGTACGGAAAACTAATTCAAGTAACGAGTTAGAAGAAGTTGAGAACTTTTGAGTTATGATATGGATAAACGTTATGTTAGCTCATTGTTTGAAGCTTTAAATGTTAATTATGTTATCCATTTTGAAATGTTAATGAAGGTTGTGATTATTTCATATTTACATACGAACTTACTAAGCTTTATAGCTTACTTTGTTTAATTTTCGATGTTTTATAGTTTTATGAAGCTAGCTCAGATCCGTGGATCATCAGAGACTTCATCGCACCATTGAACATCTATTTGGTACTTTTGAGTTGTGTAAATATGGTATATGACATGTATAGACTTGTTTCATTTTGGTATATTTGATGAACATGTATTTAGGCCATTTGAATTAGCTTGTGATGATGAATTTGTTAATGTATAAAGATATGTAAATGGCTTTGTTTTGTTTTAGGTAATTGACCTATATTGAGTAAATGAGGTTGAATTGATAATGCATGTTTGGAATGGTTTAACTAAATGAATTATATATGTGAATTATGTGTAGTAAGACAAGTTGAGTTGATAAGTATTTGAATAGGTAAATGGCATTGAATTGAGTATTGAATTGGTTGAAATGGATATAGTATGATTGTGTATTGGTTGATGACTTTTGGCTACATATTTGTGTCTTAAAATGGTACCAATTGATCTTGTATAGTTATGTGCAAAACGGGCGGCAAAATGGCTTGGTAAATGGCCTATTTTTGTCCACACGAGCAGAGACACGGGCGTGTGTCTTAGCCATGTGTGACACACGGTCATGTTACACAGCTGTTTGTCCCCTGGTATTAACTTTGAAAATAAGTTAGTATGCTCAACACGTCCTCACACACGGGCATGTATGGCTATTTTTAGGGCACACGGGCTATCCATACGAGCGTATGAGTTGGCCGTGTGACCCAAGTCAGAGAGTTACACGGGTTTTGACACTGGCTGAGACACGGCCATGTGCTTCCATTTTGAATGTCCACATAGCCTGTGACACGGGCGTGTCTTGTGGCCTTGTGAGACACACGGCCTGGCCACACGGGTGTGTGTCCCCTATTTTGAGAAGAAAATTTCAAATTTTTGTAAAAGTTTCATAAATTATCGGTTTAGTCCCGAACCACTCCTAAAGCATGTTTAACGCCTCGTAGACTCGTATATGGGATAAATAGATTGAATTTGAATGATGATTGTATGAAATGATTGAATGTATGAGAAAATTATGTTTATATGTATTGTAAGTCCGGTAATGCTTCGTAACCCTATTCTGGCATTGAATACGAGTGAGGGGTGTTACATTTATTAGTATTAGAGCTACGGCTTAGTCGATTCTAGGACTAACGTAGCGTGTGTGAGAATCTAGCTATATATGCCATATATAACCTGTGATAGTGTGATCAATCCTGACATTATAAACTATGTTTTCGTATAGTAATGGATCCCGAACGAGCTGTAGCAGATGATGTTGAGAGTAATGCGCCAGCTCCCGCTTAAAGGACAGCGCCTTCCGAATCTAGAACCATGTCGAGTAGTCACGGATGTGAGGCTAAAGAAGTGTTTTTCCAGATAATGAACGAGTGGTTCAATTAATATGTCTGGAGAAATACGGGTGCTCAACAACCTTCACCCTCGTTAAATCCTCAATCAATCCCTGTAGTTCCTCAAGTTATTGATTCAATACGATTGAACAGGCCGCCAGTTGATAAAATTCGTAAGCATGGGGAGAAAGAGTTTAGGGCTAATGTTGATGATGATCTTGAGAGAGCTGAGTTTTGGCTTGAAAATACGATCCGAGTGTTTGATGAACTTTCCCGCTTACCTGATGAATGTTTAAAGTGTGCTATATCCCTTTTGAAAGACACTGCATATCAGTGGTGGAATACATTAATATTTGTGGTACCGAGAGAGAGAGCTACCTGGGAGTTCTTTCAGACTGAGTTTTGGAAAAATTATATTAGTCAACAATTTCTAGATTAAAAGCATAAATAGTTTTTAGAACTAAAACAAGGTTGCATGACTGTAACCTAGTATGAGAGAGAATTTGTACGGTTAAGTAAACATGCTCGAGATTATTTTTCAACTAAAGAGATAATGTGCAAACGGTTTGTTGACAGGTTGAACAAAGATATTAAACTTCTGTTCGGGATATTGGATTTAAAAGAATTCGTTGTGTTAGTTGAGCGTGCTTGTAAAGCTGAAGAACTGGGCAAAGAAAAGAGAAAGGCTGATTCTGAAGCTAGAGATTCAAGAAAGAGATTGATGAATAAACCCTATCACTCTTCATAAAAAAAATCCTGAGATTCATATAATTGATCAAATGCATCAGTAGAGTACTCTAATAGAGATCGTGGGAAGCAATTTACGGGTTCAAAAATTCCAACTATGTCAGTGGCAAGTGTGGGTAATGTTAGATCGAATAAACCTGAATGTGGACGATATGGAAAACGACATTTTAAAGAGTGTAAACTGAATGATAAAGCCTATTTTAGATGTGGCTCGCTTGAACATTTCATTTGAGTTTGTCCTGAGTTAGATGAGAAAGATAAATATCAAAATATAAGATCAGGCAACTCGACTGTGAAAGGAAGACCATCCCGTAATGTTGGAAATGTAAGTGGTGGTAGAGGTGTGACACGAGATACTGCTATAAGATCCGAGGCTAGAGCACCTACCAGAACTTATGTTATTCACACTTGCGAAGAAGCATTATCTTTAGATGTTATTACCAGTACATTCTCTCTTTATGACACTGATGTAGTTGCATTGATAGATCCTAGATCAACTCATTCATATATATGTGTGAACTCAGTGTCTAGTAAGAATTTACTTGTTGGTTCTACTGAGTTTGTTATAAAATTGTCGAACCCCTTAGGCAAATATGTCATGGTTGACAAAGTTTGCAAGAATTGTCCGTTAAAGACTCGGGGTTACTATTTTATGGCTGATTTGATTTTGTTTCCATTTGATGAGTTTGATGTTATTTTGGGTATAGGCTGGTTGACGTTGCATGATGCAGTAGTAAATTGTAGATGGAAGACAATTGAGTTGAAATGTTAGAATAATGAAACTATCTGAATTGAATCAAATGATTTAAAGGGTTTACCAGCTGTAATTTCGTTGATGTTAACTTAAAAGTATGTGAAAAAGGGATGTAATGCATACCTTGCATATGTACTTGATACAAAAATGTTAGAAACAAAGATTGAATCAGTGTCTGCTGTTTGCGAGTATCTAGGTGTGTTTTCAGAGGAGTTACCGGGTTTGCCACCGATCAGAGAGGTTGAATTTTCTATTGATTTAGTATCGAAAACTTCACCAATATCGATAGCTCCATTCAGAATGGCTCCAACAGAGTTAAAAGAGTTGAAAGCTCAGTTGCAAAAATTAACTGATAGAGGATTCGCAAGACCAAGTTTCTCGCCCTAGGGTGCACCAATGTTGTTTGTAAAGAAAAAGAATGGTTCTATGAGAATGTGTATAGACTATCGATAGCTCAACAAAGTGACGATCAAGAATAAATATCCTCTACCGAAAATTGATGATTTGTTTGATTAGTTAAAACGAGCTATAGTATTTCCAAAGATTGATTTGAGATTTGGTTATTATCAGTTGCGAGTTAAAGGCTCAGATATGCCAAAAAATGCGTTCAAAAAGAGGTACGAACATTATGAATTCCTTGTTATGCCTTTTGGATTGACTAATGCTCTTGCCATTTTTATGGATTTGATGAATAGAATTTTCAGACCGTATTTAGATAGATTTGTTCTTGTATTTATTGATGATATTTTGATCTACTCTCAAGATGAGTCTGAACATGTCGAGCATTTGAGAATAGTGTTACAGACCTTGAGAGATAAGAAATTGTTTGCAAAGTTCAGCAAATGTGAGTTTTGGCTCTGAGAAGTTGGATTTCTGGGGCATATTGTTTCAGTCAAAGGTCCTAGAGTTGACTCGAGCAAGATTTCTGCAGTTGTTGACTGGAAACCACCTAGAAATGTATCCAAAGTCAAAAGCTTTCTAGGACTAGCTAGTTACTATCGACGTTTCTTTAGAGGGTTCTCAATCATTGCTACACCGCTGACTCGATTACTTTAGAAAGATATAAAGTTCGAATAGTCTAAGAAGTGTTAGAAAAGTTTCGAATAGTTGAAAGCATTATGGACAGAGGCACCAGTTTTAGTACAGCTTGAGTCAGGTAAAGAATTCATAATTTTGAGTGATGCATCGTTGAACGGTCTGGGTTGTCTATTGATGCAGGAAGGGAAAGTAATTGCTTATGCTTCTAGATAGTTGAAACCGCATGAAAAGAATTATCTGACGCACGATTTAGAGTTAGCCGCGATTGTGTTTGCATTAAAGATTTGGCAACATCACTTGTTTGGTAAGAAAAGTCACGTTTATACAGATCACAAGAGCTTAAAATATTTAATGACTCAAAAAGACTTGAATTTACGACAACGAAGATGGCTTCGATTACTAAAAGATTATGGGCTAGTAATTGATTATCATCCCAAGAAAACGAACGTGGTTGCTGATGCTTTAAGCAAAAAGTCATTATTTGCTTTGAGTGCGATGAATACACAGTTAGCTTTGTCTAATGACGGTTCGATTGTAGCTGAGTTGAAAGCGAGACTGTTATTTCTTCAGCAAATCTGTGAAGCTTAGAAATGTGATAGTGAATTGAAAGCCAAATGAGTTAGTGTGAGTCAACTTTTGATTCAGAGTTCCAAATTAGACATGATGATTGTTTGATGTTCCGAGGAAGAATTTATGTACTAAGGAATCCCGAGCTTATTCAGAAGATTTTAAATGAAGCACATAATGGTTGTTTGTCTGTACATCCGGGAAGTACTAAAATGTACAACGATTTGAAACAGTTATATTGGTGGTCAGGTATGAAACGAGACATTTCAGAGTTTGTATCGAAATTTTTAGTTTGTCAACAAGTGAAAGTCGAACATCAAGTGCCTTCAGGTTGCTTCAGCCTGTGATGATACCAGAGTGGAAATGGGATAGAGTGTCGATGGATTTTGTATCGAGATTACCATGTTTCTGAAGAAGAAAGATGCAATTTGGGTTGTCGTTGATCGACTGACAAAATCTGTACATTTTATTTCGGTATGTAAAGACTATTCACTTGATAAATTGGCTAAATTGTAAATATCTGAGATTGTGAGATTGCACAGTGTGCCAATTTTGATTATTTTGGATAGAGATCCGAGGTTTACGTCGTGATTTTGGAAGAAATTGCAAGAAGCCCTAGGTACGAAGTTGAATTTTAGTACAGCTTTTCATCCACAATCTTGCGGACAGTCTGAACAAATAATTTAGGTTCTCGAAGATATGCTCAAATGTTGTGTTTTACAATTCGAAGGCAACTGGGAGAAATATTTGCCGTTGGTTGAATTTGCGTACAGTAACAGTTTTCAATCGAGCATAAAATGGCACCCTATGAAGCTTTGTATGGTTGCAAATGCCAAACTCCATTGTATTGGACTGAGCTCAGCGAGAAACAGATTCACGGGGTTCATTTGGTTAGAGAAACAGAAGAGAAAGTGAAACTAATTCGCGACTATTTGAAAGTAGCTTCAAATCGTCAGAAATCGTATGAGGATTTAAAAAAGAACGATATTGAATCTCAAATCGGTGATAAAGTGTTTCTGAAAGTGTCCCCATGGAATAAAATACTTCAATTTGGTCGTAAAGGCAAACTGAGTCCGGGATTCATCGGGCCGTATGAAATCATTGAAAGAATGGGGCCAGTAGCATATTGGCTATCTCTCCCATCAAAGTTAGAAAAGATTCACAATATGTTTCATGTATCGATGCTACGTCGGTATAGATTTGATCCATCACATGTGATTTCTCCATTTGAGATTAAAATTCAACCTAATATGACGTACAATGAATAACCGATCAAAATTCAAGCTCGAAAGGTTAAAGAATTAAAAAATAAACGCATAGCTCTAGTGAAAATTTTGTGGCAACGTCACGGTATCGAAGAGGCTACTAGGGAGCCCGAGGAAGCTATGAGAAAATAGCACCCTAACCTATTCACTAGTAAGATTTTCGAGGACGAAAATCCCTAAGGGGGGAGAGTTGTAACAGCCCATTTTTGGTCAAATCAGAATAGTGTTTTTAGGACCACAAATTTGAAGTCAAAATAATTATTTTATTATTTTAATATTTACAGCATGATTGAATTATTGTGTGAAAATTTCGTCAAGAAATTTCATCATTTAAATGCTTAATTTGATAAAAAGGACTAAATCGCGTAAAATGCAAAAGTGTTATTCTAATAGCTAAAGGTGTCAAATAGCTTTGGTTTTTAATTATGGTGGCCTTAAATGGTAATTAAGCCATTTGAAAGATGAGTGGACAATTTTGGACAACCATTAAATGATTTTTAAGTTATATTAATAAGGTTAAAATAGTAAATTATGTATTAATGTAATAAAACAAAAGAAATAAAACAATTTGATGCTATCATCTTCTTAGATAGCCGAATATTGAAGATTAGAAAAGCTAAAATTAGGTTTCCATTCGGCCATGCTTGGATAGCTAATTAAGGTACGGTTTTTGTCCAGTTTTTAATTATTTCTACATTTTTGATATCGTTGCAGCTTATTCTAGCTAGCCCAGGGACTAATTTGAAAAACTGATGTTTCCATTGATGAATGTGTATGATTTTTGAAGTTTCTTGATAGATTATGATTTCTTGTTAATAGATATACAAGTTTTGTTAAGTGGTTTTTAGTGAAAATGCAAAATAGGGATTAAATTGAGAAATATTGAAAATGTGTGGTTGAAATGTCAAATAAATGAAAAATATGGGCTTCTGGGGGCATTATGGTAATTCAGCTAGCATGGGTCTATTTTGAATTTCATTAGTTTGTGAATTTATGAAATAAGGACTAATTGTGAAATATGTGAAATATGTGGAGCAAAAGTGTAAATGTGTTTTAAAATGTGTTTTGGACTAAATTGAATGAATAGTTGATTAAATAAGCTTATTTAAATTACTTATAGAACAAGAAAAGAGGAATTCGAACTTAGATCGGGGAAAAAGAAAAGTAATTGAATAGTCGGTCCATTTCGTTATTTCCGTACATGAGGTAAGTTCGTATAATTGAACTTAAATGTGTATCTATTTATTTGATGGATGAAATTGAGATAGTATTTTAACTAATAGATAAATATGGAGATATTAAATTTAATGTACAGTTAAAGTAAACGAGATGTTGAATAAGACCATAGTTGGGCTATGGCAAATCGGATAATAAGACCATAACCGGGTTATGGCATGTGAATGTAAGACCACAGTAAGGCCTTGGAAATGTATGTGTAAGACCATAGTTGGACTATGGCATGGGAAAATCGAAGTATTTGTATCATAAGCATTTATAAGACGGAGTGGTTTGATAAGAGAATTGTTGAGAAATAGATAAGTATCAGTACAGGTATGTTCGAAAAACTAATTCAAGTAATGAGTTAGAAGAAGTTGAGAACCTATGAGTTATGATATGGATAAACTTTATGTTAGCTCATTGTTTGATGCTTTAAATGTTAATTATGTTATCCATTTTGAAATGTTAATGAATGTTGTGATTATTTCATATTTACATACGAACTTACTAAGCTTTATAGCTTACTTTGTTTAATTTTTGATGTTTTATAGTTTTATGAAGCTAGCTCGGATTCGTAGATCATCAGAGACTTCATCACACTATCGAACATCTATTTGGTACTTTTGAGTTGTGTAAATATGGTATATGGCATGTATAGACTTGTGTCATTTTGGTATGTTTGATGAACATGTATTTAGGCCATTTGAGTTGGCTTGTGATGATGAATTTGTTAATGTATAAAGATGTGTAAATGGCATTGTTTTGTGTTAGGTAATTGACCTATATTGAGTAAATAAGGTTGAATTGATAATGCATGTTTGGAATGGTTTAACTAAATGAATTATATATGTGAATTATGTATAGTAAGGCAAAATGAGTTGATAGGTATTTGAATAGGTAAATGGCATTGACTTGAGTATTGAATTGGTTGAGATGGATATAGTATGATTGTGTATTGGTTGATGACTTTTGGCTGCATATTTGTGTCTTAAAATGGTACCAACTGATCTTGTATAGGTATGTGCAAAACAGGTGGCAAAATGGCTTGGTAAATGGCCTATTTTTGTCCACACGGGCAGAGACACGGGCATCTATCTCAGCCGTGTGTGACACACGATCATGTTACACGGCCGTGTGTCCCCTGGTGTTTATTTTGAAAACAAGTCAGTATGCTCCACACGGCCTCATACATAGGCATGTATGGCCATTTTTAGGGCACACGGGCTATCCACACGGGCGTGTGTGTTGGCCGTGTGACCAAAGTCAGAGAGTTACAAGGGTTCGGACATGGGCTGAGACATAGCCATGTGCTCCCATTTCTAATGTCCACACAGCCTGTGACACGGGTGTGTCTCGCCACACGGGCGTGTGTCCCCTGTTTTGAGAAAAAATTTCAAAGTTTAGTAAAAGTTTCATAAGTTATCGGTTTAGTCCCGAACCGCTCCCAAACCATGTTTAGAGCCTCGTAGGCCCATATAAGGGATAAATAGATTAAATTTGAATAATGATTGAAATGATTGAATGCTTGAGAAAAGTATGGTTATATGTATTGTAAGTCCGGTAATTATAATAGCTCGATTTTATCTAAATCGGAACAGTGGTTTCGAAACCACAAATTCGAAGTCGTAAAATTATTTTCATATTATTTTTGGTGTTTATAGTATGTGAATATGCGTGTGTTAAAATTATTTTTTTGAGCTAATTTTATCGTTCAATAGCTCAATTTGAGAAAAAGGACTTAATCGCGTAAAATACAAAAGTAGCATGCTATAAGTTAAAAGTATTTAATTGCTATGGTTTGTTAAGTACAAAGTCCTTATGTTGAAATTAGACGTTTTATAAGGTTAGTGGACATAAATGGCCTAATTTTTTATGGTTAAATGGTTTAATAACCAAGGGTAAAAATGTAAAGTATGTATTAATGTATTATTAATAAAACAAAAACATAAAAATATGGTTCATTCATCTTTCTTTAACAGAATAATAGAAGAAGAAGAAGCCATTAAAGCTTTCTAACATTCGGCTATTACATGATTAAATAGGTAAGTCCATTTTGCTCGATTTTTTATGATTTTTACATTTTTGTGATCGTTGCTTTGTGTATTAGCTAGCCCATGTCAATTTTTGAAAGTGTTGATGATTTTGACAGTTGCTATTGATGAATTTTTGAGCTTTGTGATAGATGATGATGAAAAATGAATAATTGTTGATAGTTTTATATGTTTTGTAAAGTGATTTTGAGTAAAAATGTCAATTAGGGATTAAATTGAGAAAATATGAAATGTTGTGGTTAAAAGTGTGAAGTAAATGGAAATATGGGCTGCAATGAATCTATATAAAATTCGGTTAGCATGAAATTAGAAAGAATTTATGTAATTTGTGATTTTGTGAAATAAGGAGTAAATTGTAAGAAATGTGAAAGTTTAGGGCCAAACTAAAAATTGGCTTAAATATGTGTTTGTTGATTAAATTGAATAAATATGTGATTGAATAAGTTAATTTTGAATACATCTAAATCAAGAAAAGAGGAATTCGGATCTAGATCGGGAGAAAACTAAAGTTATTGACTAATCGATTCAATTCGCCATTTTAGTATCCGAGATAAGTTCGTATGTGATAAACATTGTTACAATTATGTTTTTAATACTCTAATATTGCATAAATGGTATAAATGCGACTACGATTTCATACAACGACAAATTGACTATGTTTGGCACTTAGTGTGCTTATTGGAATAGCTTTGGCTATATGAGGCACTAAGTGTGCAATACCGAAATAGCTTCAGTTTAATGTGATGGCACTAAGTGTGCGATATCGTTATGAATTCGGCTAATTATTATTGCACTCAGTGTGCGAGTTTATTGAATTTTGAAAGACTTTTGGATGGTTAACATATTGAACAAAGAGGTGAAAATGAGATAAATAAATACGGGAGAGTACAGGTACGTACGAAACCTATGTGGTAGTTGATACTATGTGTATGAAGCTTGAGAGATTTGAAAGTACATGATAAATGGTCATGGTTTAAAATTGAATAGTGATATGAGACTTACTAATTGTTTAATAACTAATGAATTGTATATTATGAATTGTTGAGTACATTTAGTACAAACGTACTAAGCTATGAAGCTTACTGTGTGTTATTTGTCTATGTTTTATAGATATTCAAAGCTAACTTGGACTCGGGGATCGTCAGGAGCATCGTCACACTATCAATCAAATTGTTGGTACTTTTGAAGCTTGTATATTTATGGTATATGGCATGTATAGGCTAATGTCATTTTGGTATAATTAGAGCTATGATGCCATATGATTTGGCTAGTTAATGATGCAAATATTTGTATGTTTTTAGTCATTTAAGTTGGCTTAAGTTATGTGCTTGATAAGAGATGCATATAATGCTTTTATATGATGTATTGTTTTGGTATGTTTGCCATAGTTATGGATATAGCTAAATGGATGTTGATTTGGTTAGTTATTTATGTTTGAGGAATGGTAAATTGTAATGGTTTTGGGATAATGATTGGGTATGTTTTGAATATGGAATTGAATGGTTGAAATGGTTGTGAATTGATGGCATGATATGAGTATGAATTGGTATGTTTTTGGTTGATTAAAGATATATTGAAATGATGTATTTTGGTTGCTATTTTTGAATGAGAGAAGGGTCGCAAATTAGCTTATCAAATGGCCTATTTTTGCCCACACGGGCAGAGACACGGGCGTGTGTCTCAGCCGTGTGCGACACACCGTCATGTTACACGGCCGTGTGTCCCCTGGGGCAGCCCTCCGAATTAAGTCAGTATACCCTACAGGTTTGACACGGCCTAAACACACGGGCGTGTTTATTGGCCGTGTGTGGCATATGGGCTGGTGTTTGGGCGTGTGACTAGCTGTGCGGTTCAAGTCAGAGAGTTATACGGGCTAGACACACGGACGTGTGGTCGGCCATGTGACCCAAGTCAGTATGTATGCCCTGTTTTCACACGGCCTATGACACGGGCGTGTCTGGTGATCGTGTGAAGCACACGGCCTGTTCACACGGGTGTGTGACTCTGTAATTAAAGAAAATTTTCTAAGTTTCCCAAAGTTTGCTTATGTTATCGGTTTAGTCCCGAACCACTTCTAAGTATAATTTAAAGTCTTGTAGAACCTTATAAAGGACGATGTGAATGATTTGATTTGCTTTTGATTATGATTGCATATATGTATGTGAATGAGGTGTGCTATTCAATAATGCCTCGTAACCCTATTCTGGCGTCGGATACGAGTTAGGGGTGTTACAGTAATGCTCCGTAACCCTATTCTGGCATTGGATACGGGTGAGGGCTGTTACATTTTATGCTTCAGTTATCAGAAGTTCAGAAGTATTTCAGAGGTTTTAGTCTCTAATTAACTCAGTACAGTGTCAGAGAGTTCTAAATACAGTGTTTTCTAAGTCCAGAAGTACTTACAGGATCGGTGCCGTTGACCCGGTGTACCACATACTTACTTAAAAAGAAATAATTTTTGCTTGCAAACCAGTTTTTTTTTAAACCCAATTTTGGAACCCAAAATTCACAGCCTGAGTTTTACAACCTGACTCTGATACCTCTAAATGTAACACCCTAAACTCGGCCTAGATATTATCGCTGAATCTGAGGGCGTTACGAAGAAGGATTTTGAAACTGTTTTTATTTCAACAAAAACCTTATAAATTTACTTGTTATAAAGTATCCAAATTTTACAAAACATATTCATTTGCTTATTTATTATTGAAACCGTCGTGAGTTTATTCATTTGCCAAAAAATAATTTTCCAACAAAAATTTTAAAAGTCATTATATTTTAGAACCCCAGTTTGTGTTTCCAGAAAAACCTTTGTTTACTTAAAGCCATTGTTTTTGTAAACAGTTTCGACATACAACGTAGGATAGAAAACAATCAAAACAAAAACCAACAGTTAAAACCATACAATTCAGAGAATCCCAAAAGTTACAAACTCTCAAATAAGTCCAAAATTTTAAAAATACCAAAAACTCAAAGGCAATTTTAACTAGTGGTCACCGCTGAGCCTCCGTCGCACCGACCCATCTATGTTTGAGGGTTATCTGTACAGAACAGACAAACAGATGTGAGTTTCCATAAACTAATAGAGATAGACATGCAAATGTACACAGTATTCTTATATGCAGAACAGATACAAATACGGACTTAAGTCCTTAGCAGATACAAATATTAGAATTAGATAATCCTGACAGATATAAACAATCCTACCCCCATCCTCTACACACCATCTCTGTCTGTCCCTTTACACCATGTGGGCTTAAAAACACCTACCATCCCTACACACCATATAGTGTCAATGCGACACATAACAAAATAATGTGTAGTCAAGCTGCTAGAAATTAAGCGAAAGGTCACCGTACAAATTACTTCCTCCACATATACAAATCTCAACCCAAATACAGATACAGGATACAAATAACAAATAACAGATGCAGAATCACATGATTAACATGCTCGTATATAGATATTATAATTACTTACGCAAAATAGTCAGACATGCATATTAGTTTCCTACTCAGATCAGACTAACATATTATCAGATCACATACAATAAGTTTAGTTAACCCTTATCGACCCTATAGTAGGCCTACAGTCGATCGAAATGACCATACAAACCTAAGGAAAATTTTAAAATTTTGAGCCCACACTCCCAAATTGGCCTTGCCCGTGTAGCCTACATGGCCTGGCCCAAAGCCAACACGTCTATGTGGAACACCTGCGTAGCCCACACGCCCAATCCAGCCTAACTCGTGTGGCCAACACGGCCATACAATCACTGTCACATGGTCGTGTCTCGCACACGACCTCACCCTTTTATAGTCACATAGTTGTGTGTCGCACACGGCTAGCCACACGCCCGTGTGGCATCAACAGACCCAATTTTCAGCTTTTGCCAGACCTCGTTTTCTCGTGTTTTAGGTACACACCTAGTGCAATTTTGATACTATTGCAATTTCGAGCACACTAAAACCTAAAAATAGCATTCCAACGATCAATTCTAAGTATCGAAACACCAATTATCAAAACCCTAATCGACATACTTGAACGAAGTACACAAACGAAAAGTTGTATCACTTACCAGAATAGTTACGACAGCCCTAACTCTTTACATGATAGACGATGAATTTCGATCCCCTTGATTAGCACTTAACAACAGAATACACAAAATTAACGCAACCGAAAACGACCTACAATCGTACAAAACTTCAAGAAAACTTACCAACCACAGTCTAAGTAGGGATCACACAACCAAAACATAGAGATTGACGATAGTTTTTAAACAAAAAAGGAGAAGGTAGCAAAAAGAAGGAAAAAAACAAAAGTGTAGAGAAAAAGGGAGAACAAACTGACGTCAGTTTTTTTTGAAAGAGAGACAAACAAATTTTGAAAAAAATAAAATCAAATCAAACAATATCTCTTATCCTTCAAATTTAAGCATGATCTCCTACTAACCCAATACCAACTACCCACTCTCTCATCCACTTACACAAACTTCTAAACCCATCCAAACTCTCTAAGACAACCGAGACAAAAATTAACATCCATACTCGCACGAAGATTCGAACACAAGACCTCCAGTAAGCTAACTCCTTACCACTTGAACCAGCAGGTTCATTCTGATATGAGTTTACAAACAATATAACATAAGCTTACCCAGCAAGGATAAGGCTAGGATAAAAAATAACAGAATCTGCCAAAAGTGGGACTTGAACCTAAGACCTCTTATACACACCCAGAACACTTAACCACTGAAGCAGATACATATTTATGTCAGGATTTACAGAAACGAAAATAAAATCTTCAGAGCATTACAGAACTAGTTCTGATACCAATTGTTAGGCCCAAAAATATCAAGAGGGAGGTGAATTAGTATTTTAAGATTCTTCATAAACTTTTCTAAATGATGAGGAAAGGGTAGAAAAGCTTGGACAATTCAATTTATAGTTATTCGACCCCAATTGTCTACCTCCACTACCTTAGCTTTCCACCACTAAGGATTTCCTAATTCACTACTAGAATTGATACATTTCATGGAAAATGTATTATCTTTACAATCCCTATTTTTTTCACAAGGCTAAAATAGAACCTCCCCTCTAGTTTTTATAGATAAATTATATATCTTCTTAGTTATTTTTGCTCAACTAAAACTCTCCCAGTTTCCAATTGGTGATATGAAAGAGAGTACACAAAGAGACCTCTTCAAGGTATGTGTTTACAAAAGTTAAGTTCTCAAATAAATGAAATAAGAGTGATAAAAGATCTACCAATAAGCTCTTAAGGAATATTTACAATAGAAATGAAAGAATAAAGATTTAAACACTTTTCTCTTGATCTTGATGCTTGGATATCTCTCTTTTGAGTCTTAAAGTGTTCTTGAATTGTACTATTATGAAGGAACAAGTTTGTGGATGTTTATGGCCGGTTAGGATGAATTCTAACCATTGGGAGCATTTTTTACTACATTTAACGTAGCCTGCAGTAGTGTGTCTCGAGACATAAACCTCATGTCTCGAGATAAGAAGAAAAATATAATTGTTATAGTTGTTGCAGTTTGTGTCTCGAGACATTTAGTCATATGTCTCAAGACAATTACTCGAGTGTCTCGAGACATGGCTCCCCTAAAATAACCCTTAGCTTCAATTTTTATCTGTCTCAAGACAACCATGCTTATGTCTTAATACTTGCATTCCAAACTCCCTTAAAATCATTTTAAACACCTTAGAATACTTTAGTATTGACCCAAGAACATTTAGATAAATTAAAACACATTTAAAACATGCTTTTGAGTATATTCCAAGTATTTGAGAATGCTTTAAAAATGTTTGATAAAATTTTCAACAATATTTTCACCAAATAATTTAGGAAATATAATACATATACAATTTATCTTGAATGTTGTTATATCAAAAGCTTGGGACATCAAAGCTAACAGAAATAGACCTTTATTGTTAATGGCTTAAATTAATCTTTAAGCTTCTAATAATATATAATATTATAATACATTTTTCTTAACATTTATGCTACGTTTGGTTACTATTGTAATGATATAAGGAAAAAATTTGTTTAATTCATATGTTAAAATAGTTAAACATAAAATAAAAAATAATAAGTATAAATTTAAACTTAAAATTATAAGGATGAGTAAAAACTCTTGTAAAAAATAAAACCTCTTCAAAATAAATAAATAAAAATTTCCTTTTCTTTACTACAAAAAAAAATCATTTAAGTGACTAAAAATTACCAATTTTAATGAGTTGATAGTTAACTATGACTAAAACATGTGGAGAAATATTACTCATACCAAATGTAGCATTGTTATTCATTTTTAAATTATTGTTATTTTTTTTTAGATGGTCTACTTCATAACACGTGTTCATCTAATCCCCAGCATGTTTGGTTTTTCTTGCGTTCGTTGTATGTATGTTTTTTTGTGTTTTTGGCAGTTTGTGAAGGTTCTACAATTTTTGTGAGTGTGTTCTAGTAGTCTGGTTTGGTTGTGGTTCGATGGGGCCATAGAAACAAGGTTGGTCGATTTACGTATTACAGAAGATAAGGATGATGTCCTACCAATCGAAGGGGTTTCATTAGTCCTTCAGGATTTATACAATTTATGTTTAGTGGATTGTTTTGCAACTGCTAGTGCAGTGTGTTCTCCTTCTATGCGAAATAATTTTGCGAATATTTGTTACCCTTTGAGAGGTATATTGATATCAGATCTAGGGGAGAAAAGGTTTCTCTTTCATTTCTTTCACCGGGTGGATATTGAACCAGTGATCAAAGGTGCTCCATGGGTATTCAACAATCATCTTCTTATGTTTCATCATCTAAAAAGAAAGGAAGATATGATGCTTGTGTTATTGGTTTATTCTTATTTTTAGGTGCAGGTTCATGATCTCCCACCAGGTCTATTCTCGGAAATAGTGGCCTGACAATTGGGGAACTTTGTTGGCCTGTTTGAGGAGTACAACATGAAGTCTGTTAATAGTGGATACACTTCTTATCTACGAATGAGGGTAAGGATTGATGTCCATTCTCCTTTGAAGTGCATAAAAAAGATTTATCTATCTGAGGGAAATTTTGTGTATGTTTGATTTCGATATGAGAAACTGGCATTATTCTACTCTTTGTGTAGTTTTTTATGGCACAGGGATAGTTTATGCTTGGTGAGGTTGACAAGGGAGTTTACGGGTTTAGATTTGGGCTAGGATTTAAGTTTATGGGCAGCGGGAAGGAGGACATTATGGGTGGACAGTATCTAGCTTACGACTGAGGTTTTGGCAGTTTAACAGGGAGGGTTTCCTTGCCTAATACTAGTAGAAGATTTCTTTAGGTTTCCCCTTTGGTTGTTGCTCAGCACCTGTTAAATCTTGTATTAGGGGTTAATTTGGAAGGAGCGAGTACCAGTGCGAAGGCGGGTACGGTCGACTTAGTACCTATGGTGCATGATGTTAAGGATGTTTCACTTGAGGGATACGATGGTAAAAAGCGACAACGTATGATTGGTTCTCCTGGTTGTGTTTCTAATACTTCAGATTCCACGAGGGTTTGCGATGAACATTACTTGGCTTGTCATGATACTATATCGATAGCCGTCATGGGGTAAGTTGGCCGGCAGCCATGAAAATTCTTAGCTGAAATGTCTATAGGTTGGGAAGTCCATGGGTGGTGCACAAACTTCAGCATATGCTCAGACTGCATAATCCCCATATTTTATTTTTTATGGAGACTAAGTTGGATCGTGTTCATATGGAATTTGTTCGACGCAAGTGTGGCTTTTATCATGGTATAGAGGTTCCTACAGAAGGTAGGAGGGGGTCTAGGTATAGGCTGGAGATCTGATATTGTGATGGGTCTACAAAGCTTCTCTCGCTTTCACATTGATGTTCAGACCCATGATATTGATGGGTGCGAATTGGCTGTTCACAGGACTTTATGGCTCTCTTACTATGCAATTTCAGGCAGAATTATGAGGAATCTTACGGGCTTTGGGACAGGATCAAAGTCTTCCTTAGTTGGTCTATGGGGATTTTAATGAAATCTTATTCTCTTTTGAAAAGAAAGGTGGCACTCTAACATATGAACGGTGTATAAAGGAATTTCGTCGTGTTCTACAAGGTTATCATTTTGATGATTTGGGCTACGAAGGACCATAGTTCACCTGGGAAAGGGGTAATCTTGTAGACAATAATATCAGTGAAAGGTTGGGTAAGGGGTTCCTAATCAAGAGTGGTGGAATCGCTTTTCTACTTTCTCTTTAAGGCATTTGGAGCACTCAATTTTGGATCATTGCCATTTACTGCTTGATATGAAACATACAATGATACGGAGTGTACAGACTTTTTGGTTTGAAGCCTGGTAGGTATTGAATGAGTCTTGTAAAGGGGACATCAAGTGACTTGGGGAGGGTAGTGAAGGTACTATTCCACAACATTTAACTATGCTTTGTCATGGTTTACAAGTATGGGCAGCAGGGTTAGGGGGTATTGGAGGGAGGATGAGAGGCATGCATAAGTGGCACCGGGATCTCAACATGAGGGCTAGGAATGATGAAAATTTGATGGACCTTTTGAGTGCAAAACTAGAACTGAGGTCTTTCTCTTTTGCCTAGGTATTGCTCTACAGAAATCAATATCCTAGCTTGAGAAGATTTGATTTAATTAAACAACTACTCGGCACAAGGAAGAAAGGGGAATCTTAAGATTGATAAAGTTGAACTATTTTGGGAATAGAGAATCTGTGCTAATTGGCTGAAGTTGGAGGATTGCAATAAGGGTTTCTTCCATCAATTTTCTTCTCATAGGCGACGAGTGAATAGAGTAGGCTACCTTATTACAGAGGATGGGACTTTGGTTCGTGATAGTACGAGCTTTTTTTATGTTGGTACTACATATTTTTTAACAGCCCGGTGTTGGGCCGAGTCAGAATAGTGGTTTCAGAACCACTAACCCGAGGTCAGAGAAATTATTTTTAATATTATTTTATGTGTGATGGCATGTTTATAAATGTGCATAAAACTTTTAGTGAATTAATTTTAACGTTTGTGAGCCTAATTGCAAAAAAGGACTAAATCGCATAAAGTGCAAAAGTCCTATTTTGATAGCTAAGGGTGTTTTATTGCCATGAAACTTAAATTGGGGGTGTTTAAAGGGCAAATAAACCCTATTATAGTGCTTGGCTGGCCATGAGACAAGGATTTTAACTTAGTCAAATGTTAGGTGAAGTTGGTGACTTATTTGAAAAAAAAAGAAAATAAAATAAATATAGGATGATCTCATCCCTTTCCCATCTTCTTCTTGACCGAAAATATCAGCCATAGGAGGGTTTTGAAGCTTGAAAATTTCACCCACTTAATCTCTCTACAAGTGGTCTTGATGGTTTTCTTGATGATTTTTCTACTTTTAGAACCCTTATAACATGAGCTTTCAAATGAGGGGACTATTTTGCAAAATGGTTGAAATTCTAGGGTTTTACCATGAGTTTTTTCTTGTTGTTTTCTGAAATTTTATGGAAGAAGATGAGTAATAGTAGTGTAATAAACAACATTTGTGAAGTAGTTTTCATGAAAACCCTAATTAAGGACCATTTTGCATGAGTTGTAAAATAGATAGTAATGTTGTGAAATACTGGGAATTTGGGGTTGTCATAAGAGTAATAAATGGTTGGTTAGGCTTGGCTAGTAAGGAAATTTGATAAAAATTTATTTTCGAGTCTAGGGGTAAAATGGTCATTTTGTGAAAGTCTATGGGGCAAAATGGTCATTTTACCCAATTATGAATTGTTGAGTACCTAGACCAATAAAATAATTAAACTTGTGAATTTTTATCATTATAGATCAAAAATTACAAAATCCGAACCTAGACCGGGGGAAAGCCAAGCAAGTAGACTAAAACCGACTAATCGTCTACATTTTGTAATCCGAGGTAAGTTGTATGTTAATAATGCAACTATATCTTTATGATGCGCAGTTGTATTGATATGGCATAAACTACTTTGAGTTTGAGTATGAGAATACATGTTGAGAAATTAACATAATAGAGACTTTCGTTAAACATTTGGAATAAACTTGGATATTAGTACCTTGATATTGGGTGATATGTGTGCTAGTGTAAGACATGTCTAGGACATGCATCGAACACAATATGAGAGCCAGTGTAAGACATGTCTGGGACATGCATCAACCTCGAGATATTAAAGCCAGTGTAAGACATGTCTGGGACATGCATCGGCGTTGAGACGAGAGTTATTGTAAGACATGTCTGGGACATGCATCAGCCTCGCGATAGACAAGCTAGTGTAAGACCTGTCTGGGACATGGCGTCAGCTTGTTATGTGTCAGTGTAAGACCTGTCTAGGACATGGCATCGATACTGATAGATTAGAGCCAGTGTAAGACCTATCTGGGACATGGCATTGGCCTCGCTATATGGAAGTCAGCGTAAGACCATGTCTAGGACATGGCGTCGGCGTCTTAACCCATGTTAGGGCCATCGAGTATCCAGTAGCATTCCAAATGGTTCAGAAAAAGGTTTATAATATATGTCGAAATGAGAAAATTTACGATCATATGATGAGTGGTACAGGTACCTAATTGAAATGTATGAGATATGGGCTCAATATATGCAATACAAGTTGTATTGGATGGTGATGAGTAAGTTATATTTACATTTACTTATGGTGTTCATGAATAAGCTATAAAAGGTTATGATTATATTGTCTTATGATAAGTAGTTGTTGTTTATTTTCATGCAACTTACTAAGCCTTATGCTTACCCGTTTCTTTCCATTTTCTTACAGTGCCACCTAATTAGCTCGTGGATCGACGGCCGTCAGAGGCATCGATCACACTATCAATTGAAGCACTTGGTATAGTTAGATCTTTTATTTTGATTATGGCATGTATAGGATCTTGGCTTTTGAGTTTTGTGTCATTGTTAATTGGCCAAATGTGTCGGCTTAATCTAATACTTGATTCGTTTTGTATAAGGCCATGGAAAATGGCTAATATGGAAAATCATTATATGAATGTGAAATTATGGGCATGGTTGAATATATGAAATGTACATAGGCCTTAACTGTGGTTGTTTGGGTTGAAAAATCATATTAAGTTAGACTTGATAGGTTGGTTGGTGTTAAATTTGTGTTTCAGGGTGGCAAAAAGGCTTGGTAGATAGCCTTATATTGTCTACACGGGTAGACACACGGGCGTGTGTCACACACGGCCAGCCTCATGGGCGTGTGATCATACCGTGTGTCCCCTGCATGTAAAATTTTCAAGTCAGTATGCATGGTAGTAAACACACGGGCAAAGACACAGCCGTGTGTCTCAACCGTGTGAAGAACACGGCCTCTAGCCACAAGTGTGTACCTTGGCCGTGTGCCCTAAATTGGATGCTGACATCAGAAATAGAATGTCAAGGTTTTTAGACACGAGCGTGTCATGGCCGTGTGAGAGACACGAGCCATAGACACGGGCGTGTGTCAGGCTGTGTGAAAACCCCTGTAGGATCAAATTTAGAATTTAATTCACACGGACATGGGACACAGGCTTGTCCTTAGATGTTTAGGCTAAGTGTGTCACACGGACCATTAACACTACCATGTTATAATGACCACACAGACGTGTTGCCTTTCCACACGAGCGTGTGCCCTGTTTTAAGAGTTATTTTTCTAAAGTCATTTAAAAGACCCGGGTTAGTCCCAAATAGTATCCAATAGATATTTGGGGTCTCGTAGGTCCATATTAAGGAGTTCAGTCAAAGTTTAAAAAAATTAAAAAAAAAAAAGTTTTTAATTTGACTGAGTCTTATTGAAATTGAAATGATTGTATGCATGCGGTTAAGTTAGGTAATGCCTTGTGCCCAGTCCCGGCCTCGGACTTGAGAAAGGGGCGTCACATATTTCATTGATTTGTTCACATCCTAGTGGCAGGGGGATTCGCAACATATTTTGGAGGGGGTTCATACTTGTATTACTGACGCCATGAACACTTCTCTCACGGCTAACTTCACTCAGGATGAGGTATACTTGACTTTACAAGCTATGGCTCTAACAAAGGCTTCAGGTCCAGATAGGCTTCCTGCTCTGTTTTACTAGAAATATTGGTATATCATCGATCTGGATATTGGTACCTACTATCTTAGTGTTTGGACGATGGTTTATCTCTTGCTGATATAAATAAAATCCATGTTGTTATTATGCCTAAGGTCCCTAATCCTACTAGAATGCAATAGTTTTGCCCTATTAACCTCTGTTCTATTTTATATAAGATTGTCTCGAAGGCTATTATTAATAGGTTTTAGAGAGTATTGCATCATTTTGTGGATGAGGCCCAGAGTGCCTTTGTTCCTAGGCTTCTTATTACCAACAATATTCTTTTAGCCTATGAAATTCTTAATACTTATCGCCAATGTAAGAGGGGACGGAAAGGCTACTTCGCTTTGAAGCTAGATATGATTAAGGCCTATGATCAGTTAGAGTGGGGTTTTTTGGAACGCATTATGCTTCATATAGGTTTCTCTACTATAACACCCTCTAACCTAAACCGTCACCGAAACAGGGTTACAGAGCATTACCGAACCTTTCAAACAAATTACGAACATCATACAAATAAATAGTATACATGTTATAAAATATTAATAGTGTCCCTGTAATGGACCCTCAAGGCCCAAAATACGTGTTAGAAGTGTATCGGGACCAATTTGAGTGCTCAAAAACTTTTTTCGTGAAATTTCAAAATTCTTCCTAAGTAAAGGGCTCACACGCCCGTGTAATGGGGTCGTATGAACTCAATATAACCCCTTTATGACAACCTAACCAACCCTGTAAATTTAAACCGCAATCAATCTGAAACCAATATCACAACCAATACAATTTATTTACAAATACACTTAAATTATATAAAAAAATTTAATATCTAAAACTTACTAAATAATTATTCATATGTATCTATCAAAGTAAACTTAGAAAGCTTCATTCAAATTCATTCCAAATTTAGTACCAAATATGCTATATTAAAGACTTATCATTCCTCACAACCAATTTCAAAACATTATATATATTAAGATACACAAACAAAACTACATTACCCCATATACTTAACCTAGGTACATGCCACCTTTACCAAAATAAATATACATCACCAAGTTTCTGATGTCGGGATCAGTTCTGGATGCTGGACTGGATCGTTTGACTTCTACTAACCTGCGCACGGAGAACAACCATACGCTGAGTATGGATATACTCAGTGGTATTTCTATAATTCAAATTTGTAAATCATGCAAATAAGTATACTTATTCAATTTATACTTTTATCCTTTTAATAACTGATACATATTAAATCAATTTATTTAATAATAATAGTAACTTTTCAAATTTGTATCCAATTGAATTCATACAATATTTCACTATCTCAAAATTCATTCCATTCCCACATCTCATATCGATATTTCTTTCATTTCATATATAAAATCATTCAATAAAATTTATATTATCAAAATTTATTCATCTTGGTCTGGGGCACCAATACATAGGGCAAATACTTTATTCGGAGTGGCTACAAATTACTTACTTCTTCAAGACATTTAAAGACTCCTAATATTTACAGACCTTTCTACAACAAGCTATGGAACTTACACCTTCCTGAGAAAATCAAAATTACAGTTTAGCGAATTTTTCATAACTACATTCCTAGTGTTTCTAATCTTTACAATAGGCGGTTGAGTACGAATGCGTTGTGCCCTCATTGCTCAGTTGAAGTTGAATCCCTTGAGCATGTCTTTCGGGACTATCTGCAAATGCACGCTATATGGCCTGACCTGCACATCACATGGCCTAGTGAGTTATTAGGTTCTTGGTTACAGGATTGGCTTTTTTACCTATTAAAAATCTATCCTACTGACCTTTCCAGGAAGATTGTTTGTGTTTTCTGGTTTATTTGGCGAGCCAAAAATCAAAAAGTTCATACTAACTATATCATTTAGATTCAGGCTCTAATCAGTAAGGTGGAATTCTATCTTTTGGAATTGGATGTAGTAAAGGAAAATTTACCTGGACGCCCAATTGGGGCTAGAGCTAGAGGCCTCTTAAGGGGTGCTGCCTACAAATAAACTTCGACACTATAACACCCCTAACCCGTATTCATTGTCGAAATAGGGTTACGACATATTACCAAACTTATCACTAAAACAATCATACATTTTTTATATATTTCTCATATCCAAACAAAAGTCATTCAAATTCAATCATATAGTCTCTAACATGAGCGCTCGAGGCCTAAAACAAGCATTAAAAACAATTTGGGACTAAATTGATATCTCAATGAAATTTTGGGAAAACATTGAAAATTTTTAAAGTGCAGGGGACACATGCCCGTGTGACTAGCACGTGTACCCTTCGAAATGGCCCCACACGCTCGTGTGCCAAGCCGTGTGCTAGGCCATGTGAAAACTAGAGGGTATACTGACTTGTGCCACACGGCCAAGCCATATGCCCGTCTGTTAGGCCGTGTAAAGCTACTGACTTGATTTCTAAATAAATATCAGGGGACACAACCGTATTACCTGGCTGTGTGTCACACGTGGCTGAGACACACGCCCGTGTCTCTACCCATGTGGACTAAAATAGGCTATGTTCCAAGCCACATTTCTTACCCAAAGTGATGTCAACCTAGGTTCAACAATGCACATACAACCAAGGCCTAAATTGGCACTTAAAACCAACCAATATCAAGCCTATATCATGTACTATCAACACAATAATATGATATGCATAAACACATATCAAAGATCACTTTACAACATACCAAATATGCCTCTAAAGTATATCTAAATGATCAAACTCACTTAATAGACTTTGTGCCTAATTCAGTATGCATACCACATCTCAAATTCAATCATTTGTTACTCAAAATACCAAATACAAATTAAGGCATACACCAAGCAACTATACATCACATACAAAAAGATCATTTATACATATTTATATAATCAAATATATCAAAATAAGCCAAGTCACATGGCTAAACACACATGTATACATACCAACATATACTAAATCAAGCCATATTAAATGACTAATTACATAACCAAAACATATAGGCTTTCATTAACCAAATGACCTATACATGTCATATTACCAAAATACATTAAGTCCAAAAGTACCAAAACAACTACTAGATAGTGTGATGAGATCTCCGACAACTTTCAATTCGAGCAAGCTTCGAAATCACTATAAAACACGAAAAAGTAAAAAGAGTAAGCTATTAACTTAGTAAGTTCGTATAGCATAAAACTCAACTTACCATATAAACACAATTTAAATAATCAAACATATCATAATATAACTCACTTTGATCCACAAATCTATCACATATTCATTCACAAGGTTAGATATGAAATCACAAATCTTATAGATTCAATTCTCATATGATTCACGTATATACTTGTACTGGTTCATATTTAACTCACCTACTTCTGTAACATCACTATGCTTGTTGAACCATTTGAAAAAATATTAGATACTCAGGTATCTCGCACACTAAGTGCTAATACATAGTCGAAACCATCTCTAGCTCATATCTCATATCTCATATAGATGCTCACTCTCGAGCTCTCACTGGGTCTACTCACAAAAGCTGACGGTCAAGACGTAACTACACGGTACTGCTCACACAAGCTGGTGAGTAACTGCAACACATGCCAGAAAACTCAGCCACTGGTAGAACGTACGAGACCAGCACCCAAAACACGGTAACCCCTAATGACATGTCATTTGTATCCTATCTATTCTTAAGGTTCAAACGGGATTCATACATTGCCGATAACTCATCGAGAATTTTCGTGGTGTCGTATCATCACAATTATATCAATTCAGCATTCAAACACATAATTTAATGCTTATTAAACATACGAACTTACCTCGATCACAAAAACAACGAAATAAGATCGACTAGTCTAATACTTTATCTTTCCCTCGATCTAGATCCGTACGAGGCTTAACTTGATCTAAATAATCAAATTCAATCCATTTAGTATTCATTCTATTCAATTCAGCCCAAAATACATATTTTTGAAAATTTACACTTTTACCCCTAATATTTTAACTTCTTTACAATTTAGTCCTTAGCTCATAAAAATGCAAATTCATGAAATTTAATCCACACCCATGCTAGCCGAATTTCATACAAGCTTATAGCAGCCCACACATTTCATTAATTCACACATTTCATCACATAATTTTTATATTTTATCAATTTAATCCCTATTTAACATTTTTAACCAAAATAAGTTTACAAAACTTGTTTATCTAACAACAACCATTTATTTTCTACCATCAAACATCAAAACACATACACATTCATCAATGGTAAAACCCTAGACTTTTAAAAATTTTGTAAATTTGTCCCTGGGCTAGCTAGATTAAGCTAAAATGATTCCAAAAACATAAAAATCGTTAAAAACCGAATAAAAAATCACTTACATGCAAGGGAGAAAAATGGCTGAATGTTTCAAGCTATTCCCATAGTGTTTTAGGTTGCAAAAATCGCTGGGGATGAGAATAGGAAGATGATAATTTGCTTTTGTTTATTTTAATTTACTTTATTTATTAAATTACACTTTTAACTTTATTTATTTATCATTAAAATTCACTTAATTATGCACATAAATGTCCACTCACAATTAAAATGGCTTAATTACCACATAAGGACTCTTACACATTAATTCTATATCTATTTAATACCTTTAGCCTATAGAACTCAAGTTTTACACCTTTTGCAGTTTAGTCCTTTTTATCGAATTAAGCGTGCAAAAGTTAAAATTTCTTAACGAAATTTTCATATGACTCTATTAACATGCTGTAGACACTAAAATAATAATAAAATAAATATTTTCAAATCAAATTTGTGGTCCCGAAACTACTGTTCTAATTTCACTAAAATCGGGTTGTTACAGACATTCCTACAATACTCTTTCGCGAACATCCTACATGGGATTAGTCATTAAGGACAACCAAGGACTGTTACTTGGCTTGAAATCTAAAACCCATATGCACATACCTTCCCTGTTTGTTGCGGAAACCATTGCGTGTCTCCAAGCTGTTGCTCTAGGCTTGGATTTGGGTTTTACGAAGGTGATCCTTGAAGGATATTCATTGACTATGATCAATAAAAATGCTTTCTCCCAAACTTGATAACTCAACCATCAGAGCGTACATAAGAGATATTAAGGCAAAGGTAAGGCTTTTCCGACATTGCTCTTTTGTACATGTGTTCTGTGAGGGAAACTCAGTTGCGCATCTATTGGCTCAAAAGGGACTTCGAGGAGGGAGTTCACTATTTCTGCGTGGGAGGGTGCCTGACTTTGCGCTGTTGGTTGTGGAATGGGATCGCCATACCTTGGGGGTGTAGGGTTATCGAGGATGAGTTAAAGGATCTTGATTAGTTTGGTTTCTTTTTTATCGCGTGGGGGACTTTTTAGGGCTTCTGTTAGGGTTTCTGGATTCATTTTGCTACTCCTAATGGTCTGATTTCGTGACGTTCCAAGTGCCTTTTGCTACCATTTAGTGGTTTTTAGTTTATCTGATAGATATATTTTTGTATCATGTCATCTAGAATATGAATCCCTTATTCTGACTGTCCGTCAATTTACCCGTGAATGCACAAAATTTATTCCCGTACCTGAGGATAAACTCAAATGCATATAACTCAGTTAACTTTTCAAATGAATAGCCCACTCTAATTAAAACAACTGAGTCGATTTTTATCTATTGGATAATAACTTTTCAGAATAATTCCTTCTTCTTATTGTCAAGACATTCCAGACATACAATCTATCACAATTCCCTCAGAATACTAATCAAAGATCTTTACAAACTACCTTAGCTCAAACAAAACATAACATCATGTTTTAACTCGTTGACATAAATGAAGATTACCTGATTAATAAAAATCAATATGCAAGGCTGAGCTCGATCTTCCACCGTTAATACTTTTTTGTTACCTAACCCCTTCATGAAAACTATAAATGGGATAAAAATAATAGAACTATTTCAATTATTAACGTCGAAACTTTAATTCATATCGAAGTCGCTACCATCAGATGAATTAAAACCAGAGTACTTTAATAAGACCGACGTTACAACCGGATAGATAGAACAATACCCCAACTATCAATAATGCACTTCGAAATATAATAGAAAAATCGAAGGTAGTCCTAATAACAACCAGTGCAATAATACAACTTCTACAATCTGAGATCTATATCACCATGCTCCCATGATCGAACCAAGAATTATAACCATAATAGATGTAATTACCCCTGGCCAATGAATATTTTTTACAAATGAACCATGTTTGATAATATTTTTTACAAATGAACCATGTTTGATAGATTAAACAATAAGAATTATAAAAAATCTGAGATAATGAAATCCAAGATGTGAAGCCATACTGAATTTCCAAGAATACAACCCGTATTAGATGATAAAGAGATCAATGATACCCTAAAAGAAATCTAGAAGAAGAATATTGCTCATACGTATTGAAACCAGTTGTGGTAGAGACAACATAAGTTGCATATATATATAAAGCAGAGCAACAATTAGTAGAAGTAGAAAAATAACAACATATGAGTCTTATCGTTGAATCTTCTACTGAACATAATAGAATAGAATGCCAAAGAAAGATAGAGTAATGCCAATCACAAATCAACCAAACTAGCAATACTTCCGTCTAACATTATGGTTAGCTAGCATTATTCTATGATAAGAATCACATCTGAAAATGAACAATTACATATACCTCTAAGAATAAATGAACATACAGAATACCCAGAAGAGATCGTTGTAAGCTACTCGACTATAACTGTTGCATTTAGATATCTTTGCAGTTCAAACACTATCCCACTGACTACTAAAATCATTGATAACTCCACATTATCCCATTTCACTAAAGAAATCAATTCATAAGAATTCTCGATTAACCCATTCTTTAGATACCATACCTGAATAAGTCGATCGTCGTGAATAACCTCTTCTTTAATAGCGACGTTGTGTATCCCAAATGATCTTCAAAAAAGAAATATAATATCTTTTCTAGAACTCTCTTTACTTACTAACCCATTCTCAGCTCTAATTGCATTATTATTCATTCAGCCACTAATGTAACACTCCCTACCCGTATCCATTACCGGAATAAGGTATGAGGCATTACCGGAGTTTACTGAACATTTTCAAAAAATTCTAAGTCATTTATTATTCATATTTTGAAAATAATCATAACGTCTCTCTATTGGGCCCTCGAAGCCCCAAACATACAATAGAAACCAACCGGAATTAAATCGGGATCATAAAAAAATTTCACAAAATCTTAAATTTTATTTTCATCTAAGTACTTACCATTTCAATGCTCCTTATAATTAAACATGTTACCATTCAATCAATAGCTTAACACTTGTCTAAGCGTCAAACAACATCATTGTTAGTATACTTGCACATATTTCATCTAAATTCAACATTGATATACTTATTTTCTCGACATGTCACACTTGAGTTTAATAATTGTCTTTACTTACATAATTTCCTTGTATCAACATATCAAAGATAATCATATATGCACATGTTATGAAACATATCATTCTCTTATCGTTTCTTCATAAGTGTATATCAATCATTTCATTATATCAATATTTCATGCTCCATTATTTCCATATGTTTTATGTATATTTATTCCGGTAAAGTTTATATCAAACTTAACATAAATTATATTTCATGTACTTATTCTTATTTTGTTTATCTATCTTCATAATTATTTCATACAACTATTTTGTACATATATTTCTATATGACCAGTTCTTGTAAACATTTCACACAACCATTTCATATAACCATTCGTCATCTGATACATATTACCTAAATATCAATTGTTCAATAGATGTCATAGCGTCTCCCATCCACAGTCTTATTTGTCTTTGACATGATGCCATAGTGTCTTTCAACTATGGTCTTACTAATTTTCTATCATGTTGCCATGGTATCTTTCAACCATGGTCTTGTTCATTTCATATCACATTGTCATGGTATCTTTCAACCATGGTCTTATTCATTTCATATCAGGTTGCCATGGTATCTTTCAACCATGGTCTTACACATTTCATATCAGAGAGCACACTCCCGCGATCCTCATCCTTACAGTGGGATTACCAGTCCAAGCTAAAACCCCTGTAATATAAACTCATAGAGTATTGTCGGGATTACCAGTCCAGGCTAAATCCCCTGCAACGATAATTACTCTAATGAGCTTGGATCTGAATTACCACCCAGCTAAATTCGGACCTAATTCGGATTACCCGTCCAAGCTAAATCCATTTTCCACATATTCTTCAGGAGGGCTATATCAGGATAGGATCACTCGTCCGGGCTAGATCCTTTTTATCGTCAATTCCTTTTCAAAGATCCATCGAATTTTCCTTTCATTCAATCGGGATTTCTTCCCCTTTTTATCAATATGTCAGTATTTCATAAATTTTCATATAATAAACATTCAAATCATATTCATATCAAAAACATGCATTTCAAGCATTTAAGAATATAATTCAAGTTACATGAACTTACCTCATTACTTGTTTGTGTTTATAATTTTATTAATCCGGTATCTTTTCTTTTCCACGATCAAATCTCTTATTTGAGTCGTCCGAATCTTTATAAATAAATTTGATCATGATTTTCATTCATTTCATATTCTAATGTATTTAATTAATGCTCTAGACAAAATTACCATTTTGCCCCTAAACTTTTATTTAATGACGATTTCATCCTTAAGGTCAGGAAAATAAAATTCTTGCAATTTAATCCTTATTTCCAGCTATTATTCTCATATATATTGATAACAGTCCATGATTTCTATAAAATATCAGAATTTTCCATAATTTCAACACTTTTCAATTTAATCCCTAAAACATGTTTTCCCCCGATCTTGAACTAAATTAAAATTTTCATTCAATTTTATAATTTAAATAATAAAATAGTTCATTTCATGCAATTTGGTCATTTCTAACATTTTTACAAAATTACCCATAAAGTTTTACTTTTATTCAATTTAGTCCCTGAGCCTAAAACATGCAAATTAGCCATGTTAGATGAATATTCATACATATTTTCCTCCTCCTCCTCTCCATTCCACATCCTTAATGTATTTAACACACTTGTAAGTAATATTATCTATCATTTTTATTATTTACTTTTATGAATATTCAAGCTGTCCATCTGTGTCATAGTCACTAAATTATTTATATCTGGAGCTATAGAACTCCAAATTAAGATCCTCTAATTTTCCATGAAACTAGACTCATATATCTTCTCACCATAAAATTTTCAGAATTTTTAGTTTAGCCAATAAGTACAGTTTATTCTTTAAATTTACCCTTGTTCTGCTGTCTGACAGTCTTGACCCTTCTTCACTAAAAATTAATTATCTCATCGTACAAAATTTTAATGATGTTCCCGTTTATTTCTCTTGTTCTAAGCATATAAATTTAAGTCCATAATTATTTTTATCCAATTTTTTTATGATTTTCAAAAGTCAGAACAGGGGAACCCGAAATCATTCTGACCTTGTCTCACAAAATTGATTATATCTCATGATTTACAATTCCATTGCTTACATAATTTCTTCTATAAGAAACTAGACTCAATATCCTTTAATTTCATACTTTATTCATCCTATAATTCGATTTCTAAAATTTTTGATGATTTTTCAAAGTTAGACTACTGCTGTTGTCCAAAACTATTTTGGTACAAGATATTAATTACCATGTTTTAACACCCTTATTTTCTTTTTCTACACCATTTCTCATCACTTTCTCTTATTTTCTCTTCACTAACATATCAAGAACATAGGACCTTATGTAAGAAAACTCTACTATAACATTATTTTCATGCTTTGTCAATAATAACAAACTTAAAAACATATTAAAATCTTGATGTACTTACCTTGTTCTATTGATACTAATCTTTAACTTGATTTTCTCTCTCCTCCAGCTTCTATTCTTAAATCCAACTTGATATTCTAACTCCCCATGGTCTCCTTAGCATTTCTCTCTCTTAGTAGCTATGGAAATTCTTTTGATTTCTAGGTGAAAATGGTGAATTTTTGGTGGAAGGACCAAATTGTAAAGAAAAGAAAGTTTCTTTCTTCCTTTTCTCTTCATACGTTGGGTGCATGGAAAAAAATATGATGATTTTTCATCTTTCTTTCCTTATATATACTAAGTAAAATAATAATAAAATAATAAAATATTATTTAAAAGTTAAATTAAAATATTAATAAAATATTATTTATTTATTTATTTATTTAATCTAAAATATCTCCAACATCATCATTGCTTTCTAGATTTCTCTCTCTTCCAATTGACTATTTTGCCCTTCATCATTTAATTTGGTAAAATTACAATTTTGTCCCTCATAGTTCTTCATCTATTCAATTTGGTCCTAATTCATCCATTTTCCTTAATTTCTAGATCATTCCACCCTTAAAATATTTATACTATTGGTCCTTTAACTTTTTCATATTTACACTTTAACCCCTCAAATTTTGAGTATTTACTCTTGTGCAACAAAACTTTTCTCACTTTTACAATTTAGTCCTTTCTTGAATTAATATATCATAATATACTTCCCAATATTGGCATAACTCAAAATTTCCCTTTTTGTCACTTTATTTCCTTATTTTACTATATCACGGATAATATTTTACTGTAAAAATTTTCGGGATATTACAACTAAACTCTTCGATTTCATACTTGTGGGCTTAATCAACATAAATCTTGTGAATTTTGTTGTATAAAACCTTAATGGTGAGGAGGTGGAGATCGTAAAGCCTCTAAATTTGACTATCATATGTATACACTTAACATAACAGTCATCATTAACATAATCATTATAAACACTTATTCATACCGTTATGAGTTTCGACTCATCATAAGCAACTTTTTTACTTATACACATGAATAACGCTTCTAGCATTACCGGAATTAGCTCGGTTAGAAAACATCTCTGTCTAAAAAATGAAACAAATCTTATCAGCGTCAGGAGATATCACATGATCACAGGTTATATAATGGCATGTATTTCTAAATTTCATACATGATACGTTCAGTTTGAGAACTAACTAAACTGTAGCTCTAATACCACTAAATGTAACACCCATAACCCGTATCCGTCGCTAGAATAGGGTTACAGAGCATTACCTAAAACTTTTAACTTAGAACATTCAATTACAACCATTTATAAAACACATTACATTCCATTCAAACGCATGCATAATGTTCCTTTTTCGAGCCCTCGAAGCCCTAGAAACACTTTAGAAATGATTCGAGACTAAATCAAAAACAGTTAGAACTTCATGGAAAAAGATAGAAAAATTCACACCACAGCGGTCACACGGCCGTGTGGCCAAGCTGTGTGTGTGTCTCAGGCCGTGTGGGCATTCGAAGTAGGGACACACGACCGTGTCCCAGCCCGTATATATTCCCGTGTAACTCTCTGACTTGGGTCACATGGCCAAGTCACACACCCGTGTGCCAGGCCGTGTAACTCTTAAAATGAAACCTTTAAAAACCTATAAGGGACACACGACCGTGTCGTACGGCCGTGTGGACAAGAAATAGGCCAAATTCAAGCCATCTCTTTAACCCAATTCAAGAATACCCTTACAAGTCATTTGCACTTATATTCAAGCATCCAAAATGTAACTAACACATACATATTCAAGCTAGATCATCGTAGTATTTAATCATACAACCAATATGCCCAAAAGGCATCTCAACCACAACAATCAAACATGATTATACATTTGCTAAGTTTAACTACAAATCAACTAACTTTTATAATGAATTTTATGCCAACATTTACCACAATGTTCACAAACCAATATCATACTCAAAAAAACATATTATAACATGCCAACATAACAACTAATGCATCATCCAAAATACCATAATTACAAGCCAAACATAATGGTTATATCATCAAGCACAAAACACCTATACATGTGCATATTTAACCATTTTTAGATTAATTTGTTTCTATATCAAACATATCAAAATGACCTTACCATTGGGACTACTTCTCACATGCATCAAAACCATTTAAATGTCACCATTCTAACCAATTCCAAATGGTTCCAATAACCAACATATATACATACCAAATTATGTCCAAATGGTCATAATTCAAACAAACAGACTTGACTAAATTTCATATCAAAACATGCCCTAAATGACCACTTTGCAAACATGCCAATTCTTACCGCTTTGGCCGTAAAACCATGCATCAATTTGATCTTATATACACCAACCTTAAACATTAAAATGACAAAAGCACACTAATCATCAAGGCATCAAATATCATAAGTTTCACAAATTCAAAGCAATATTACATGCTGATATCATTAACTAAAACATTAGATATACGTCCACCTATACATGCTATTATAACCACGACCAAAGCATCAAAATCTACCGATAAAATCGATGGATAGTGTGACGGATCTCCGACTAGCTTTCTACCCGATTGAGCTTCCGATAATCTGTAAAGTAAGAGAAAGATAACTACGTAAGTAATGAATGCTTAGTAAGCTCGTATAAACAATAAACATAATATTACATTTCAATAATGAAATTTATAGGTTAAAAGTAAACCTATACTAATGTCTCAAGATTTATCAAACTATATTCATCAACTTACAAATGAGTAAGTTCATTAATGTCGCATATTTATTGACCATTCATAACATGATAGGATTTCATGAGACATAATATATAATCATCAACCTTTTTATAAGATTATATATCTTTCTATTTACTTACTTTCCTTTCCTTTCCCAAATGCTTATCATAAGCCTAAACAACATTATTAATTCTCAATTCAAGGTATTTATCCATGACATGGATAGATTCATTCAATGCATAAGCAATATACTAGCATATGAATACATCATTTATCTCATTAAACTTTTTTATAACATCATAATTCATCCCAATTATGTACTTACCGTGTCACTTCCTTTTCTTACATCTTTCATATGCATAGTATAAGTATAATCATAAATATCAATCATGTCCACAAGCTTGGCATAACCCTAAGCACATCAACAACACATGTTAGTTCATTTAAACATGATTCATATGAATTTAACATTGATAACCATTATACTTGAGCATAATTTAATTGGATTTATTATTCATCTCATAACATATCATATTTTCCATGTATCACCATTTCAATGAGTTTCATGCATACATATCTTAATTCATATTGAACTTTTACCATTTCATTTGCACAACACATAAAACATAAACATAGCATTAACTCTAATCACAAGTTAGTGATTAAACACATAACTTAGCAAAAATCATCACATGATAAACTAACTTTCATGAATATAGCATATAAGCATTCATACTTTTCATGAACATGACTATACATACTTTAATCATCAACAACTCATACCTTTCCATACTTTCATGACATTGCCACTGTTCCTTCCCTTTGTATGCCCGTTGAACCACTTAGAATAATATCAGATACGCGGGAATCTCACACACTGTATGCTAACATATGGTCAAAACCATTCCTTTCCTTTTCATTTATATAGATGCTCTCTCTTGAGCCATAAATAGGTCTACTCACACAAGCTGCCAGTCGAAATGTAGTTACACAGTGCTGCTTACACAAGCTGTCAAGTATCATCAACACATGCCTGAACTTAGCCACCAGTAGGACGTTCAGGACCAACACTTGAAACATGGTAACTCTAATGACATGTTATTTGTATCTTATATATTCCTAAGGTTCAAACGGGGGTCAATAGTCGTCGTACGTCATTGAATTTCCATTGTCTCTTTACTTGATAAATTGTATAATAACATATATATATATTGATTCAATCATAATAGAATCACATACTAACATTCAATTAATCAAAATTATACAGAATTCAGTTCATATGAACTTACCTGGCAAAATTGCAGAAATGTCAAAGTACAAGGGTATTTTGGTAATTTTCTATTCTCCTCGATTTTCCACCCGATCTTGATCTAAATTAATAGTTTCATTCAATCTATTAATTTAGACAATAAATAATGTATTTTATGCAATTTAGTCATTTTTGACATTTTTATAAAATTACCCCTAAAGTTTTACTTTTATTCAATTTAGTCCTTAAGCCTAAAACATGCAATTTAACCATTTTTACCCAAAATTGAGCCTATAAAAATACTTATGGCATCCAATACAGCCTATTTATGCAATAATTTCACAAAAAATCCTTATATTTTTACTATTTTAGCAATTTAGTCCCTAATAGATAAATTCATCAAAAATCACTTAACAAAATACTTTTAAATACCAACTAATATTTCAAATTCATCATTTAACATCAAAAATCACTATATTAATCAATGGCAACATTCACAATCTTTAACAGTTTCAAAATCAAAGGTACGAGTTAGTTAGACCCAGTTGCAACGATCTCAAAAACATAAAAATTATTTAAAACGAGACTAAAATGTACTTACATGCAACATCTAAAGCATGGCCAAAGTTTGAAGGTATAACCATGGTTTCTTTCTTCTTTCAATTCGTGAAGAAGACATGAAAATGATGATATAACATTTTGGTTTTATTTTATTTTATTTAATTATCAAATTACCATTTTGTCCATTTAATAATCATCAAATTTTCATGATTTTAGTTGCCCAAAACTGTTAAATGGTCTAATTACCATTTAATTCTCTTTTCCTTTAATCAATAAACCAATAAATCGCTCAAATCAAATAGTGATCAAATTTTACATCTTTTACGATTTAGTCCTTTTTAATTAATTAACTATCGAAACGTTAAAATTTTTCAACGAAACTTTAATAACACCTTAATGGCTCTGTAAATATTTATAAAAATATTTAAGGCTCTGTTTATAGAAATGACGTCCCGATACTTCATTTTCTAAAACTATTTAACCTTAGAGTTTTACCACTTGAACTTAATAAATCATTTATATAACATAAATTATCAAATTAAAAACTTTTTTAAAATCATATTTGACTCGTAAATATTAAATAATAATATTTACGAACTTACTTGTCGGATTTGGTGGCCCCAAAACTACTATTTTCGACACCACTGAAAAACAGACTGTTACAATTCCCATATAAATTATTCTTTCTATACCATTTCTAAATGTTCAAATTGCAACAACCTAGTGATCAAAAGTTTTATGTTGAGTAATTACACTTACTCAAGAAAATTAAACGTAAATATGATATACACTAAGCATATAATCGTGAAGAGAAAGGATGATATGAAATAATGATGCCACTCTGTATCTATTTTCCAATAGTTTTAAATATTACATTAATATTTTCATCCTGAATTTTAGTATTTTCATCTTTAAAAAAATTCAAATCCAAATGGAAATCCTGAAATTCAAGATGAAATTGTTGATGTGACATTAAACTATTAGATGGGATAATATCCTTGTTTCATATAATCCTTTCTCCTCCATTCTTGTTTGTTTGGTGTAAAAAATTAAATACTAAATTAAAAATGTTATAATATTATAAGAAAAGAAAACTGAAAGTTAAGTTTATAATAATATATAATATTATAATAAAAATGTGTTAATTTGCTTATATTTAAAATTTTAATAAATGAAAAAATATATAAAATTATTAAATATTAAATTAAATTTTATAAATATCTTTTAAAAAATAAAAATAATATAGGTAAACAAAAATATATTAAATTAGTCATTTACAAATATGTGTAGGTTTGAACAAAATTTTATATCCATATTTTGATTCGAACTAAATTTAAAAAAACATAAAATATACTAATATTATTTATAAAATAAATTATAACCCTACAGACCTCTATTTAAACACATCTTGTTCTAGAATAATATATATATATATATATATATATATATATGACGTGACGTGACGTTGTCAAATATTTATCTAATTTCTTTGTTCACGAGGAGTTTAATGATGTGTTTGGTTGAGTGGAAAATAGAAAAATGGAGGAAAGAGTGAAAAAGTGAAAAGAAAATAGATTTTGAGTATGCTTAGTAAAAAAAAAAAAGTAAAAGTAAAAAAATTTAATTTCCCAAAATAATGAATAAAAATCAGTTCTTCCAAATTAAAATGATGAGAGAAGAGAAAAAATATATTTGTATATGTTAGTTTAAAATTATGTATATTTCAAATATTGTACTTTCTTTCTGTCATTTTTTTCAACTCCATCAATGCATGGATGAAAAAAAAAATTCATATTCCCTACCAAGTACATCTGTGAAAAAAGGAATTTATATCTTTCTATCTCCTCAATTTTTTGTCTTTTTAATTTTTTTTCAAAAGAAATTTATATATTTCATTTCTATCCCTTTAATTTTTTATTTTTTTTGTTCACTAAGTGTTTGAAAACTGCCTTATTTCATAGATGAAGAGGTGGAATACGTTTAATGAGACACATTTGAAATTATCAATCATCTATTAAGAAATATATAAATATAATCCAATTTTAGGTTTTAACATATGAAAGTGATTTCACTTACAGAAAAATTAAGGAAATGCATGCATTAAGAGAGAAAGAAGGAATAATATGCTTCCTATATCCAATCCAGTGAATCAAGAAGAAATGATGTTGGCTTGTGGAACCCAGCATTCACCTTTGAAACCATGGGTTTATAAAAATCCAAAAGTTCTTTTTTTGTTATCAAAGCCAAAAAACAGTTTGGAAATCAAACGTTTCCTTTTTGACATTAATTCTAATAAAACTATTGGTGATTAATTGCTTGCAATGACAAGTCACCCAACAGGTCTTAACGCAGGGAATCTTTTCCTGTTTGAAATAGTTTCATTGACCCCGTCTTGACTAGGAACTTGCCTTGAAGGTTTCCTTGGTTTACTACTTTTACACCAGATAAATAGAAACAAAATTGCTTTGGCTTTGGCTTTAACTGACCCTATGTCTGCAACTTCATCGCAGGTGGATTGAGTTAGTAATTAGGAGAAGCATGGGTAGTGAGGATACCATATATGTTGCAGTAGGGGGAGTTGAAGAAAGTGAGCTCACTTTGTTATGGGTTTTACATAACCTTAAGCCTCGGAAAGTTTGCATTCTTCATGTTCATCAGCCTTCCAAAATGATCTCATCCAGTAAGTCAACTCTCTCTAGTAGTATATGAATTTGGACTGTTGATTTCTAATGGTTCTTTGAGATTCTTAGCTGCATGTAATCTGATTTTTTTTTCCTTTTTTTTCTTCTCTCCCCTTATGGAGTGTACGGAGTCGATGGGAATTTAGCTGAAATCATTTTTGATCAACAACAAATCAGAGGTCTAGAGGAAGTTGGAAAGGACATGATGAACCGGATCTTGGATGAATACCTTCTTTTTTGTAGTCAAGCTGGGGTACTATTTCTTCTTCCTCTACTGACTGCTCATTTAACGGCTCTACTGAACTTAGCAGAAGACCGTGTTTGCTTAATGGAAACTTATTTACTTCCATTATTTATGGGTTTATAGGTTCTGTAATCAGAGAGTTGTACTTTTTCTTTTTTTCTGAAACAGTTCTTCAATATTGTGTAGGTCAGTGCCATAAGGCTACATATTCAGATGGATGATGTTGCAAAGGGGATTGTGGAACTGATTCGTCGGCACAATATCAAGAAGCTAGTGATGGGCGCAGCAGCTGATGAGCACTTCTCAGAGTACAAATAATTTTGTTATTAAACTGTTCTCAGTTTCCTTAATGAATGATCTTACTTTCTTTCTTCACTCTTCAGCTGAACTTCACCTTTTTATTGCAGGGGAATGTGGCTGATGTCTGAGAAAGCACAATATGTGAACGAAAATGCACCATTTTCATGCCAAATTTGGTTCATTTGCAGGGAGCACCTTGTCCACACAAGGTAGCTCACTGATTGTCACTAATGAGATTACAAGTTCCGATTGCTTCCATTGTAATGACATCGAGGTCTTTACTGCAGGTTTGAAACTGGGCAATCATCAAATGCACCAAGTCCATCTGGTTCTAGTTATTTGACAAGTTCTACTGAAGCTGCTGGTATTTTTGGCTCGACTGTGTCCGAGGAAAGAGAGGAGAGTGAATGTGAGATTGAGCTATATGACGTGCTTCACTCTGGAGAGGTTTGTGATTCTTTATCAATGCCCCAATATACCATAACACTATAGTACAGTAGAAGTTCATCTTCCATAAAAGCTACATGTCAAGAATGTCTGCATTCATGTTCTCTATTGTCATATGTTGATTATCACCACTGCCATTCCGTCGTCTTTATAGCTTAGTCTTGACCTGGAAGCTGAAGAATGAAGCGTTTTTCAGATTTGAACTGATGTATGCTGATGTCTTTGAATGGTTCATGGTTTGTTGGCAGGAGGGAAGTAGCAATGATCAACTATTTGATCGACTTGAACAGGCACTGAAGGAAGCTGAATCATCGAATCAGAAAGCATTCGAAGAGTCCGACAGGCGAGTTAAAGCTGAAATGAATGCTACCCGAGCTATGCGCCAAGTAATGTCTTCTGCATTTCAGGCTTTGTTTTCCCCTCTTTTATGAAGTTGCAAATTCAGATTTAGTATGGTTACTAATCCCTGCCCTTGAATTGTAGGCAAAAATGTTAGAAAGGTTGTACAATGAATGCAAGAGAGAAAATGAGACAGCACTTGCGAAACAGAATGAGAGCCTTGAAAATATTAAGAGGCTGAGAGAAGAAGAGCTTGCAGTTTCTAGGGAACAAAATTCTATACTGGAAAGCCAAGTTGCCAACTCGGAGAGCAGGATGAAACAATTGGAAGATGAATTATCATCAGCCGTGGAGCAGTTACAGGTTTCCCTGAAAGAACGAGATGAGTTGCAAATCGAGCTTGAAAATAGTCATAAAGTGATTGAAGAGCTTTTGAGAAAACAAGCAGAAGAGACCTCAAGCACACATATGGACCAATTCAACCTTGATCAGTTGTCTGTATCAGAGATTCATGGTGCAACTTTGGATCAGTTAGAGATTTGCCAGAAAGAAAAGGATGAGCTGCAGGTTGAGCTTGAAAATACTCGTAGAATAAACGAAGAGCTTTTAAGAAAACAATCCGAAGATACCTCAAACTCTCATTTGCAGCAACCCTTTATAGAGCTCTCTCTGTCAGAGATTGAGGAAGCAACTGAAGACTTTGACCAATTGTATAAGATAGCAGAAGGAGCTCGAGGGAGTGTATACTATAAATGTGCCCTACGTCACACTGAAGTGGTTATAAAGGTGCTCGGCCAAAATAGCTTTCAAGATTCCAATGAATTCCTACAGGAGGTACGGAATCTAAATCTTATATTCATTAGGCATCTTAGATTTTATTGTTGTCTTTCAGTTTGAAGGCTAACATGCAACTGTTCAGAGTAGAATTTTTAGAATCAAAGATGTTACTGATCTGCAATAGAATGAAATAAAGTATGCTCTCCTGTATTTCAGGTTGATGATTTGATTAAATTGAGGCATCCGAACCTAGTAAATCTCATTGGAGCCTGCCCTGAGAAAAGGGCTTTAGTCTATGAATATGTTCCTAATGGAAGTCTTGAAGATCATTTGAACAGCAGGAACGACATGCCCCCACTGTCATGGCAATCTCGGATGCATATAGCTACTCAGCTATGTTCTACACTAATGTTTCTACATTCTGGTAAACTAGTGCATGGCAACTTAAAGCCGGGGAATATTCTCCTCGATGACAACTTTGGCTGCAAACTTAGTGACTTTGGATCTTGCCGTGCATTCTCTCTCGTTGAAAACTCGAGCAATATGACAGAATCAAGCAATCCAAATCCTTACCTTGATCCTGATTTTCGTAATTCAAGAAGAGTATCTCACAGTTTAGACTTATACCCTTTTGGCATCATAGTATTACAGTTACTTAGTGGGAGATCAACTCAGGGTATAGCCGAGAGTGCACAAAGTGAGCTATTAAATGGCGGAAATCTGAGTTCCTTCTTAGATTCTTCAGCTGGGAACTGGCCACACCAAGTTGCGCAGTTGACTCACCTGGCTATAAGATGCTGTGACATAAACCGAAGCCGTCGACCTGATCTTGCTTCAGATGTTTTGAAGGTACTTGAAACAATGAAACCTTCCGTAGCCTCAATAGCATATGCTCCAGAGTCCAACGAAGATAGCGAACCGCCATCTTATTTCCTTTGTCCCATTTTACAGGTTAGGTTCGCTCCGTTTGGTCTTTCATTGAGTGGATTATATAGTTTAATCCAATAAAACAGTTTTTCAATTGATATTACAGGCAGTTATGAGTGATCCGCATGTGGCAGCCGACGGTTATACTTATGAAGCAACTGCATTGCAGGATTGGCTGGCTGACCATGATACTTCCCCTATGACAAACCTCCGGCTTCCAAATCTCAATCTTATCCCCAACTTTCCTCTTCGTTCTGCTATTCAGCAATGGCAGGAAAACCGTTGAAACTCTTTCTTGCCCCTCCAACATGTTTTCTCTTCCCCCCATGTTGTCTCTTTAATGTTTATAAAAAATACAGTGTAATACTATGATTCCTATATGTTGTTTGCATATATATTATAATGTCAGAGTTCAGAAACCGAATACTTTATATATCTAGAATTACCAAAACATGTATCTTGCGTTATTGACAACAAATATATATTATATGAAGGAGGCTGTGAATAAGAAAAGAAAAAAAAAAAGTTGCAGATGTTGATATTTACTGATATGTTGAATGTGATCTGGGTTCTCAAAGAAAAAAAGAAAATTACTTCGATGGAACACAACATTCATGCAAAAAAAATCACTCAGAATGCTGTCTCGAACTCATCTAATACTTTCTCATCATCTGATCATAGGGTTACAGAATCGACTGTAAAACTCCTATAGAATTAGTTGAACTGGATTAAAAGTTACTCTGTTACTTGTCAGTCTCTGTAAGTGTTGAAAATACTGCAAATATTACATGCTTCTCAACAACCTGAAAGGGTAAGAACTTTTCAACTGATTTCTGTACTAGTCACCAATACTGGCGAACAGTTGAGCTACTTATTGTTCACAGTTTATGACCATTATTCCTTTTGTTCTAACTTCTGAAGCTGCACATGCGGACAAGGTCTTTCTGGTTCTCCTCTTGTCCAGAGAGTTTTGAGATCACCCCTCTTCTTTCCCAGTGTAATTAAGGTACCTGCAACCATGCAATAGATGAATAAATGGTAAGAGAAATAAAGTGAAAGATGACATTTTGTCAGGTGTTTATGAGCATGGCCATGTCTGTTACAGCGACCACACTGTTTTTAATCTCATCGCCACTTACCAAGTGTGAACGGAACAATGTAAAGCAAAGCAGGTTGGCCATGTCCATCCATCAAGTTCAAGGCAACATACGTGACCAGAAGACCTATGGAGTGAATTTAAGGAATAGAGAATTAATGGGCAAGACATAAGAAAAGCAAAAGGAAGCTGCAAAATAATATTCATATTGCACAATATAAGGGGTCCAACAAATCTGAGGGACATCATTTTTGTGCCTTCAGATTATGGGACTATTAAACAAGCTCTGCAAGTATAGTTGAAACAATGTAAAACTTGAACTTGGCTTGGTTCCGTCAAACTCCCCACATATATCAACTGGATGGCTCAGCAAGTTTACAATTTCTCATACCTAAACCATAGGCAGTCATTGCCCATACAAAGTATCCTGC